>CM069309.1:34075000-34730000 GCA_035609425.1 Epinephelus awoara
GGACGACCGGAGGAGCCCAGCCCCCTCACCTCCACCTCTTTGAAGCATGGCAGGCCTACAGCTTGTCACCCCTGCCACTTCACCCATGGGGCCTTTCTTTGGCCTGCCATGGCAGCAGGAGGCTATCCACGATAACATCTATACACCTAGGAAATATCAGGTAAGAAGGCTGTTGTCTCTGGGTTTTCCCTGGAGGTTTTGAGACAAAGCTGGCAAAGGCTGGAGAACGTGTATGGCAGGCTCAGCTTACACAGTTTGTGCTGGCACCTTCAAGGGCCGTCTACACCAAGAATAATACCTATAACTATAAGTACAAAAACACCATTTAAAAGATTGTCCTAACTTAACTGGATGGCTGAACACCCCAACTTAAACTACAACAACAGACAAACAATATTGGTGGGATCCCTTTCAAAGTGAGATGATGAAGGACAGGGCCACAGACAGCCAATCAAAATCCAAATTAATTTACAGGCAGTCACAGCTCGAGTGTGCAGCCCTTTCTTGGCACCACTGTTTGTACATTATTGTGAATCCATGTGCATGTGTTATCGTTATAGCTATTGGTAATGTTCTCAGGGTGGACAGCCCTTTATAGCGTTTGCTTTTTTTTTTAAATCAACATGATGTGAGGGATTGGCTTTTTTTGTGAAGTACACCATCCCATCAGACGTTTTCCACAGTCAGCCGTGACTTTTGGGCCAACATGCCATGAACAGATAAACACTGTTAAAAAAATTAAGGAAACACTTAAATCACACATCAAATCTTTATGAACAAATTATTCAAGTTGAAAATCTTAACTGATGTATATTGTATAATATGTTGAGAACAAAATGACCTACGGTAATAATAATAATTGTAATAATAATAATAATATTACTACTAATAATAATAATGGTAAGTGGAAACCAAAATCAGTAACCCATCGAGGGCTTAATTCAAAATCACACCGAAAATCAAAGTAAAAATTAAAATCCCAGTCTGATCCAACTTGTGTGAATTGGGAACAAGAGGGCCAGTCGATGGCATCGATGCCTTCGTCATCCTGGAACTGCCTAATCACTCTGGTCACATGAGGCCAGGCATTGTCCAGCACCAGGAGGAACCCAGGGCCCACTGCACCAGCGTAAGATCTGACAGTTGTTCTGAGGATTTCATCCCAGTACCTAACAGCAGTCAGGGTACTGTTGGCTATGACATAGAGGTCTGTGCAACCCTCCAAGGATATGCCCCAGACCATCACTGACCCACAGCCAAACCGGTCATATGCTGGATGATATTACAGGCAGCATAACGTTCATTATGGCGTCTCCAGACTCTTCCCAGTCAGATATGCTCATTGTGAATCGGCTCTCATCTGTGAGGAGAACAGGGCGCAGATGGGGACCTGCCAATTCTGTTGTCATGATGTGTATGCCAATCGAGCTGCAAGGTGCTGGGCTGTGAGCACAGGTCCCACTAGAGGATGTTGGACCCACATGTTCTTAACAAATTATACAGTGTACATCAGTAAATATCTTCAACTTGAATAATTTAGTCATCAAGATCTAATGTGTGAGTTAAGTGTTCCCTTAATTTTTTTGGAGTAGCGTGTAACAGAGAAAAATGCCAAATTCAGAGTGATTCATTGCTGTAGTTTTGTTCTCTTGGATTAGTATTGTACTTATTTGAGTGGACACTTTCCTTCCTCAGCTCACTGTCTGTGAACCTCTACTCTCCTCCACAGGTAGAACTTCTTGAAGCAGCTCTTGAACATAATACTATTGTCTGCTTGAATACTGGCTCAGGGAAGACCTTTATTGCAGTACTTCTAACAAAAGAGCTCTCCCACCAAATCCGTGGACATTACCAAGAAAATGCGAAGAGGACTGTTTTTCTGGTGAACACAGGTACCTGCAACACACAACACCAGCTGTTGTTTTTGATGCACCACAGAAGTTTCTGTGTGCCATTTTGTGAACTATAAAATACATTTTAAAAGTGACATTGTTTATTCACCCAACTCATTGCTCATGTAAATTGAAACGCATGGAATAATTTAACTTTTCAGCAAGTAGTTCATTCTTTGTGTGGTCTACATTGTCCAGCTTTGTCTGTAGTTCAGCAAGCAGCTGCAGTCAGGACTCACTCTGACCTCCAAGTGGGAGAGTACACAGATCTGGAGGAGACCTCAGCATGGACTGACCAACGGTGGAGTCAAGAGATAATCGAGAATCAGGTGTGCTACAGAAAGTTGGGATGCTGTGTAAAACCTAAATAAAAATAGAAAACAATGATTTGCAAATCCTTTTTGTTTGTCCGTCCCTGGTAAAGTTATGTCAGGTTTAACAATAGGTAATGATGGTTGTTTAATATAGGTGGCCTTAGTGGTCTAGTTATAAAAAAAACATACACTTTAACACACGCCTTATTTAACTTACTGCGTGGAATTATGAGGATCTACGTTTAAAACCACAACTGATAAAATTGTGTTACAACAAAAACGAGCCATACGCATCATAAACAAAGCCGGTTATTATGATCATACAAATCCATTATTTTTAAATTCTCATGTTTTGAAGTTTAGAGATTTGGTTTATTATAGAACAATGCAAATTATGTTTAAAGCAAATAATAAAACACTACCAATCAGTGTGCATAAGTTTTTCATAGTGTCTGAGAGTAAATATGAGTTGAGAGACGGAAGTAAATTTGTGTTACCGAAAGCTAAAAAAGAAGTTAAAAGAAGATGTATTTCTTTTAAAGGGGCTCAGCTGTGGAATAGTGCTGATCTCAAACTTAAGCAATGTACTTCCTTTGTTATGTTCAAAAAATCCTTATGTGGATTTATATTTAGGAGTTATGGCTGTAATTGAAAAAAGGGGAAAAGAGTTATGTATGTGCATGAGTAAGTATGTATATGTACTGTATATGTTTTTTGTTCGGGGTTTTTTTCTTTTGTTTTCCTCTTCCCACTTGATACCATGAATTGTGTAGCTTAAGATACATAGTAGGCGGGCATTAATAAGCTTTGCTTCTGCCTGAGCCTTTTTCAGTCAGAATTGTGTATTGTTTTTTTCTTTTCCTTTTCTTGTGCTGCTTTGAAGTGTATATATGACTGAAATAAAACAAAAAACAAACAAAAACTTTTAATGTTCGTTCCAATTTTAGCACAGTCACATGCACCAAGATCAAGCAGCCACCTCAGAGGGTGCACAGTCCAACTGCATTTGGATTACACTCAGTTCTGTACATTTTTCATATTTAGTTATTTTCATTACAATTATGTTGGATGTAAATTTTAAACTAGGTTTGAAAAGCCTTGTTGCATTGTTATACTGTGTTATCCTATTGACTGACAACATGGGGTTTGACTCAGGACTCTTAAGTCGAATTGTTGACTTTCAGTGTCATAGTCCGACTGAATAATGCTATGGTCACTACTGATAATAACATTCTTTTCCCTCCTGTCACTTCTACAGGTGCTGGTCATGACTTGCCACATATTCCTGCACGTTCTGAGAAATAAAATCTTACCGTTGTCTAAAATCAACTTGGTGGTTTTTGATGATTGTCACCTGGCCATCACAGACCACCCTTACTGTGAGATAATGAAGGTGAGATTTTGGTTGCAAGTAAAATTCATGTTTCTCTGCAGGACTGGCAAACACTCATTCCAGAGAATAGTGAATGACCTTGCTCTCCTTTCTTTCTCTGTAGCTGTTTGAGGGCTGCTCCTGCAGTCCTCGTATCCTGGGTCTCACAGCCTCCATTCTGAATGGGAAGTGTGATCCGTCAGAACTGGAGAAGAAGATCCAGAATCTGGAGAGAATCCTGAAGAGCAACGCTGAAACTGCCACTGACCTTGTGGTCCTGGACAGGTACTAAAAGTGATTATATACCAGAGGTGAACAACTTCATCTACAGATTTTTGAAAGTTACAAATAAATTTTGCAACAGCTTCGTAAAATCACTCCATGAATGAAAATCAATGACAGCAATAAATTGGCAGCCAGTAATAGTGACCCATAGATGTATCCTTAGAAGTCTAAACTTGTGCTCTGTTTTTTTGTTGTTTTTTTTCCAGATATGCCTCCCAGCCCAGAGAAGTGGTGCTGGACTGTGGCCCCTATGTTGATAAGAGTGGCCTCTCTTCCTGCCTTCAGGCAGAGCTGGATGAAGCTCTCCACTTCCTGAATGACTGCAACATATCTGTTGCCAGAGAGGACCGGGACCCCACGTTCATCTCCAAACAGGTCAGAGCCGTGTCATTATTTGATCATATGATTTTCACTTTCTTTTTTGCCTCCACTCCAGTGACAGCCATGGCTGGAGTCATTATGTTTTTGAGTTGTCCATCCGTCTGTCCTTACGCAAGTACATCCGTCTGTCTGTCTGTCCATCCCGTCCTTGTGAATATGATATCTTAAGAACTCCTCAAGGAAATTTCTTTAAATTAGGCACAAATGTCGACTTGAACTCAACAATAAAATGATTAGATTTTGGTGGTCATAGGTCAAGGTCACTGTGGCCTTGTCTGTCTCATTTTTATGAACGTGAGATCTCTAAAACGCCTTAGGGCAATTTCTTAAAATTTGCCGCAAATATTCACTTGGACTTAACAATGAAGTGATTAGATTTTGGTGGTCCACGGTCAAGTCCATGTGACGTCATCTGTCTCAGTCTTGTGAACGTGATATCTCAAGAAAACCTAGAAGGCTTTCTTCAAATTTGGCACAAATTTCACTTGTACTCAACAGTGAACTGACTGGATTTTGGTGGTCGAAGATCAAGGTCACTGTGACCTCATCCAGTGCATTCTTGTGAATGCAATACCTCAAGAAGGCCTCAACGGAATTTCTTAAACTTTGACACAAATGTCCACTTGGACTGAAGAATAAACTATTTTGTGGTCAAAGGTCAAGGTTGCTGTCACCTTACAAAATATGTGTTGGCCATAACTCATGTGCTAATTATGACAAAACTTCACACAAATGTCTGATAGGATAAAAATAATGAAGTGATGACATTTTTTATCCAAAGGGTCAAAGGTCAGCTTCATTGTGACATCATAATGTTCTGCATAAAACACTCTTTCTGGCCATTATTCAGTGTCATATGTCAGGAACAAAAGGGGAGACATTTGATGAGATACTGATTTGGTGATACACACCTTGGGTTCACACCGTGACATTGCGCTGATTGTATAGATCTTCTGTGATGTCAGGGGGGTCAATGGGTGTATAGCATCTATGTTTTCACAGACATCAATGTAAACTGTAAAAGAAAGTTGACTGGTGTGTGTTAAACAAATGTGTTGACTGAACTATACTTGGCTCTGATGCAGTTGCCTGTCTCTGTCTACAGTCTCCATTCTGTAGCAATGTCCCGCCCACAATACTATAATAATAATAATAATAATAATAATAATAATAATAATAATAATAAAAATACATTTTATTTGTAAGGACCTTTCAAGCCACTCAAGGTTGCCTTACAGCAAAGATCAATCAATTAATTAATCAATTTTACAATATCACAAATCACAATTTGCCTCACAGGGCTTTACAGCATACGACATCCCTCTGTCCTTGGACCCTCACAGCAGATAAGGGTCCATACTACAATACTATCTGATTAGTTACATGACTTAAGTAATAGTGAAGGCTACTGTGCCACAGTGACCAAAGATCTTATAAACCAACTCAAAGCTCCATTGTTAGTCTTTCGCTTTTGTTTTCCCACTTTCTCTCTTTGTCTTACTTTGTTTGACAAGTTGTCCTAATCTTGATAGTACTGTCAACAGCTGAGTGCTCACAGTGTGAGTGAGTGCTGTAAAGAAGTTGTAGTAGCCTCAAGGCTTGTGTTTGACCAGTCAGTGATGCCATGGTAGTCCCTGGTTCGTTGGAAACTCCTGCCACTGAAGCACTGACTTATTGGTGAGAAGGAATTATGCGCTAAGTGCTAAATTTAGACCTATTTTCCTCAGGTCAATATGCAGTCATGCGTCATGGGCTCATAAAAAGGTTGCTGGAAAGGTTTCTGAGGCTTTAATTAAGAAGAAAACAAATCAAACTGCTGTTGACACTGTCTCTGTCCTCTCCAGGTCCTCAGTGACTGCCTGGCCGTGCTGCAGGTGCTGGGACCTTGGTGTGCAGATAAGGCAGCAGGCATCATGGTGCGGGAGCTCCAGAAGTACATCAAACATGAGCAGGAGGAGCTCAACCGCAAGTTTCTACTCTTCACCGACACCATCCTGCGCAAAGTGCATGCACTCTGCGAGGAGCACTTCTCTCCTGCCTCGCTGGATCTCAAGTTCGTCACCCCCAAGGTCCTCCGGCTGCTCGAGATCCTGCATGAATACAAGCCCTTTGAGCGGCAGCAGTTTGAAAGCGTGGAGTGGTACAACAACCGCAACCAGGACAACTATGTGTCCTGGAGCGACTCCGAGGATGAAGATGAGGATGAGGAGGTGGAGGCCAAAGAGAGGCCCGAAGCCAACTTTCCCTCACCGTTCACCAACATCCTCTGTGGGATCATCTTTGTGGAGAGGAGGTACACAGCTGTCGTCCTCAATCGGTAGGTCTTTGTCATCTTTATGGTTGTTTGCCCTGTGCTGTGAGAGTTCTACTTATTGTACACAGAAACATTGCCTTTTCTTTATATAACTGTGTACACAATGTGATTGTTGGTGGCCTTTAATGTGAAGTCACTAGCCTTTGTCTGTTGTCTTTTTTATGCCTCCATGCCAATGATAGCCATAGTTGGAGGCATAATGTTTTGGGGTTGTCCTTTCATCTGTCTGTACGTACATATATACATCCGTCAGTTCCATCCTTGGGAACATGATATCTCAAGAATGCATCAAGGGAATTTCTTCAAATTTGACACAAACTTCTACTTGGACTTCAGAATACATTGGTTAGAATTTTGTGGTCAAAGGTCAAGGTAAGTGTGACCTCACAAAATCTGTTTCATGAATTCATGTCCTAATTATGATAAAGCTTCACACCAATATCTAATAGGATAAAATAATGAAGTGATGAGGTTTTATATCCAAAAGGTCAAAAGTCAACTTTAATGTGACATCATAATGTTCTGCATAGAACACTTTTCTGGCCATTATTCAACGTCATATGTCAGGAACAGAAGGGGAGACATTTGGTCAGATACTTAATTGGTGACACTAATTGTGGGTGCCCTCCTTGAAACGTTGCTGATTGTATAGATCTTCTGTGCTGTAACGGGGGGAAGATGTGTGTGATGGACAGTGTTGGGTAAGGGTTACTTTAAAAGTAATCAAAGTACTTTTGAGTATTCTACATTTCCTATTGAGCAATGGACCACAGGGCGTTAAGCCTACATTTTTTGTCTCCAAAATTAAAGTTATGGACCACTTGCCCTTCACTGAGATCCAATTCTCCCATCACAGCCGTCACTTTGACCAGTAGAAACACAGAACCATCTGCTGCCGTAGACAACTGTATGACAACAACACCCCAGCATTTTTAACATTTCTACTAGGGATGTTACCACACAGAGTAAAAGGGGGAAATGATGGTGTGAAACAGCAGAGGCACTTTGTCAACCCGCTGAGTTAATGTTAGTGTCATTAGCATCAAGCTAGCAAACAATGCTACATCCTCACGGTTGGACATAAAGTAATAACATTAACAAATAGCGGCGGGGCTTTTACTCACCACAACTGCAGAGGCTCCCAGCTTCATTTGAAACAGACTACATTATAGACGGTCTGTTATTTATTAATCCCTCTGTGTGTTTATATATTTACTTTTTATCTGCTCTGTTGTATTTGTAGAGTTAGCATATCGCACCGTCATTTTAAACTCAACACTTGTTTCAAATTAAAAGCCCCTTATAACCTCAGCTGAGAGAATCCCTCCATTTTCTAAATACGCTTTTATTCTGAAACATTTGCCAGAACTTCCTGTGGAAGATACAGTAGCTTGACAGTTTACGTATGGCGCTTCAAATGTAGCTCCTGCCATCTGCTGACGCTTTTAGGTGACTACAACAACATGTCGGCTGGCACATGAACACACACAGTGACTCAAATAGTGAAAGTAATAAAAGTAGGACAAGAATAACACGATGACACCACACACGCCGTGAAAGACGGCCGGGGATAATTGGTGAGTACCAGCGTGTAGCGTGTACCAGGCATAATGCAAGTCCTGAGTCTGAAATATGTCTGTCAGCGAGTCCTACTCCACCTATTTAGACTCCACTGTAGACAACGGCAGCATTTCTCCGACCATGTAGCGAGCCACAAGCTCCGTGGCTTCTTTCAGACTGATAGGTTTAACATTATCTCCGTTATTAGAACCAAACGACAGCCGTTGCTGTTTCAGACCTGAAGGACCAGCGTTCTAAAAGTAACGGAAGTAACTGATGTCTTGTTTGAAAATGTACTGAAGTATTTCATTACTCAAACAGCAAACTAACATGTTAGGTTACTCGTTACTGCAAAAAGTAATCAAAGTACTCTAACACATTACTTTGTAACGCATTATACCCAACTCTGGTGATGGATCCATAATTTCACAGACATGGATATAAACTGTAAGAGAAACTTGACTGGTGCGTGGAGGCATACAACTGCAGGGCTAGCTTAACTAGAGCCTTTTTAACACAGAACTCAAGAGGTGTGCTGTGAAGCTTTATGCATGCAGAATAATTGGCTAATTGTTTTAAGAAGAATGATGGTCTCTCTCGGGTGGACCACTAGAGCTGAGAGAAGCTGTCAGATGTCAATAATTTGTTGTCAGTGAGTGACATGCTGTGTGTGTGTGTTTTTTCCTCAGTCTGATCAAAGAGGCGGGGAAGCAGGACCCAGAGCTGGCTTACATCAGCAGCAACTTTATCACGGGTCACAGCATCGGCAAGAACCAGCCGCGGAACAAGCAGATGGAGGTGGAGTTCAGGAAACAAGAGGAGGTATACAGACAAAAAAATGATGTGGACGTATTAGACAGTGGAGACCCCAGCCTCTCATTCGTATTGCCATTAACATTCATGTCCATGTTACAAACTCAGTGTCACTTCAACTTATGTCATATATGGATATACATACAGTTTCTGGCTGCCACATTGCTTTCCTGTGGTTTCTTGTCTTTCGTGGACAATTGAGTTACAGTACAATAAGGTTTTGATTTGGGATCAATAATTGTCTCCCTAACTCAAGAGAGAGTCAGCAGGCAGACATTTCTCCATTATCTGGCCAGGAGCAGCTGAGATTTTCACTACAATGTCAATAGCTGGTCCACCTTAACAGTCTACCTTAAGGCCCTGACACACCAAGCTGTTTATGGGCCGTCAGTCAATGTTGGGCTGTTGGTGAGCATCTGTTGTTGTTGTCGGTGCAGTGTGTCCTGCACTGTTGGCCCCAACTGGAGCTAGTTGGCTTTTTTTCTGACAATTTAGCATAATGAATCTGCTTTGGCGAATGAAAATCACTCTGATTGGCAGTTCAGCTCAGAGCACGAGCAGATAGATTGAAGTAAGAAATGTAAACAAAGAGCTAAAGTAGAGAGAGTGAGACCAAAATAAACTTGTTATTGGAGGTAAAATTGTTTTTCTTAGTTACTGAGCTCTTTAGCAGAAACATTTCCTGATGGTTCGTGTTCTGGTTTACTGGTGCATGGTTAATATACTCTGTTAGTGCAACATTCATTTGTGTTGTTAATGTGCTAACTAGCGTCATGACAGTATTTCAGTTTCCCTTTTTGGATGATGATTACAGACTACCGCCGTCTGCTGATGTGGAGGGGTATGTCTTCTCATGTAGGCTCAGAACATTCACACTTGCTGGCTGTCAGTTTGGTGTGTTCATGTGCAACTTTTTGGCAGAGACATTGTGAAGTCAGGCAATGCAGCAGGGAGCTCTCAATGCCGTAAGTTCTCTGAAGTCGTATTGATGTGTCTGGGCCTTTAAAGGAGCCTGAGAATGTCCATCTCGCACGGTGCGTCTAAACTGACAATTGAAATGCAAGTCAGCACAGCATGTCAACACGGCATGATTTTCCGGTGCAGCAAAGAGTGACCGCGGTGAAGGCCCACAGTATTGTATGTATGCTGCAGCGGTAGTTTTATTCATCTCACAGGCTGATTTAGTGTAGCACGTTATAGACCGATGTCGCACTGTAGCAGCACTGTGTCTCTCTGTGTGTTGCTGGACAACTTTTGGGTGGATGCATGGGGCGGAGCTGTGCGGAGAGTGTGAGAGAGGAGAGATGCACAGTGGTATGCCTTATGTAACACAATTTGAGTATTTCGATATGAATGGTATTGTCTAAATCAATATCTTGCTTGAAAATATATTGATATATGGTACCCAGTCATTTTATCGCCCAGCACTAAGATGGCAAATAAAATAGTTTGTAACACATTTGTCAACATATTATCAAAGCAGTATCAAGACTCTGGTCTGTTTGCCCCCCACCTCCCCTTCTCTTGCAGGTTCTTCGCAAATTCCGGGCTCATGAAACCAACCTGCTGATTGCCACCAGCATCGTGGAAGAAGGCGTGGATATCCCAAAGTGTAATCTGGTGGTGCGGTTTGACTTGCCCACAGAGTACAGGTCCTACGTCCAGTCCAAAGGCAGAGCTCGAGCACCTGTCTCCAACTACATCATGCTAGCTGACAGTGAGAGAACCAAAGCCTTTGAAGAAGATCTCACTACCTATAAGGCCATAGAGAAGGTAACATTTTCTCTTTGTTTCTTAGAGTTAGTCAGTAGTTGGTTATTTGAATAGTGTTAGGAGGCATCTAGAAACTGTCAGTGTTAAGTTAGTTTCCAAACCTGTGTATTGAGGAGAAATCGTATCTACTAGTTTAAAGTGAAGAAGAGTGAGGTAGTGATGATGATCTCATTTTACTTTGAGCAGATCTTAAGGAACAAGTGCTCCAAGTCAGTGGAGGTGAGTGAGTTTGAAGTGGAGCAGGTGATGGATGATGACAACATCCTCCCACCCTACGTGCTTCGATCTGAGGATGGAGGTCCCCGGGTCACCATTAATACAGCCATTGGTCACATCAACAGGTATGGTGATGTGTGTTTAACTCCACAAGTTCTTTAAGCTACAGTAGGTACCTTTTTAAAAAAAATTACTTCTGAGATCGATAATCTGTGATCAAAAATCAGGTTCCTTTGGTTTCCCCTTGTGCTCCTAATGGCATTTGCAAGAATTCACTGCGCTTTAATGAAAACAACAGATCAGAGCCAGGAGGAGTCTTTAACACAGTATCAGTCACTGGTCGTGCACACGCTGCACAGCCCCTCTCCCCTGTGCATGCTCTCAATTAGTCAAGCTCAGTATCTTCAGTGCGCTGCGTCAGGAGGAGCTTTGCAAATACAGCTGAGAAACACTATTTTTTTCAAATTTGGCACAAGAACTGATTAGAATTTGGCGGTCAATGGTCAAGGTCACTGTGACCTGATGTAGGTCTAACGCCAGGACGCCGGACACGGAAGCGCTGCGGACAGCCTCACAGTGAAGCCAGTTTCCTTTCGCCGCCCATGTTAACCGATTGTGTCGTCCACACCGGCCGCGCCGCGGAGCTGTGCGGCACGGCCGGCGCTGCAGCTATCGTTTCGGCGTCTGGTCTATTTTCTGTGTGAGCCACGAGCGAATCTGTCAAGCCGGGCAGGAAGTCAAACAAAGGAACAACAACAGCATCCGGTCAATTTTCAGAATAAAACAAATTTCAAAATAAAACACCCCGTTTGACAAATGTGATGTATATATGTGTGTGTGTGTGTGTGTGTGTGTGTGTTTATATACATATTAGTCAGTGGTATCTAAACAGAGCGCGAGAGAGATGAACACACACACGCGCACGCATGCACACACACACACACACACACACACACACACACGAGAGAGAGACAGAGACAGAGAGGGCCGGGGCACACACACGCAAACAGTGAGAGATACCCATGATGGAAAAACAGCCCCAAATGTGAGGGAGACAACAGCTGGGAGCAGAAGCCCTTGTTGACCGGCGTGGAGAAATGTGCGTCTGATGTGAACGGGCTCGCGCACGAATTTCAGTGCGCTGCGCTTCGCAGCACTTCGTTGGCAGTGTGGCCCTGGTGTCAGTCTCTTGAAAGAGATATCTCAAGAACACCTTGAGAGAATTTCTTAAAATTTGGCACAAACATCGACTTTGAGTCAGGGATGAACTGATTAGAATTTAGTGGTCAAAAGTCAAGGTCACTGTGACCTCATCTGTCTCATTCTTGTGAAAGCAATATGTCAAGAACACCTTGAGGTCACTGTGACCTCACAATACACATTTTAACCATAACTCAAGAATTTTTATGCTTCACACTTCACACTAATGTCTAATAAGATATAATGATGAAGTGATATCCAAAAGGTCAGCTTCACTGCGACATCATAATGTTCTGCATAAAACACGTTTTCTGGCCATTACACAATGTCCTATGTCAGGAGCAGGAGGAGACAAAGAGACATTTGGACAGATACTGACCTGAAGGATGATGTCTGTGAAGCATCCATGTTTTCACAGACATAGTTGTAAACTGTAAGTGCAACTTGAAAGGTTTGCAGAGGCATACAACCACAGGGCCTTAATACTTTTTATCTCAGGCTTGCTTTAAGTCTTTCTTTTTAGTTTGCTTTTCATCATCAGGTCTTTTGTTTACTTGTCTTTGCCGTGTATGCTGTTGTTGGCAGCGCAGTGTGCACAAGCAGTGATCAAGACTGTCTTAAGCCCTATTCGGACGGGATTAGTTTTACATAAGTACGTGGGGTAAAGTAATAATTACCAGAGATTTTAGTCCTGTCTGAATGTGCCATGTCAGTAATCATTACCGCACGATGTTGATAAAGATTACCGTGACTTTTACCATCTGTAAAAGGGTCCCGGACAATTACCTCAGGTAATACTAATCCTGTGCGAATAGACCAGCAGTAAATATGTGTGTTAGGGCTGTCAAAAAAAAAAATTAGTTAGAAATATATTCAAATATAATATATATTATATTATATTATAATAATATATAAATTCGAACCTAAATTTGATAATTTGAATATCATTAATAATTTATTAATACTATTAATAATGTTATATATCACGGCGAATCCCGTTCGGGTGGAGATGGCTCGCGCACAAGCCGGGCCAGAGAGGGACACAGCGGGACGGAAGAGGCGCCGACGGAGGAGCCTGCTGCGCCAGCACCACCCACTGTCCGCAATGTGTGACCTGTTCAGGGAGACATACAGGGAAAGTGCTGCACCTGCTGCCTCCCTGCCTACCCTTTCTGAAGAAGAGATGAAACGTTACCTGAATGAGACGCCATCACGAGCCGACCAGGATCCTCTCTTGTGGTGGAAAACTACACACTGAAGTATCCAAACATTGCTCAGATAGCGAGGCAGAAGCTGGTCATACCTGGCACTTCAGTGAGGTCAGAACGGGTGTTTTCATCCGAGTGTCACGTTCATATTGCTTCAGCAATAAGCATCTTATTTTTGGAATACTACTACTAATAATAATAAATTCTAATATTATTCGAACTCTACAAAATTAAATTGAAAATATTCAAACTCAATTTCATGGCGTTTTGACAGCCCTATCATACACGCATGACGGCAGGGGGGGACGGCGGTGCGTGAATGGATTTACCCCTCCCACTTGTGGTAGTTTTACTGATATTTCTTATCCCATGCGAATTGGCCATTAATATTACTGACGTCCTGTGGTAAAGTGACATTACCCCACGTCCCTATGTAAAACTAATCCCGTCCGAATAGTGCTTTAGAGTCTCCTTCTGGCTTTGATATGATATTTTTGTTCAAGTGTAGTGGATACAGGAGCCAGAGCAATCTGATTTTTTACATAGATTATCTGTCTCATTCACTTCTGTTACGATATAGTGAGAGTTTAAGACAATATGAAAATTACCTACTGTAGCTTTAAGAAAAGAACATGAACAAACATAAATCAGCTTTAGAAAAGTGTTCTTAATGCCTTACTTGCTCTGGTGCTCAGGTACTGTGCTCGGCTGCCCAGTGACCCATTCACCCACTTAGCACCCAAGTGTAAAACTACTGAGAAGCTGGATGAACGCTTCCAGTCCACACTCTACTTACCCATCAACTCCCCTCTGCGAGTTCCTGTTAAGGTGAGGAAGAAGAAATTTTAATGAATTTTAATGCACAAGCATTTAAGTAGGTGTGTCCCGAATGTTCATCAGTTCCCCCAGCCTTTAACACTGCACTGTTAATACACACTAACACAGTGAACTGTTTCTAGCCTCCCTCCTGGAATTTACTCAGACTGAATCATATTCCTTCCTCTGTTATTAATGTGTCATTGTCTTTACAGGGTCCTACAATGAATTGTGCCAGACTGGCAGAGAAAGCAGTTGCACTAGTATGTTGTGAGAAGCTCCACAAAATAGGTAAAACTAGAATTGAAATTTTGCAAATGCATGATTAGGAAACTTACTCACCATCAGCCTCCACAGATATCTGAGTGTGTTTATTTTACTTTCTTCCCACCAGGTGAGCTGGATGATCACTTGATGCCGGTGGGAAAGGAGACAGTGAAGTATGAAGAGGAGCTGGACCTTCACGATGAGGAGGAGACCAGCGTACCAGGCCGGCCTGGCTCTACCAAGAGGAGGCAGTGCTACCCTAAAGCCGTAAGAAAGTCATTCTTCTAACACCTCATTCGTTAAAGCTCACTGTCTGATCACAGTACACTGACTCTCATTGGATGCTGAGGATAAGCATCCCAAAGCAAAATACAGTGTTCATACTAGGGATGCTGCGATCCGGATCGCGGATCGAAAATATGCTGCGATAGTTGAAAAAAATGTCAGCGGTGTGGCAGTACTTCCTTCTGAAAAGCAAAAAAGACAGAACGGCCGAATGCAAAACGTGTATTAAATGTATAAACGTGTAAAAATTTAAATATCTAATAAATGGCTCGAGTTTTGTCAAAATAACCTACTGCTGTGGACTATTCATCTCGGGACGTATGTTATTCTCATTTTGAGTAATAGCACTTGATCAAGCCTTTTCTATTATTCCACATTACAAAATAAATACTAAAAGTGAACCTATTGGTCAGAGCAGAGAGATAGAAATATGCGCTGGTATCGGATCAGTACTAGAGCTATGGTATTGGTATCGGATTGAAAGTGAAAAAGTTGGATCGCAGCATCCCTAGTTCATACAATTTCTTTTTATGATTTGTTTCATGGGACAAACCTGAAATTCTTTTGACTGGTGATGCTTCCATATGGATTTTTTTCAACCGATGCCGATAACCCATAATTACCTGCTTCTTATGGCTGATAATTTCACATTTTTGTATTTTAAAAAGAAGTGTATAACCTGTTAACTATTGTTAACACAACAAAAACAAAGGACAGTTGAAAAAGAGGGAGCTTGTCTGGCCCACCCTCAACTCCCCTGTGCCCATATAACCCTACACTACAGATGAACATAATAAATGCAAGGATGTGAAAGTAAAATGACTTTTTAGTCAGTATTACATTTATAGATAATGATAAGAGAGAGGTAATTTGTGAAGCCCAATATTACTGTGTAATTATCTGGTGTGTCAGTAAAGTGTATAAACTACCCTGCAGAGTGGAGCCTCTACTAACAGAGACAAACGGTGACAGGTGACTCGTAACGTAACGCTGCATTTTTTTAAACACACTCGCCATCTCACTGTCCTGCCATAGACTGGTCTACAGCTACCAAATAGAATAGTGGCCGGCTATTGATTCTCCTCACACATTAATTCTCAACTCAGACAAACAAGCTGCTGTGTCTCATACTATAAATGTACTATAAATGCTCAGCCAAAAGGGGTTTCCTCAGGTAAAAAACACCACACATACTTTTTCCTGAACTGTTCCCCTGAGAAATCTTGGAACCTTGGTGCTATCTACAAACCAGCCTGCATTTCCACCAGTTTTGAGTTAATCCATTATAATCAAGGATTCATCATGAACAGAAGGCATTGCACAGTGCACAATGGACATAAATCATAATAGCAAGATGGCAGATTGCACTGATTACCCATGATCTGATATTAATTACAGATATTTGTTTTATCTCAAAAACAAGCATGGGCCAATTATTAAGGATAGTCAGTCTACATTTATTTACTTAAGTTTGTCTGACTATTCATGTCAGAAACAGTGAGCATATAGAATGCTCCTGAACTTTGTAAATAGTCTCTCCCTTTTCTTTTTTGTCCTCTCCAGATACCAGAGTGTCTGCGGGACAGTTATGCTGTACCCGAGCAGACTTACTACCTATATGTGATTGGGATGGTCCTCACCACCCCTCTCCCCGATGAGCTCAACTTCCGCAGAAGGAAGCTATATCCACCGGAGGACACCACCAGGTGCTTCGGCATCCTGACTGCCAAACCTATACCTCGAGTACGTCACCTAGTTAAAACCTCCTTATGTTCTCTCAAACATGTTTCCACTTCTTTTGTTCACTTACCATAAGAAAGAAGTGGCTCCAGCAGTGTCCTCTCACCATTGGTTATGGATGCTTTCTGTCTGTCCAGATTCCCCATTTCCCGGTGTACACCCGCTCGGGTGAGGTGACCATCTCCATCGAGCTGCAGAAGTCTGGTTTCACGCTCACCACCGCCCAGCTCGACCTCATCACCCGCCTGCACCAGTACATCTTCTCCCACATCCTCCGCCTGGAGAAACCTGCACTGGAGTTCAAGCCCACGCTGGCTGACTCAGCTTATTGCGTTCTACCTCTGAATGTTGGTGAGTAGAATCACTGTCAGGCTTGGTGGATGACTTTTTCAGATGTGTGGACATGCTTATGATTTCCCTTCCATTATCCTCGGGTTTGTTCAGTTGGGGACTCCAACACACTAGATATGGACTTTAAGTTCATGGAGGACATTGAGAAGTCTGAGGCCCGCACTGGCATTCCTACCACTCAGTACACCAAGCAGAACCCCTTCACCTTCAAGCTGGAGGACTACCAGGATGCTGTCATCATTCCAAGGTACCACTGCACCATATGAGCATATTGCACTTTGACTGTGTATAAATGCTTCTGATTTTTGAGGAACAAACTGACTTGGAAAGTGGTTCAAGCTCCATAATGACTGTCACACTGCTCCTCTCCCAGGTATCGTAACTTTGACCAGCCTCATCGCTTCTATGTTGCCGATGTGTACACAGACCTGACGCCGCTCAGTAAGTTTCCTTCACCAGAGTATGAGACGTTTGCTGAGTACTACAAAACCAAGTACAACCTGGACCTGTCCAACCTGAACCAGCCGCTTCTGGACGTAGACCACACCTCCTCCAGGTCAGCAGCAGGGGAATCATGACGGTTAAATAAAGCTGTAGATCCCTCTCCATTTTCTATCAGTGGCATGTGGTGGTCTAACTGATAAAAATTTACAAAGCTCAAGCTTACTTTTTTTGTCTTTTTTCCTGACTTTGTTCAAAAGAACAAATGTCACAATGTCTTAAAGGGAACCCCACCGATTTTACACATCATCTGTTTCCAGGTGCTAAGGAGTACTATTGCATATGTGGGGAAAAAGTAGTGCTAAACCTTTAGTGTCTCCAGATGGAGCTGTGTGAAGTCTGGTAAATATTATCAAGTGATGTGACTGAGTCAGTTAGAATGTTTACATGCACAGTTAAATCGAGCTAAGGTTAGAAGGAATTAATTTTTTGACCAAAGTATGCCCACTATGATAGGTGGCAATATGCCACTTTTCAGCTTGTTTGTATTGGACCTTTTTTCAGTTGACCCATTACGTCACAGACCAAACAATTGACAAGCAAGTTCACTACGGAGCTAGCGGAAAACTGGCACCATGGTGGAAATCTTTACAGCACTGGACATTTCGTCCAATCCAAAAATGCACAGCTCTGGTTATAGATTTTGCCATGTTGCTACAGACTTCTTCTTCTATTACGCATTTAATGCTATTCAACTTCGGGGTCCAAGCACGGGCTGGAAACTGTGAAACATGCGCAGAGCGCCTAGGCCAGTTTGGGTGTGATTGACTGTATGCAGGCAGGAGTAATTCAACTTCCAGTCGCATCATCTGTGTGTTAGTCCAACTTTGAGAAAATTCAATTTGGTACAATTTCAGTCAGACTAACATGTTTACATGTATTTTAAAAGTCCAATTATTGTCAGATTTACATAATAAATCTATATTCTCTAATGTCATGTAAATTTAGTGTCAGTTTGGTCCGAAGACCGAAGTTTGAAAAGTAAAAAAATCTGGAGGTGTGGAGTTTGAAAGAAAAAAGCGCAACATAAGAGATGAGCAGCGGTGGCTCGAAACGTGACGACGTCAGCCTGTCACTGAGCACACCTGATATTATGACAGAACTGAGGGGTTAATTAATTGTGGGTCTTGTCTTCTGGTGTGATAAGCATTAGCTAAATTTTACTGACAGCACTTAAGCATGCCTCATTGTACATGAGTTGTATTTGAACTCTCTTGTTTCTTCTTCTTTCAGACTGAACCTGTTAACCCCTCGGCATCTGAACCAGAAGGGCAAAGCCCTGCCACTCAGCAGTGCAGAGAAGAGGAAGGCCAAGTGGGAGAGTCTACAAAACAAACAGGTACTCTGCTGCTGTGGTCACACTGATAGAAGCACCAGGGTGAACCACACAGTGATTTGATGTTTGATAAACCTTCATGCTCATGGATCTATTAGTTAAACCTTCCTGGTTTACATTTTATGCACTTACCAGCACCTGAAACAATTCACCTGCACCATTATAGACATTTTTCATTTCTTAATGCTGTCTGAATGCCCGCTTAGACCCTGTTAAGTCGAGTCTAGCCTAGTTTGCATCAGTCTGTCTTTATTATGCATTCATAATTTTCTTATCTTCTGAGCATTCTGAGGTAGCTGTCTCCATCTTTGATGTGTGCAGCAAGCGAGCGAAGTAATACATCCCAAGCAGCTCAACAGTGGAATAAGATTTTACCCCTTTTAGGAGTTAGTTAAAAATAGTAGTTAAAAAGATTAGAAAAGTCTTGTGCAACGTTAGGTGGCGATTACTCCATACAATGAATAAAGACTGATCTAAACCGATAAAGTCCTGATTTTCCTTTGGCAACGCACTGCTGTTGGTATAAAGTCAGCTGGGGTGAGTCCGTGTGAGCTACAGAAATGACTTTCAGCTACATCACCTTCCATATGTTGTGTACTCTGTTGTGTATGTCAGATCCTGGTTCCAGAGCTGTGTGCCATCCACCCCATCCCTGCCTCACTGTGGAGGAAAGCAGTATGTCTGCCCAGCATCCTCTACCGCCTCCACTGCCTTCTAACCGCTGAGGAGCTTCGTGCTCAGACAGCCAGTGAAGCTGGAGTGGGAGCCCAGACCCTCCCCCCTGACTTCAGGTCCCTGTTACACACTGTACACTACACAACATATAACATCAGTGTTAAATAAAAATGAGTCACTCTCAGTTATTCCATTTGCTGAATCAGGATTTTTCTTAAATAGTGAAACAATAGCCTCACACGATTATACTCTAATGTAACAATATAACTGCATACAGGCATTTTATGCATAATCGCTACAATACAACATATGAAGTATGCTGGTAGTGCTTTTTGCAACTGTACAGCCATGTGCTCTGAAAGAAGGCAGGAAGATACAGACAGATCAAAACATGCCTGAACCACTGCTGACAGGAGAGATATAGTTCTTTATCTGCGCTCTCTTAAAAAATGTGTTCATTTGTGGGTATACTTACCCAAAACAGTTTCCTAACATTCTAATATAAATATGGTGTGTATGTGGCAGGTATCCAAACCTGGACTTTGGCTGGAAGAGATCTATTGACAGCAAAACATTTATCTCCTGTCCCGACTCCTGTAGCGAAGATGGGGAGGGCCACTGTAAGCACCAAGAGACTGTAACCCCTGAAACCAATTCCCTGACACATCCAAGTAGTCACCACTCTTCTTTGCCCGAGCAGGGGCCTCTCGCGGCCCTTGAGCAGCAAGAAGACACATGCACGAGGAACCTAACCAACGGCACTGCCCTAGTCAGCGACTGCGATGACGACGGCCACCGAGATGAGCACCTTCACCAACATGACAATTGCCAACGCTCCCAGCCCAGCTCCCCTGGGCTGCAGAGCCCTGAATCAATACAAACCACTACCTCAGTTCCTGTGCAGCCCTCTCACAGCTTGAAGAAGCCCAGCTCCAGTCCTCCACAGCCTAGTGATGAATGTACACCAGGGAGGACCTCAGACCACGCAAATAAAGCTACCTCATTCTGCAACCAGGCAGCCACAGGTCCCAGTGTTCCCACAGCACCTTCTCTTCTTGTCGCTGTCCCTCAGCACAGAGCCCAGGTAGGAGACTCCCCCAAAAGCCTGGGGCCAAACCCAGGCCTCATCCTGCAGGCCTTGACCCTATCAAATGCCAGTGACGGCTTCAACCTGGAGCGGCTGGAGATGCTAGGAGACTCTTTCCTTAAGCATGCTATCACCACATACCTGTTCTGTACCTACCCTGACGCTCACGAGGGACGACTAAGCTACATGCGCAGCAAGAAGGTAAGCACGTTTTCGCTTTAAGCTGCTATTACCAAAAACTGTGACATGGTTTTAGGAGCTTTAGTTCTTTGTCCTTATTTTGTGGCTTTCATCAGTGGATGGAGTTTGCTCATTTGCTATGAAGATTACACTGACACCATGTCAATGGAACAAACTTCAGGACATGTCTGAAAGTTCCCTAAAAAAAAATTAAACCAATAAATAACTGAAAAACTGAGACATTTACATTAGCCCATGAAAATATTAATGTATTATTATAAACATAATCTTTCTCGCTTGTTTAATTATATACTTGCACATAATTTATAATTGCACTTAAAAGGACAAGTGTGAATTGTTGCACATTCATCTGATCTGCTGTGCACTGACTAAAAGCCTCACAGTTGCACCTTCAATTTATTGGAATAAGTTGATTAGAAAAGACAAATCAAATGTTGTCTTCATTGTTAGTAACAAATTAAGGCCCAGACACACCAAACTGACATCAGAGAAGGAGAACATGTGGCGACGAAGGCCAACTGTTGCGTTGCTTTATGCTACCTGTGTCTCAGCCAAAAAAAGTTGCACTTGAACAAGTTTCAAAAACTACAGTCAATGGGCAACTAACACATACGCTCTGTGCCTGTCTGACAGGCAATAACTCAACATAGCAGCTGACAGCAGTAGTGTTTAATAGACATGAAAAAAGGAAAAAGGTCATTACAAACCATTTCTGCTGAAGAGCTCAATGGCTGTAAGTGTAATCTTACCTAATATAACATGTTTGTTCGATTAGGACCAGACAGTGTCTAATTTTCCAAACCTTCCTGAAATTTTACTTGGGTAAATGGTATATGATGGTATTGGTGTATAGTGCAACCCCCCCATCCCCATGGGTAAGTTTCTTACATTTTCCTTATTAAACAGAGAATTACAACCGTGCACCTTCTGAATTTCCCTCCTCCACCGAACTGAGACTAACATTGCCTTGTTACCTCATTCTAAAACACATGTCATTCAAACTTGACAGAAACAAAATAAAACTCACCCAAACTGTCTTAGTCGTCAGTCATCTAGTTGGTTAGTCCACTGTTCCAACAATCACCAACTCTGTTTTGGTCAAAAGAAATCTGTAATTCACCCAGTTAGATTTGAAAAAAAAGCTGGTTTGCCTGTGGTCTCTCTCTCTGCTGAAGCTGGCCAGCTGTGTACACTCCTGTAATGTTATCCCCACCTCCCACAAGCCTGACTCCTGGTGTCTGTCATCTCAGCTTCCTGTTCCACCAGTAGAGACCAGAGACTGACCTCTGGTGGTGCGTGATGTGCACTACATGCAATGAGTTTAATAGAAAGAGGAGTGCCTGTATTATTGATGGTATTGAAAATCATACTGTTGGGATTTTTATATACCCTGGCTAGTACACTCTGTCATATCATGATGCTGTCCAAGCCTAGTTATGATCTCACACCCTCTTGACTCTCTCTGGCTGTTTGTTGGCTTTCCTCACTTCTCTTTCTCTTCCGAACTGCCAATCAGAGTGACTTCATTCACCAGTGGGCTCCCTCATCTCTGATGTCAATTCAGCCTTCTGAATTGGCCAAAATACAGCCTAGACGGGGCAACTAGTGCCATCGGCGCCAGACATAATGTAAAGCCTAGGTCAATAGAAGCTCAACGATGGCCTGATATTGACCAAAGCATGACGGTCAGCTTGGTGTGTCAGGGCCCATACATCGTCCTTTCCAGGAACTAGAGTTGGGGGAAAAAATTGATACAGCATTGAATCACAATTTTTATGTGTGGCAATACCGTATATCTATTTTTTAATTATTATTATTATATACATTTTTAATACTACAAATAGAAATTTAACTTGTGGTGGCCTACTAGAATAATAGAATCAGTTAATTTTTCAGTTCACTAGATACATTTTGCTGCAATAAAAATCATCGAAGTGAGATGGACATACTAAAAACTTTCTGTCTTATTAGATAAAACAGATGTTGATTAAGTTTTCCTTAAGGGACACAAATTATAGTTGAAAAAAGGTAATATATCGCAATATATTTTATCGCATTCCTTGACACATTTTTGATATCCCAATAATATTGCATCGTAACATAAGTATCATGACAATTTTGTATTGTAGGCCCCTGTTGATTCCAGCAAATCTCAGGTACCCTCCTAAGAAATCAGAGTTGCATATCAGTATCTTTTTAGGAATTATTAACAACTATAGGGTCCATAAAATGAAGTGTTACCTACTGTTTTATGCATTGCTGTGCAACCGAAAGTTGCTGCACAGTATGTAGATGGGTTATTCATTCATTCATTCACTTACTCCGTACAACTTCTGATTGATCTCCACTTAGTTTTCATTAGTCTCAGTTATTATCTGGAAAATGATTGCATCAGATTGTTGTATAAAAGCTAACTTTTCTAATTCTGCAGTATGCAACTGATGATGGTGTGTTCAGATGTCAACTCATCCCTCTGTGCTCTGCTCATGTCTAGGTGAGCAACTGTAACCTGTACCGTCTGGGGAAGAAGAAGGGACTCCCTAGCAGGATGGTGGTGTCCATATTCGACCCCCCTGTTAACTGGCTGCCTCCTGGCTATGTGGTCAACCAGGACAAGAGCAGCACAGACAAACTGGATTCAGAGGAGGTCAGTGTACTTCCTGCTTCTCTCTGACTTCTTACTGCATTGCTGTATACATCCGCTTCTTTAACAAGCTCCATCAGGGTTTGGGATTTAAATAAAAATTGGCAGCAGGTATGTGGAAAGGTTAGACCTTAGACTTTGATAAAGCTGGTGCTTAGTGATGGGGCATTCACAGTATAGTATTTTTTTTAATTCCTTCATGCATTTACATGGATGCTGTCAGTGTTATGATGTTATCAGGCCACTAGAGGACAGGCTTCCACCTGCTCTGGCAACACACCATGTTTGCGTTATGGTGTGAAGTCCCACAGCCATTGACTCTAGACTCTACTCCTACTTTACTATAATAAATGTTATAATTAAAAGTAAAAAAAAAAAATGCAATGCTTTTACACTAAGATGATGTTGATAATGCACTTTGTACGATAAAGCAGCTTGAAATGTGTTAAAAAGACAATAACACAGTTACAGAGGAAGAATTTAGAATTTAGTTTAGTTAGTTTAAGGTAACACACCACTGCACTACACTTAATGACTGTCACCCTTATAAAGTGCAGGATTTTACATCCCCCCTCTCAATGAAACTCATCACTCTTGGTTTAATCTGTATAATTATATACAGCCCACTGTGTTTGGTGGTTTTTTTGCATTTCTCTTAAGCAGAAAAGTGATGGTAGGGCGCTGGGGAGCGCTTCATTATAGTACTTCATAAAAAAGCGCTCCCAGTGCTTTTTTGAACGACGTGCTCTGCATGAGTATGTTTCTATGACAACAATATCTTGACGCTAACATTAGCTAGGTAGCCAGTGTAACACTACATTAACAGGGGGTTGACTGCACAGTGAACAACAAGCTTACTAAGCCAACTGTGATAATCAAATGGCTCCCAAAAAAATGAACTTTTCTTTCCCTGCTGTGACAGCAGACAGTAGCTCAGCGAAAGAAATGGCGGTAATGTCACTGGTGCCTTTCTGAAAGGCTCAGAAATTTCCAACTAGATGCACTCAAAGCAGCTGCACAAAAAAAGGCAGACTCTTTGGCTCACAGAGCTGACAGCAGCCAATCAGGAGAGCGGTTGCTTGGCTGGTGACTGTACTTTGACTATAAGTAGGCCATAAATAATGTGTTGAGAAAAACATCTGTAACAGCGTTGAGTATTTTAGAAAACAATAGAATATTTATAGATAAGAAAAAGCAGGAATCACAAACACAAGTTGAGCGCAAATGTATGTTGAATCTTTGTAACCTGAGTTTTACTTGACATCTCTACTACATGAGGCAACTCATATTAGAACTCCTACATCAGGGAGGTTCAGGTTTAATGAAGACAACTAAATGTGTGAAAACAACTCTTTAGATCGATTCTTAATCATGACTATGTCTTTGTAATTTCCTTTTTAATTGAACTCTGCTTTTCTTCCTGTTTCTTTCCATCCTCCAGGCCAAAGAGGAGCTTCTGGCCAACGGGCAGTCTGGAAATGACTACGATGAAGATGATGAAGAGGGTGAGGATGTAGATGAGGATGGTGAGCTGCTGCTGAAGGATGAGCCAAAAGATGAAGTCAACATGGAGGACGATCTGGAGTATTACAAGGAGCACATCAAGTTCATCGACAACATGTTGTTGGGATCTGGAGCGTTTGGTAAGAAGATCTCCCTAAGTGGCTTCCCTCCATCTCTCACCCCGGCCTCGGGCTCCTCTCCCGCCATGGAGTCTCCATACGAGTGGAAGGCTCCCAAGAAGCCCCTCCACCCCACCACAGCCCACTACCCCTCAGAGCCGGTGCCCAGCGGGCCCTCTGCCGAGGAGTTTGACTACAGCTCATGGGACGCCATGTGCTACCTGGATCCCAGTAAAGCTGGGGAGGAGGATGACTTCGTGGTGGGTTTTTGGAATCCGTCTGAGGAGAACTGCGGCGCTGAGCTCGGCAAACAGTCAATATCCTACGATCTGCACACGGAGCAGTGCATCGCTGACAAGAGCATCGCTGACTGTGTGGAGGCTCTGCTGGGCTGCTACCTGACCAGCTGTGGAGAGAGAGCAGCCCAGATGTTCCTCTGCTCACTGGGCCTTAAGGTGGGCTGGGAATTCCAGCAGTGTTCTGTTTCTATACTGTGTGATTCATCACAATATGTAGACAAGTGACACATTTAAAGAGAAAAGGAAGATTCATAGCTAAGGCATGGATAGCAAGGCATCCTTAGTGACAAAGCAAGATTTATAAACTGCCAGCAGTGCCCTAGCAAGTAGCCATCAGGCTCATAGTGTATAACAGATAAGCTCATATGGAGATGCTCCTCTAAAGCAATATTTGTCAAAACTTTCTGCGAGGGTTTACATAAGTATTAAGAGTTGTTTTTGATGAATGCAGGTGTTACCACTGGAGAGAGGGACCCTGACAGGAGCAGTGGTGCAGAGCAGTCAGAGCATAGCCATCGACCTGTGCTACGGCTGGCTGAAGATCCCGCCGCGCTGCTTACTGGACCATCCAGACGCAGAGAGAACTCTCAACCACCTCATCTCTGGCTTTGAGAACTTTGAAAGAAAGATCAACTACACCTTTCAGAACAAGGCTTACCTCCTGCAAGCCTTCACCCACGCTTCCTACCATTACAACACCATTACAGGTCAGACTGCACCCCACAGCATCAGGATACTTTTTTCAGTGTTTACTGCACAGTTCAGGCTATTTTTCGTTATTTACAGTACACATCAGAATAATGTGTCTAGACGTATCATCTGCGGGGGAATGAAGAAGTTGGCAGACGTTGGAGCTTGGAATTGATCAGTGCACAATATTATTATTGTTTATATGTTTTATTTTGTCTTAGGGGAGGGGCACACAAATTTAAATGGTTGTATTTTGTAATAATTTTAGTATTGATAATAGTATTGGTACAATGTATGTTGACGGCGTAAAATGTCATTTTGTGTGTGTGTGTGAGAGTGTGTATTTGTTGATGAAATTGATGAAGCAGTAAAAAGGGAGAATGAGTTGGAACAAGAGGAACAGTCAAAGTGGAAAGAGTAAAGGGTGTTCACTAAATGGACATTTACACTAAATTTAAACTCGTTGTACCAGATAAGCCAGTTCTCACATAGATATTAGATTTGCAGTGACCAACTGTCAGATGGAACTGTTGTGTAGCTGACTGAACCCACTGACAAAACTAGTTTTCTAATGTATGTACAAGAGGTATTGTTTGATATTGTCAACACATCAGACCTGGCACTTGATCAGAAAGCATTTAAATAAGGATCTAAACTGGGGACATATTGTCTCTTACTTTAAACAAAAAACACAGCATACCTCAAACTACAAAATGCTACAGCAATAACTAAATGAACAACATATTTTCTTTAGATTGGCATGGATACCACACATTTCGCCAGGTATGCAGATGACAGTAAAACCAGGTCATAGCTACATTTATGGATTTAAATAAATCCTTTGGCTTCCTGAAACTATTGTTTTTGGAGGTTTTGTCAGAGTTTGTGATGCTGCAGTCACTTTAACTTTTGACTGAACAGCACTACAGATGCTTCATAGCAACTCAATTACTGAAGTCTTTACTGGCAAAAACACACTTCCTCATTTTTAATTTTGAAACCCAATTTAGTAAATCATTGGTTTGAAACATGTTTAACGTAACGTCGTAACGTAACGTCATTTTAGCGCTCGTTTGGTTTCTGCTTACTCTTGACATGGTTCCTATGCAGTACGGAAAAGTATGGAATTAGATTATTATTATTTCCAGGTCTGAACAAGTAGAGTAAAAAAAGACAAGACTTAGTTCCTCCCGTTCCTATTGGAACATTGGACGACGAGTCCCTTCCACTTGCTCAGGTCCCTAGCGACCCTCCTTGCACCATGCCAGCTGACACCCATCTCCCTTAGGTCTTCCTTAAACGTCTGTCTCCACAACTTCTTTGGCCTCCCTCTCTTCCTCTTGCCGCCCTCAGGCACCCAGTCCATTGCCACACTCGCTGGTCTCTCTCTTGGCAGTCGGAGTACGTGTCCAGCCATTTTTCTTCTCCTGCCAGAGACCGTGTCAGACAGTAGCGCCACCCCTGCCCTTCTCTCCACCTCATTGTTGGTGATGTGGTCTCGCCATGAGATCCTCAAGATGGTTCTGAGGCATTGTCGGTGGAAGACACCCAACATGTTGGTAATGCTCATCTACGTCTCGCAGGCGTAGGTCACTGTTGGAATGACCACTGACATAAATAGGCGTAGCTTGATGGCCATAGTGATAGCTTTGGACGACCATGAGTTGCGGGGCCGTTGGAACACTCCTGCAGCTTTGCCGATTCTCTTTTGTACGTCTTTCTCCACGTCTCCTGTACCACCATGTTACTGCCAAGATACGAGAAGTTCTCAACGTACTTGATGTCATACTCGCCTAGAGTGAGTGGTGGGTGGTGTTGATCCTGTCAGACGATCATGGCCTTGGTCTTCTCGTGGCTGATTCGTAGACCAACCTTTGCTCCGCGCTCTTGGAGATTGCTGCTCATCTCCTGGAGTGCAGCGTTGGTATGACTAATCAGAGCCAGGTCGTCCGCAAAGGCCAGGTCATGCAGTCTGCCCTGTCCCTACTTGATGCCGAAGTTCGTCCCAGCGAGGGTCTTCCTCATCACAAAATCAATAACGATAAGGAAGAGCAAGGGTGACGGAATGCCACCCTGTCTTACAACGGTCACGATGTCAAAGTTATTGATTGTGCCGCTGCTGGTTCTGACACATGTTCATATATTTGGACGGCACTCCATACAGCTGGACAATCTGCCACAGTGATTCCCGGTGGATGCTGTCAAATGCTTTCTTGAAATTGATGTATTGATTATATTGGCACTGTTCTATGATGTTGCGAAGAGTTAAGATTTGTTCGTAGTAGGGTTGTCAAAAGTATCGATACTCAAACGCTGTATCCGGATACAGTACTAATTTACAAAAGTATTGATACTAACAGTACACGCCACCTCAGCGCCTGTCGGGTGCGCGTGACGGGTCCGACGGACACACGCTCTGCAGGCAGCGTCTGGCAGGCACAGAGCCCTCGCTGCAACCCAGCTTGTTGTCGTCGCTGTGCATGCATGCACACATTTCTGTTACTGTAATATGGCCAGCGCAGCTGCAGGAGGATCAGAGCAGCCAGTTTTGGTCAAAAATGATAAAGGAAAAAGCTCTCTTTGAAAATATTTAGTGAAGTGAACACAACACGCTGCAGACGGCAGGTACAGCCCCTCCCCTCACTAGCAGCTGAGCAGCTGGTGTTGCCAGCATCAAACTAAAATTTATCTTCTAACATTAATGTGGGAGCTAAGCAGAAAACTTTATCAGTCATGCCCGTCTGTAACATTAGTAGACAATGTTAGTTTAACAGGACAACACAATTATGTGTGTCTGAAAAGTTCTGTTAACTGTAAAGTCACAGATTGAAGCTGAAAAAACGTTTGTGTTCTCCCGTAACCCCTGGTTCTCTGATCACATAGTGAGGTAGAAACAGGAGCATCCTGAGCCTAAAGTACCAACTCCATTTGATCAGCAATGAAAATATGGTGCCAATTCATCAGAAGCACAGAAAATAAACAGGGCTGTAGATAAATACATTTGTATGGACAGATCTTGTTTCTGGTTGTCACTTATTTTGGGGGGATTTTTTATTGTTATCATTGATGTTACTGTTCTGATCTTTATTTAAAAAATGACAATTTTTTGCTGCTGTATCGAAAATGGTATTGAGTATTGAATATTTTCCTGGGTATCGATATCGAGTTTGAAATTTAAGTATCATGACAAGTAACCCTAGTTGAGAGCAGGACCTTCCCTTCCGGAAGCCAGCTTGCTTTCCCTTAGGATGTTATCCACCTCCGTTTTTAGGTGTTGGAGCAGAACACTGCAGAATACCTTGCCAGGGATAGACAGCAGTGTGATGCCCCGCCAGTTGTTGCAGCACACTGTGTTTGGAGTTTTTTACCTTACTCTTTTAACCTGCTCCTAGAGCTGGTTAGCTATCTCACGATCCTGTACAGTGTCCTCATATTGTTCTTCTCTGCTGCCTCCTGTGCTTCCCTTGCTTTCTCCTCTAGCCATCTTCTCTTGTCATTTCTGTAGTTCTTTTTGACTTCCTTGTTCAGGCGCCTGTACTCCTCATCTTCTATCCTCCATCTCTGGAGCCTCCTCTTCTGTTGTCTTCTTATCTTGGCCATCTTCCTTTCATCAGTCAATTTTCATGCCCTGTCTGTTATCCATCTTTCCTTGTTGGAATCGCTTCTTCTTCCGAAGACTGTCTCCTTCATCTCAGAGATGCTTCGGGAGAACAAGCCCCACTAATTTGAGCATAGGTTGCAGTGGTTAGTTTACTTCCCCTCTGGGCAGAGATGTCTTGTCTGGTTGTGTAGTTATTTGACAAGATATTAGCATGCATTGTCAGAATGTAGCGTACATGATAACAGTTGGATTTTAAACACATTTATTTACATAATAAACTAGCTGTTGTACTCAGATGTCAAATGTGTTCAAAAAATCTACAGAGAAGTCTGATAATCTACGTGTAGAAAAGAATGGGATTTTAAATGGGACATGTGTATGAACTCTGTGTTGAAAATGAACCTGTCTCTAGCTAATAAATGCTCCTCTGTATTCACCAGCTAGTCTTTAACTGAGCAGATAGTGTGCGGTTGCTTTGTCAGAGCTTTGTCACTGAAACCAGGCTGATGAGAGTAAAATATCATGGCAGAAAAACATGCTCAGTAGAGCTGAGGGAAACTGCAGTGTTGGTGACAAGTGCCATTACAAGTTACACCTTTCATATATTTTATCCATTGGTAGTTGTCGAATGTACTCATCTACCCACAAATCTCATTGTATGTTTTTATGCCTCCATGCTAGCGATAGCCATGGCCAGAGGCATTTTATGTTCTGTGAAAAAGCACTTTTCCTGCGATTACTCAATTTTATATCTCAGGAACAGAAGGGGAGACATGTGGTCAGATACTGAATTGGTGGCACTAATCTTGGGTGTCCACCTTGGAAATGTGCTCATTGTATAGACCGTCTGTGCTGCCGCGAGGAAGATGTGTGTGAAGCATTCATGTTTACACAGACATGGATGTAAATTAACTTCAACTTGACTGGTTTGAGGAGGCATACAACCACAAAGTGGTAATTCTAGTTTTCTTTCCTCTTCAGATTGTTACCAGCGGCTGGAGTTCCTTGGTGATGCAATTCTAGACTACCTCATAACAAAGCACCTTTATGAAGACCCGCGGCAGCACTCTCCTGGCGTGCTGACCGACCTGCGCTCAGCACTCGTCAACAACACCATCTTTGCCTCTCTGGCCGTCAAGTACGACTACCACAAGTACTTCAAGGCCATCTCACCTGAGCTTTTCCACGTCATCGATGACTTTGTGCAGTTTCAGCTGGAGAAGAACGAGATGCAAGGCATGGACTCTGAGGTGAGTTCTGTTTCTGCCAGAAACACAGCTAACATTAGTACTGAACAACAAAGCCCTGTAGCAAGAAACCTAGTCTCTGCTGTTGTCGTTTTTTTCCCCAAAAAAATAATAGTCCGTATTCACAAAGATCTGCCCGAGTAACAAGGCTGTCAGCTTTTATGAATCTGTTTCATATTCCAATGAGTTCAGCAGTGAAGAGAAAACGCAGTTGGATTTAATTTGCCTGGAAATGGCTATCTTGGCACCAGATCTCCTCTCATTCTGCTGGAGAGGTACTCTTTGCCTGAGACAGCAGGCACATACACAAACATACAGCTGAGACAAATACAGAAACATGCTGCAGTAATATGCGTAACAACAACATGATGAAGCTGCAAATGCAGCATGCTTTCCTCAAAAGATTTTCATTTAACTAAATGTCTGTTAAGTTACTATTGCTTAATGAGGTAACAGTATGGCCCTGGGTCTCTGCCAATGTCTGTGGAAAAATTGCTGTATCAAGTTACTGCTAATGCAAACCCAACACATCCTACTGCTGCAGCTTCACACTAATAAAACATTTCACCGGCAAAACATAAGTTGACTTTTGTCATGAAGGGGTCACAAGAAATGCAGTGTGTTTTGCAATGAGATTCACACTTACCACTGTCATTCATTAAAATGCATGGACTACACAAGACAAGGGCATTTGTTGACAGCAGATTCGTTGTAAATATCACAGGGAGTGAGGGAAAAGTCAGGAGCAGCCACAATGAGCAGTTAGATGAAGAACTGCAGGCAATAAGCTGACGTCTTTATTAAACTGACAATAGTTTGTTTAGCAGCTCCCAGCATTGTGTGACCTGTTGTATTAAACTACATCCGCTGTTCCCACCAATAACTACAGGTGTCGACAAATCAACCAGGATGGAAATCATAGAGATCGCCACTTTAACAGTCAGACTGAGTCTGTCAGTGGATGATGTGGGTGGAGAATGTTGATAGGCTCATATCTGATTCTTTTATAAAAGGTTTATGGAGTAATTTTAAGCCACAGTTGGTAAGTTTTATAAAAAATACTGTTATCATATTTGCTGAAGCTGGCATTATACTTACAGAGGACTAAATGAGACAGATAGTCTGTGGGAAAAAAATCATAGTCCTCTGCCCACTCTATTGTCTTGTAGCATTTCTAATAACTTTATTGCATGGAAATGAAACAACCAAGCACAGGGTTTTTAAAAGTAAAACAGACTGAGCAGAGAGTTATTTTTTTCACCCCAGAGATGTTTTAATTTGGTTAATGCTGCAGCATGTCGGTCAGGCATTTTACATGCTGATAGCTGCTCCTCTCAATGTTATTCTCTAGGTGATGCCGTAAAGAAGTATTCACAATATACTTCACGTTCGCCACGCAAATGTAATTATTTACACATTAAATTAAAACAAGCTTGCAACTGCTGTTTTTTGTGAAGATGAATTAGTGCAAGTTCACTTAAACTCATCCTGGCTGTCGGGGTGCTACACTGACCTGCAACAACATCATGTCACGTCAACATCATGTTATGAACAAAGATTTACATTATTGATTATTGACATAGGGAATCTATGCAGAATTGTCCACATCCGCATCACTATGCATCTAAGAATCGATTTTTCCCCCACCCCTACCGAATAAGTAACTGATGTAAAAAGAAGTAACCACTGTTACATTTTCATAGGCCTCCAGGCTGCTTTCTACTGTTTACTGACCTGTTTTCCAGCATTTGTCATGTCAAATATGGGACACCAATAAAAAAAAAAGAAAAAAGAAAGACAGTAAGGCAACTGGTTCCCCCTGTTTAAAGAACCTGTTTAGATTGTGTGTGTGTGTGTGTGTGTGTGTGTGTGTGTGTGTGTGTGTGTGTGTGTGTTTGTGTTATTATTGCATCAGCTAACAGCTTGGTGTGTTTTTGTAACCAGCTGCGACGCTCTGAAGAAGATGAGGAGAAGGAGGAGGACATCGAGGTCCCTAAGGCCATGGGGGATATCTTTGAGTCACTAGCCGGAGCAATCTACATGGACAGCAGGATGTCATTGGAGACGGTGTGGCAAGTGTATTATCCAATGATGAGGCCACTTATAGGTGAGGAAGAGTGAAAGTACATTTATTTACTGATGTTCTTTTTAGTCATGATTGTTGAACACGTCATGCAGGTTAGCAAACACTGTAAGTCTATGGATGTTTTTTTGTACCTCACCTCTCCACCCCCTCACCACTTCCAGAGAAATTCTCTGCCAATGTGCCACGCTCTCCCGTGAGGGAGCTGCTTGAGATGGAACCAGAAACTGCCAAGTTCAGGTAGGAGATCAACGCTTACACTAGTCTATATGAAGTGGCTGCTTCTGCTGTTACATTTCTCATAGGGAAATATGGAATAGGCGGATGTCGATTTTCTCCTCCCTCACTTAGACAGAAAGTCCTGTGTTTATTAAATGTAAATGCAAACTATCCAGTGTAGTCTGCCTTTGGCGAGGGGGAGGAGGGCTCTCTGCATCAGCTGTGTGCTTGGCCAGCAAGTGGTATTTGAGAGTTGACGTACTCCGGTGGTTACTCATTTACATACAGACATACAAACCTGTATCAAAAGTTACTAAAATATTGGGAAAACTTACCTCTGATGGAATATTGACAGGAATTAATCTGCTCAAAATTCACCCAAATCGCTCATTTTACACAAACTTAAGGAAAAGGAAAAAGGTTGGGAACCACTGGTATACAAAATAATACTGCTATTTAAAGTTTGTTTTCAACATAACACCTTATTGCCTTAATGAAATGCACTGAAACAAATATATCTGTGACACATAAAGGCAATTTATTATTTTGGCAGGTAAAAATATTCTATTCTATCTACCAGTCCTGTTAGCAGATGAGTCAAAAAGTTAATGTCAGAAGTTAATGTCATCTCTGTGTTGAATTATTTGTATTAACTTAACAGCAGGTCAAAAACTAAAGCATTTTTTTTTTTCATTAGAAAGATATTTTGTGCTGTAAATAATTACAAGAACAGTTTGAGATAACAGAAAGGAAACAGACTGCAATAATGTCAATTATTAGAACAAAAGACTACAAAGCACAACTTCTGATGGAATTAGTGTTGTGGAAATGTACATCATACTGAATTTATCAAGACAACAGGTATATATGTGTTTGAAGACTTTGCATGATACAGTGAACGGAGGAAATTTAGAACAAAGGTCTGTCTCTGTCAGTTTCCTCACAGAGAATGTATGATATGTAGCGTTTGAAACCCTTTTGTTCCTTTTCCTCTGTGCACAGCCCTGCAGAGAGAACGTATGATGGGAAGGTCCGGGTGACAGTGGAGGTCGTCGGTAAGGGCAAGTTCAAAGGAGTCGGCCGCAGCTACCGGATCGCCAAGTCTGCCGCAGCGCGACGAGCTCTGCGCAGCCTCAAAGCCAATCAACCTCAGGTCCAAAACAACTGAGCTCCTCCTCCGAGCTCTCAGCATTAGCATCTAAGCTATTGACGCTAACGGAGAAAAAGCAACATCGGCTTTCCAACACAGCGCGACGCTAGCCCTGCATCTTCAGCCTGCGACGGCACAACCAAGGCAGCCAGGGAACACTGTGTGGAGACGCAACAAAAGAAGCAGACTTATCTCTCAACAGATTTCACATCGGATCTTTTACCTTTTTTTTTTCTTTATTTGCGCAAACACAATCTTTGCTTTCCCCCTCTGCTTTGTGTAATCACATGAGTGCTTTATTAACGTTTAGCAAAGTGTTTAAAAAAAAAAAAAAAAAAAGGTCAGGTCGCAATTCCTATTCCTCATCGTTTTTGTTTTTTGTTAACCTCTATGTCGATGAGACGAGGCTTATGCTTATTGTGTAGTATTAGATTGTATATAGTTAAATCAAAGGTGTAAATCAAAGTATGTAGGAAAAAAAAACAACAAAAAACGCTAAACTCCTCAGCCTGTGCACTAGTGCCAGTCAGTTTCAAAGCGGTTTTGAAAACGCTAATGGCAGACATGGCTAACAGATACCACTGGAGCAAAAACCTGGTGGCACTTCTGTCTGAAATCTGTCTTGAAATGGTATTCTTAATCATTTTTGCACTTATTCCATTAGGGTCTGTTACTTTGAGAGTTGTGTGGTCACATTGACACCAAAATCATATACGTAGCAAAGTATATAAATATATATAAAAAAGAATAAGATACATGAATGATATTCTTGGCCTTGGATGCTAAGGCTCACCCTCATATCCTGCAAAACGGATAGGAATTTCAACATTCCCAGTTACTGTAATTTAAACTAGTTTTTAACCGCACTTGAGGTTGCATGTTCTTGTAGCTTATGTATAAACCACGACAACTGGATTGCTTCTATAAATGTTCTAAATCTATGGATATATCTAGAGTGTGTGAGAGCGAGATTTGATGTTAATGGCATTATCTTGACGATTTGGTTTAACATGTTTTGATACCAAGAATGGATGGAATTGAATTAGTCATTCTTGAGCACTAAATGTCTTTCCATGGAGCGAATCATCCAGTTTTGATATAAGAAGAGAAAGACATATCACAAGTTCAATATGCTGCAGACTTTTCTACATTGGATACTCGTGTAAGACAGAATCTTTTCAAATACAGTCTTTGTGAAAAAGGCCAATTCATTTCAACACACTAGTGTTCCTCACATCCCGTACCTACCAAAGCTATAACAGATGTGACACTATGAGGTTGAAGTCAATTCCTAGGGATAAGGATACCAGCCTTTTTTTTCGTGGTTCCGATAAATTCTGCTTCTCGCTAAATGTCCTTTTTTTCTCATCAATAAGCCCTTTTTTTTCACTTGAATACCTCAGTTAATTGCATGCATTTTCTTGTCTTTATATTTTTTTCTTTTTTGTTTGGTGCTATGTTTTTGTATTAAGCTTGAATTTCTCATCTTTTTTGCACTGTAACTATAATACCTCTTTATTTGACCTTTTTTGAATGATTGGAAATCTGTTTGATTCGGTTGTCCCGTTCGTCAGCCATCACGCTGCAGAGGAGGAGCTGCGTCGTCGTCTCTTCCCCCTCCCATACTCGAGGTTGACACTGTGTGGGGGGGCAGGAAATGTAATCTCTGCACATAAACCTAACTTCTTTTTTCCTCATTCACTAGCTATTAATTTCATCAGTTGAGAATCTGTTTTTGAATTGTGGGTAAAAACAAACAGAGGATTGATTGATCAGATGGGTAAAGGCTTGTAGAGGTAATCAGATTGCACTCTTAAACTTTATTCTGACATTAACTCCAAAATATAGGCAGAGGGGAGTATACTTGACCGATTTCTACAAAATTATCTTCATAAATAATGCTTGGAAGAGACACGTACCTGTGTGGTTTGTAAACTGTGTTAATATAGCTATCTGAAATCAAATTCACAGTCATACAATCCTACCCGCAGGTGCTTCTACCTCAAAAGACAGTGCACTCGCCGTTCATTTGTGGACAAAACTGCAATTCAGCTCAGTAACTCTCTGACAGTGACATGCTGTAGTCCTTTTACTGTGATAACTTTACCAGCTACGTCACGTATCTGTCACTGAGTCGACATTCCCTCACAGTAATTTGTGTCTCATGTCTTGAATAGAAACAAAACTCAGTGCCTTCTCTGTGGGAGATCAGTGTCAGCACAGACTAGATTTTAATCAGTTAATCCAAATTTGAGTTGAGAGTGGAGATATTCCCTGCCTCATACTGTTTGTTAAACTACACTTTGGGACCCATGACAAGAAAAACATCAACTGACCCAACAGCAGCTGAGCTCCCAAAATAGGGCCCAAATTCGTACAAAGTAGTTGCGGTTAAAGATTCTCGTGCTTTGTCCAAGGTTGGATAATAAACCAGGCAAAACAAGCACAAACTTGCTTAATGGCCCTGGACCCTTTGAGGGACCAAAGGGTCCTGGTTACGGATTAGCAAACCCTAGGATAGCGAAGGAATAGCCTGCCTTACTCTTCCTCCTATTGGCTTACCCGGACGTTCTTACCCCAACCATCCCTTTTCTCTTGCGTAAACCGAACCAGTCTAACCAATGAAGGCAACAAGTACTAGCCAGTCGCAGGGAGTGTAAGGCAGGTCATTCTTTCACAATCCTAGGATTTGCAAATTTGCTTCCTTGTTCACTATGTGGCACCAGTAAAGCAAAACATTAACTCGAGATCAAGGGACCTTGAGGGGACACCTGCATTATTATTATTTAGGGCCCCATGCTGTATAGGTGACCATAGTCAACTTTAACTGCCTGAAACATTTCAGTTTATATTGTGCTTAAAGGATGCATTTCCCTAAATAATTGTGTTTAAAGAAGTTGCCACAAACAGTTACTGGTGAATACATGATGCACAGAGTGAAAGAAACAGAGGGCAGTAGGGGGCCCATAGTTGTACTTTTTGCCCCCACAGAGGCTTAATCCGGTCTTGATGGTGCCTCCAGTTTGTCTAAAATAGGCAGCTTATCCATCCCCCAAACATGTGATTTAACAACTTCCATTTGCCAGATGATCTCAGCATTTCTGCAGGGTGAACAGTGTTTGTATGTTTATTGAAAGCATAAAGATGAAGATATCATTTGAAAGGCCTAGAGTGAAATAACTGTACATGGTGGAGACAAAGTCAAGCTGACGGAAGACTGTTTTCAGGTTCTGTTAGTTCCACAACAACATTCAGCACAAGCTAGAGACCTGTAGCAAGCTAACACCAATATAGACAGGAAAGTTAAACCCAAGACCCACTTTGGGTCAGGTACTCGGGCTTCAGTTGAGAATGAAATGTTAGCTAATAAGTATGGGTAGATGTGGCAGACTGTCACTTTTTGATTCTAGGCTTATTTATACTCCCTTTATGTACGAAAATGGATACATCCGTTTCAAACATTGTGAACGTCACTGCCCTCATACTTCCATGTGTCCTTTGTGATGGCATGGATACAGCCAATAGATGGCACTAGAGGGTGAAAGCTTCACACAACAACTACGAGGTGACAGTGGAGGAGGTCATATTGTACCGTTTAACAGAGGCAGTGTTGTAGATGGGGGTGGTCAGTGCGCTCATTAAATAAATCCCAACATGTGGACAGAGAATTTTTTTAACTATTTTCACCATGTGTTACTGTTTAGTATTATATATTACTGATTCGTTCTGTTCCGTCTTTATGTAAATGTTTCAGTTGTCTCCTACGGGCATATCTGGCTTGAAATAAGCTACACTGCCTCCATGATCTCCAGTAGTACAAGGGATGCACGATAACATCGGCACGTCATTGGGCGATACTGATTTTACAGTGAACTATCAGAATGCACAATGAATGAATATTACATACGTTGTTAAGTATTTTATTTCATGTCATCTGTGGGTGGGTTGTCACGAAAAGAGTATACATGCATAACATGATGAATTCCTCTACAGAAGAGACCTGATGTTCACTAAAATTAGGTGGGGAAAAAGTGGATATATGGGTATCGGTTATTGGCCAAATAAGTTGGTATGTATCGGCGTAACGGATATTGGCAAAAAAATCCAATATCATGGATCCCTAAGTGGTACAGCTGCGTTTTGCCCGTAACTGCAAGCTATCAGAATACGTGTACAAATACAGACAAAATGACAGCAGAGGATGGACAGAAAGCTCTGCCCATCTCCGTATGTAACATTTAGCATAAATGAGCCTCAGCCTTAATTTGTGTTCTCTAGGGCTCGATGTTGTTAAAAATAATACCAGTATCCTCTGTGTTATACAGGTACCAATTGGGTGCTTCATTTGATACTTTTTCTATTTCATTCATTACTCATCATATGAATGGAAGCATGCAGTTGCATAAAATACAACCGGACACCACAGGCATGTAGCATAGCTATACTTTGGAACATTTTGGTGGCATTTCAGCATGCTCAACTGCTAAGTCTGTCAAATATATTGTGATAGACTTCGCTACATGAGCTGTAGCTTCTGAGGTAGTGGGCCAATCACAGGTTGCATTAAATCAAATAATGCTTGTGGTGATTGGCTGCAAGCAAAACCATACACACTCATTTTTTTCCAGATCTAGGTAAAAAAAAAGATTCAATGCAGGTGTTGTTTAATTTGAGAACAGAGCTAGGTGTTGGTACTCCATACCTTTAAGGTATCAACTGAAATAACTCGGTACCAAGGAGTATCAAAACGTCTCCAGTCAAATGATACCTGCATTATTTCCTCTTTGTGCCGGGGGTCTGATCCCGGGCTGTCCTGACTTTCCTTTGGATTAGCAAACTTTCTGTTGCTGCCGTCTCCAGAGCCGCTGTCCTCCAAACAAATGGGCAATTCAAGTGTGCTATTGGTACTGATACCCTAATATTTTTTTGCACCCAGCCCTACTGCAGAAGTTTCAATACAACTTGGTACTGGATTGTTTCAATACCCAGCCCTAGAGTTCTCTATGTCCCTCAGTGTGTCTCAGAGTTGACAAACTGTATTTGAAATTACAGCTCTAGCATTCACGTTCATGATTTTAATTTCAAATTTGTTAAGTTGCTCCATGTAAAAGAAAAGCATCAGTGTAAATCCACTCTTTTTTGGGACTTTTTTCATTTGCCTGCGGCTAAACGTCTCTCAGATCTCTCTTTGGGTGCCATACTTTTGATGCTTTGGGTCCGACAGATAACCATGGGAACGCTGAAGTATGAATCTTTGAAATTCTTCATGTTAAAAATCAATGTGAAGTCAGTTACCCCATGAAACTTAAGTACATCTTTCTACAATCAGTTAAAAAGAGTGCAATTTGTAATTATTTCTCAAGTCTACAGACACACAGGAAACCCTTAAATGTGTGATGTGCATTTAGTTTTCCCCATTAGTGAGACGTTGCCAGACTTTGGAGTGTATCTGTACAACCAGTCATACACCCTCCAACACCTTGGTCTGTAGTGCACGTGCACACACACACACACATACACACACACACAGCCATTAGACTTTTCCACCGATTCAACACACTAATTATGTGTAAGTCTCTAGGAGGGACGGCGGGGGGCGGGATTACAAAAAAAAAAGAGAATGTGAAATCACTCATACGGTGCCACACCCACTATTTTTGTCTGTGACTGATGAAAATAAGGATCACCATTAATCTTGTCATCAATATCCAACAGCCTCGTATTTTTTTTTTTTTTTTTTGTTTAAATTGAGGAGGGAGGTGTGTGTGTGTGGGAGTGCTGAAGTTGACGTAGTCCTACGTTATTCAGAGCGGACTATGTTGTCTCGTACTGGCAATTATGTTTTCTTTTTTTTTCTTTTCGTTTTGTACATGTAGCACAATTGAGCATTGCACTTGGGCGCCATACTTTACCTCATGTCAGAGTGTGAAAGGGAGTGAAAGATGGAGGAGAAAAAAAAAGAAGTGTATATATGATGCCGTAATGTTAAGAGGACTAACTTGTGGTTCAGGCTTTGCTGCTGTTTCAATTGCTGGTATTACACAAACCTATTTAAAGAGAGAGTAAAGGGCTATGGGAGGGGAGACAAAATGTGCCTGCAGGTTATCATCTGACAAATACACTGTAAAAAAAGTCTCTGCAATTTGGGGCTAAAATGTCTGGACACCGACGTCCTGCCTTATATAGCTGTTTGGAAATGAATCGTCAAACCAGCACGTCCAATCGTGACTTGAATGATGAACTGACACTCTTGGTTTAATTCTTCTCTGACTACTTTGATGGACATGTCATTCAAGTGATTCTCCCAGCCTCTTTTTTCCTCCTGTGGTGTGTTAGTTTGGAACACAAGAAAAACCTCCCCCAGCCCTTTATTAGGAACTTAAAGGAAAAATCCACTCAAACTTGTGTCTGTACTTTGTGATAAATCAAGGGCCATAATGATGTCACATCACGTGCTGTATCAATGTTCATACTTGTCTTTAACAGGCCAAGTCAACTTATACACCAGTTTGTGAATTCCTGTGAACTAGGACTGTCTGCATATAAATGCAGATATCTGATAAATTAAAAAATAAAGAAAAACACTGATATAAAACTAAATCATCAGATCATAGCCAAAGGCTTCCGAGATTGCATTTAGGCCAAGGCATTCAACTTCTTTTACTAACCACATGGACTCTTTACCTTCCGCACAAATATGATTGTTTAATACTACTCAGATGACAAAAGGAACCCATAATGTTTTTGACACCAAAGTCTTCTCCTGTTGCCTACAGAATCTCTTTCCCCACAGAATCTCATAGCTTACAGAATCTTGTTGCCCACAGAATCTTGTCCCGTTGCCCACAGAATCTACATTCATATGCAGAATCTGTTTATAGCATGGATGCATAATGAGAACTGGATACTGTGTTGAAGGCAGGATCTCAAAGAAATTTGCTCAGTTGTGCACAGGTTCATCTGCCATGCATAAAATCACTATGATGAGAGCTAGTGCCCATAGAGCAGGCTCCCTAGAGACTTCCGCAGACCGAGCTGGCTACCTTTGGTTTAGCGCTCTTTTAACTTAAATGGGGATAAAAAGATTTAATCACGTGACTCTTCTAGACCTTTAAAACGTTATTGTGCCGAATGGATCAGATCCCAGTTGTGAGAAAAGTCATATTGAGGGGGTTGTAATGTTCAAAATATTTTAAAATGATCCCCAATTCCTAGACGTCTTTTCTGCCATGTAAATCAATGTGGAAAAATATTTCTGGACCGCAGGGTATCATGTGACGGTGATTTTACACTATTTGGCCACTAAAAAAAAAGTTGGCATCAAAGCCCAGCTCACTTCCAGGGGGCCTGGTTTACAGAAATTGCTACAAAACGTATGAAATCAAAGAGATGCAGGATCATTTTTTTTGGCTTAGTGCTGCTACTGGTGGCTAGAAATTAAATAAAGAAGACTACTGCTTTATTTGGCAATTCAACACTGTAATATATCTTCATGTTTGTTTCAACCATAAGAAGAGACCTGTCATGCTCATACACAATCCCAACACGTCATTTTTAATTTCTCTAACAAATGTTATGAGTCGATATCTGCGTTCAGGGAGACAGTGATGCAAAATTGTGACACTAAGTACGACAGTCCTGGATCCAAGCTAGCAACATCCACAACCAGTGGAAACATTAGGTTTACATGCAGTCTGTCATCTGTTTACATATATTTGATCCTAATATAAATCAGTTTGACTCGGTATTGTTTGACGGTTTAAGTTAGCAACTGTCAAACCTAATCTAAAATACATCCACTGTGATTCAGAAGTCCTTAGATTGCTTTTACTTATTTTAGGAACTGTATCTGGATGTGATGTTATGTCACGTGATGTCATTTGACTTGGCATTCAGAGGAACTGAAAAACAAAAAAAATCACCAAACCAGAAAATGAAGCCTGGTATGCCTGTCTGTTTTCCAACAGTAGGGGTGTTTTAGGGTGGATTTTTCCTTAAAGTTTATGTTGAAGTGTGATCAGTGCTAACAGAGAACTGAAATGCCTTTGATAAACAATGAACGTGGGGTGGGGAGGGAAGATATTGGTCTCATAAAGCCAGCTTAAAGCACCAACAGTGACTGTTTGCAGGGTGGGGGGGTTGGTTGGGAGTAGGGGGTGGGGCAAGGGGTGGGCATGGTCACTGAGCAGCAGAACACCAGCAGAGTGGAGCTGAACAGATGGAGTGATGAACTGTTATCAGTATGGGGAATTATGGGCCATCACAACCTGCAGCAAATGTTTAAGGGACATTGGAATAGAAATTGAACTCCTCACTCATACTGTATACCGTGCTGCAGTGGTTTGCGGTCTGCACCTTATGGATCACAAATACCTTTATTTTTTTTTTTGTTTGGATTTTTTTTTTCTTTTAATTTTTCCTTTATTTTTTTTTTTTTTTATAATTGTAGCCCAGTATATCTACAATAAAAGTAATGGTATGGTCATTCATCCTTGGTCCTGTGCGATTATTTCATGCATATACATAAATAATAAAATTAATTGAATTGTGTATTATGTCTTGGCAACTATTGGCAATATTTCTAAGGTTCCCAAGGCCATTCACATATATAAAGATATAGATATATATAGATATATAGTTAAGGATTTTGACTCAGAATATGAGAAAAGGATAATGGCCTTTTTACCATCTTTACCAAGAGTGTCTCTCCGTTAGTTTGGTGCTACAGTATTTACACTGAATCATTCAGCATAACGTTTGCCAACCTTTGTTATCTCTGCCATTACAGATAAGTTAATGAAGCTAAGCTCCAGAAGTTAACGTTAGCTTAACTAGAGCCCTTTGGACAACAGCTAACAATGATTTACGATCACCAAAGTACAAAACTAGAACAAAATAGGCTAATGAACTCCCAGCAAACAAGGTGACATGATGAACAACGCAGCTAGGAGCTAACGTTAGGCTAACTTTAGCTAACGTTAGCTAGAGATGTTAAAGATAACTTTATATTTCTTTCCAGCACAGTGACAATATGTTGCCTCAAACACAATGTTGACTTACCTTAGAACAGATGTAGACATCATTGTTAATCTTATTCACGTTGAGTTGATGTTGTGGTCTAACGTTACCACACAACTTTATCCAAAGGAGACACTTTTCTCGCTTGAGATGTGGTTTAGCAAAGGGTAAAAAATACACCTGGTCGCCCAGCCTCTCAGGATACCTTGTGTCAGAGTTGCATGAACCCCATGCACACCGTTTGACCATTTTAAACTTCAAATCTCCAAAAAAGCTCATAAAATCAAACAAAACTGACTTTCTGTGATGCATCTCAGTGAACGTCTGGGCAGAGAATGTCCCACTGTATGGGAATGGCTATACCCACTGTGATTGGCTCATCGCGTGTGAGGGCGGGACTTAGCCATAGGTTAATTAAATGGCCTTTAAACATTTATTAAAGACTAACGTTTCGACGCCAACTATCGAAACGTTAGTCTTTAATAAATTCTTCACAGGTGTTCTGAGTGCTCCAGTGCTGTTCCTGTGGATTCCTCCACGGGCTATTTTGATCTATATTGTCCTGTTCTGAGAAGCACCAACCTCCAATTGCGGAGGGCTGAAGCACAAGAGATTCCCTCTACCATTAGAAAATTGCTCTTTATAAAATATACTTATTTTATCCGCTGTAAGGGTCCAAAGGACAGAGGGATGTCGTATGCTGTAAAGCCCTGTGAGGCAAATTGTATTTGTGATATTGGGCTTTATAAATAAAATTGATTGATTGAAAATTGAACCTACCTTGACATAAGTATACTGCTGAAAAATTAAAGGGAACACATAATCACTCAAAGTAACTCAAAGTCAATCAAACTGCGATATCAACCTGTCCAGTTAAGAAGCTATACTGATTGTGAATCAATTTCACCTGCTGCTGTGCAAATTCAGTACCCTGGAAATCCAGTTCTTGCTAGAACACAATTTGAATTTGCTCAGCGAGTCACTCTGGCAATCAGTAATGATGCTCATTACCCATGCCCTTGTAGCCGAGCTGCACCAATCACATCGGCGTATCTGATATAGGCGGGCCAGAGGCGAGTTAAACAGATGGCGACAGCGCTGCGACAATGAAGTCCGAAATCAGTCAGTTAACATTGCAAGATGGCTACGGATGAACACCAGTTGTTTGAAACAGCTTTGGCCGCTACAATGAACAAGTTAGACTTGGCTTTTTCCTCTAAAAGAGGAACAGAGGACAGCACTCGAATCTTTCCTTTGCAAGAAGGACGTTTTTGCTGTTTTGCCAACCGGATATGGCAAGAGTCTATCAGTTAGCTCACCCCGTGTATTGTTCTGATTGGTCGTAGTGTTGTCCAATTGCGTGCAGTGATATTTTCAAATGCATGCTTGGTGCTGCCCCTCGAGTTGGGCCATTTTCATTACTCATAGCCAGACCCTAAATCTTTCTAGATTTGGGTCTGGATTTCCAGGCTACAAATTCAACAGACAAAAGGATGAAAGGAGAGGCAATGACAACACCTACTTAGGTATAGTTTTGCAGGTGGTGGCCACCATTTCCCTCTCTGCGTCCTTTCTGGTTGATTCTAGTTTTGTATTTTTCCAGTGCCCTCACCACTAGTGGTATCATGAGGCGGTATCTGTTTTTTTTTTAGTGTTCACAAGTACTTAGAAAACAACTGAACAAATGAGTAGTTCTGCACAAGATGTGTGAGAGTTTGGTCACGGATGTTTTTATATAGTTTTTATGTTGTTATACGATCAATAAATCAGAATGTTTGGCATTTATCCATGGAGACATGCAAGAAAAACAAGGTGTCTTGACAATTTCAAGGAAACACAGCATGACTTGCTGATTCACAAATTGTCATATTGTGGGTGAGCACCCTGAAACACACCCTTACACTGAAGTGTGACTAACCAGGGTTTGTTTACACTAGTCTGACTTCTTGATTCTTTAGAACTCTTTTTATTTGTCTTAGCATTTTAGGACTTCTTGTCAGTGTTACATTTAAAGTTAAGAGCTGCAGAACAAGCAAGTAAATGCACTGTGAGTTGAGACAGGGTTGTAAAACTGCTGTCTCCAAGGTCAACAATAAACTTTCAACTGAAGACCCAAGTAATAAAAAACTGAAGAATACTGTAATATAAAATCTGGACAGTATTTACGACAACACATGCAGGAATGAAACAGCCACAATCTCCAATGAACTTGTTGCAATGTACTGATTAAGGTCTACATATGTAGGTATATTCTCTTTTCATGATGCTTCAAATCCATGTCTTCTGGGCATGTTGAGGTGCTCAGTAGAGAGACCTGTTTTCACTCCTTCAGCTGTGTGTGAGCACAGCAGGCCCATCATCTACTCACTTCCTGCAGTCTGCTGGCTCTGAGGCTCGTCAGCAGCACCCACTATATTGGCTCTGTCTGAGGTGCCTGCTGACTATACACCACGGCAGTGTACGCAGGACAGCAGCTTTAGTGTCCCCTGGGGACCAAACAGCTGAATCAGTAAGAGAGCAGGTTCACCAAGAGGTTTAAATTTTAGTCTGGACTATACACATTTACAGACAACTCATTTTTCAAGCTGTAGCCAATGATGCTCATTTGGCATTCACAGTTATTGATCTTTTCCATTATTAAAACTCATTATCATAAAATGTTATGAAGAATGTGAGGGTATGTCATCCTGTGTAGGATGGGGGCGCCATCTTGTGTGGTATGTGAACTGTTATCTCTGTTACCACACCGTATGCACCCAGTACAAAACAAGAGTTTACAATGTCTGGGTGAGTGGATGTAGTGCATTGGGGTCTGTAATCTAGCCTTAAGATGCCCAGTCATATGGATCTGTGTGGTTTTTCATGATTAGTTTGTTCAAATACTGTTGCTTGTACACCATAGCAGGCATAAGTAACAGAGCACAATCCTCACAAGATGATGCCTAAGTCAGAAAAACAAAACAAAACAGAGCATTCAGCTTCAGAATCTCAATTTTATCCTTCTTATATTTATCTTAAAAGTTGGAGTTATTAACTAACTATGACTATTGAGTCATTTAATAATTTATTTCATTTTGGATCCACACCGGTAGTTAATGTATTGTGTTTGGGAAACAATCTCAATAGTGCACTAACCACATGACACTCCTTTTTCACCTTGGGAGAAATTCCCAGACTCCCTTAAATAATTGCTGAGTTTTGTGGGTTATTAAAGTAGGGCAAACTTTATGAACATGCTGGAACGCTGTCTGACAATTTCTTGATTATTATTAAATTCAACAAATGTAACACATTAAGTTGTTCCTTTCTTTGAATTACAAAAAAAGAAAAAATTCCGGTTTGTCCCAGTGTGTTGCAATACCAGCTTATAGAATAAAATTACAACAGAATAGAATTAAAAAATGTCTCAATAAATAAGACACAAGTATTTGCACGCATTTTCCTGTAAAAAATCTCATTTGGTAAACTGCTCATGTTGCATGGGAATTTAAGAGAAATGAATGTCTACTTCCTTTACTAATCAAACAAAAAGTGATTCAAACTTTTTACCTTCTGACCTGAAGTCAGGTGCCTTGTTCAACATGCGAATTGTGGTGTTGTGGAAATAACCTAAAAGAAAAGTCAAACAAAAGTACGGGTGCTGGCGAAGAGTCGAGAGAGAGAGAGAGAGAGAGAGAGGCCATGGTGCTCGCAATAAGGATAATGAATTGATCAGCTGTTTACCTCGGGAGAAAGACAATACAACAACATGTCACCAATTACTTCATCACAGACAGCATGACAACCCGCTGAACCAACCCACGCAGCCAAGCAGGGGCGGTCACACTGGTAAGGGGATTGATCCCATGATTGTGACATTACTAGTGCCTTACTCTAACCATCAGAGGTAACTGGCCAGTTTCTTCGTCTTTTTTGGTCGCAAAATAAGAAACAAAACAAAAGAGACTCCATTTGGGACTGTTAATAAGGGGGGGTCACCTTCCAAGTTAGCATTAGGAAATGAATTCAATTGGTGGACCACTCACATTGTATGGGAATGTTAATAGAATTAATGCCTACATTCTGTTCTGATCAGGCAAGAGCCTCCAGCCACAAAGGAACAGGAATCCTCAATGCTCTGATTCCAAGTTAGACGCCTTGTTGATTAGGCTACGTGGTCTGACAAAATTTAGTGTTTATGCTTGAAAAGTTCCATGGTTTAGCTACTAAGTAGGAGATAGCTAACCATTGTCATAAAGGCAAACAGTATGGCTGCTGGTTCGTTAGCTTCTGTCGGGGGGGAATTACCTGAATTGGTAGACCGCATATGAGAGACTTTGTGGAACGAATACCCACCTTCTTCATAACATTATTTTGCGTACGTCTTCTTCTATCAAACATTGCATCATAGCCTGGGAGGTTGAATGACGCATTTGTTTTTAATCATTGGCCAGTATGGGGATAAAGCCTTGACCATGGCGTTTTTGGCAGCACACTCTAACAATTTGAGGCAACAGCTTCCCAGGTTGGTGTCAGTGGAGGAGAAACACCTTAACTTGAGGACCGCTTGCTTCTCATGGGAGACTGAGTGGATGTTTGTACAGAAAAGTGAGCCATGGAGCTCTTTAAGCATTAGTTGTTGTCATTGGCCAGTATGGGGATTGAACCCATGAACTTGGCGTTATTAGCATCACGCTCTAACCATCTGAGCTAACCGGCCATGTTTTGAAGTTTATCGGTGGTAAAATTTTTCTCAAACTGCTCAGACAGAGTACAAAAGGATGTAGCTCCATGTGGGATATGCAGTGAGGTGGGAAAACCTTCCAGGTAAGAGTTGGTAAAGGGGAATGACTAATTGGTAAACTGCACATGTTGCATGGAAATGTTAGAGAATTGAATGTCTACTTTCTTTACTAATCAGGCCAGAGCTTTCAAACAAAAAGGGATTCAACGTTTTTACCATCTGATCTGAGGTCAGACGCCTGGTCCGTTAGGCCATGTGCTCCCTAAGAAGTTATTAATTTTTACAATTAAAAAGGTCCATGGGTTTATCTGACATGTAGAAGATAGCAAACCATTGTCATTAAGAAAAGCTATATAGCTTATAGTTTCAGAACCTGACACATGGAGGTCAGGACACATGGATTCTTATCTAAGGGCAGTATGGGGATTGAAACCATGACCTTGGCATCATTAGCATCCCACTCAAATCACCAAGGTAATCTGCCGATGTCTTCTTTGTTGCAAAATCTGCCTCAGAATTGAAGCACAGACATTTAGTTTGGTGGCCAACAGTGGAGGGGAATTACCTTAATTGACAGATCTCTCATGGTCCACAGGAGGAGTTGGTAGAATTGATGCCTATATTGGGTTCTCATTAGGTAAGAGCTTCCAACCACGAAGGGACTTGAACCCTCAATCTTCTGATCCGAAGTCAGACGCCTTGTCCATTAGGCCACGTGGTCCCGCATTTCATGTTTACAAATTGAAAAGGTCCATGGTTTAGCTGCTAAGTAGGCGATAGTTTACCACTGTAGTAAAGGCAAACATATAGCTTGGATTCTGTGGAGGGGAATTAGGTTGAATGGTAGATGGCAGTCTCGCATTTGAAACTTACTGGAGGTTACGCCTACATTGTCCATAAAAATTCTTTCCTGCAGAGCAACATACATCTTCTCATATCAAACTTTATATCAGAGCCGGAGAGATGGAGGTCATGACACATAGATTCTTATCTATGGCTGGTAAGGGGATTGATCCCATGATTGTGACATTACTAGTGCCTTACTCTAACCGTCAGAGGTAACTGGCCAGTTTCTTCGTCTTCTTTGGTCGCAAAATAAGAAACAAAACAAAAGAGACTCCATTTGGGACTGTTAGTAAGGGGGGGTCACCTTCCAAGTTAGCATTAGGAAATGAATTCAATTGGTGGACCACTCACATTGTATGGGAATGTTAATAGAATTAATGCCTACATTCTGTTCTGATCAGGCAAGAGCCTCCAGCCACAAAGGAACAGGAATCCTCAATGCTCTGATTCCAAGTTAGACGCCTTGTCGATTAGGCTACGTGGTCCGACAAAATTTAGTGTTTATGCTTGAAAAGTTCCATGGTTTAGCTACTAAGTAGGAGATAGCTAACCATTGTCATAAAGGCAAACAGTATGGCTGCTGGTTCATTAGCTTCTGTCGGGGGGGAATTACCTGAATTGGTAGACCGCATATGAGAGACTTTGTGGAACGAATACCCACCTTCTTCATAATATTATTTTGCGTACGTCTTCTTCTATCAAACATTGCATCATAGCCTGGGAGGTTGAAATGACACATTTATTTTTAATCATTGGCCAGTATGGGGATAAAGCCTTGACCATGGCGTTTTTGGCAGCACACTCTAACAATTTGAGGCAACAGCTTCCCAGGTTGGTGTCAGTGGAGGAGAAACACCTTAACTTGAGGACCGCTTGCTTCTCATGGGAGACTGAGTGGATGTTTGTACAGAAAAGTGAGCCATGGAGCTCTTTAAGCATTTGTTGTTGTCATTGGCCAGTATGGGGATTGAACCCATGACCTTGGCGTTATTAGCACCACGCTCTAACCATCTGAGCTAACCGGCCATGTTTTGAAGTTTATCGATGGTAAAATTTTTCTCAAACTGCTCAGACAGAGTACAAAAGGATGTAGCTCCATTTGGGATATGCAGTGAGGTGGGAAAAACCTTCCAGGTAAGAGTTGGTAAAGGGGAATGACTAATTGGTAAACTGCACATGTTGCATGGAAATGTTAGAGAATTGAATGTCTACTTTCTTTACTAATCAGGCCAGAGCTTTCAAACAAAAAGGGATTCAACGTTTTTACCATCTGATCTGAGGTCAGACGCCTGGTCCGTTAGGCCATGTGCCCCCTAAGAAGTTATTAATTTTTACAATTAAAAAGGTCCATGGGTTTATCTGACATGTAGAAGATAGCAAACCATTGTCATTAAGAAAAGCTATATAGCTTATAGTTTCAGAACCTGACACATGGAGGTCAGGACACATGGATTCTTATCTAAGGGCAGTATGGGGATTGAAACCATGACCTTGGCATCATTAGCATCCCACTCAAATCACCAAGGTAATCTGCCGATGTCTTCTTTGTTGCAAAATCTGCCTCAGAATTGAAGCACAGACATTTAGTTTGGTGGCCAACAGTGGAGGGGAATTACCTTAATTAACAGATCTCTCATGGTCCACAGGAGGAGTTGGTAGAATTGATGCCTATATTGGGTTCTCATTAGGTAAGAGCTTCCAACCACGAAGGGACTTGAACCCTCAATCTTCTGATCCGAAGTCAGACGCCTTGTCCATTAGGCCACGTGGTCCCGCATTTCATGTTTACAAATTGAAAAGGTCCATGGTTTAGCTGCTAAGTAGGCGATAGTTTACCACTGTAGTAAAGGCAAACATATAGCTTGGATTCTGTGGAGGGGAATTAGGTTGAATGGTAGATGGCAGTCTCGCATTTGAAACTTACTGGAGGTTACGCCTACATTGTCCATAAAAATTCTTTCCTGCAGAGCAACATACATCTTCTCATATCAAACTTTATATCAGAGCCGGAGAGATGGAGGTCATGACACATAGATTCTTATCTATGGCTGGTAAGGGGATTGATCCCATGATTGTGACATTACTAGTGCCTTACTCTAACCGTCAGAGGTAACTGGCCAGTTTCTTCGTCTTCTTTGGTCGCAAAATAAGAAACAAAACAAAAGAGACTCCATTTTGGACTGTTAGTAGGGGGGGGGGGGGGGGTCACCTTCCAAGTTAGCATTAGGAAATGAATTCAATTGGTGGACCACTCACATTGTATGGGAATGTTAATAGAATTAATGCCTACATTCTGTTCTGATCAGGCAAGAGCCTCCAGCCACAAAGGTAACAGGAATCCTCAATGCTCTGATTCCAAGTTAGACGCCTTGTTGATTAGGCTACGTGGTCCGACAAAATTTAGTGTTTATGCTTGAAAAGTTCCATGGTTTAGCTACTAAGTAGGAGATAGCTAACCATTGTCATAAAGGCAAACAGTATGGCTGCTGGTTCGTTAGCTTCTGTCGGGGGGGAATTACCTGAATTGGTAGACCGCATATGAGAGACTTTGTGGAACGAATACCCACCTTCTTCATAACATTATTTTGCGTACGTCTTCTTCTATCAAACATTGCATCATAGCCTGGGAGGTTGAAATGACACATTTATTTTTAATCATTGGCCAGTATGGGGATAAAGCCTTGACCATGGCGTTTTTGGCAGCACACTCTAACCATTTGAGGCAACAGCTTCCCAGGTTGGTGTCAGTGGAGGAGAAACACCTTAACTTGAGGACCGCTTGCTTCTCATGGGAGACTGAGTGGATGTTTGTACAGAAAAGTGAGCCATGGAGCTCTTTAAGCATTTGTTGTTGTCATTGGCCAGTATGGGGATTGAACCCATGACCTTGGCGTTATTAGCACCACGCTCTAACCATCTGAGCTAACCGGCCATGTTTTGAAGTTTATCGGTGGAAAAAGTTTTCTCAAACTGCTCAGACAGAGTACAAAAGGATGTAGCTCCATGTGGGATATGCAGTGAGGTGGGAAAACCTTCCAGGTAAGAGTTGGTAAAGGGGAATGACTAATTGGTAAACTGCACATGTTGCATGGAAATGTTAGAGAATTGAATGTCTACTTTCTTTACTAATCAGGCCAGAGCTTTCAAACAAAAAGGGATTCAACGTTTTTACCATCTGATCTGAGGTCAGACGCCTGGTCCGTTAGGCCATGTGCCCCCTAAGAAGTTATTAATTTTTACAATTAAAAAGGTCCATGGGTTTATCTGACATGTAGAAGATAGCAAACCATTGTCATTAAGAAAAGCTATATAGCTTATAGTTTCAGAACCTGACACATGGAGGTCAGGACACATGGATTCTTATCTAAGGGCAGTATGGGGATTGAAACCATGACCTTGGCATCATTAGCATCCCACTCAAATCACCAAGGTAATCTGCCGATGTCTTCTTTGTTGCAAAATCTGCCTCAGAATTGAAGCACAGACATTTAGTTTGGTGGCCAACAGTGGAGGGGAATTACCTTAATTAACAGATCTCTCATGGTCCACAGGAGGAGTTGGTAGAATTGATGCCTATATTGGGTTCTCATTAGGTAAGAGCTTCCAACCACGAAGGGACTTGAACCCTCAATCTTCTGATCCGAAGTCAGACGCCTTGTCCATTAGGCCACGTGGTCCCGCATTTCATGTTTACAAATTGAAAAGGTCCATGGTTTAGCTGCTAAGTAGGCGATAGTTTACCACTGTAGTAAAGGCAAACATATAGCTTGGATTCTGTGGAGGGGAATTAGGTTGAATGGTAGATGGCAGTCTCGCATTTGAAACTTACTGGAGGTTACGCCTACATTGTCCATAAAAATTCTTTCCTGCAGAGCAACATACATCTTCTCATATCAAACTTTATATCAGAGCCGGAGAGATGGAGGTCATGACACATAGATTCTTATCTATGGCTGGTAAGGGGATTGATCCCATGATTGTGACATTACTAGTGCCTTACTCTAACCGTCAGAGGTAACTGGCCAGTTTCTTCGTCTTCTTTGGTCGCAAAATAAGAAACAAAACAAAAGAGACTCCATTTTGGACTGTTAGTAGGGGGGGGGGGGGGGTCACCTTCCAAGTTAGCATTAGGAAATGAATTCAATTGGTGGACCACTCACATTGTATGGGAATGTTAATAGAATTAATGCCTACATTCTGTTCTGATCAGGCAAGAGCCTCCAGCCACAAAGGTAACAGGAATCCTCAATGCTCTGATTCCAAGTTAGACGCCTTGTTGATTAGGCTACGTGGTCCGACAAAATTTAGTGTTTATGCTTGAAAAGTTCCATGGTTTAGCTACTAAGTAGGAGATAGCTAACCATTGTCATAAAGGCAAACAGTATGGCTGCTGGTTCGTTAGCTTCTGTCGGGGGGGAATTACCTGAATTGGTAGACCGCATATGAGAGACTTTGTGGAACGAATACCCACCTTCTTCATAACATTATTTTGCGTACGTCTTCTTCTATCAAACATTGCATCATAGCCTGGGAGGTTGAAATGACACATTTATTTTTAATCATTGGCCAGTATGGGGATAAAGCCTTGACCATGGCGTTTTTGGCAGCACACTCTAACCATTTGAGGCAACAGCTTCCCAGGTTGGTGTCAGTGGAGGAGAAACACCTTAACTTGAGGACCGCTTGCTTCTCATGGGAGACTGAGTGGATGTTTGTACAGAAAAGTGAGCCATGGAGCTCTTTAAGCATTTGTTGTTGTCATTGGCCAGTATGGGGATTGAACCCATGACCTTGGCGTTATTAGCACCACGCTCTAACCATCTGAGCTAACCGGCCATGTTTTGAAGTTTATCGGTGGAAAAAGTTTTCTCAAACTGCTCAGACAGAGTACAAAAGGATGTAGCTCCATGTGGGATATGCAGTGAGGTGGGAAAACCTTCCAGGTAAGAGTTGGTAAAGGGGAATGACTAATTGGTAAACTGCACATGTTGCATGGAAATGTTAGAGAATTGAATGTCTACTTTCTTTACTAATCAGGCCAGAGCTTTCAAACAAAAAGGGATTCAACGTTTTTACCATCTGATCTGAGGTCAGACGCCTGGTCCGTTAGGCCATGTGCTCCCTAAGAAGTTATTAATTTTTACAATTAAAAAGGTCCATGGGTTTATCTGACATGTAGAAGATAGCAAACCATTGTCATTAAGAAAAGCTATATAGCTTATAGTTTCAGAACCTGACACATGGAGGTCAGGACACATGGATTCTTATCTAAGGGCAGTATGGGGATTGAAACCATGACCTTGGCATCATTAGCATCCCACTCAAATCACCAAGGTAATCTGCCGATGTCTTCTTTGTTGCAAAATCTGCCTCAGAATTGAAGCACAGACATTTAGTTTGGTGGCCAACAGTGGAGGGGAATTACCTTAATTAACAGATCTCTCATGGTCCACAGGAGGAGTTGGTAGAATTGATGCCTATATTGGGTTCTCATTAGGTAAGAGCTTCCAACCACGAAGGGACTTGAACCCTCAATCTTCTGATCCGAAGTCAGACGCCTTGTCCATTAGGCCACGTGGTCCCGCATTTCATGTTTACAAATTGAAAAGGTCCATGGTTTAGCTGCTAAGTAGGCGATAGTTTACCACTGTAGTAAAGGCAAACATATAGCTTGGATTCTGTGGAGGGGAATTAGGTTGAATGGTAGATGGCAGTCTCGCATTTGAAACTTACTGGAGGTTACGCCTACATTGTCCATAAAAATTCTTTCCTGCAGAGCAACATACATCTTCTCATATCAAACTTTATATCAGAGCCGGAGAGATGGAGGTCATGACACATAGATTCTTATCTATGGCTGGTAAGGGGATTGATCCCATGATTGTGACATTACTAGTGCCTTACTCTAACCATCAGAGGTAACTGGCCAGTTTCTTCGTCTTCTTTGGTCGCAAAATAAGAAACAAAACAAAAGAGACTCCATTTGGGACTGTTAGTAAGGGGGGGTCACCTTCCAAGTTAGCATTAGGAAATGAATTCAATTGGTGGACCACTCACATTGTATGGGAATGTTAATAGAATTAATGCCTACATTCTGTTCTGATCAGGCAAGAGCCTCCAGCCACAAAGGAACAGGAATCCTCAATGCTCTGATTCCAAGTTAGACGCCTTGTCGATTAGGCTACGTGGTCCGACAAAATTTAGTGTTTATGCTTGAAAAGTTCCATGGTTTAGCTACTAAGTAGGAGATAGCTAACCATTGTCATAAAGGCAAACAGTATGGCTGCTGGTTCGTTAGCTTCTGTCGGGGGGGAATTACCTGAATTGGTAGACCGCATATGAGAGACTTTGTGGAACGAATACCCACCTTCTTCATAACATTATTTTGCGTACGTCTTCTTCTATCAAACATTGCATCATAGCCTGGGAGGTTGAAATGACACATTTATTTTTAATCATTGGCCAGTATGGGGATAAAGCCTTGACCATGGCGTTTTTGGCAGCACACTCTAACAATTTGAGGCAACAGCTTCCCAGGTTGGTGTCAGTGGAGGAGAAACACCTTAACTTGAGGACCGCTTGCTTCTCATGGGAGACTGAGTGGATGTTTGTACAGAAAAGTGAGCCATGGAGCTCTTTAAGCATTTGTTGTTGTCATTGGCCAGTATGGGGATTGAACCCATGACCTTGGCGTTATTAGCACCACGCTCTAACCATCTGAGCTAACCGGCCATGTTTTGAAGTTTATGGGTGGTAAAATTTTTCTCAAACTGCTCAGACAGAGTACAAAAGGATGTAGCTCCATTTGGGATATGCAGTGAGGTGGGAAAACCTTCCAGGTAAGAGTTGGTAAAGGGGAATGACTAATTGGTAAACTGCACATGTTGCATGGAAATGTTAGAGAATTGAATGTCTACTTTCTTTACTAATCAGGCCAGAGCTTTCAAACAAAAAGGGATTCAACGTTTTTACCATCTGATCTGAGGTCAGACGCCTGGTCCGTTAGGCCATGTGCCCCCTAAGAAGTTATTAATTTTTACAATTAAAAAGGTCCATGGGTTTATCTGACATGTAGAAGATAGCAAACCATTGTCATTAAGAAAAGCTATATAGCTTATAGTTTCAGAACCTGACACATGGAGGTCAGGACACATGGATTCTTATCTAAGGGCAGTATGGGGATTGAAACCATGACCTTGGCATCATTAGCATCCCACTCAAATCACCAAGGTAATCTGCCGATGTCTTCTTTGTTGCAAAATCTGCCTCAGAATTGAAGCACAGACATTTAGTTTGGTGGCCAACAGTGGAGGGGAATTACCTTAATTAACAGATCTCTCATGGTCCACAGGAGGAGTTGGTAGAATTGATGCCTATATTGGGTTCTCATTAGGTAAGAGCTTCCAACCACGAAGGGACTTGAACCCTCAATCTTCTGAGCCGAAGTCAGACGCCTTGTCCATTAGGCCACGTGGTCCCGCATTTCATCTTTACAAATTGAAAAGGTCCATGGTTTAGCTGCTAAGTAGGCGATAGTTTACCACTGTAGTAAAGGCAAACATATAGCTTGGATTCTGTGGAGGGGAATTAGGTTGAATGGTAGATGGCAGTCTCGCATTTGAAACTTACTGGAGGTAACGCCTACATTGTCCATAAAAATTCTTTCCTGCAGAGCAACATACATCTTCTCATATCAAACTTTATATCAGAGCCGGAGAGATGGAGGTCATGACACATAGATTCTTATCTATGGCTGGTAAGGGGATTGATCCCATGATTGTGACATTACTAGTGCCTTACTCTAACCGTCAGAGGTAACTGGCCAGTTTCTTCGTCTTCTTTGGTCGCAAAATAAGAAACAAAACAAAAGAGACTCCATTTGGGACTGTTAGTAAGGGGGGGTCACCTTCCAAGTTAGCATTAGGAAATGAATTCAATTGGTGGACCACTCACATTGTATGGGAATGTTAATAGAATTAATGCCTACATTCTGTTCTGATCAGGCAAGAGCCTCCAGCCACAAAGGAACAGGAATCCTCAATGCTCTGATTCCAAGTTAGACGCCTTGTTGATTAGGCTACGTGGTCCGACAAAATTTAGTGTTTATGCTTGAAAAGTTCCAAGGTTTAGCTACTAAGTAGGAGATAGCTAACCATTGTCATAAAGGCAAACAGTATGGCTGCTGGTTCGTTAGCTTCTGTCGGGGGGGAATTACCTGAATTGGTAGACTGCATATGAGAGACTTTGTGGAACGAATACCCACCTTCTTCATAATATTTTTTTGCGTACGTCTTCTTCTATCAAACATTGCATCATAGCCTGGGAGGTTGAAATGACACATTTATTTTTAATCATTGGCCAGTATGGGGATAAAGCCTTGACCATGGCGTTTTTGGCAGCACACTCTAACCATTTGAGGCAACAGCTTCCCAGGTTGGTGTCAGTGGAGGAGAAACACCTTAACTTGAGGACCGCTTGCTTCTCATGGGAGACTGAGTGGATGTTTGTACAGAAAAGTGAGCCATGGAGCTCTTTAAGCATTTGTTGTTGTCATTGGCCAGTATGGGGATTGAACCCATGACCTTGGCGTTATTAGCACCACGCTCTAACCATCTGAGCTAACCGGCCATGTTTTGAAGTTTATGGGTGGTAAAATTTTTCTCAAACTGCTCAGACAGAGTACAAAAGGATGTAGCTCCATTTGGGATATGCAGTGAGGTGGGAAAACCTTCCAGGTAAGAGTTGGTAAAGGGGAATGACTAATTGGTAAACTGCACATGTTGCATGGAAATGTTAGAGAATTGAATGTCTACTTTCTTTACTAATCAGGCCAGAGCTTTCAAACAAAAAGGGATTCAACGTTTTTACCATCTGATCTGAGGTCAGACGCCTGGTCCGTTAGGCCATGTGCCCCCTAAGAAGTTATTAATTTTTACAATTAAAAAGGTCCATGGGTTTATCTGACATGTAGAAGATAGCAAACCATTGTCATTAAGAAAAGCTATATAGCTTATAGTTTCAGAACCTGACACATGGAGGTCAGGACGCATGGATTCTTATCTAAGGGCAGTATGGGGATTGAAACCATGACCTTGGCATCATTAGCATCCCACTCAAATCACCAAGGTAATCTGCCGATGTCTTCTTTGTTGCAAAATCTGCCTCAGAATTGAAGCACAGACATTTAGTTTGGTGGCCAACAGTGGAGGGGAATTACCTTAATTAACAGATCTCTCATGGTCCACAGGAGGAGTTGGTAGAATTAATGCCTACATTCTGTTCTGATCAGGCAAGAGCCTCCAGCCACAAAGGAACAGGAATCCTCAATGCTCTGATTCCAAGTCAGACGCCTTGTTGATTAGGCCACGTGGTCCCGCATTTCATGTTTACAAATTGAAAAGGTCCATGGTTTAGCTGCTAAGTAGGCGATAGTTTAGCACTGTAGTAAAGGCAAACATATAGCTTGGATTCTGTGGAGGGGAATTAGGTTGAATGGTAGATGGCAGTCTCGCATTTGAAACTTACTGGAGGTAACGCCTACATTGTCCATAAAAATTCTTTCCTGCAGAGCAACATACATCTTCTCATATCAAACTTTATATCAGAGCCGGAGAGATGGAGGTCATGACACATAGATTCTTATCTATGGCTGGTAAGGGGATTGATCCCATGATTGTGACATTACTAGTGCCTTACTCTAACCGTCAGAGGTAACTGGCCAGTTTCTTCGTCTTCTTTGGTCGCAAAATAAGAAACAAAACAAAAGAGACTCCATTTGGGACTGTTAGTAAGGGGGGGGGGGGGGTCACCTTCCAAGTTAGCATTAGGAAATGAATTCAATCGGTGGACCACTCACATTGTATGGGAATGTTAATAGAATTAATGCCTACATTCTGTTCTGATCAGGCAAGAGCCTCCAGCCACAAAGGAACAGGAATCCTCAATGCCCTGATTCCAAGTTAGACGCCTTGTCGATTAGGCTACGTGGTCCGACAAAATTTAGTGTTTATGCTTGAAAAGTTCCATGGTTTAGCTACTAAGTAGGAGATAGCTAACCATTGTCATAAAGGCAAACAGTACGGCTGCTGGTTCGTTAGCTTCTGTCGGGGGGGAATTACCTGAATTGGTAGACCGCATATGAGAGACTTTGTGGAACGAATACCCACCTTCTTCATAATATTATTTTGCGTACGCCTTCTTCTATCAAACATTGCATCATAGCCTGGGAGGTTGAAATGACACATTTATTTTTAATCATTGGCCAGTATGGGGATAAAGCCTTGACCATGGCGTTTTTGGCAGCACACTCTAACCATTTGAGGCAACAGCTTCCCAGGTTAGTGTCAGTGGAGGAGAAACACCTTAACTTGAGGACCGCTTGCTTCTCATGGGAGACTGAGTGGATGTTTGTACAGAAAAGTGAGCCATGGAGCTCTTTAAGCATTAGTTGTTGTCATTGGCCAGTATGGGGATTGAACCCATGACCTTGGCGTTATTAGCACCACGCTCTAACCAGCTGAGCTAACCGGCCATGTTTTGAAGTTTATGGGTGGTAAAATTTTTCTCAAACTGCTCAGACAGAGTACAAAAGGATGTAGCTCCATTTGGGATATGCAGTGAGGTGGGAAAACCTTCCAGGTAAGAGTTGGTAAAGGGGAATGACTAATTGGTAAACTGCACATGTTGCATGGAAATGTTAGAGAATTGAATGTCTACTTTCTTTACTAATCAGGCCAGAGCTTTCAAACAAAAAGGGATTCAACGTTTTTACCATCTGATCTGAGGTCAGACGCCTGGTCCGTTAGGCCATGTGCTCCCTAAGAAGTTATTAATTTTTACAATTAAAAAGGTCCATGGGTTTATCTGACATGTAGAAGATAGCAAACCATTGTCATTAAGAAAAGCTATATAGCTTATAGTTTCAGAACCTGACACATGGAGGTCAGGACACATGGATTCTTATCTAAGGGCAGTATGGGGATTGAAACCATGACCTTGGCATCATTAGCATCCCACTCAAATCACCAAGGTAATCTGCCGATGTCTTCTTTGTTGCGAAATCCGCCTCAGAATTGAAGCACAGACATTTAGTTTGGTGGCCAACAGTAGAGGGGAATTACCTTAATTGACAGATCTCTCATGGTCCACAGGAGGAGTTGGTAGAATTGATGCCTATATTGGGTTCTCATTAGGTAAGAGCTTCCAACCACGAAGGGACTTGAACCCTCAATCTTCTGATCCGAAGTCAGACGCCTTGTCCATTAGGCCACGTGGTCCCGCATTTCATGTTTACAAATTGAAAAGGTCCATGGTTTAGCTGCTAAGTAGGCGATAGTTTAGCACTGTAGTAAAGGCAAACATATAGCTTGGATTCTGTGGAGGGGAATTAGGTTGAATGGTAGACGGCAGTCTCGCATTTGAAACTTACTGGAGGTAACGCCTACATTGTCCATAACAATTCTTTCCTGCAGAGCAACATACATCTTCTCATATCAAACTTTATATCAGAGCCGGAGAGATGGAGGTCATGACGAATAGATTCTTATCTATGGCTGGTAAGGGGATTGATCCCATGATTGTGACATTACTAGTGACTTACTCTAACCGTCAGAGGTAACTGGCCAGTTTCTTCGTCTTCTTTGGTCGCAAAATAAGAAACAAAACAAAAGAGACTCCATTTGGGACTGTTAGTAAGGGGGGGTCACCTTCCAAGTTAGCATTAGGAAATGAATTCAATTGGTGGACCACTCACATTGTATGGGAATGTTAATAGAATTAATGCCTACATTCTGTTCTGATCAGGCAAGAGCCTCCAGCCACAAAGGAACAGGAATCCTCAATGCTCTGATTCCAAGTTAGACGCCTTGTTGATTAGGCTACGTGGTCCGACAAAATTTAGTGTTTATGCTTGAAAAGTTCCAAGGTTTAGCTACTAAGTAGGAGATAGCTAACCATTGTCATAAAGGCAAACAGTATGGCTGCTGGTTCGTTAGCTTCTGTCGGGGGGGAATTACCTGAATTGGTAGACCGCATATGAGAGACTTTGTGGAACGAATACCCACCTTCTTCATAATATTATTTTGCGTACGTCTTCTTCTATCAAACATTGCATCATAGCCTGGGAGGTTGAAATGACACATTTATTTTTAATCATTGGCCAGTATGGGGATAAAGCCTTGACCATGGCGTTTTTGGCAGCACACTCTAACCATTTGAGGCAACAGCTTCCCAGGTTGGTGTCAGTGGAGGAGAAACACCTTAACTTGAGGACCGCTTGCTTCTCATGGGAGACTGAGTGGATGTTTGTACAGAAAAGTGAGCCATGGAGGTCTTTAAGTATTTGTTGTTGTCATTGGCCAGTATGGGGATTGAACCCATGACCTTGGCGTTATTAGCACCACTCTCTAACCATCTGAGCTAACCGGCCATGTTTTGAAGTTTATCGGTGGTAAAGTTTTTCTCAAACTGCTCAGACAGAGTACAAAAGGATGTAGCTCCATTTGGGATATGCAGTGAGGTGGGAAAACCTTCCAGGTAAGAGTTGGTAAAGGGGAATGACTAATTGGTAAACTGCACATGTTGCATGGAAATGTTAGAGAATTGAATGTCTACTTTCTTTACTAATCAGGCCAGAGCTTTCAAACAAAAAGGGATTCAACGTTTTTACCATCTGATCTGAGGTCAGACGCCTGGTCCGTTAGGCCATGTGCCCCCTAAGAAGTTATTAATTTTTACAATTAAAAAGGTCCATGGGTTTATCTGACATGTAGAAGATAGCAAACCATTGTCATTAAGAAAAGCTATATAGCTTATAGTTTCAGAACCTGACACATGGAGGTCAGGACGCATGGATTCTTATCTAAGGGCAGTATGGGGATTGAAACCATGACCTTGGCATCATTAGCATCCCACTCAAATCACCAAGGTAATCTGCCGATGTCTTCTTTGTTGCAAAATCTGCCTCAGAATTGAAGCACAGACATTTAGTTTGGTGGCCAACAGTGGAGGGGAATTACCTTAATTAACAGATCTCTCATGGTCCACAGGAGGAGTTGGTAGAATTAATGCCTACATTCTGTTCTGATCAGGCAAGAGCCTCCAGCCACAAAGGAACAGGAATCCTCAATGCTCTGATTCCAAGTCAGACGCCTTGTTGATTAGGCCACGTGGTCCCGCATTTCATGTTTACAAATTGAAAAGGTCCATGGTTTAGCTGCTAAGTAGGCGATAGTTTAGCACTGTAGTAAAGGCAAACATATAGCTTGGATTCTGTGGAGGGGAATTAGGTTGAATGGTAGACGGCAGTCTCGCATTTGAAACTTACTGGAGGTAACGCCTACATTGTCCATAACAATTCTTTCCTGCAGAGCAACATACATCTTCTCATATCAAACTTTATATCAGAGCCGGAGAGATGGAGGTCATGACGAATAGATTCTTATCTATGGCTGGTAAGGGGATTGATCCCATGATTGTGACATTACTAGTGACTTACTCTAACCGTCAGAGGTAACTGGCCAGTTTCTTCGTCTTCTTTGGTCGCAAAATAAGAAACAAAACAAAAGAGACTCCATTTGGGACTGTTAGTAAGGGGGGGTCACCTTCCAAGTTAGCATTAGGAAATGAATTCAATTGGTGGACCACTCACATTGTATGGGAATGTTAATAGAATTAATGCCTACATTCTGTTCTGATCAGGCAAGAGCCTCCAGCCACAAAGGAACAGGAATCCTCAATGCTCTGATTCCAAGTTAGACGCCTTGTTGATTAGGCTACGTGGTCCGACAAAATTTAGTGTTTATGCTTGAAAAGTTCCAAGGTTTAGCTACTAAGTAGGAGATAGCTAACCATTGTCATAAAGGCAAACAGTATGGCTGCTGGTTCGTTAGCTTCTGTCGGGGGGGAATTACCTGAATTGGTAGACCGCATATGAGAGACTTTGTGGAACGAATACCCACCTTCTTCATAATATTATTTTGCGTACGTCTTCTTCTATCAAACATTGCATCATAGCCTGGGAGGTTGAAATGACACATTTATTTTTAATCATTGGCCAGTATGGGGATAAAGCCTTGACCATGGCGTTTTTGGCAGCACACTCTAACCATTTGAGGCAACAGCTTCCCAGGTTGGTGTCAGTGGAGGAGAAACACCTTAACTTGAGGACCGCTTGCTTCTCATGGGAGACTGAGTGGATGTTTGTACAGAAAAGTGAGCCATGGAGGTCTTTAAGTATTTGTTGTTGTCATTGGCCAGTATGGGGATTGAACCCATGACCTTGGCGTTATTAGCACCACTCTCTAACCATCTGAGCTAACCGGCCATGTTTTGAAGTTTATCGGTGGTAAAGTTTTTCTCAAACTGCTCAGACAGAGTACAAAAGGATGTAGCTCCATTTGGGATATGCAGTGAGGTGGGAAAACCTTCCAGGTAAGAGTTGGTAAAGGGGAATGACTAATTGGTAAACTGCACATGTTGCATGGAAATGTTAGAGAATTGAATGTCTACTTTCTTTACTAATCAGGCCAGAGCTTTCAAACAAAAAGGGATTCAACGTTTTTACCATCTGATCTGAGGTCAGACGCCTGGTCCGTTAGGCCATGTGCCCCCTAAGAAGTTATTAATTTTTACAATTAAAAAGGTCCATGGGTTTATCTGACATGTAGAAGATAGCAAACCATTGTCATTAAGAAAAGCTATATAGCTTATAGTTTCAGAACCTGACACATGGAGGTCAGGACGCATGGATTCTTATCTAAGGGCAGTATGGGGATTGAAACCATGACCTTGGCATCATTAGCATCCCACTCAAATCACCAAGGTAATCTGCCGATGTCTTCTTTGTTGCAAAATCTGCCTCAGAATTGAAGCACAGACATTTAGTTTGGTGGCCAACAGTGGAGGGGAATTACCTTAATTAACAGATCTCTCATGGTCCACAGGAGGAGTTGGTAGAATTGATGCCTATATTGGGTTCTCATTAGGTAAGAGCTTCCAACCACGAAGGGACTTGAACCCTCAATCTTCTGATCCGAAGTCAGACGCCTTGTCCATTAGGCCACGTGGTCCTGCATTTCATGTTTACAAATTGAAAAGGTCCATGGTTTAGCTGCTAAGTAGGCGATAGTTTACCACTGTAGTAAAGGCAAACATATAGCTTGGATTCTGTGGAGGGGAATTAGGTTGAATGGTAGATGGCAGTCTCGCATTTGAAACTTAATGGAGGTAACGCCTACATTGTCCATAAAAATTCTTTCCTGCAGAGCAACATACATCTTCTCATATCAAACTTTATATCAGAGCCGGAGAGATGGAGGTCATGACACATAGATTCTTATCTATGGCTGGTAAGGGGATTGATCCCATGATTGTGACATTACTAGTGCCTTACTCTAACCGTCAGAGGTAACTGGCCAGTTTCTTCGTCTTCTTTGGTCGCAAAATAAGAAACAAAACAAAAGAGACTCCATTTGGGACTGTTAGTAAGGGGGGGTCACCTTCCAAGTTAGCATTAGGAAATGAATTCAATTGGTGGACCACTCACATTGTATGGGAATGTTAATAGAATTAATGCCTACATTCTGTTCTGATCAGGCAAGAGCCTCCAGCCACAAAGGAACAGGAATCCTCAATGCTCTGATTCCAAGTTAGACGCCTTGTTGATTAGGCTACGTGGTCCGACAAAATTTAGTGTTTATGCTTGAAAAGTTCCAAGGTTTAGCTACTAAGTAGGAGATAGCTAACCATTGTCATAAAGGCAAACAGTATGGCTGCTGGTTCGTTAGCTTCTGTCGGGGGGGAATTACCTGAATTGGTAGACCGCATATGAGAGACTTTGTGGAACGAATACCCACCTTCTTCATAATATTATTTTGCGTACGTCTTCTTCTATCAAACATTGCATCATAGCCTGGGAGGTTGAAATGACACATTTATTTTTAATCATTGGCCAGTATGGGGATAAAGCCTTGACCATGGCGTTTTTGGCAGCACACTCTAACCATTTGAGGCAACAGCTTCCCAGGTTGGTGTCAGTGGAGGAGAAACACCTTAACTTGAGGACCGCTTGCTTCTCATGGGAGACTGAGTGGATGTTTGTACAGAAAAGTGAGCCATGGAGGTCTTTAAGCATTTGTTGTTGTCATTGGCCAGTATGGGGATTGAACCCATGACCTTGGCGTTATTAGCACCACGCTCTAACCATCTGAGCTAACCGGCCATGTTTTGAAGTTTATCGGTGGTAAAGTTTTTCTCAAACTGCTCAGACAGAGTACAAAAGGATGTAGCTCCATTTGGGATATGCAGTGAGGTGGGAAAACCTTCCAGGTAAGAGTTGGTAAAGGGGAATGACTAATTGGTAAACTGCACATGTTGCATGGAAATGTTAGAGAATTGAATGTCTACTTTCTTTACTAATCAGGCCAGAGCTTTCAAACAAAAAGGGATTCAACGTTTTTACCATCTGATCTGAGGTCAGACGCCTGGTCCGTTAGGCCATGTGCCCCCTAAGAAGTTATTAATTTTTACAATTAAAAAGGTCCATGGGTTTATCTGACATGTAGAAGATAGCAAACCATTGTCATTAAGAAAAGCTATATAGCTTATAGTTTCAGAACCTGACACATGGAGGTCAGGACGCATGGATTCTTATCTAAGGGCAGTATGGGGATTGAAACCATGACCTTGGCATCATTAGCATCCCACTCAAATCACCAAGGTAATCTGCCGATGTCTTCTTTGTTGCAAAATCTGCCTCAGAATTGAAGCACAGACATTTAGTTTGGTGGCCAACAGTGGAGGGGAATTACCTTAATTAACAGATCTCTCATGGTCCACAGGAGGAGTTGGTAGAATTGATGCCTATATTGGGTTCTCATTAGGTAAGAGCTTCCAACCACGAAGGGACTTGAACCCTCAATCTTCTGATCCGAAGTCAGACGCCTTGTCCATTAGGCCACGTGGTCCCGCATTTCATGTTTACAAATTGAAAAGGTCCATGGTTTAGCTGCTAAGTAGGCGATAGTTTACCACTGTAGTAAAGGCAAACATATAGCTTGGATTCTGTGGAGGGGAATTAGGTTGAATGGTAGATGGCAGTCTCGCATTTGAAACTTACTGGAGGTTACGCCTACATTGTCCATAAAAATTCTTTCCTGCAGAGCAACATACATCTTCTCATATCAAACTTTATATCAGAGCCGGAGAGATGGAGGTCATGACACATAGATTCTTATCTATGGCTGGTAAGGGGATTGATCCCATGATTGTGACATTACTAGTGCCTTACTCTAACCATCAGAGGTAACTGGCCAGTTTCTTCGTCTTCTTTGGTCGCAAAATAAGAAACAAAACAAAAGAGACTCCATTTGGGACTGTTAGTAAGGGGGGGGAGGGTCACCTTCCAAGTTAGCATTAGGAAATGAATTCAATTGGTGGACCACTCACATTGTATGGGAATGTTAATAGAATTAATGCCTACATTCTGTTCTGATCAGGCAAGAGCCTCCAGCCACAAAGGTAACAGGAATCCTCAATGCTCTGATTCCAAGTTAGACGCCTTGTCGATTAGGCTACGTGGTCCGACAAAATTTAGTGTTTATGCTTGAAAAGTTCCATGGTTTAGCTACAAAGTAGGAGATAGCTAACCATTGTCATAAAGGCAAACAGTATGGCTGCTGGTTCATTAGCTTCTGTCGGGGGGGAATTACCTGAATTGGTAGACCGCATATGAGAGACTTTGTGGAACGACTACCCACCTTCTTCATAACATTATTTTGCGTACGTCTTCTTCTTTCAAACATTGCATCATAGCCTGGGAGGTTGAAATGACACATTTATTTTTAATCATTGGCCAGTATGGGGATAAAGCCTTGACCATGGCGTTTTTGGCAGCACACTCTAACCATTTGAGGCAACAGCTTCCCAGGTTGGTGTCAGTGGAGGAGAAACACCTTAACTTGAGGACCGCTTGCTTCTCATGGGAGACTGAGTGGATGTTTGTACAGAAAAGTGAGCCATGGAGCTCTTTAAGCATTTGTTGTTGTCATTGGCCAGTATGGGGATTGAACCCATGACCTTGGCGTTATTAGCACCACGCTCTAACCATCTGAGCTAACCGGCCATGTTTTGAAGTTTATCGGTGGTAAAATTTTTCTCAAACTGCTCAGACAGAGTACAAAAGGATGTAGCTCCATTTGGGATATGCAGTGAGGTGGGAAAACCTTCCAGGTAAGAGTTGGTAAAGGGGAATGACTAATTGGTAAACTGCACATGTTGCATGGAAATGTTAGAGAATTGAATGTCTACTTTCTTTACTAATCAGGCCAGAGCTTTCAAACAAAAAGGGATTCAACGTTTTTACCATCTGATCTGAGGTCAGACGCCTGGTCCGTTAGGCCATGTGCTCCCTAAGAAGTTATTAATTTTTACAATTAAAAAGGTCCATGGGTTTATCTGACATGTAGAAGATAGCAAACCATTGTCATTAAGAAAAGCTATATAGCTTATAGTTTCAGAACCTGACACATGGAGGTCAGGACACATGGATTCTTATCTAAGGGCAGTATGGGGATTGAAACCATGACCTTGGCATCATTAGCATCCCACTCAAATCACCAAGGTAATCTGCCGATGTCTTCTTTGTTGCAAAATCTGCCTCAGAATTGAAGCACAGACATTTAGTTTGGTGGCCAACAGTGGAGGGGAATTACCTTAATTAACAGATCTCTCATGGTCCACAGGAGGAGTTGGTATAATTGATGCCTATACTGGGTTCTCATTAGGTAAGAGCTTCCAACCACGAAGGGACTTGAACCCTCAATCTTCTGATCCGAAGTCAGACGCCTTGTCCATTAGGCCACTTGGTCCCGCATTTCATGTTTACAAATTGAAAAGGTCCATGATTTAGCTGCTAAGTAGGCGATAGTTTACCACTGTAGTAAAGGCAAACATATAGCTTGGATTCTGTGGAGGGGAATTAGGTTGAATGGTAGATGGCAGTCTCGCATTTGAAACTTACTGGAGGTTACGCCTACATTGTCCATAAAAATTCTTTCCTGCAGAGCAACATACATCTTCTCATATCAAACTTTATATCAGAGCCGGAGAGATGGAGGTCATGACACATAGATTCTTATCTATGGCTGGTAAGGGGATTGATCCCATGATTGTGACATTACTAGTGCCTTACTCTAACCATCAGAGGTAACTGGCCAGTTTCTTCGTCTTCTTTGGTCGCAAAATAAGAAACAAAACAAAAGAGACTCCATTTGGGACTGTTAGTAAGGGGGGGGGGGGGTCACCTTCCAAGTTAGCATTAGGAAATGAATTCAATTGGTGGACCACTCACATTGTATGGGAATGTTAATAGAATTAATGCCTACATTCTGTTCTGATCAGGCAAGAGCCTCCAGCCACAAAGGAACAGGAATCCTCAATGCTCTGATTCCAAGTTAGACGCCTTGTCGATTAGGCTACGTGGTCCGACAAAATTTAGTGTTTATGCTTGAAAAGTTCCATGGTTTAGCTACTAAGTAGGAGATAGCTAACCATTGTCATAAAGGCAAACAGTATGGCTGCTGGTTCGTTAGCTTCTGTCGGGGGGGAATTACCTGAATTGGTAGACCGCATATGAGAGACTTTGTGGAACGAATACCCACCTTCTTCATAATATTATTTTGCGTACGCCTTCTTCTATCAAACATTGCATCAGAGCCTGGGAGGTTGAATGACACATTTGTTTTTAATCATTGGCCAGTATGGGGATAAAGCCTTGACCATGGTGTTTTTGGCAGCACACTCTAACCATTTGAGGCAACAGCTTCCCAGGTTGGTGTCAGTGGAGGAGAAACACCTTAACTTGAGGACCGCTTGCTTCTCATGGGAGACTGAGTGGATGTTTGTACAGAAAAGTGAGCCATGGAGGTCTTTAAGCATTGGTTGCTGTCATTGGCCAGTATGGGGATTGAACCCATGACCTTGGCGTTATTAGCACCACGCTCTAACCATCTGAGCTAACCGGCCATGTTTCTAAGTTTATCGGTGGTAAAAGTTTTCTCAAACTGCTAAGACAGAGTACAAAAGGATGTAGCTCCATTTGGGATATGCAGTGAGGTGGGAAAACCTTCCAGGTAAGAGTTGGTAAAGGGGAATGACTAATTGGTAAACTGCACATGTTGCATGGAAATGTTAGAGAATTGAATGTCTACTTTCTTTACTAATCAGGCCAGAGCTTTCAAACAAAAAGGGATTCAACGTTTTTACCATCTGATCTGAGGTCAGACGCCTGGTCCGTTAGGCCATGTGCTCCCTAAGAAGTTATTAATTTATACAATTAAAAAGGTCCATGGGTTTATCTGACACATAGAAGATAGCAAACCATTGTCATTAAGAAAAGCTATATAGCTTATAGTTTCAGAACCTGACACATGGATTCTTATCTAAGGGCAGTATGGGGATTGAAACCATGACCTTGGCATCATTAGCATCCCACTCAAATCACCAAGGTAATCTGCCGATGTCTTCTTTGTTGCAAAATCTGCCTCAGAATTGAAGCACAGACATTTAGTTTGGTGGCCAACAGTGGAGGGGAATTACCTTAATTGACAGATCTCTCATGGTCCACGGGAGGAGCTGTTAGAATTGATGCCTATACTGGGTTCTCATTAGGTAAGAGCTTCCAACCACGAAGGGACTTGAACCCTCAATCTTCTGATCCGAAGTCAGATGCCTTGTCCATTAGGCCACGTGGTCCCGCATTTCATGTTTACAAATTGAAAAGGTCCATGGTTTAGCTGCTTAGTAGGAGATAGTTTACCACTGTAGTAATTAATGGTTATTGGCTGAGAACTGGTGTTCAAGTTTCTCAGCATACAACCATTTAGCTTCCGTCACCGCCTTTCTAAACCTGCACTTTGACTCTTTAATCCTCTTCTTGTCCCCACTCCTGAACGCCTCTTCCTTCAGCTGCCTCAACTGTCTGAGTTTAGGACTAAACCAGGGTTTGTCATTGTTATACCTCCGCATGGTGCGTGATGGTATACAGCGGTCCTCACAGAAGCTGATGTATGATGTCACAGCCTCTGTGTACTCATCCAGACTGTTGGTGGCGGTCCTGAAAACATCCCAGTCAGTGGTGTCCAAATACGGCTGAAGATCCTCCACAGCATCACTGCTCCACTTCTTAGATGACCTCAGAACAGGTTTACAGAGCTTTAACTTCTGTCTGAGGGAATCAGGTGGATGGTGTTGTGGTCAGAGTGGCCCAGTGCAGCGCGGGGGGGCGGCGTGTTAGGTGTTGTTAACAGTTGTGTAACAGTGATGCAGGATATTCTTCTCTCTGGTCGGACAATTTAAAAACTGTTTGTATTTGGGGAGTTCATGGGTGAGGTTACCTTTGTTAAAGTTGCCAAGGACAATAACTAAGGAGTCTGGGTAAGTCCGCTCCACACACAGTATCTGTTCGATGAGCGTGCGCTGTGCCTCTTGCTCTGAAAAGTTGGAAACCTGCCTGCACGGTGTGAGACCATTTGTACTTGCGTATTTTAAATAATAATGTTTCTGTCATAAAGCATGTGTTTGTGAAGTAGTGATCATACCACTGGATAAATGAGACTTGGAATACACTTCACAAGTTGTGTGAGAGTTTTTAAACGGAAGTTTTAGTTGCTGTTGTTAAATGGCGTCCCCATTTACTTAAATTAATGAAGAATGTTCACCTTTTTTGGATTCACTGTTCACTGTGGAAGCATGTGAGAAAAACAAAGTTTTACTTACAGATTAAATTTAACACAGGGTGAGTAATTGATATGCAAATGGTCGTTTTGTCGGTAAAGTATTCCTTTCATCAGCACAGATTCTGCTCTGATATAACAATTATAACATTACACAGTTATCTTTATCATCATTATATACAATTGTACAGATGTTTGTTTTCTACAAATTATCATAGTTTACTTAACAAATCAAATCCAGATTGACTACACAATTCTTACGCGTGACATGGATTGTATGGGTGGTGATGTATTTCCTGGTGGGTTTTGGTGGGCCGGTCTGAGTCAAAGGTCCCAAGCTGATTTGTATTCCCACACAGCTCCTGATTCAAACTGCGATCTCTTGCAGTCATTAGGTGCTCCTATTGTCTCCTGATCAGTGTTGGACAAGTTACTTTCAAAATGTAATATATTATATATTACCAGTTACCTTAATTTTAAAGAATTAAGTTACCTTACAATATTACTCTCTGTGCAGAGTAATAAGTTACTTATTATAGTACATTTGTGTTACTTTGACCAAAATGCACACAGAAGAACTAATGTTGATTTTAAATGGATGAGAGTCATGTTGTTACAGCAGCTAGTCAAAGTACAGAGGGTCCAGTTTATTACAGTTCGTTTCAAATCTAGTGCTGCACATGTCTGACCCATTCATGCATTCACATACAGTGGTTACCACTTTGTATTAAAATCCACTGCTTATATTAATAATAGCATGATTATATAGAGCAAGTAAATAGCCTAAACCTTTTTAAATAAATGAATAGCCTTGGACAAAGGGAGGGTCAGGCAGAGGATCAAAGTCTAGGCTAATGATTATGAGATATAGATCAATATTTGTGGGCCTATGATATGAAACACAATAAACAAATGTTGAGGTTAGCAAAACAATCTGAATGCCATGTGAGTCAGTCACTATGACGAGTGTAAATTAATACACTGGAGCTGGAGGACCCACCTGCAGGTTCCCGCTGTGCCAGTTAGCTACAACAGCACCAGCGAGAGAGTTATGCACAAGAACAGGACTGTGTGACGGCGTTGCTCTGCAGTTGTGGGGAAGATGAATGGAATCACATCCATTTAAATTAACAACACCCAGATGTGTTGATCACCAGGATGAGGAAATAATGAACCACAGGTCAGTTTCTTATCCCCAGTGCTTCCAGGCAGCCTTAGGACGCAAAAGCAGAACAGGATACGTCGTATGCCATTATATTAGTGGAAACACAATCATCATGATAACGCACAGTATGATGTAGACAGTGTAGACAACAATAAACTATATATTTTGGGTGGTAACATATGGAGGACCGGATCTGCCAAAATTAAAAATAAATACGTAAATAATAAATGAGTCAATAAATAAATTCATATGCCATTATAAATAATAAATAATAAATAATAATAATAAAAAAACCCAAATAAATGTAGGCATTGATTAACTGATAAAATTCCTCTTTTCTTTTTACATTCACATTCCCGCACACATTCTTTGTACATTTACATTCTTTCAAACATTTAATACAATTTATACATTTACATTCCTTCCTGAATTCTTTTCACATTTACATTTCTTCACGCATGCAGAAAGGCATAAAGAAATGTCAATGCAAATGAGGGGGCTGTCCAAAGTGTGTCATGGGGTGAACTTTTTGCCTATTGGTTGATCGACACCTGAGTGCATGGATTGACTACACATGCCTTGCTCCCCACAGTCACAGCCAGCTTAGAGGGAACCTCAGAGAACTGTGATGGCTGGGGCCGCTAGACGCTCGGTCTCTGAGCTTCTCAGAGAGGCAGCAGACAGGTTGGAGGAGTTTAGTGATGGCCAAAGCAGTTCTTTAGATGTTACTGAACCACTAGAATCAGTTCATTAAAAGGATTCGTTCAAAAGATTCGTTCACCGAATCTTTCAGTGCTTGGCAGGAGGAGCCCTCACTGTGTACTGTGTAGTCCGACTCACTAAGTATGAAATACTGAAATGTGATGTTTTCTCTTGCGTTCGTTGGAGATTTCTTGACTTACTTTCTTAATACACAGCATTCACTGCAGATGCAATGCATGGAGGGGAGGGAAGTCAGAGGAGCACGAGCACCTGTAAGTTTGCTAACGCTCAACTCCTGGGGGTTTCATTTCCTCCAGCACAGGTTAGCTAAGCTAACCCATGGATTAACCCAACTATGGTGCTTTCACACATATTAGTGCGCTGTCTTGGTCCACACCTGCGAAATGAATAGGCTACATTTCAGCTCTTAAAGCCACAGTGTGTAGTAATTTCTCCCATCTAACGTTGAAATCACATATTGCATTCAAACAGATGGCGCACTCTAGCGCCTCACTGTTTCAAACACGTATTGCAACAACTGTAGCCGCTGTGGACCAAAAAGCTATGACAACACTGATGAAACCATGTCATCTGATACTACATGGAGTATTCATTCAGGCTCCTACACAGACACACGCGACGCAAGTTGACAAACCCCCTCCTCACCATGCTGGCTGTGTTTACAACGTAGGACTGTTGGGGCGGGTGTAAATTGAAACAGCTGTTAGTGGCCAGCGGCACTACTGCATACCGCATAACAAAGTCCCACTCTTTGAGCATAATGCAGGATCATGTATTATGCAGCATCACGGGAGACGGATCCTTGTCCTGCATTATGCTCATTGAGTGGGACTTAGTTTCAAATTTGCCAGGGTAGTAGCGAAGCGCCTCTTGCTCCTCTCCTTCGGCTCCTCAGTCACGCAGTGCTGGCCTGGCTCTCAACGAAAACGCCGAAGGCGGTGCTGTATGTCCCTTGCTGGTGGATGTATTCTCAAGATGGCGAACCGTAATGGAACCCCCCAGATGACTTGCCCGCACAATGTACAAACAAATCCTAAATTTTCTTTTTACGAGAATGAGTCAGATTATTGGTGGAGGTAATAGTACACCAGTGATGACATATTTATGAATGCATATATCAATTTTTGCCAATAAACAACTGAAAATGTTACACAATGTCCCTTTAAGGTTAGCATTCACACACATTTGTTTTCATTCTGGTCCAAATGCCGCAGCACTTGAGGAGAGTCATGACGACTGACCAAGAAAAGATGCAAAAGCGACTGGACACACTAAAAAGTTAGGAGAAGTAAACTGAAATCATGGAGACACAACTATGCAGATTTGTAGTGGCGCTGCTCACTGTATTCTACATGTTTTGTTCCACTTTCAGCAAATGATACAGTTTGTGCTCTGAAAACAATTTTTTTTCACATGCGTTCTAGAAGTCGTGGATTTGCAGAAACTGATTTCATACAATGTGCATGAAACATTACAGAGAAGTTCACCCCATGATACACTTTGGACAGCCCCCTCATTTGCATTTACATTTCTTCATGCCTTTCTGCATGCATGAAGAAATGTAAATGTGAAAAGAATTCAGGAAGGAATGTAAATGTATAAATTGTATTAAATGTGTGAAGGAATGTAAATGTACAAAGAATGTGTGAAGGAGTGTGAATGTAAAAACAAAAGACGCAGTTTATCAGTTAATTAATGCCTACATTTATTTCTTATGCATTTTGGTGCAATTTAATGGAATATTTATTTATTGACTCATTTATTATTTATGTATTTATTTTTAATTTTGGCAGTTCCAGTCCTCCATAGTAACACACTATAGATGATTCATGTTCCTAGCTTTAGCTGCTGGCTTCACTGACAACTGATCTCACAACAGCCTCAGCCTCCACAATGAAAACCAGTGCAAACCAGAAGTAAATGAGAATTAAGTTGTTGATTGAAAGCCTTAGAGAGTGTTAGTGAATAGGAAAATGAGCTGGCAGCACCTGCTTAGGCAGATAATCAACACAATGTCAACTTTGTGTGATGCTGCGACTGCTGCTGTTTTGTTTGTGCCGAAGTCGCTGTGTGGAGACGTTCACCACCCTCCGTCTGAACAGGTCCTCCTCCATCCCTCAAGTGCTCTTCCTTTTCCCCTCTGTCTGATGAGACGCAAATATTGAAATGAGGTTTGGACGTTGGAGGCTCGGGTAGCAGCATGGGAACGGTGGGAGAGGTGCTACATAATTAAAAATATCATTTCAGCTCCTGCTCGGCCTATTTTCGTTCAGCATTACCACCTCTCCACAGGTAAATTGTTCCCTGTACTCCTGTGATGATGGTAATGAGTAGTGGTTAGGTCTGACACCACGTCTCTTTGATTTAACCTAAATGAGAAATATGCCATCAACAGGGGGGGGGGGGACTCAATCATAGCGACTTTAAATATGATATGAGCCCAGCTGAACTAGAGGGGGTGAATCACAGTGAAAGTATGATATTAGGTTGGCTGATAGAAAGGGATAGTCACACCATCAGAGGTGTGTGCGTGTGTGTTATCACTTGAGTCAACTCTACTGGAGAAAAAAAAACCTTATTATGCAGATAATAATATGTCAAAAACATATCAGCTTTGATGTTGGCTCTGGCCTCGTTCTCATGGACCGCAAACTGTTACTACATTTCACTCTCACCGCATTTCAATTAATTGTACACTTCATTCAAACACAAGACAAAATATGATTTGATCTCCTCCCACGAGAAGTGTATTCATCTGAGAAGACATTTTATGGACTCAGACCTGAAACTCTCTGATGTCAAACCTCCATTAACCAGAAATCCAACAATGATATCAAAAGAAGTTTTCTTTTCTTCTTGCTTTTTGTTAAAGAGATCAAAGCACCAATCCCTTAATAGTAAGTAGTAAGTTGCTTTTAAAGTTTTGGCCTGGAGAAGTCCATTTCTGAGTGCTCTTGCTTGAAATGAGATCATGTTATCACACTCGTCATCACCAGCTAAGATCAGCAGGACGCAGTGGAGGAACAAACCTATCACGGGAAGAAGAAGACAAAAGGCAGATGTATAATTGTGCGTCAGCTCTCCTCAGAGCCTACACTGTAGACACTGTGACCTTTGCCATTGCAAGCATTTATACTTGTGCTTGTTGTATCTGTGTCACTCTGCAGTTACACCTCCAAAAGGCCCATCAGCAGTGGGGTTTCTGTTTAGTGAGTTTGATTTAGTAAAAACACAGAATTAAACATGGTTTAATAGTGACAATTTTAAACACAAGTGCACAAACTGGCTTCACTATTTTCCCCACAAATATAACATGCTAATGTTATTAGCAAAGGCCTGTGGCATTTTATATTGTATAGGCTAAGTTAGCCTAGCTATTGCTATAAATTAGCATCAGCAACATTTAACAAAGATAAAATTATAGAATTTGGCCCCATTACAACTCATCCGCATCACCATGACGTGCAGTTACATTTCTGGGGAGGTGCATCAAGCTACGCTGTAGGCTACTCGTCTACACAGGGCCTACGGTGTAGGAATGGTGTTGATTTAACACAGAATGTAAGTAACTCAGTGTAATTGTGTGTACATAAATACATCTACGTATGCTAATTTAAGTGCAATAATACCTGCACACACATTTGTATGTGCTATAGGGCATTGTGCAATATAAACTAGCACTTCATAAACCTGTGCAATAATAATAATAATAATAATAATAATAATAATAATAATATTAACCCTTAAAAACCATCGCACCTTAGCACTTGAGCACTTAGCACATCGCACTTTAATTTAACACTAAAGCACTTTTGCACTTTAAACTGGTCCCCCAATTCTTGGTCTATCATGTCCATCCTACTGTTCGCTATATGTTTGTTTATTTGTCATTTTGTTTTTGTTTTTGATAGTTAAACATCTACCTGCCAAGGGACTGAGGATGGAAATTAGCCATTGGCTATAATCCTACATATTTACATTTAATGTTCATCAATATATACTGTCTCTGTTTAAATAAATAGATAAATAAAAAAAACTATAAACCCTGCTTAAAGTCAAGGCCACTTTTCATTCTCACACCTACTTTAAAACCAGTGCCACATTGTAAAATTGGACTGTTAATTATTTATGAGGTTGGAGGGGGTGGTGCAAAAATAGGGAGTCAAATATGTTTTTAAGCACTGGGGAGGGACCAGTGTTTTTTTATTTTGGCTTAAAGGAGGGACATACAACTTTAAATGGTTGTATTTTGTATTTACTTTAAACACCATCGGAACACTAAAACGTGCCAGTGGGTTTGAAGGGCATGTTTTCTTTAAATTAACCAAAATCACTCCTTTAAAAGTTTTTGCTAGAATTTCACATTTCCAATGGTCCTTGAACACATCATGTGAGAGAAACACATGCCATCAGAAAACAACCATATCTAAGCTTGAATAGTTATATTTCATTAAAACTCTTCATCCTACGACTCTTAAAATAAAAGAAAAAATCAAATTCTGTGCTCTTGTGCATAACAAAATCCTGGAGTGCGTTTTTACATTCACCTCATATTCCAATGAATACATTCCTGCCAGTGGTTTCACACTATTCCACTGATCTATCTCAGACTGTGTTTATGCAAACATTATACATTACACATTACAGGGCTCAAGACGATTTTGGGCCCGATATCCCCCTCCTGACAATGGTCAGCAAAGCTGATTTTTCAGTGGCTCTAGAGATTGGCCTGTTTTACCAGATTTCCCTGTGGTGTAAAGTATGTTAAAGGTCTAGTGCAGCATTAATTTCACTGATGAATAATTTTCTTTATAGTATTGGTCAACAACATTTTCTCATTGATGAAAATGAGATGGTTGTGATGATGAAAACTAAGACAGAATGCGAATCTTTGACTGTCAGTATTTTTGAAGCCAAAATGTAATTGCAAGAAGTTAAAAGTTAACGTTAGGCCATAAACAAACACTGTGCATGACTTAACGTCAGAACCACAACAAGGCTGTTAACCCACGTTTGGCAAGATGACCTCTAGTGTTTCCCCTGGAGTTGTAGCAGCGGAGGTGAAGCACGCCCATGAAAAAAAAAAATTCACACGTGCCAAACTTTTTTGTACACTTGCAAAGCACAGTCTGCTGGGATGTTTCTATGTATCTTCTTGCACCAGAAGGGCTCTTTAGGACTAAATACATAGAGTACATTTGTGCACAGTAATTAGCAGGTAAAATGTCTGTCTAGCTTACATATGAGGTGTCTCAAGATTTAGGAAAATACAATTTTATTGAACATAATAAAAGTAAAAAATGACTTGACATGCTGATGTTTTGTGCTATGACCTATTTAAGTGCTGGAAGTTGTCAATTACGTGACAACGCGTGAACGCAACACTGGCTCCACTCCAACTGAGAGAGAGCGGCGCTGCTGTGCGAGCAGTGTGTTTGTCTGTGCCTAACAGCAGTCTGTTGTTATTTACACACTGTCCATAACAATAACTATGTCAGGAAACAAACTGTGCTGGGCTCAGGTCAGGTTTGGTCAGGATAATGCGGCCCGAGCCACACTCTAGCGTGCTCACCTGTGTGTGAGTGCACGTGTCTGTGTGCGCATCTAGAACAGAGGAGAATTGTTAACGCGTGACCATGTAGAGACAGAAATGACACGATGACATAACACAATAAATAGTGTTATACAATATTATACAATATAATATTGTTCTGTTATTATATGAAGCGCCCATCACGCAAAATAATCTAACTTTAGTTTATGAAGAGATAAGACGGAGCCCTCTCCTCTCCTCTTATATGCTTTACTCAGCGACAGTGACTCGAGGGAACTGGGAATGCTAACTTACACAGTATCTGGCTTTAAGGACTCATTCCTGGGAGACTCTATTGGCCGGCTGGTAGCATATGGCCATATGGATTGAGCATCACTGGTAAAAACACAATGAATTTGCCGACAAGTCATCCCAAAATTCATGTTAAGGTAAGCTAAGCTAGCACAACATTTTTTTTTTTTCCAAGATGATTTTTTTTCTTTCTTTTTTTAACCTGCTAACCTACATTGGTATGTTTTCACTAAATCTGATATATGAAAAATCTGAAATCTGAACAATTAAAGCTACTGTCCTGTCTAGCTGTCCTGTAATGTTTTAGATTTAGATTTGATATTTAGATTTAACATTTAGGTGCCACATTTAATGTTTAGATTTAACTATTTAATATATTTCTAAGTTAACAAATATTGCTGTAAATGTGGTAAAGGGTGACGTTAAAAAATTCACAACATTTTTTTAAACATTGTTTGAAGCTAAATGTGGCAAAATGTTGTTGTCATTTTCAGCGTGAGCCACTTTACAAACGGCACCCCATAGGGACAGACCTACATGTATTGATACTTTGTGAAAGAGTGTTTCTCTTAGGTCATTGTAGAATGGACAATACAGCAAAAAGTGAGTTTCATTCTCTACTTCACTGAGCTCACAGTAGTGACATAATCTTTGATCTTCCTCAGTTCTACTGTAGCGTCCTGTCTCAATATGTAGCATTCATACACTTCTTTGAACAAACAATGTGTGTGTAGTTTTGGTTTATGATTAATTTCATCCAGCCAATTACTTATATATTTTGTCAAAGCAAATACCCCCACATCCACTCTCTGTCTGTGGCTATAGAGATGTTGAAGCCCATGCTCTTGAAGCAGATCATACATCTCTATTCTCCTTCCACTGAGAGATCCCACATGAAAATCTTCCCCGCCATTCTATCATCGGTAGATCAAGCATTCTATTCCACAAGTTTATCATATTTACCTTCCACCTGATTTCACACGGTACCCATCCCATGTCACCGTTAACGGCAGATATAGGGACAAATTTATGGACACCTAGAAAGTATCTTTGTGCCCTATTGTGCACACTTACGCTTTTATTATAGTATCTAAACCCCCACACTCCAGAGAAGTAGCCCAGAATAGGACAGACACATGCTTGATACAATTGGCTATATGTAGCATAACCCATATTTCTTAAAGTCTTAGTTTTCCCAATGATACCTCCTAAAGCTCTACTGGCAGAGTCTGCTAACACTGATGACCCATGTAAAAATGACATGTGTTCATCCAGTAAAAGGCCCAAATATTTGTACTTATCGGTATATGTGACTTTATTATCACCAAAACAGAATTGAAATTCACTTATTTTCCATTCTTTTCTACTCCATAATCTCTGTCTTTTTTGGATTGATGGAAAAAAAGCGCCATCTTTTGCACCATTTTTCAGCACGTTAACATTTTTTGCAAATCTATTTCATTTTCTGCCATCAATATTATATCATCTGCATAAAGCAGGGTGCTCAGTTTTGCTTCCCCACATGTTATCCCCAACTCCAGCTGTTTTATTTCTTTCGCTAAATCATTAATAAAGTTACAAACTGTCCCTCTGTTTGTTGTGCTGCTATTGGGTTCAAACTCCACCTGTGACAGTTACACACCTGGCAGGAGAAGGAAGCAGAAATTTAGTAAAGAGAGACAAAGAGAGACAACTTGGGGCTGTGTGTGCCATGTGTATGAGTGAGAGAGGTGGGTGGAAGAGAAAAACCTGACTTTATTTTCCCTCTGATTCAACATCACAGATACAAAAGACATTCAATGACAAGGATGGGTCACAGAGTGCAAAGAAAGCTGGTGCATTCCAGCAGAATATTCCAACAGCTCTTCTTATAGAACAACAGAACTGGAAGGAATCCACAGCAAATGGATTGGGTGCTCACAGGATTACGATGAGCAAAACTGAAATAAGCAATCTGATGACAAGTATTATGAAGATGAAAGACAAAAATTCAAAAAGAGGCTGGCTGATGCCCTAGGGGAATCTATTGGCATTGACTTGTTGGGGTGTCGTGAGGCTTCACGGTAAGGTCCCGTTGTGTTTCCCAACTAATACCTCCCAGTTCTAGTCATGTGCAGCATCTGTTTCCAAGAAAATATTCAAGCAAAGATAAAAAAAAATAAAAACCCTTTTATTTCAGTATGTTACAACTTTCGATAACTCAATGACAGACGATACATACAGTGATGTCGGCCTTTCAAATGAGACCATGCATGTACATGTACTAAAAATGGAACAAGAACAACTTTCAGTTGACTTTGGGTATGCCTTGGATAGGTGTTTTCTGAATTTTCAGATACTTAAGATGCTTAATAATTAGAATTTTTTTGGCTGTGTTACTCTTTTTAGGTAGCATCATGTTGACATGAATATGCAACAGACCCCCTGTGAGGTGCATTCCTTGCAAGTTGTGGTCCACATGGTGCCAAAGGCGGCATCTGTCAAGAGAGTCATTGAAAAAGTGAGGTCAGTGACAAAGCTCTTTGACAAGTCCTGTATTGCAACACAGAGAATAATGGACCAGTGTGGCCTTATTGTTGTGAATGACTCCCCTAAACGCTCAACATGGTCACACACCTCCTCAAAGTGAAAGACTCAGTTTATAAAATCACAAATGACATGGGAGGGACACCTTGCTCCCTACTGAGTGGCAAGACTCCATTGCAAGACCTACTGCTGCATTTTGTGGGACATACTCTCCAGAGTGACACCATTTCCATGTCCCTGGTGGTCCCTGCCCTCTTTGATCTGCTCAGCCACTTTGCTGATTTTGAACAGAAACACTAGCTACCAAGACCTTGCCACTCTTGCACAGAAAATGAAAGGAAATGTGAGCCTGCCTTTTGCTTGGCTGTTAGATCCAATTGATGAAAAGTTCCACTTACAGCAGCTGCACGCGTTGTTAACCCTACTCTCTGTGAAACTCTTGTTGATGTAGCTGATGACAATATTCAGGAGCTGCTAAAACACGTAAAGGACTTTGTGCTCAGATCCTCTTTGCCACACACAACATGAGGCTCTGACTAAAGATAATACAGAAGAGGGGAATGCGGAGGAACTAAAAGCAGCATCACTTTAATCAAAGCAGTCAGTCTTTAGGTTTCTTTCAAAATGCTGCATAAGGCCCAGAAAGAGGATGCCTGACCACCAGCATGAGGCAGCAAAGCAGAAAGTGCAAGGAAGAGCTTTCACAACCCACAACAGATGATACAGGAACAGACTTTGGCTGGCAAAGACTGACACTAATTATCTCAGAAACCTTTGCATTAGACTTGTTGTTGAGTTTCACTTATGCATGAAGAATGAAGAATGCCATATGAAAGTTCAACAATTCTTTATGTTGTCTACTCATATAAGAGAAGTCAAAAAATCAAATTAAGTTCACGGAGGATGACACGACTTCACTGAAAAGCAATGTGGTGTCTTTACAACAGTCTATGATGGTAAAAGAGTCACAGCAAGAACCTTGAAAACTGCAGCAGGAGAGACTGTCAGGTTGAAGGAAGGTGTTGCAGGCAACGTCAGCTCCTGGTTGCCTAACTTCCTGGACCTGGTCATGAACATATGTGGACACGGCGGCATGCACATGTTGCAAACAGAAGAAATTAGTGTATGTTTACATATTCATATCTATAGGCCTAAGCCCCACATACGTCCATTGACGCTCAATATTTGTTTAACAGCGCAGATCAAGGTCAATTTCAGCAATCTGATGGTAGTATTGATCATCTGCTTAAAAAATCCAGTAATATGTCCTGTTGTGACAAAAAGAAAGATTTCAAGGGGGGTTCCTGAGAAAATTTTGAAAATTCACGTGGCGAAATCATGCAATTTCATACAGAAATAGATCAATTTAAGGACTTTTAATGTGTGTACATTTATGCATAAAGAAATTCAGCAGACTCATCTAACGAAAAGTCTTTTTCATCATAAGTGTGTATTCAGGCAGGGCACATGGTTTCATAACACAGTTCAATTAAATTCGTCGGCAATTTGTTTACCTTGGTACAATTCCAACCAGCAATGTATCAACGACAGGCGACTCCACTGGATCCGTCATGTACGTGATCCGGTCGAGGCGTGGGTGCTGGAGCTAATTGCGGCCATTCAAGTCAATGTAAGCTGCTCCACCAGAAGCGTCATGGCGTGTCCTAGCCGCAGCGTACAGTGGAAGTGGCGCCAATTCCAGCACCGGTGGTAATAAACCTTCACAACTTAAGCGACAAACATGAGGTTCTTCTGTTGGTAAAGGAAAATCGGCAGCTCTGCTAATTTGTTTATATCTCTTTTGGTGCAGTTTAGTGCCATCTACTGGCCTTGTTCAAAAGGAGCATATCAATTTGAGAGCATTATTTATTGATTTCATGTTCAAATTTTGTAATATTGTCCCTCAAATGGGATGGCAGTAGCTCAGTCCATAGGGACTTGTGTTGGGAACCAGAGGGTCGCCCGTTCAAGTCCCCATCCGGACCAAATATGGAGCGTGGTCTGGTAGCTGGAGAGGTGCCAGTTCACCTGCTTGAGCATGCTTTAGTTTTAGAGTGTCCCTTCCTGGCGGGTAAATAAACACGGCGGCTTCCATTTTGTTGTTAGTTGTTGCCTAACAACAGTGTTCACGTACCATACACCACCATACACGTAGCTGGATCCTGGGACTATTTATCCAGATATTTATCCAGAAGATTAATCACGTTTAAACAGAGTTTATTGAGCTGTTGATATTCATCAGTGTTGGAAATTATTATTCGTTCACCTGCCACTATAGCTGCTGGATTCCAAAATCTACCAGCCACTCAATGGGTTTCCATTGTTTGTCTTTTTTTACCAGTAAGTAAAGAAAATCTAGCAGCCACTCACATATTTCACCAGTATTTGGCTTGTGGCTGGTGCTAATTTCCAACCCTGTGTTGTATTTTGTTTGATGTTCTCCATGACTGACAGTTTCTAGTCTCCCAAACATTAAAAGGCACGTACTGCACTTTATTACATTAACTATCTGATACCAAAATGGCATCCTGCCTCTGTGGGGGAGCACAGCCCAGCTGAGTGGAGCTGCGCTTTATGTTTCCACTATGTTAGCCTATGATTATTAGTCATTAGTAACTCAAGACGAAAATATTAGCTTGATTATGCCTGGTACTCTGAAGGCATAGCACGCTAACAGCAGACATGCATTATTAGAAGAGAAACTAAGTCGAGTGATTGTTGTGTGCTTTGAGCGTTGGACCACAGCAATTGGTGTGTCGGTTTAAATTAAGCACTGATCACGTCAGGGTCCTCCATCTGAGTATCATGTTTACACTGCAAATCATGAAGCACCACAGCAGAGGGATTGGCACTGACATTTGGAGGATTTCATTTTGTGTGTGTGTGTGTGTGTGTGTGTGTGTGTGTGTGTTTGGCTAACTGCCTTTACCCAGTGATTTCATCTTGTTTAAAAGAATGTCAGACTTTGAGGAAATAAGCAAAAGGGAGATTACGTGTTAACTTACTTACTAACTTTTTCTTCTTGTAATGTTAAGTGTATTTCAAATGCATAAGACCAAGTTATTTACATTTGAAGAAGAAATAATATCACAAGGGCTCTCAGATCAGTTGCTCTGTGTACAGACTGTGGGGGGTGGGAGGGATTTGGTTGCATAGTATTCCGCAGCTGCAAAGTTTAGTTTGGACAAATGAAGCTTTGGTTCAGAAACATGTTGTTAGCACTAGTGAATGTATCCACTCAGGATCAATAAAATCTTATTATGAATTTATACTGTTTAAGATTTTTAGTTTTTTTTTATAGTAACTAAGGGAGCTGGAGTCAGGAAGTAAGAGGTGGACCAGAGGATACCTCAAGCACAATTGAGGATTTAACACACAGCCAACACACAATATAGGAAAAAAAAAAGAAAAGATGAATCATCGGAGAATATAAAGTCACAGTGAGTGCACAGAAAAACTATTAAGTGGTTTGAAGCACTTGATGGTCCCAGCAGAACCAACATGAGGCCAAATCCTCTGAAGCCTTGAGATATACATCACAGTGTAACTTGTGATTCAGTTCAGCTTCAAAATAGGATTGGTTCGTCTTTGGCCCATGCTTCGTCTTCCCACCAAGTTTCATGAAAATCGGGCCAGTAGTTTTTTTCCCCTAACCTTGCTGACAAACAGACAAATGCAATACCGATACATGACCTCCTTAGCGGGGGTAATGAGCAGATTTTTGTTCCCTCGAGGATGAATGATTTCTTTTCTGGACACTTCTTTAGCTTTCCCCAAGCCTGACCCTCAAGCTGAAATTTCAGCTTTACGCCTAAGATACCTCAGCCCATTGTCCGTACATTTTATTTTTTACAGTGGACCATGCTGCAGTGAATGATTTGCAATCAGTGTCAATGTGGGGGGTAAGGGGGTTGCAATACTGTACAGATACAAAGTAAGGGTGTGAAGGTCAACCCAACAGTTAGTGTTTACGCTATATCAAACCATAATCATGATTTAATCCTAAACTTCACCAGCTGTTTTAGTTGCCCAACATTAATCACCAATCAGCCAATAACCATTTGATTCCCATGACCACAATCTTTCCCTAACCATTAATATAAAGTTACCATGTGTAGAGATGGAAATGATTGCTAAAATATGTTGTCATTGAATGCTTGGATTCATTCAATCTTTCAGTGTCATTGCTCTATCTGGTGATAGGGTTGGATATCTCTCGTATTAACTCCAGTGTTATAAAATTTGCTCGGGACATTTATGCATCCATGCGCTTGTTACAATCCCACAAGGCAAACATTAGATCATAGGACATTGTTTATTCTGTAGAACAATTTCCTACTGTGGAAGGTAATGAACACTGCAGTAGAGGACAGCATGGCTCTAAAAATGTACCATTTTCTACTTCACATGCTGAACCGTTCATAAAACTAAATCACACGGGGAAGCACAGAAATGTGATTAGCTGTTAACAGCCGATGACTACATAAAGTTAAGCTGTGGACATCTTTTCTTGGCCATCCACACATTGGCTGATCTCCCATGGTCACTGAGCTCTGTAGGATATAATAGGACTCCCAGTGACTCGTTGATCAAGCGTGACATGTTGCTTAAAGTGTGAGTGAGTCATGAAATGGACCGTGAAGGGAAAGGGATGAAGACTCACTGCATTTTTACCTCAAATATAAAAACTGAAGGTAAACCCTTGGAATCTGGGTCTTGCTTGTGGTGACTGCTTAGGCTGATGAAGATGAGATGGAGGTATTGGTCCAGATGGTTCTGCTGAGCGTCTCAGTGACATCGATACCACCATAGATAAGCCACAGCATCTCCTTCTGCAGAAAAACCACAGCAGTCCACGTCGAGCTGTTGTGATTGGTAATACGGTACAGCTGTGACCATGAAATCAGGACTTAGTGTAATTAGTCACTTTGAAGCAGAGATTTAATACCAAAATCTTCGACAAAATACCAGGGAATCTGGTGCTACTTAATGATAATCTGATATCCAAGCCTCCCGTCTCATGTATTTTCCTTCTTAACAACCGTGCCATTTTGGAGCAGAGAGATGGGACCTGGGTTCCATTTGGACCGTCTGTTCACGAGCCAGACAGAAATGCCACGGTGCAATACCCTCAATTCCTATTTGTATGAGGGAGCCCAATATGACACATGCACTTTTTGAAAGAAAAATAAGGAGCATAAGTATAATATTACAGTGTTATTAGGGTGGCTTTTCCCCTGCTGTAAATACCTCTGTACTGGCCCCATACAGCTTTAGCATTGAGTTGACTTGCAGTGGTATATTTGCATGAGGCCTTTTGACAGATGGCATGCAGGCAACAGAAGTCAGTGTGTTAACATATTTCTTTTAGTGTTCCTTTGCTTCATATATTTCTAATCTCTTTCAATGCACGAGCACATTTTATATTTTAAAGCTATGCTAATGAAAACTTTTAATGGTAACAGTGGATCAAATAACTATCTGTAATGTGACAGCGGTCCGTATTAGTAATAGTCTCACAGAGAATTACCAACTCTACAGTTCACTCAGCTCTATGGAACTCCTTAGGTACCCTGGTTTCAGACTTCTGAGGCGCCACCCACATCTCTGATTTGTATAGCTAGCTGCCTTGCTATATACATGATAAAACATCTGCTTATGGTCGTCAGGTTCCTCAAGCTAAATTCAAGTTACAACAGCCGATCAAGGTCTGGTTATGTGAAATATGACAGCTAAAGTAGCTTGGAAAATAGTGATATGGGTAGTTAAAAGGAAACTTTGCTGATTTCCAACCAGCTCTGTCGTTACAGTGTGGGTATTAGGTATGGGCACTATCTATTTTGTTAGACCTTCATACCTTTCTGAAACTTTACCAGGGTATGCAGTTTATGACGATATTTGTGTGTGTCACTACCTGCCAGACTTTGTTACTTTTTGCAAGCTCTCTGAGCTTTTTTATTCTTATAAATTAACAATAAACTCACAAAATGTCAAGAAAGGTAAAATTCTTACACCTGTTTGCCATATAACACAGAAAATATACAACCATACACTTTCTGAATTTAAGTGTCTCAATTAAGCTACAAATAGCTTAATTGCCTTGTTCAATCAATCAATCAATTTTATTTATAAAGCCTAATATCACAAATCACAATTTGCCTCACAGGGCTTTACAGCATATGACATCCCTCTGTCCTTTGGACCCTCACAGCGGATAAGGAAAAACTCCCCAAAAAACCTTTACCAGGGAAAAAAAACGGTAGAAACCTCAGGAAGAGCAACTGAGGAGGGATCCCTCTTCCAAGACGGACAGACGTGCAATAGATGATGTACAGAACAGATCAGCATAATAAAATGACAGTAATCTGTATGACACAATGAGACAGAAAGAGAGAGACAGAGAGAGAGAGAGAGAGCGAGAGAGAGAGAGAGAGAGAGCGAGAGAGAGAGAGAGAGAGAGAGAGAGAGATGCAAGTTATCTCAAAGTAAAACACACTTCACTCCAACTTGACAGAAACAAAGCAAAACTCACCAAAACCATCTTGGATTGTCTTGTTGGTCCTTTAGTTAGTCAGTTAGTTAGTCCACTGTTCCAACAATCTACAATCTACAATCTACAGCCCTGTAATGTTATTCCCTCCATTCGCAGTCAGCTCAGCTGCCTGTTCCACCAGACTGACCTCTGGTGGCATGTGATGTGCACTACATACAAAACAGTCAGGATTTCTAATTAACCTGGTAAACCGTAATGACATGATGCTGCCTATATCTAGTGGGCAGTGTGTGCTGATGAATGGTGTTTGGCTTCCCCCCTTGCCACCACAGTGCTGCCAGATTACAGATAAGCAAGAGGCTCCACAGTGCAATGACAAAGAGTTTCCTTTAAACAGCTGTAGTGACTCAAATTTAGTCTGTGACTGTTAGTAAAAATAGATAAACACAGGGGAGGCATACACATGTTCACAGAACACAATACATAAAGGTCAGCTGTACTTTGTACCAAGTCACCAATTTGAAGCTTTCACATCAAACGAAGCTTTCCCGCATTGTGTTTACTTGCTTCATTCTAGCGGTCTTCAAGCATGAAAGCTAGTGACTGGAAACTCTCCTGTTGCTCCACTGGCTGGAGAAAAGGACCATGTGGAGAGGAGAGGGCCTCCCTTTTCTGTTTGTCCTCTCCATTCTGTTTATAATGCATTTGTTCCTACACAGCAATGAGTTGGGTTTAGCACAAAATAATAACGTTAAACAACAAAGATTCAGGGCTTTGCTTAAAACATTGGGGACCACCACTTTCTCAGTGATTTCAGCATCAGACACCTGATGCCAAAAGCCACCTTTCACAGCGGTATGATCAAGACTGGGTGGCGTCACTATGTAATGCAGGCAGATGTAATCTTTTGGCATTGTTATGATACACTGACAGTTGGCTGTACCACACCTGTGGTGATATGCCACTTAAAGGCTGGACAGCACCTGTCGCGACAGCCGGACGGTATCAGGTTAAAATGCTGCTAGTAATGACGTAATTAAGAAGCTGAAAAGTAAACTTGCACCGATTAATCGGCAGTGCTCGGATTTGGGCCGATTTTCACGTGACTGGCCATGACCTGGGACCGGCGGATCAGTCTAAAATATGCAGATTTAAAATGCCGGACAAATTTCAGCCAGGCCGCATGATTGACATCGTGTAACATCAGCAACGCACACACACGCACGTGCAACTCACAGCTTGGGCGGTGTGAGGAGGTGAAACATGGGCGGCTTCTCACCTTAATCATTCACCCACGCACATCAAAAAAGAGAAGGAGAAAGTTGTTAATTGTCCGTGTTGAATGTAATTGCGGAGCTCTCACTGCTGCACTGTGCTGCTTGAAACTGACCAGCGTGCTGAAGAATGTGCACCTTCTTTCTTGTTAAAATAATAATGTGTGTCGCACTGCACTTTGTAGATGTGAAGACCTGTGTGAATTCTGCACAGGAGATATTTTTACTTTTTTATCTATTCAAGAAATTACCCACAAATGCTATACACAAAGAATTATTATTTTATTTATCTATGTTTTTCTTTATCTTATTTATTTTAATACTGTTCCTGAAGTTATATTTGAGCAAAAAGGAAAATGTTTTTTAACCTGTGTCACTGTTTTTGTTTGTTTGTTTGAGATGATTATTGAAAAGCTGTTGTAGCTTGCTTAAAATGCTCTAATAAAGGAAAGATAGAAAATATTGCAATATCCTGTGTGCTGTAAAGTGGTTTGAAAAAAATAAAATCGGCACCAGCCCCTCAAAATTGTAATCGGTGCAAGTGTACTGAAAAGTCCATATAGGGTGGGTGGGAGGGTGTACTGGTCCAACAAACACAATACTTTCACCTGGGTGCCTGCTGGTTACTTTCTGAATGCCAGACCAAGATGTTTTTTATTGTAAACCTAACCACAAGCTTTTGTTGCCTAAAGCTAACCATGTGTTTTTGTTGACGTCCCAGTGTTGGAACACCAACAACAGATGTGGAATGATGCCTAGCACCTTATATGTAGACATGAAAAGCCACTGACAAAGTGGCAATATGTGACAATGTGGGATGAGCATTTGTACGACACGTTTGTAAGACCACACCTGGCACCAACTAGAGTCAGAGGGACGAAGACATACTGATTGGTTTGGGGATATCAAAATAACTTATCCTCAATGAAAAAAAAGTTTCCAGCAGCTGTTCCGAGTGAAAAACTCACATAATTCCACTTTAAGGATTTTACTTTTTAAAACTGCATCAAATGACAGACAGACAAAATTAGCAATTAGCTGGTACAGAAAATGTAACATTTAGCAGTTAAAGAGCCAGATATTTTGTTATACCAGAGCTAAAAGACAAGTGAATACTGGTCTTATCAGGTGGATACAAACCAACATCCTTAAACAACTGTTATGAAATCCAATGAATTAGCGCCCCGAGAATTATATTACATCCTTAATGTAAAGTTTCATAATTAACAATTTAAGCAAGTGGAGTTTCTGTGGTTAGATTTAGGAAAATAAACATGGTGAGGGAGTACCTTAAAATAACCCAAGTTTACACGGTTCCATGTGTTTTGTGACCGACCCACTGCCCCAACCTACCTCTTAAGTGGACTGCTCAGAACCGCTTCCTTCTTTACTTCCATCAGCACAATGGTCATGTGATCACAGTCTTCCAGCATACATGGATTATGCACAAATAACTGGCTCATCATTATGTGGAATATGTACAACTTTTGGTGCATTACATTTCATAGGAAAACATACAAGCAGTTCATGAGAACAGCCTGCACAAACATGAATCCAGATGTGTGCTAATGTTGCTGTGTCTGCTGGATGTGTAAATAGGCCACTGTTTGCTTACATGTTAGCATTAAGAACTTTAATAATATGTTGATGTATCTTTAAGAATGAATGCAGCTTTAAGGCCCTGACACACCAAGCCAACAACTGGCCATCAGTCAAGGTTGGGCCGTTGGTTAGCCTCTGTCAACAAGTAGGTGCAGTTTGTCCCACACCGTCAGCCCCTGCCAGCTTTTTGCTTTTCTTTGTTGTTGGCCGATTCAGCATTTTTAATTAGCGTCAGAGATGGCAAATCCAGTAGGTGAATGAAATGATTCAATGACTCTGATTGGCAGTTCAGCTCAGTTTGTTACATGATATAAGATTATTTTTCTTTATCCATCGAGCCCTTCGGCAGAAATGTTTCCTGATGGTTTCTGTTATTATTCCCTGATGCACTGTAAATATGCTCTGTTCTGTCAACACTGAATTGTGTTGTTAATGTGCTAATTGGCTAACTAGCATCAAGATGGTCTTGCGGTTTCCCTTTTTGAATGACGATTACAGACTACTGCCACCTGCTGGTGAGGAGAGTTATTTCCTATCATGCAGGCGCAGAACATAAACTGGTTGGCCGTCAGCTGTACTTTTTGCGGTGTGTTCATGTGCAACTTTTTGGCCAAGACATGGTGATGTTAGGCGATGCAGCAGAGGGCCTTCATTGCTACTAGTTCTTGAAGTTGATTTGTTGTGTCTGGGCCTTTAAGCATAAAAGATAAAACATTAGTGAAAGAGTTATATTGACATTATATGCTAGTCTTCTTGGCAAAAAAGTAGCCTCATGTAGCTTTTAGGTTTTTGCATAAATGTGACAATAAATATGAGCAGCTCAGATTTATCCAAAACTTAATAGAGGAGTTTTAGATTTTACAGTTTTACAATTCCAATTTTCAGAAACAAACAGCCTTGTTTTGCCTTTGTGCTCTTTGCACTTTTCTCCTTTTGGAGGCTATCAAGATAAATTGTTTCAGACAAAGTAATCCCTCTAAACTCGCAACTGGTTGTTTGTGCAATATCCCTAAACTGCATCAAAGCTAATTTGGCCGACAGTGACTCTCCACCGGCGATGTAAGCTGAGACCCCGCTGGCCCATGATGAGGCATAAACGGACCAAATCAAGGCTCCACTTTGGGCTGAACTGGCTCAAGCCTCTCAGCTTTCACCCTCAGCTGTTTAATGCCTTCCCGGAGCAGCCGGGGCAAAGCTGCAGTGCGGGGAGGCCCTTAATGAAGTGCTTTCAGAAGGAAAGGCTTTTCAGGCTTTTCAGGCCTCGCAACGCTCCTAACAACCCCCCTTTGAGTCCAGAATAAGAGAATTAGCTAAGCCTTGTCCAGGCCCCCACACCACCCTAAACACCAAACTTACAGACCCCCACACCACCCTTCTCAAATCCCTCTTCCCATTCATTTTCCCCCTTCAGTGCTGTCCATGTTTAATGAAGCTGTGATATATTTATGGCCAGCCAAATCCCGCTCTAATCCTACCCCTGATAATAACAGCTCGGTAACTGTTTTCCTTAAACATGCTTCATGGGCACTGGCTGGAGACACACAGGCCCTGGCTCTGTGGATATTACTCACTAACCTAATTTGCACTTGCCGTGTGTAATGCACACCGATGTACAGAGGGAGGGGAGGTAGCAGAACAGGTCAGTGGCAGGCTGCTGGAGTGTGGGGGGGTGGGGGCTCTGAAAAAAAAGGGGGTCCTGTTTGCGTCACCAAATGGGCACCTCGAGAGGTTGAGGGGGCAAAGGCAACAGCAGGGCTACCTCGGCGAGTAACGAGGTGTTGCTGGACCTGTTTTTTAGAGTCGAATTACATCAGAGCTCATGAGAGCCATTGTAAACATGAATACACCGCACTGCGCTCCAAAACGATATTTGAGAGAAAACAATAATACGCCTGTACAAAAATGACGTAAAGGCATTAATACTGTGTTTTAAAAAACATTCTGAAATTTCTGTTGGCAGAGATAGAGGTGATTTAACGTTTTATTCTCCACTATAAACAAAAATGTAATGGACATAAACATGTCGCTGCTCAGCCAGTGCTCACACCACTGATATGATGCAGGGGAGATTTTGCTTAACTCCTAGAGTAAGACTCTTACGTTTAAGGCCTGGTTGTCAGACACAAAGTAAAATAAAAGGGCTGATTTAATAGAAATACCTGAGTGTGATTTATACCTGCCATCCCATGGGATCACATTATCTTTACAATCATATATTACACAAGATCCCAAGGTCCTTTGGAATACTCTCAGTTTGAGAATATTGCAGCCATGAACAACATTATTGGGCATCAAATATTACAAAAGCATCCTACTTAAGTAAAGTTTAAGAGTAAAAACAGTTTTAAGAGATTTAATGAAGGAGCCTGTTGAGTTTCATTCTCCCTCGCCACCAGAGATGGTACATAATACCTACATTTTCATCTAATAGATATTACATATCTTCTCTGGCTGTCAGGGGAAATTCATAGAACCATAGTAACATTTTGTAACTCTTAGTTGTATGTGAAATATTTGATTTAAGGTAAAAAAAAAAAGAAGACTGATTTGACATCATAATTGTCATCATAGTAAAAGCCTAAATAATGTAAGTTGTCATAATCGAGACTAAAGGAAAAAGACTTAAGTGAGGGAAACAACCCAATTTTAAGGGTCATTTACCCAGATCAGGGCAACTTGTGGCTTCAGAGCCACATGCTGTTTTTTTTTAATATATATGTATTTTTTTTTAACATTTACATTGTTATTTAGCATTGGTGTAGCCCTAAACAAATTCATACATTCTCCAATTCTTTGCGTAGCCTATGCACCTATGCAACCTAATAATATAAAACTAAAAATTCTCAATTACCTCCAGTGGTATCTATGCACAGATTATGTTTTGAGATAGGCCTATCTGTCTCTGGGATTTCTGCCTCCACCCCAATACAATGAGGTGAATGGAATTTAGTTGTGTGGTGCTTACTAATTTTGTTTAATTTGATCAAACTGACCCTTGAAGGCAAACAGGTCTGAGCTAAAGGATTTTCTTGAGCAACCTGGGGCTTGTTTTTGTGGTTTTGATTATATTTTTTGTCAACAAACATTGCAAATAAAATAACAATCACCAAGCATTCAGAACATGTTTCCAGAGAGACAGAACAAGAGAGAAAGAGAGAGAGAAAACATACTTTTTCTTAAAGGAATAAAGTTTGAAAAGTGAATGGATACAACAAATTAAAAAATAAAGCATTTCAAGTTTCAAGTTCAAGTGGTTACTCCAGTGTTTTACAATTCAGAACATCAAAACAATGCTCTTGAGCCACAATGTAAATGATATTATTGTCATTTTAAGAACATTGTATGGCTCTCATATAGTGATAATATAATATCAATCAATCAATCAATCAATCAATCAATTTTATTTATAAAGCCCAATATCACAAATCACAATTTGCCTCACAGGGCTTTACAGCATACAACATCCCCTCTGTCCTTTTGACCCTCACAGCGTATAAGAAAAACTCCCCAAAAAAACACGTTAGCATAATAATAATGATAATAATAAACTTAATTTATATAGGGCCTTTCAAAAACAAGTTTACAAAGTGCTTTACAGACAAAAAACAAAATACAAAGACAAATAAATAAAAGAGACAATGAATATAAATTTGAGGATAAGCAAGTTAATGAAGACATAAAGCAAACACACACACACACAATCATGTAAAAAAAAAAAAAAAAAAAAAAAAACCCGCCATGTCAACACAATGGGTAATATCATATGATTCATGGACATAACTCAAAACCTCAATAAGGCGATAGTGTGGCTGTTGTCCATTAGAGTTTGTAGAACTGCATTGCGGTAGTTTACTGTACATTTGCAGTTTTACAGTGTAACAGATGACGTTAATGGGTGCATTCTCCTTGAGAGTTGGGCTTGTTAACCTGTCTCCTCACGTTTGCACGGCTCTGTGCAGTCTGTCCACTGTGTCCAGCAGAGTCAGTGTGTCCCCACTTTTTAGTAATTAAGCTGGTGGTGTAAGATGTTATGGTAACCCAGCACTGTCTGAATTTAAAAAAGGAAAAAAACAAAAGACTTTAATTCAGTAAAGGCTGGCCTGGTTTAGAATAACAGATCTGATTTGATGTAAGCCTGACTTGAGGGCAGCAGGCTCATTGGTTCTCTGAGTGTGAAACTTTCACACCTGAGCTGTCAGTGAAGTGAGAGAGAGAGGGCGAGAGAGCATCGGCTTCCCTCGCAACATCAGCGCTGGTCGTGTTGCCGCCTGAGAACTCGCAGAGTCCCCCTCTGTGGACTGTTGGTGCCATTTCAGGCATGCTGTTTATTTTCACCGTTTCACACAAGAATTTTAATTCATTTCATCGTCCTTTCATTTTTCTCGGCGACGCTGACCGTTGTTTAAGGATACCTCAGCTCCCCGGGCAATTACTGTGTCAGGAAGAGTGAGCTTAAACATCTGCAGCCGTTGAGGGAGATTTAGCTGTCCCTTGAAAGCTCCTTCGTCTGAAGCAGTGTTATGTATAGAGCTCTGTGCAAACCACTCATCTCTGTCATCACATTAGAGATGGACTGATGGTGATTTAACATGGTGTAGCATAAAATCATGTATTTTTCTCGAAAATAATAATAAAAAAATCCTCTTACCTTAAAATAATGCTGTTTGGCTTTTATCAGCAGAGCAACACCTCTGGTGAAAATGTTCCACAGGCCTTTTATTTGCCAAGCCACGGCCAGAGACTGTGTGTGGATTAGCATTCTTAGCTGAGAAATACCTCCCTATTACCCTTTTACACTGTGACAATTTCTGGGGCGATGCTTTCGGAGTATTTCTTTGTTTAAGCTCTGTGCCTCTCCTATAAGAGCGATTCAGCCCAACGCACATGGGCAGTGTCAGCCGTAATTAGCTTTGACAGGGGCATTTAGTGGTTGTAATTCAAATCTAATTCAGAACATCTTAACCCTGAAGTCTGTCAAGACGCTTGAAATGCACTGGAACACTCATGGTCCCAATCAGGTCTGCGTTTGTGTGGCAGCACGTTGATGTGTCAACAAGGCCAGTTAGAAAAACAGGCACAGAAAACTCATTTACAGTACAGAGCCGGATGGGTTCAGTGCAGCAAAATGTGGACTGTTTAAATCCCCCCTACAGAAAAAAAGGAACATAAATACTGATAAATCTGCTTCAGATTTTGGCCCTGCCACAGTGATTACCTTTAATGCAGGAACCTTTTAACCTTCATACTTCATGCCACCTTTTGAACTCGTCTGCAATACAACAAAACATCATCTTTGGTTGTGGAAAAGAAAACACACGGAGGTCTGGTTGAAAGAGAGGAGCAGGGGGGAGAGTGGGAACAGTGCTGACCTTCAGCTGAGGAGACTCCTGGACCTTGAACAGTTTGGAGCTTTGTAATCTGTTTGAACTGCACATATTGCACTTAGCCTCCTGCGAGGAACACTTTGCTGTACAGTTAAGTTTTGAATTTGGTAAATAATTCTACTTTTGATTCATTTTCTGTAGTCCTCGGGATATGGGATAGGGATAGGGAAACAGTGAAAATGTTCTTAAAGCTTACTAAGGTCAAGCAAAGTGCACTCTCCATTCTAACTTTACAGAGAGCCTGTGGTCGAAGAATGTTTAGCCTTGGCTGAGGTTGAATGAACTTACAAGAAACTGCATTACATTTGTATGGAAGCTAAGGGAGGCAAAATGCTCTACAAATGTCTGTGAGCAAAAAGAGATTAAATAAGATTCCCAATGTAACTATGTAATGCTATGCTAAGGCACTGTCAGCCATTATAAAACAGGCAGCGGAATTCTCTAATAAATGATGAAACTCATGAATAAACATATTAACATATTGTAAGATTTATTGGGACAGGTGGGGAAACTCTGTGGGCTCTGTGCCTCTGACATTTCCAAAAGAGGGATCTTGTAATTTTCTTACAAAGCCATGAAGAGCAACAAACACCTTTATCTTAATCCTGTCCCCTAGAAATTATGTGTGTATGTCACTGAACTGCTTTCTTAGTTATGATGTTGTGGCAACGTGATTGCTGCCTGGATTATGTTCAGAGACGATGTTTCTTTCAGATAACAAAACACTAGATTTATGTACTACCCACCTGGCTTTGCAAGGTGTACCCTGCCTCTCGCCCGATGTCAGCTGGGATAGGCTCCAGCCCCCCCGCGACCCTCAAGAGGATGAAGCGGTTAGAAGATGAATGAATGAATGAATAAGCATTATCCGAATAAAATGTGTCAATATTCATGCATATTCATACTGATGAAGGAAAATCCTCATTTGGGTCTCTGTGTTTAATCTCTTACTCTTATGACCAAAAATAAGTAAATATTTTTCCAATAAATAACAAATGTAGCTAAGTCCTATATCAACATCAGATTTAAAATAACAAGTTCTGGTTCTGTTCTATCCATTTCCAGTTTAGACCCTTTATACCTACTGTCCAAACCCCACCCACACTGAGTACAGTTATGGATACAGATTTCTCAGTTGAACAGATACAGATAATGGTGTACTCGCTCATTCCTGAAAAGTACTTTGGTTAAGTTTAGAAAGGGTTGTGATTTCTGTAAAATGTTAATAAAAGAGGTAATAAAAACAAAATGCTGTAGTCACTATGAGTGGATACTGTATTGCAAGATTGCCCATTTTAGCAAAAAACAACTGAAATATGTTGTTGGTGTTTGCTGATACGTTCATTATCAACATTTTTAAAACTCGCAAGGCACCTTAATAAGCAAAATGGCCTTATGATATTAATTTTCTAGATGTCCGGATGACAAAAACTGTAACTAAGCAGATAAAACTAGCAAAAAAAATTCTGTATTTTATGCTGCAGCTTTAATTTTAAAGGCCTTGAGTGTGACTTTTTTTACTTGTTCATTTTAATTAATTCTAATTCCTATCTGTAGATGTTAGATAGATAGATAGATAGATAGATCGACAGATACTTTACTATTTCAGAGGCAAAAAAAGAATTAATAAATTGAATAAATAAAAATGAATAAAACAAATAAGAGACTGGGGTGTCCTGGTGGCCTGTAACATACTGACCATGTAATCACTACATGACTGATTCGAGTCCAGCCACAGCCACTTTTGACTTCCATACATCAGAGATAAATCACTGTGTTGTGACCTGTTTTAACATTTTAGGAAAATATTCAAACCGTATCAAATTTATCTGGCCAAATCCTCAATATCAACATATTATCTTCGTCTTCCTGCCTCATCTATAACATCCACAAAGCTCCACATCTTCCTTCACAGCATCCATCTATTTTAATTACACCCTACCTGAAAGCAGCGTCGTGCCTGCTGCCAATCCCATCCTTCATTTAGCGAGGACAAATCCTCTGCCAGATGACTCCTTGTAATTTTCTTTACAGTGAAAACAGTAAGCAGAGATTCAAAGAGCCGGGGGAAAGCCAGCTGTCGGACAGCATGCATTTAAGCCGGCATATTTGCATTTCTCCCATAATATAACACTTCTGTTAAGTGACACATGATTGATGATGGGGAGCGAGGTGGCTTTTCTAACCCCTGTAAGTGCTCTAAAAACAAATTAAAGCTTTCATCATTGTAACATGTCTATTACAAGATGTGGTAATAGCCCCTAGTTGTATCAAATTATTTGTGTGTCTAAATAATTTTGAAAAATTAAACTATTAATCATCCCCGAGAGCGTCTGACAAAAGATCACGGCGAGGGCCCAGTGGAACGTGCTGAGCCTATTCACAATACACTTAGAGGTGTTTATGGCTTACTTTGTGAAATGGGTGTAATTGCTTAATTGCTCATCTGTTGGTGGCTGTGGTGTTTTCGGGGTAAAAGTTACCGTCTGACTTGAGTTTCAGCGGAATTATCCAAAGTAAAACCAAATGTTCACTTTGAGGGTTTCATTGCTAATTTGAAAATGTGAACTTGTTTGTTGGATTTTTTTTTTTCTCCCCTTACATCACACAGAGGGTATCGTTCAAGCTCGAGGTGATCATCGTCAAAGAAATTACCACACCACACATCAAAGAATAGAAAAGGAATTTACAACTATATTTCCTGCATCATGGCAACAGCGCTGTGGGCCTACCAAGGTAAGATGGGGGAAAATGCCCCCCCCTTTAGAACAAAGTCAGTTTGAGTAAAATTAAAAACATATTTGAATATGATTTTAGCATGTGTATGAGAGAAATAAATTGGTAGAGTATCATTTTTTGTTGTTACAGCTCAAAAATAAAAAAAAAATCTTGTAAAGGTCTATTGGGGCAAGATGCCCCCTGCCCGCAGCGAGATGCCCCTGAGCTCAAAATGAGCTATCTAACTGAATAAAACACATTAAATCCTAACCCTGATCATCTGATCATTTAATAGATTATTTATCTATAAGTCTTATAGCCTTTCTTTCAGGCTAGGTTTTTTGTTGTTGTTGTTGTTTTTCAGGATGTCTCCCTCCAGCAAGCACGCTAAAAATTTTGGCTAATTCTAGATAGTTAGCAATGCTAAAGATTGCTAGCTTCCTAACAACGCCAGCAAGCTCTTGAAACTACAATAGGCCTACTATCATACCACTAAATGTGGATATGAACTATATAAAGTATATAGAGTCACAAATGACTATTATGCTAAATGATAAGTGGGAAATCGGCAGAGGCCCCATGATATGATATTATCACGATACTATGGTCACAATACAATATTATTGCGACTAAATGTTTTGTGATATGCTGAGAATTGTGATAGCAGATATTGTGATAAACTGCAATTTATTACCTTTTTCAACTTGTCAACAAGTTATGTGTCTAATAGAAAAAATTGTGAACATCTATTTTATCTAATAAGTTAAAATTTTAAAGATAAAGTTCCTCACTTCAATCCTTTTTTTGCAGCAAATTGTATGTAGTGGACTAAAAAAGCAATTGGTTTTGTTTTTCTAGCAGACTAGCAGAAGTTTAATTTGTATTTGCAATATTACTAATTTATATAATAAAAAATAGATACTTCCCCCATCTTACTACCGTTCTCATCCAGTAACGTAACTCACAAGATCTATTTCCGGAACATGCCTTATCCCAGCAACAGTCTGTTATGGTACAGTAAGTAATATCTCCAATTCAGCTCAGCTTGGAGGAAAGAAGAAAAAAAGGAGAGAAGGTTCACACATGGAGGTAAGTGGAGGTGTCGCTCTTCATGCTCCAGCAGCTCTGTGAGACGTTCACGGGCAGAGCGATCTGCCGGCAGGCCGTCCCGTACTCTTTGTTATTAAGCAGGTCCAAGCAAAACACAAAGGGATACTGTGTTTTTTATATGAGTAATGCATTAACCTGCTCAGGAAAAGTTCATGTTAAACGTATGGGCTCGGACAGCACAAGATTTATGGCGATGGCTGCAGAAATTATGCTTTTCTTCCCCCCAAAGGCACTTTAATTATGTAATTATTGCCAGCTGCTTTTCATTTGTGGTCACCGTTAATTGGGGCCCGGGGTCCACAGTTCAAGTGCTGGGTCTCTCACTCTCTCTCTCTCTCTCTCTCTCTCTCTCTCTCTCTCTCTCTCTCGCTCTCCTTCTCTCTGATAAGTCCAGTTGTCCCGGGGCGGCAGCGGCCTGAGATGATTAGCCAAATCCTCGGCAAAACTCATTTGTTATTCAAGCTTTACCAAGCAGCCTCCTGCCGGGCCAAAAAAAGAACTCGAGCTCAATTTCCTCCACATCCTCCACTCCTTATCCCTCCAACTCATCAGCAACAATCGTCCTCAAATAAGAAGCAGCAATATCTGTGTTTGCTTTCCTTATTAGGCCCCCAAATACAGGGAAAACATAACAGGAGTGGGGAGCCAGCACCTGATAATCTCAATTAATCTCTCCTGTCACATTTTTACAGTGGATTGCTTCAAGTGAATAGTAGAGTCAAGACATCTGAAGCAGACAAATGAAGACTAAGCCTCAAGGTTTGACAATTGTCCTGCTGCCCCTTTTTTTCTCTCTATCACAACAATAGAGGATTTGGGATAAAGAATCAGCCTGCTGTGTTCGGTGACAAAAAACCCTATGTGTCTCCACACCTCCAGTGTTAGATTTGTAGGGGATGAGACAGCAACTGTGCATTTTTCCTTTGGTATGTTATTTTGTTGTTTGGTTTGCAACAACCCAATGCAGTGATGTAGAACAGAAGATTGACAAAACCTTTTAAATTGTGTATTTTACATTAAAATATGTATATTTTATTTTTTATTATGCACGTTTTCTAATTGAAGTATTATGTGGGTACTTTGTAATTACAAAATAGGATAAACACATGGGCGAAAATGTAGGGATCTGATTATTAATCATAATATTAATGACATTTATAGATTCTGTTACATGTAGTTTGCTAATGGCTTGTGGTCTTTGAGAGAAAATGGGTTGAGCTAGGTAAACTGAAATACTAATCTAAAAACTAAATTATATGATAAATATCCATTAGATATGCATGTTCATATATCTATGTATATGTAATATCAGATATTTTTCAATATTATACACATAGATATACTGTAGTATTATGTCATATATCATGATATATTATTTTCCAAACGAGGCATATGGTATTCATAAATACCACATGGCAGTTGATAAAAGGTTAATATGCATTTTGCTGTTAATAAAACTGAACGTAGAAGGATTATATATGGAGGCTAGGCTCTGTATTGGGCCCTGAATTTTTTAAATTTTATATATTCACAAGTGTTTTACATTTTGTGAAGGAGATGACTTAAAAATACTTTTCAATAATACTCAAAACAAAATGGATGAAGTGAAGAAGTGGCTTGATGTAAATTGTTTGAGCAACACCAAATTTTACTTTTGGGGATCAAAAAGAGAAAATGAAATGGTACCTACAATTTATGCAAGCATATATGCTGTGTTTGAGACTCACACACCTTACACTAAAGTGTCAACTCGTATCTCAGTTTTGCTCAAGGCAAAGTTCATGTTGATTGTATATGTGTGTGTGTGTGTGTGTGTGTGTGTGTATACATGTTGTTGAATAAGTAAATGATGAAAATAAAGCAATTGTTAAGCAACTTTTCATTTATTTATTCCACCCCTTTTACAATTTTTCTCTTTTTATTCTTGTGCTATAAATTCCTGCAACTGTAAAAAGATAAAAAAAAAACCAAAACAAAAAAAAAACACCCAGAAATAATACAGTCCAGGTAAACAAATAAAAACAGACTTTAAGTCAGCAGTTAAAGTATCTAAAATTTAACATTTATTCCCCAATGTGGCATGAGATTAGGTGATCAGCAGCAAACAAACAAGAAGAAGAAGAAGAAGTGACTGTTAAATAAATAAAGCTAAAAACAGCATCCTTTGATAAACATAATAAAAGCCATAGCTCACATTGAGTGTCCTGAGGTTATGTCCTTTTTCCAGGAATCTGGAGGTTATAAAATTCTGCAGTTAAAATAAAATACTTATATATTTTGACAGGCTAAGTTCCAGTATTTTAAACTGATGATATTTGAATTTAATAACTTACAGGCTAAAATAAATAATGTAGGATTTACTCACCATAATGTAGAAAACTGAATCAGCATATAGATCTTCATGATAAATTGGGGTTAAGGTTAGGGTTGGGGTTAGTTAGGGAAAGTTTACTTTAAAGAAATTGAGCACCATATGTATTTGGTACAAAATGTAGGTGAAATACAGACAACACTGTGACAAAGTTCTTTTAGCCGTAGATCAGTTTTCTACGTTGAGAGAAAAAGCTCCATTTAAATAAAAAAGAAACAGAAAAAAACACATTTAACTGCATGAATGAAATGTTTAAAATCCATCCAAATAATTAAAAATGTAGTAGGAGCAGTGAGGACTCTGACTCATGACCTTTGTATTTCTAATATTCTGGCTATGGCCCCATAGACAATACACATATGGGTTGTATCTAATGTCTTGAAATATAAAATGTGTAAAAGGTAAAATGGCCACAGTCTTTACACACACAGAATGCACTATCATTTGTTCACACTTACTGACAGCAGCTGCAGTATGAAGTGGACTGTGAATTGAGGTCATTATGACGTAAATTATGAGGCGCGTTCTGCACCTCAAGGGCCCCATAAACAGCTTCAAATCTGAATAATCATATGCCATATGTCTGTGAAAAAATAAACAACTTTTAAAAAAGTCTGCGAGTCAACAGGAATGAAGGAAAACAAAACAGAAGAGACAAATGACTTTCCTTCCACAAACCCACATGGTGTCTGTAAATGGTGCCAACTGAAAACAAAATGACTTGTGCCGAGGCTAAGTGCTGCCATTTCTCTGCATCTGCTCCGGGCCCCAGCCAGCAGACCGGTAAACCACCTGACACTGAGCGAAGAGGAGCGTCCTGCCGGCCCCTTAACTGTCACACATGTGAATACCAATGTTTTCTTTCTCCCCATGAGCTATTGCATCCATTTGACACTCAAACGGAAAAGTCAACAATGAAAAAAAAAATACATATCTTTGACTTTGTGTGTGTGTTTGTGTGATGGTGTGTAAGAGCTGACAGGTCTGACAGGGGCTTGATATTTTACTCATGGAAATGATGCCCTCACCCAGCCATCAGTGTCACACAGTCTCCCTGGGTGTCCATCACAGGCTTTGGAGCAATAAAAAAAATCCAAAAGGAGGGAAAAAAACATGTTGTAAAAAGGATGTTTTTCATGTTTGGAGTGGCCGGCCGATTGGCCTGTCAGGGGGGAAGTGGTGAGAACTGACACACATGTGATTACCTATGCATTAGGGAAGATGATAAGGGCCTTACAGCTCAAAAGAGCTGTGAAACATTAAGGCAATCTAACATCGAATGCATTACAGTATAGGACTGTTTATCTGAAGCTTATGTATTCCAGCTTTCATAATGCTGTCTGCGCTTGCTATTCACCAACACAAGTGGTGCATTGTGAGGCTCTCTGCTCAGCCTGCTCTCCTGAAATATAAAGAACCATTTCTTAACAGTTGCCAAAGTTTGTTGGGGTTATTACAAGTCAGAAATTCAGCAGATGATGCATTAAATATATTTTCAATTTAAATCTGCACTAATCAATATTTTTATATACGATCAATGGATCAATAGAATGTATGATATAAAAGCTTTTGCTCATAGTGATTAAACTACAGAGAATTATAACCAGGTCTTAAGTTCCCCTTAGTTCTGTGGACCTTGTTAGTCTATTTTGCCTAACTGTTTTTGATCAACTTTACCACTTTGTTAAGTCTTACAGCTCTCACCAGCCTCGTCACCAGCCAGGCTGTTCTCATGCACTGTTTGTACGTTTTCCTACCAAAAGTAATTCACCAAAATTTAAACATATCCTACGTTATCATGTCACTAATTTGCTTACAACCCACACATTTGGGAAGGCTGCAATCACGTGATCAGTGCGCTGACAGGAATAAGGATGGAAGCGGTCCTTAAAGGAGGTAGGTGGGGGTGGTGGATGGGTCGCAAAACACACACTTTCACCAGGAGATTGGTGTTCAGAAGAGGTTGAACTTTGAGTGGACTTTGAGTTATTTTAAGGTATATCCTCACCATGTTTCTTTTCCTAACCTGAACCATGGTAACTTTACTTTAACTTTTTTAACTTAACATTAAGTACGTAACGCCATTCATTGGGACTTAGTTCAATCAATAAGTCAATCATCTATTTGTCATATGGAATTATACAAGGTACAACTCCAGTTAAATATGATCCCAAAAGCTCTGAACTGTAATGAACTGAACTGTAATTTAGTTCTTTTTGTGTCCTTTTAAGTCGTTGGCTGCTGCTTTGTGATTGATCCATGTTTCTGGATAGCTCTGGTAATCCATGGTTTCTGGCTGTGGAATGATTAAACTGTCCACACATCCCAAAAAGACGGCCGCATGGTCGTTCCTCCTGAACATGGGCAGTGCTGCACTCAGCCTCCTCTGAACGGATACAGTGATCCACAGCAGGACTGGGACAACACCTCTAATTTCCACCATCATACCAGTCATTATTTACTGTAAAGCACACATCCCCTCTCCTCTCACCTGAGTCCTCTGCTTTGTTAGATCAGTTGTTAATGGGGCAACCCCATAGATAATATAAAAAGTGAGAAAATCAAAATAGGCAGAAGGTCAGGGTGATGTAAAAACACAGGACACTGACTGACGGCTGTTTGTGTCTTCTGTAAAACTAAAAGTCAGTTTGGACTACTTTTAACTTTATGTAGACTACCTACGTCCTTTTCATAACAAACTTGGATATCTCAACCGAAAGCAGGATCTTTTTGTTAACCTGACCCGCCATCCACCATCTCATCCCCCTTCAGATGAGAAAGTTGGCTTTTATACTATGTCACCTTGGAAAAGTTGATATGATACATATGACACGCGCACATACAAAGTATTCGTAATTTGCAGAGACATACAATGCCAACATATTCCTCTGGTCACTGAACTGAAAGCAAACTTGCTGAAATTTTTAGGGAAGCACGATATTGGATTTTTTGCCAATATCCAATATGCTGATGTGTGACAACCCATTTGACCGATGACCAATATCGATATCGATATATATCCCCTCTTTACTAACTTAATTTCAGAGACATGAAATACAATACTTTTCAATGTATGTAATATTCATTCATTGTGCAAATAAGACAAAGCATGTTGGCTGATCCCAGTATTTCATTTTAAAGTCAACATTGTCTGATACTGATGACGTGCCAATATTAACATGCATCCCTATAAATTTGTATGGTCATGTCGGGCTCCGTAGAAACAGATCAAGATAATTGGCTTTCAGGGACTTTAGGACCTTGACAATAAACTGTGCTAATGTTTCACAACATAGCATGAGAGAAATTTTTCAAACAGAAATGGATAGATTATATTTGAGATTTTGTAAAAATATCTTTGAAAGTTTTGAACTTGGCTATCAAGTTCATTGTTTTTCAGATACTTTTTTTTTTTTTTTTTTACCACAAATTCAGCCTGTCAGGGAGGTACTCCTTTGCAAGCTGTGTAGCGCTCTTAACAAGCTCCATAAATCACAGTTAGCTTCAGGTATTAGGTTACAGATGGTTCACTTTAGGTTGAAGGTTAGAACAGGTTTGATGAAAATTTGAATCGCTGGATCTGATTGGGGGTGAGACCCAGGCTGGGTCTGAGATGATGACTGCACTGCAAAAAAAAATAAAAAGAAAGACAAAAAGTAGTACTCCACCAAAAGCCAATCTTTATATTATAAGCTGCTCACCCTCAGGTGAGAGAGGTGGCTGCAAAAAGTTTAGAGACTGCTCACAGCAGCTGTGGTGAAGTTGAATTCATGTAATTTACAATGGATTCTAATAACATGATTCCACAGCAAAAAAAATAAATAAATAAAAAGTAGGTGTTGAGGCCTCCAACAGGCAGATACAACTTGTTCTGAAAGTAAACGGCAACTTGCAGAATCATCCAGTAAAGAGGCTGATAAATAGTGTGTTTGTGTGTGTGTGTGTGTCAGCACTATACAGAACCTATGCTGTAGCCTATGCAAAAGGCCTACACCGTTGTGATCATACATTTATACTTGTGCAGTGGTGTGTCTGGGTTGCTCTGCAGTTACACCTCCAAAACACTAGCTGGTGGGGTGTCTATGCTACTGTGTTGAGTTTCTGTAAATGGCTGTAGAAGTTTGATTGATTCAACCAACACACCTAAGAAGTAGCCAAAATTGTTGTAAAATTGACTGCATGATCGCCGCTGCTTCCACGTCACTGGGCCAATAGAGCAAATGCATTACAGACTTCCACCAGCTGAGGCGGCTACTTCTGATTTAGCACTCCACTCAGTAGAATGGGGATAAAATTATTTAATTGTGCTACTCTTGTAGACTTTCCAAATGTGATTGGACCAAATGGATCAAATCCTGATAGTGAAACAAATAATTTGTGTGGAGGCTGTGATGTTAATGTAAGTCTATCAGAAAAAGTCTTATTGGGCCCAGTGACATCACATAACAGTCTCAGAAGTTGTTATTTCACTGTTTGGCCACTACGAAAATTGGCTTTGACATTTTACATTGCATAAATTACCGTATAGCAGCTGGGAGTTCTCCTCTACTCATATGAAGCCAGGAACAAAAGCAACATTTAACAAAGGTAACGCTACAAAATTTGGCTCCATTATAACTGAGAAGGTTGATAGACAAAATAATTGTTTTATACTAGACACATTTTCTCCAGAAATACAACATGCTAACATTATTAGCAAAAGCCTATGACATTTTACGTTGTATAAATTGGCCGAGCAGGTAGTTGAGTTTTTCACTACTCATATGAAGCCTGGAACAACAGCAACATTTAACAAAGGTGACGTTACAAAATTTGGCTCCATTACAGCTCACAAGGTTCAACGACAAAACAGTTGTTTATATTACACATCTTCCGCTATACTCACAGCATACTAACATTATTAGCAAAAGCCTTTGACATTTTACGCTGCATAAATTAGCCTAGTGGCTAGCAGACTTTCCTCTGCCGATATGAAGCCAGGAAAAGGAAACACTGTACTTTGTGGGGGCTTTTTTTTGTCTCCACAATTTAGTGTTTCTTATCTGCGAAATATAAATAAGTAAAAGTTTTGTTTCCACTGAGGGAAAACATTTTTATTTTGAAAATAAAGAAGAGGTCTGCGATGGCGCAACATGTGGTTACACCTCTGGGGAGGTGCATGAGTATGCGCGCATTGATTCAACTCGAAGTATAAATCTCACTTCAGAAATAAAATTCCTAAGATACTGGGCTGATTTGTTAAGGTGTCAAGTTTGTCACACTTGTGTGTTTTGCCAAAATGGAACTGTTGTTGTTACAAATGCATGAAAATGGCGTATGCAATTAATGTGCCTTCCACACTGTGAGAGGAGAGACTGGGGGACTGCATGTATTATTTATTGTCCACCATAAATAATCAGGATTTAGGAGCTTTTTAAACAAAGGTTGTGTGTTGTTTCTGGCACTTATATGGGCTAAATTAACACTAAATGTGAAAATAAGCCCTGTAAAAATGAAACAAAAAAAAAACATAATTCGACAATGAGCTATTTTCATAAATCCCCATATGCACTTCAGTTTCTTTGGTTACAAATCAGAGGCATTCTTACTGCAATGCATTGCTGAAGAATTAAAAAAAAAGTTATGCATTAGCTTCATAATGGAAAAGGGGATTAAGTGTTGTATGAAAAAACTATGGTCTGGTTTCCAACAGATATATGATAGCTCTCGCTGGGATTTTTCTATCCACTTAACCAAAGCTTTTCAACAAGCAGAGTTATCAGTAATAGTCCACATATCATACTCATACACAGTTGGATTGTGAACATGTTGGGAGAGGGTCATTTAAAGGGAGCATTAATCAAATGGAGGTTGACTTGTGCCTGATGGCCATTTCCAAATACCTCATTAAGATTCCTCAGTCTTTAGGACATTTTGACTTGTGCACATATGTTTTAAAAATTAACTTCCAATGCGACTTGTGAGGTTCACCTTCCATTTAAATGGAAGTTTTAAAAGCCGATTGTCTCAAAATGAGCTAACAGGCGGCACACTGTGAAAAAGCAAACAACGCTTTCAGGCTTAGTGCCCCGATTTAGCGGCTTGGGACTCAATAAGCCAAGTCTGGGATATTTTTTGACACTTACATAACTGAGTCAGGAGAGAAAGCGCCTCCAGCTGTAGCATTTTGGGCAAAGATATTTCCCTACCAGTGATTGTCCATTAGTCAGGTCATCTTTGGATCCCACTCAGAAAAAATACTTAAGTTTGAGTAGGGCCGGCCCCTCACTCTTCACCATGTGCTGAGAGAGTCTTGCCTTGCTCTGCTCTCACTCAAATGAAAAGTACCATTGTTGGGAATTAATGTTCAAAAAAGACAGGGGGGTGGAAAAAAAGTATAGTCAGAGAAGGAGGGGAGGGGGTCTTGATTTTTACAAAGTCCAGGACTCCAGAGCTAAAAGTTGGGAGAAATACCCTTGATAGTTCATTTTATGAGGGGTTTGAAGTCCTTGTCTTGTAATAATATATAATGCCTGCCTGGGTCATCTGCAGTGAAGCAGCGGCCGTGACCTGGGGCAATTACAGACAGGCATCAGCGAAGCCTCCCTTTAAGTCCCGTCGCGTCTGAATTCTCCCGACAGTGCATATTACTCTGCTGTCAGGGCACAGCCACTGCATGCGTTTGTTGGGGCCAAAAGCCTGCAACTTGCTAATGTTTGGCTCTCTTGGAAACTGCAGAACATTATAAATCTAATAGGGAGAAACACCTCAGCTTAGAGAAAGGGGGCATATGTCACAAAACCGCTCTCGCAATACTTGACTTTTAGAGTCAGGGCTGCAATTCCAGGGAGATGGAAGGGGTGGTGGGGTCTGCTGGAAATCTGACAAACATATCGGGTTGTTTTTACTTGCAGGCATGTTTCTCGTTTGCGTTGCAATTTGTTAATTCAGCTAACACTCTCATAAAGCATGGCTCTTTCACTCTGAAGGTGTTTGCCAAGTAGATGGTGGGTATTTGGATTGGAACGCTCAAATAAGTGCTGGTTAGGTTGTTTTTTCTTTCTTGCCATTACACCTACTTATTTCTGGAGGGAGCACTTCTAGCCTGTGATAAAGGTTAAAAGAGCTTTTCTGAAAATCTGCACGCAGCTGTCTATATCTGTGTGGCCATCCTGTACAATTTACACCATCCCTGTCAAGCCACCCAGCAAGTATGACAGAAGACACGGTCGACTCATTCTGACAGTAAACGTATGATCCCTGTTTTCAATCCTAATCCTCGCAGATTTATTGGTGCCTTCCCCCTGTGTTCATCCTGTTTTTTTACTCCCTATTCTCCTGTTCACCCACAGGCAGGAACTTATAAAGGTTTTACAGGGTTCAGCAGCCATTTATTAGCTCCAGCTGCCTGACTCCATATACTTTTATGGGATAGTAAGGATCTTCATCCACAGATCCCCATGTTTCAGCAGTGATGGTGACCCATCAGGCTGGGTTATGTAACAATTAATACCTGTTATAAAACTGTTTTCTGTGGTAGAATCCAACTGAGGGAGGTTAAATTAAATTGGACAACCTGTCAATTTCATCTGTAGAGGCGATGCAGCATTATACCCTTTGTGACAGAAATCCAAATTTGGATTTGAAAAGTTTAAAGGATGAGTCAGGGACGGACAGCGATGATTATTCGGGCTTGAAATCTACATTCACAACAGACCACGTATGCTGTAAATGTTTAGTTGAAATATTTTTGTCTGTTTACTCTTTATGACATCTTTTAGTTTTATTACCACACACAAAAATAGCTTCAAAAACAGCAACAAGTGTCTTTCAACAGTTAGTCAACTGCACTTCCAGAATAAAGTCCACAGGAATAAATATTCATAAATATAATTTTTGTGCATGTTTGAAGTGTTTGTTCTGCAGCTGGCATTTCCTCAGAGCTCTGTCTACATTTGTGTTGCTCATTATGAGGCTCTGGTAGCTCTGAGTAACTTGAGCTGCTTCCACCTGACAGAAAAGAGTGTCAGCTTTTAATTTCAACATTATATCAGTCACATCTCCTGTTTCCTACACAGTGTGATTAGGTGTTGATGCCATGTATTACTATTTTAAAACCTAGAATAAACTCAGGAAGGCTAGGCTAGTTGTGATATTATGACACGCTGAAGGGGGGACCCCGTTACCAAGTTTTTCCACACCTCATTAGGCCCCAATCCTGCAGAAAGCTAGTGGCATTCAATTTAAAAAATTGAATGCCACTACCTTGCTGCACCTTTTTGTTGTTGCCAGGCAGCCACCCCCTCATCTCCTTACCCCAACCTTCCTGTGTAATCAATCTACGGTTTATTTATTTATTTGGTTTATTTCACAGCCATTAGTAGCTAGTTATTAAAATGGACTGGCAGAGGGTACTTGCTGTAGCTCTGGTTGTGGATGAGAGGTTATCAGCAAATAGTTTGTTGGGCACAGGGAAACTGAGATCTGTGTGGGTACATGAGACCCTAAAAAGGAGGATGGATCATGGGGCGTACCACCAGTTGGTCCAAGAGCTTCGCCTCCATGATGGACATTTCCAGGCATATTTTAGGATGACTCAGGGGCAGTTTGACAACCTGCTGTCTATTGTTGGACCTAGCATAACAAAAATGTATACTAACTACAGGGAGTCCATTGGTCCTGCCAAACAATTGTGCAGCACTAGTTTCTCCTCCATTGTTTACCAACTGTAAACTTGTTGTCGTGACCACCACAGAATGTCCGCCTCTCAAATCATCCAATTGGACAATGAGAAAAAAGAAGAGATGATGTGGGGTACTTTACTGCTCTGAGTTGAAGTTTTTTCAACTGGAGCACTTCAGAGCACTCCGGCAAACATGCCAGGTGCCTCGAGCACAGATATGCGAAGCACATAGCAACGCAAAAACAGTGAGCAAAAGTTTCATTCTGATATACTGTATATATAGAATGTTGTACACTGTAGCATTACATATTCATATATTTTTTTCATTTTTCCAATTTTACATATTATTTTAATACAAGTGCCGATACAGGAAGCAGTGCCCCCTTTACAATATTCCTCCAAGTACATGAGACCAAGGGCAGTTGTGACATCTCAAACTGTATGAATTAGAAACATGACAAAACCATGAAACTGATCATGAAACTCAAAGCTTTTAAAAAAATAAATATATATATACAGTATATATATATATATATATATATGTGTGTGTGTGTGTGTGTGTGTGTATGTATATATATATGTATATATATTTAGCCTATATGACTAATTATATTGTTTTAATTAAACTGGAATTAACTGTTCAATGATATTAATTGTTTTACGTATATATTTATATTCTTGGGGATTTATTGTGGTCCTTGGTACTAACATGACAGTATTATATGTGTTGTTACGGCCATGCCTGTATGTGGGGGCCAATGTAACATTTCACTTCTAATGTTTTTAGTCAGTCTTGTGACTCTAACATTGCTCTTAATTACCCTCAGTGCTGACTGGTCATACAGATTGTTTTCTTGTGGGCAAAGGTTTTTAAGGTTTTAAAATATGGCGTGTTTTTTCAAATGTCATTTTTAATGCTTCCAGCACCACAAACACAATTTCCTTCAATGTATTGGGTCAGCACTGGGAACCTCAGAGATGAAGGCCTATAACCTCAACGCATGAAACCAAAAATTCTGTATGGCTTAACTTATTGAACAAGTATTGTCTGGTTTCAAAATACACTTTCGATTTCACAGTAATGTACAGTTTGCAGACAACCTCTTTCAAAATAAATGCACTATGTTGGTACAGCATCGTAAATTGACATTTTTTTTCCTTCAACAACAAACGCATGCGGTTATGTTTAACCAACATACACACATGGTTGGGTTTGGCTTTACAATCTTACAGGAAGCAAACACCAGCCCCCTGGGTGAAAGTCATTGGTTGTTGGACCCATGCAACCCCCCTCTGGCCAGCCCTACTTGGACTTTTGATGCCTTAACTTTTGTTGTTCCTGCTGATGCTGCCGGGTGCTCTTAAACAACAACGGCGATCAGCTGCGCATTATGCTGATGTGAAAGGACCACTTTTTTCATTGGTGTCTGTCGCTGGAAGTCACTGAGCAGGTTGCATTTACTATGGTTAAGTGGAAATAAAATATCAAGATGTATATATATATATATATATATATATATATATATACATACACACACACACGTATACACTCACACACACACACACACACACACACACACACACACACACACACACACACACACACACACACACACACACATATACCATATAAATATATAAATAGATTATATCTATTTGCAAAAAAATTTCATGGCCCGGATTGTTTTTCCCCCTAAAATTCACAACTTTCAAGGATAAAGTAGAGGACTGAAAATTTTTGATTATGCAACTGTTATGATAAACTGATTTCAGAAAAAAAATATTTAGTTACTTTCTATGCGGATTCTTTGGTTTGGTGACATATTTACATCAATCTTTGAAAATCTAACAATTGTTTGTACAGGTAGCAAGTCATGGAAAAATCAAATATTTCATCTGTAAACAGTGGTCACAGTGGTTCATGGTGGTCAGGCATATGAAACGGAGAACTTCTAAAGTTGGGATTTGTTTGATCAGAGACAATATTAACTCAACAAGACCTTTATATGATCGTGTTTGCCCACAGGTTCACCATGTTCATGATTATGTGTTTATCAGTTTGTCCTGGTCCTTGTTCTGTGATGATTGTATATTTATGTGTGTACTTGTCTGTAATCTGGCGGTGGATTACATCACACCCCTGTGGTTTTTCAATTACCCCTGTGACAGGCCGGGCGGTGGTAATGACCTGTGAGAGCTTGGTTCTGCTTTTTGGCTCAGCAGGCCCTCCGTAAACCAGTTTGACTTTGGGTGTCTGTCAGAGCCTGCCTGTATTTACACATAGCTCAAACAAGTGGGGGTCTGCACCCTGTGTGAGGTATTCTGGCTCTCGCTGACAAGACCAAGGTTGCCTATTCACCGCTCCAAAGCCCCCTCTCAGCCGAGACATGCTAATACCAGGAGGCTACGCTGATGGAAAGGGATAATAAAGCAATTTCTTTGTCAACAGCCAGGCGCGGATGATGTTGAGCTGTTGCATTTGGAAAGGAATGCAGATTTCTTAAGAGCTATCGCTCTTTTTCCTCAGGCCTCATCAATGCTAACGCCCCAGCCCTTGTGCCCCAGAAAATAATTCAGATGAAGTGGTCCCATTTTGAGCCTATCCATCCCCTCCCATCCCCGTCCTACTGATTTGTAGGTAAATCATGGCTGTCAGTATAGTAGCAACCCTGATTAAAGTTCAGGGGTTTAATAGATCATTTTAAATAACCCCCAAATTACTCTCCTCTCCCCAGCCGATCCACCTGGACCCCTGCCCTGGGTGCATGGCAGTTTTCAGCCGTCGCAGGGCGAGCCAAGTCCAGCCTCGTGGTTCCTGCCTATTCCCCCAGGATGGTGCGCTGCAGGCCTAGACCAACATTCTCAGCTGTGTTCAATCTGCTCTGAGACAAGCTGGCTATGAGAAAATGCAAAGGGAAAAGGCACTTGTGCGCACATGCACACACACCCACACAACACACACACACACATACAGGAGGAGAGACATGGAAAATCCTGGACAGTTAGCGCACTTTGTTCACTCGGTTCAGCTGGAATCTGTCTAGAAACACCCTGACACACACACATACACACACACACACTCACACACACACACACACACACACACACCCCACCTTCACCCCCTAGCCCCCCGGGCGACTGGAGTCCATTCCAATTAATCGTGTTTAACCATTCTAATCACACTTTAGCACATTAATCCTATTTTCAATCCAAAACACATCTGAGGCGACCAGCATGTGGCCTGCTGTTTTTTTTCCTTGTATTTTATTTTTTTATTGCCACCGCAAATCAGATGAAACCCAGAGGCGGCTGCAGGCCCCTGCTTCAGCCTGCACTCTCACTGAACTTGGACTTTCAATCTCTTTTTTCCCCTCCTCAGCTCATAGGTAGAATTTATAGCATGACGCTGATGCCTTCACTCAAAATATGTCCCTGCAGAATTTAACAATTACCTCGGGTGAGGTAATAAGTAAAAGGCTCGGTATGAGGAAGTGAAGTTTTTTTTCCCCTCTCCTGATTAGGTTGTATTACTGTGTATCGTGTGGATACAGTCCCAGTATCTTATCAGTTTGACATCCTAAGTCACCAAGACAGCCAGATAATTTGAGCCCAATCCATCTACTATTGGAGCACCCCTTGAGGCTGTTCATGATACTGTATCTACACTCTCATTTAATGCTGTTGGAATACATTTGAGCTGTATAATTTCAGTATGGATCATCTGGAGGGTAACAGTTATCAAGAAGAGGGAGGTTGTTGTTCTGTGAAATTACGTCTTTGGGGTCCTAAAAGGAAAGAAAAAAAGTGGGGTTTTCTGCCTCTTTCTGTGTGTGGAGACTTTCACATTGGCAGCAGTGGAGGTGTTTAGCGCCCCCCAAGGTCCCTTCTGGAAGGCCACAGAAAAATCACAGATCTAACCTCTCCTGGAGCTCTTAAAACCTTACAGCCAGGGGTCCTGTAAAAGGTGCTGGTGCATTGATAATTGAACCCTGCAAAGCAAACAAAGCGTCAGAAATGGCGTTTTAATGGGCACTTTTCGGGGCTCACAGCAGTGCCGGTAGAATGCAAGAGACATTAAGCTAATTGGGTTTTAGAGTCGATGTAAAACTGGCTAAGAGTGATATTCAAAATTATGAAAATAAACAAAAGGGCTACTCATAGGAAAACAAATGGCTTGGAAGCTGAGTAAACTGACTGACATCACTACGTCCCAGCTCAGCATGTGGGCAGAATGATGTAATGGGAGCTGGAGCTGCTCGCCCGGTGTTGACTTCTCTAACCTTCTCTAAGCCATTTAACCCCCCCACCCCCAGCCCCCCACCCCTTTCCCCAATAACCCAGTCATGTACCCAGCCACAGCAGTGCTCCAAGAGACATGTTTTAATTAATCATAGGTTCATTAGTGTGGAGAGGCCAGCCTTTAACTGTGACTATTAGAAACAGGAAAAAACACTTGTGATGGCATGACAGGACCTCCTCTTAATGTGGCTAATGGTGAGAAAACAGACATTAATCCACAAGGAAGTGGGAGGGCAGAGAGCTGCAAGCCTTCTGCATAATCTCTTGTTAGATGCAAACACACAGGAGTTAAAGTCTGAGTCAACAGCTTCTGTGCTCTGTGTGTCTAAAACTGAGCACTGACAGAAAGAGTTGGTCGCACTGTAAGTAAGTGGTAATACAGTTATTGTAAGGCTTTATTTCCTGTGTAATGAAAGGTTCACTTGATACCAGTGTGATTGATTTCTATTATGTGTTTTAACCATATGGCCTTCATCAAACCAAACTGTGTGATGAAACCAAAACTACAAGTCCTCCAAAATTAACAAAACGATATATTGTTGGTAACAAGTGTTGATCAATAAAAAATTATGTCTTCGCAGTAAAAAAGTAATATAACGAGTTACCAACAGGATTTCAGGTAATATTTCTACATTTTCAATGTAAAGTAATGCGTTATCACCCAAAATAAACTGTTTGTTGTTTTCATTTTCATTCCTCCAAACTGATCCACCCTACTCCACTTCTACCAGTGTGACACCAGAAGAAATGTGCTACATTATAGAAGGGTGCCAGTAATTGGCACATCTGGGTCATGCCATACTGCACGTTATCATGTTCAGTGTGTTTCCATTAATATACCTTGGTCTACAACATATCCCATTCTACCTTTTGCGTCCAAAGGCTGCCTGAAAGCAGCAGGAATAAGGAGCTGACCTCCAGTTTGTTTTTTCCTCGTCCCTGTGATCGGCACATCTAGGTGATGTTAGTATTGGATATGTTTCTGTTCACATCCCCTACAACTGCAGAGCAATGCTGGTACACAGTCCTGTTCTTATGTATAACTCTCTCGCTGGTGCTGTTGTAGCTGATCAGCACTGGGAACCAGCAGGTGGGTCTACCAGCTCTGGTGTATTAATTTGCGCTTGTCATAGTGACTGACTCGCACACCATTCAGTTTGTTGTGTTAACCTCAATATTTGTTCATTGCTTTTCATATCATAGGCCCAAAAATATATCCCATGATTGATCAGAATTTGATCCTCTGCCTGACCCTCCCTGTGTCCAAGGCTATTTATTTATTTAAAAATGTCTAGGCTATTTACTTGCTCTATATCATCATGCTATTATTAATATATGCAGGGGATTTTGATACAAAGTGGTAACCACTGTATGTGAATGCATGAATGGGTCAGACTGGAGCAGCACTGTTTTTTAAATGAACTCTAATAAACTGGAGCTTCTGTGCTTTAATGAAACATGACCCTCATCCATTTAAAATGAACATTAGTTCTTCTGACCCTCATTTTGGTAAAAGTAACACAAAAGCTGTGAAATGTTGTGAATTATTAGTGTACCGAGAGAGCCATATTGTAAAGTAACTTATTACTTTTAAATGAAGGTAACTAGTGATATGTAATGTATTACATTTTGAGAGTAACCTGCCCAACACTGTTTGTAACTGCCCTCAAGAAAAAAGCATTTTCTAAACTAATATTTCTATTAAGGCATCACTTGTCTGTTCGTTCCAAAACCAAACCAATTAACTGTGGCAAAAATAAAACCATTTTCTGATTTAACACTGCTATTATTAAAGTTGGGTTAGGTTTAGATACAAAAATAACTTGGTTAAAATTAGAAAAAGGTTGGGGCATTGGTGCTTAGTGGATAAAGCAGTTGCCCCATGTACAAGGCTATTACCGCGCGGGTTCGACTCCAGCCTGTGACTCTTTGCTGAATGTCATTCCCTCTCTCTCTCTCTCTCTCTCTCTCTCTCTCTCTCTCTCTTTCCCCCTTCACACTTAGCTTTCCTATCAGTTAAAGGCAAAAATGCCCCAAAAAATATCTTTAGAAAAAGGTCATAGTTGTGGCTGTGGTTAAAAGAAATTAATGTTGAGTGTTGGCAACAGGAACCACATAGTATCTACTCAACAACAACCAACGTGGCGCACTGCTGTCTTATTCCCACTTCTTTAATTTAATAAGGACATGATTGCTGTCATTTTAGCCATAGATGGTCTTTCTCAGGTAAAGGTGCACAGGTGAGAACATACTTGTATTTGGTGTTAGTCGGGAATAAAACATTATAACATCTTATACAGTAAGGTGATTTTTACCCAACAAACCCAGTATTTGTGAGTGTGATTACATGATTCTCATGTAAATATTATGTAACCTTTGGAAGACTCTTGTTTCATACTATTGACTCTGTAAATCTTCAATGTTGAATATCTTATAGCGTGGAGAAGCAGCAGGAGTGCTGAAACAGAAGCTAAGCGATGCATTGCTGTGGATGGGGCAGCAGCAAAATGTGTTCGTTTTAGCCTCCTTTTCCGTCAGACAAACTGTTCCAAAAGGTAGGCTGTCAGTGGATTCAGTTCCACATCTATGCTCTTCCAAGGTAACACAATAATGCAAAAAAACACAACTGATAAAGGCAGCAGTAGACACCTTATCTTACATTGTTGTCCCACCGCATTTCCCCTTGAGGCTGCCAGTGACCAGCTACGTATCATGCTGACATGAGAGGACAGCCTTTTCCCTTGGTGTGTGGCTCGCCGCTCAAGCAGTGGTATTTGACAACTTAGGAATGAGACCAGGTTGAGAAAAGAGGTCAGTAAACAGTGGAAAGCAGCATAGAGAACAGGGAAAATGTTACAATAGTTAGTTGTTGTGAATAGTTACTTGTTATTTATTCAGACTCTTTTTCAAACTCGGTGCAGACTAAAGTTTGAATGATGTTTGAATGCTCCTTGGACAGAGACGGAAAGTAATTTGTGGCAGCACGTCATTGCATTGTACGCCAGGGATGTCGTATTTCCATCACTCCCGATCGGAGCTGATCAGAGCTGGAGCTGATAAATCAATCCCCATGACTACTGCAAAGTTATTTAACCTGGAAGTGAATGCTGATTGTAAGTTTTTTCCATTAAATACAAAAGCCAGATGTAAGTGGGTGGTAGTGGGTTTTTGTTTTATGGGAAAGGGGCTTTATTCAACTTTATCTAAGGAACAACATTTGTGGTTGAAATGTTGTCCATTTTGTCTACATTTTTTTTTTCCATGCATAACTTTTGTCTATTGCTTTAAATAATCAAGATAAAAGTCCAGAGTTATTTGGTAATAAACACAGTAAATCAATTCTCTTTTATAAATCCATTTACTTAATTTAATCCTAAATGGGAGGACACATTTCTTTTAAACCAAACATATTTAACATGATTTACATTTACTTTACCTTGTCTGTTTATTCAAGTTGTACTTTATTGTAATAGTGAACCTGTTCCATATTAGCACAAAAGAGCAGAATCACACCCACTAATTACATGATTTACACCCAGCAGGAAGTGTTTTTCCATTTCTTTCAACATATTTACGTCAAACAAAAGTTTCTGATGAATCTAACTGTTCCTTTGCTTCTGTCCAGTAACTGCAAATGAGAATGAATTACTTTTCCAAATCTGGAGGAGGTGGTGAAGCTGCCAAAATTCCCGTTAAATGATTCAACACATAATACAATGGCAAGACAGTCAGTCAGCAGAGTTTAGTGGAATTCTGAGCAGCTTGCAGACATCACACAGAGACACCGATGTACCCTGTACTCAGTGCTTGTTAAGGCTGTGGACTGGACTTTTTCTTATGCTGTCTGTTCCTGGGTCTTTGTTTTGGGAACTTCCCAGTCAGTTTGGTCAGAGGCTGCTGGTGACCCTTTTCTCCACTTCAGCTTGGACTCATGACATAATGCCCGCTGAAGTGCTTCTGGTGCATGTGCTCAAACACACAGTCGCTCTGTGGTACTGGAACCTGGCCTCCTGGAACAGACTTCCTCTCAAATGTATTCTAAATGGCACACTGCACTGTGAGACGTCCAAATAGAAACAGATCTGGTTACCTTTATTTGGTCACTGACCGGTCAGGAAGAGTCACAGTGGGAAAGAAAAGCAACTACTCACTACTTGTGGTTTACTTGACCGAGACCATAGAAACAAGCTGGCTTTTTTGGGGCCCTAAGCAGTCAGCCCCAACCCTCCGTCCCTGCCAGACCATCCCTGCAGTTCAGTTTTCTTTGAGATTATCATAAGTCATACTGAGAGATACCACAATGTTGCATCATAAATGTACTGTACAATATACATGGCATTTAGTATGTAACTGAGGTTGGCCGCAAGCAATAAAACACACGCTTGCTCAGTTCAGGACACTCACCAGAGGTGGGGCCAGGTCATTGTTTTGCAAGTTCCAAGTAAGTCTCAGGTCTTTGCACTCAAGTCCCAATTCAAGGCCAGGCAAAGCCCAAGTAAAGACAGGCAAGTCCTAAGTCAAGTCCCAAGTCCTACACTTTGAGTTTCAAGTCCTAAATTACTCATAATGCACTCTTCACCAAATGTAATGCCATTATCACAGGAGAATAAAAAATATATTAAATTTACAAAAATCAGATATACTTTGAATAGTTGTATTAATTTGTTAAAACAAGTTATTTGGAAGTTGCTAATACTATTTTTTGTTGACCACCAGTAGTTTTTGCACATGATCAAAATTATCTTTGGTATTATTTTTCCAACTGTTGCTCAGTAACATAACATCTTCACGGTTCTCTCCTGAGCAATAACTGGATGCTGTTGGTTTGGGTCAAAAAAAATGGGAATTCAGCGCCAACTTGCTGGGAATAAATAGCATTAACGTTAGTTGATTTAGAAAATGAAAGGAACAGAATTGATCCATGGAACACTTGAAAAATTATACTTCTGAATCTTTGGATTTGGGGGAAGGTATCAAGTATTTTCAGGTCAAAAGGCTCAAGTCCAAGTGAAGTCATGAGTCATTGGTGTCAAAGTCCAAGTCGAGTTGCAAGTCTTTTTTTATTTAGTGAAGTCTGGGTAAAAATAATCAAATTTGTGACTCAAGTCTGACTTGAGCCCACACCTCTGGCTGCTACAGTCTTACTTGGTCAGGTCTGGCCTTTGTCCCTCTTTAGCAGTGCCGGACCTGGCACCAAGCTTCCCTTGGCACCTACTCCACCACAAAAAAAAAATAAAAAAAATCATTGTATCTATTTGAAAAGAATACTCAAGGTGATTAGAATACACACATACTCTCCACTCCACCATACCCATTAATGCTCTTGTATTAGATTTTAGGATTATTTTTTCCCTGTGTTCTTTATCCATTTATTTATTCTTTTATTTTTGTCCCACCCCCCAAAAAAGGTGGCTGTCTATGTTGTCTATAGGAAGATCAGTCACTATCCTTTATACTACGTCACCTGACTTTCTAGCAAAAAGCTCCAAAGGCTGTATCTCCTATGTGCAATGAAAGACACGTCACCACAATGCACACACAACCACACAACGTCACCGTTTAACCAGTGTTTGCTGGGAACTGTCACTGTGCTATTGGTCATAATTGACAAAGACATCACTATAAAAAATAGTATCATGATATACAACAGTCATTAGGGAAATCCCTTTATAAAATGACAACTAACTTTGGAAAAGGGACATAATCAAATAAAAAGTACTGAAATTAAATAAAGATGACTTTTTTTTTTTTAACTCTTATTAAATCTTCCCTCTTAAATCACCTCTTGCTGAACGTGGCCAAGACTAGGGAGATGGTGACTGACTTCAGAAAGAAGAGGGCGGCTTCTCAACCCCTGTGCACACAGGGAGAGGACATCATCATCACAGTCGAGGACTACAAGTATCTCGACATCCACACAGACAATAGACTGAATTGGAGAGGAGGATGAGCAGACTCTAGTTCCTGAGGAAGCTGAGATCTTTCAATGTGTGCAGCAAGATGTTGGAGATCTTCTACCAGTCTGTTGTAGCCAGTGCATAGAACTGGCATAGAACAAACTTTTATCCATCATGGATAATCCTGACCAACCTCTTCACCTCATACTGGACAGACAGCAGAGCTCTTTCTCCAACTGTTACAGCTTTGCTGTCACGAGGACAGATTTCAGGTCAGCTCCTACACATACCTAGGTGTCCTCCTTGATATCAGATTCAGCCATATATATTTATATTTTATATTTCCATATACTAATGTCAACATACTGTTTGATTGCTTGCTGCTGTAACATAAGAATGTCCTAGTTTGGGATCAATAAAGTACTATCTTATCTTATCTTACTTTGAAAAATTAGAGGAAAAATAGTAGTAGTAGTTTTATAAATTATTGAATTATTTCACAACTACATGGTTATATTATACATTAGTCTCTTTATTCATTTGATGTTACTTTTAATTCAACAAGTTATTGATTTATTTTATTCTAAACACCTTTGGCCTCCATACTCTTCACTTCAATGTAGTAGTAATTTTAACTGCATACCAGATCTCCTTCAGAGGAGTGACAGTGCTTGGTCACTGATTGGGTCTTAGAGGAAATGTAGATCAATCTCACTCAGTCTTCTCAGCTGAAAGAGATTCATGCAGAACATTGCTGACAGCTAAGATGTCACTTAGTCATTTAAATGGATGATGTCAAATGCTCTGCAGTTTCTCAACTCTGACTCTGTGAAATATGTGCGAGCTGAAAAAGGCTTAAAGCATGCTACATTTTCCCACTCAGCAGCGGAACAGCGTGAAAAAAGTTCTATATTAACTTAACACATGGTCTGAGAATGACTCTTTGTTTCCTCCCTTTTCCACAGCCACCACTTAAAGCTGCACAGAATAAATAAGCTGGCAACACAAGGAAACACTAGAGAGACAGAGTGTGTTCTCTGGAGTCGTGCCACTGCTCGGTTGTCAATGTGAATGTAAGTAGGCCGCAAGTGTGAGCAATCACTGGAAATTATATGCTTTTAGAGGGATTTGATATAAAGGTATTAAGCCGGTCTGAGATGTTTGGCAGCCCAAATCGATGGGAATTATATTCATGGACATGATATGCACCACAACTGCGGCTTCTTGTCAATTCCATCGTATTGCACATTTTCCGACTGTTTGTGAGTGTATGAAGTGGATCCCAGCAGATTGGTGTAATAGGATAAATGCGGCTATGGAGTAGGCTTGGGTCCGGTGAGGGCACCACATGGTAGGTGGGATGGAAACTCTACCCTTCAGCCCGTCTCCCTTTCCCAGTGCCTCTGCTCAGCTTGTAGCGTCATTGGAAACTTAAGAAAGCCTCTAACAGGCTGCTGAAGGGAGGATGGTTAGGATGAGCCTGGCCCGTCTTCATTTAGACTCCACTTTTTTCACCAAAGCCCTTTATGATGGGGGTGAATGGCGAGTTAAAATGATGTCTGCTGCATTTAGCATACGGGACGCTATGGTTCAGTCTACCATCAACTCCCAGTGTGGCCAATTGCTGTCGGCACACAGCCATGCAATCAGGTCCAAATTTCAAGCTCGGTTTAGTTTAGCATCCAGAGTGGTTTCTCTGAGCACGCAATGCCAGGGTGTTATGACAGTACACTCGTGGTTATCAGGTTGTGAGATGTAACTGAGATCGACCAGGGTGTCCGTGTGTGTGTGTGTGTGTGTGTGAGATCACTGCACAGCTGGAGAGGTGATCTGCTCCTGCTGCTTCACGTTTGATTGTAAATGGTCGAAGCTGACACTGAAACTCAATAGGTCTTCATACCCCAGTGTTTCCTCCAACTGCTGGTGAACATGCTTTAAAATTCAAGTTCTTTGCAGTCTGTTCAGGTTAAAGTAAACCCTTCTCACTTGTATCTTCACTCTTCAATATTATGGTATAGTACGATATATTCAGTGACATATTATGTGCAAGAAGAAGAACAGAACATGAAGACATAAAAATAGCAGATACGGATTTATAAAAATTTAAAAGGAAAAAAGAAAATTTGCATTGCTGGGCAAGCTGTATTAAGTGAGCATGTCAAGTTCTGACTTTTTCCTTTTTATGGAACAGTGGGCAATTGGTTTTCTTTATATAATATGAATAAGAAAGGGATTTCATACTTTATGAAAGGTTATTATGGTTATTTCTCTAGTTTGAGAACAGTACCTTTTGATCCAGTTGGCAAAGGCAGGTGGGTGTGCATCTTTCTATTTTAGTAAAATTAGGCATTTGGCGAGTAAGTAGCAAAAGCAATACAGTCGACTACCATCTTACATGGTATGTTGCAGTCTGGAAGAGCACCAAAGATGACTACAGGTTTGCAACAGTATGAGACTTTCACGGTATGATAACTGTCTCAGAAAATATTATAGTACTACAGAATATAATAATAATAATAGTGTTACAGAATTTATATCACTGGCAGTCAGAATGACCCTTGAAGGAATGAAATGGAAGGGTTATTTTTGGTTGAACAAATGTGTTATTACTGTACTTGAAACCTGAAACCAATTTGTTAATGGATGTGTGTAAAAAGTCTCCCCTTTGAAAATAACTAAAATTAAGGGGAGATTCTCCGTCCAGTTGCAATTTTTTTTCCAGTATTGTTGATAGGCAAATATACACAGTATGATTACCATCAACCTTTCTATCATCATCAACTCTTGAAGCTTAGTACAGGACCAGAAGGTCATGAGTAGTGGGGGCTAAATGTTAACCATTACATGAGGGACTAACATCCCTTTTTTTTTTATTTGTACTTGACATGAAATTTACATTCCCTTGAACTAGTGTGGTGTTTTTTACCTCATTATTTGTATTTATTATTGTTGCTGTTGTTGATGATGTGGCCCCCTTTGTATTGTGTTTTTTATGTAAACTCTTGCTCCACAACAAATTTCCCTGAGGGGAAAATAAAGCAACCTAAATTCCAGGAATTATCTAGACATTTTCTGTTTTGTCCAGTGGCTGCAATGCAGGATTTTGCACTGCATTACACAATGCCTAGCCAAGTTTAAAGAGGTATGAAGTCTTTTGAAGCTATGTCATCAATTGATGCCTTGTGTTCTCATTAGGTAAGAGCTTCCAACCACAAAGGGACTTGAACCCTCAATCTTCTGATCCGAAGTCAGATGCCTTGTCCATTAGGCCACGTGGTCCCACATTTCATGTTTACAAATTGAAAAGTTCCATGGTTTAGAGTTAAGCAGGAGATAGTTTACCACTGTAGTCAAGGCAAACATATAGCTTGGCTTCTGTGGAGGGGAATTAGGTTGAATGGTAGATGGCAGATCTAACTCCAAATCCACTTTAACTTCACTCCTACCAAAAATGTTTCCTTCCAAATAGCATCTGTGTTCATCAGTTAACAATGAATTTGCAGCCATTGACCTGTTTTTTATGTGCTAGTGGTAAATACATATGTGTAAAGTTGGTTACCTAATTTTGCACAAGGTTATCAATCAATCAATCAATCAATCAATCAATCAATCAATCAATCAATCAATCAATCAATCAATCAACTTTATTTGTAGAGAGGTTAGATGAAAGATACACCCTGATTTTCAAATGGCTTCAATCAAGTCCCCAGTTCATGACAGTGTTTTTGATCTGTGGTGCAATTACAAGCCACAACAAAATCAATAAGCTTACCTGTGAATTAATGTAGTATCCCAACTAACTGAGGTCAAAATGTTTTCCTAAATATAAAGGTGAGCTTTTTACTACCCACTTTTCTGCCTGCAGGATGCTAACACTGTGTAGAAATTTCGTAGAAGCACCTATGACTACACTAGCACACAGTGGTATGTTTCTAAAGCTCCTTTGCCACTGGACAAAAACCTACTAATATCTGGCTTTTGTATTTAATGGGAAAGGTTACAATCAGCATTCATTTCAGGGACAAATGACTCTGCAGCAGACACAAGTGTTTATCGGATCCACCTCCGATCAGCCTCTATCAGCAATAATGGAAATACAACACCTGGGTAGATGTGCTATTTTTAGCCGCTTTGCTGGGGAGCCATTGTAACCATTGTAATCAAGGATGTGTTATCAATGGAAGGTGTTGCAGAATGCACAACAAAAGCAAACAGTAGTAGCAAAATCACAGCTAACATCAATTACCTGCAAACCTTTGCTCTGTTATTAGAGATATTTGTTTTTACCCAAAAGAACAAGCATGAACCAATGAGAATGATGCACACTCTTTTTTTCTGACGATTCCTCACTTGACTTCTCCAATGTCTCTTTCTAACCTGTAAATTATGACACACCCGCTGAAGTCATCACAGTTCGCACTTCTGATCAAGGAAAACATGCTATTTTTTGGTTCCAGTTGGGAACCAACTTTTTGGGTTCTGAGCCAAATTATTTTTGGTCAAAATGCTTCAAAATTAGGTTTGGGAACCCATCACATTCTCATACCAAGTCGTCACATATCGCACCAAACACCGGGCTCCTGGAAGACAGTCTAGGGCTTGTTGCACCCATCCACCATCACTCTCACCCACCCTATAGGGAATTTCCAACTTCTTATATTACGTCGTTTCAAACTGACGCTGTCCAGTGGTGTATCATGCTACCACGATAGTTTCCGTCTGGCTGCATTATTGACCGACAGGTGCCATCCGGCCAACTATTGGCATTTCATAACTCCGCAATAGGTTATGTCTGGCGGCGTTACAAACTGACGCCACCTGACCGTGTATCATACTGTACAGTCAGTTACGGCTTTTAGCATCAGGTGACACTGAAATCACTGACAAAGTGTCAGTAAATATCAACTTTGGAACAAGAATGGGCTGGGAAACCAGAATGGTAATAGTGTATGTGTATTGCAAGAATCTAAGAACTACTGATGGAAGAATCATCAAAAAGGTTAAACGATTATCAATTTAGAAGACCGACTCCAACAACAGGCAAGTTTTAAAGGGTAAAAACAGTAATTTCTTTGTTGGTCAAAGAAGGACTAAAAAGCAATAGAACTACCCAATGTATTGGAGTCTCTGCATTTTAGAAGATGATAATCAGTTATTGAATTCTGCAGTATCTACATGCCATGATCACATTTCCTCTCTTTTAAAATAGAAGATCTCATTTAAAAATGTTTCTTACAAAGTCTGCCACAGGGAAAAATAACAGCAAATGCAGTAACTCTGACCACATGTAATGAATATGAAACAAATTAAGCATTATGGCAGGAGGTATGCCCCTCTAATTCTCTATCTCCAATGCATCTCCTCTATCAGTACAATCTAATCCAGCCAAGGCTGAGGCCAAGAGCAATATTCTCTGAAAGGAGAGGCGCATGTTTGTGCTGATGGTGTATTCATAAGGCACAGTGGACAAATGAATAGATTTTTTTATTCATCACTGACATGCTGTTATCAAATTCTTATGTTTGCTACGTGAAGCTGACATGATGCGAAAGCTAAAATGCATTTGTGGAATTACAGCGGACGGGCCGAGCCATTACTCTGTATAACAAATAGCCTGTGCCTGATATGCACCTCCAACTTTCATTTCTCGCTCAGAGACTTGAGATTTCCCCAGCCTCATGTTGGGATAAGAAACTTTTATATTGCTTGTTTTGACATATGAGTGTGTTCAAATTGCCTGCCAATGCAAAGCCATTTGCCTTGTCAGAGGTTTTGTAGCTGCATGAAAATGTATTTACTGTCGTGGATCTGGTGTGACTTTTCATCTCCAAGGGATATCATGGAGACGGAGAACAGAACTATTCCAGGTGCTCTGGTAGTCTTTTACCTTCAGTTATATTGTGTGCATGATGTGTGCATAGTAGAGGAAACAGTCTGGTATTTTAATGTAAAATATGTAAAAAAAAAAAAAAAAAAAAGAGGGGAAGAAAGGGTTTCTTTTTTTAAATATAAGAAAGAAAAAGAAACTGGACATTTCAACTTTATTTCCTGCTCTTTCTCAGTGGAGGGCGTTTGCTCGGTTGTCATGTTGGTCTTGTCATGGTCACCAGAAAAATATAGCAAACTCTATCTGCTGAGGAAAACTACAAGATGCGGTTAAGAATTAACTCTTAAACTCCATCTCCATCTCAGAAACTACTAACTTCAGTAGGGGTAACCAGGTATGGTTGTAAAAACAAGATGGTTATAACAGCACCATTTTGACCAAGAGAGGTGACCTTTGAGTTATGTAATACAATTATTGCATGACCATTTCCTATTATTTAAGTGTGGGAGTGGCCTATTTGAATCCCTTTTGTTTGAGACCATGCTGCAAGGTGAGTGTGTTTGCTGATCCTGTGAGTTTATGTATGTCCTTTAACTTTAGCTTATATTGGAGTTATGGTATGTAGCGTGTGAAATAGAGTATGGCGAATCTGCTAGGAAAGGTAGTATCAGCACTGTCTCTACCTGGAGCTTGCATGTACGGAGCCTGGGTTTGTTGAAGGTGGCAGTGTTGTTTGGGCTGAGAAAGCCATGTGTAAGTAAGGTTAAGGAGGTTATTGTGGTGTGGAGAGCAGTGAGACCTGGCATTAGGGGAGTGTCTCTGGGATGCCAGAGATCACTGTCTAGCCTCCTGGAGGTGTCGTGGGACCAACTAGACAAAACACTGGTGAAAGGAGGTTCCCACCCGATGACCCCAAAGACGTGGTAGTTATCACTGCTCACTGGTCTGTATAGTTAAGCCTTGCCATAATAGCTTATCATAGGGCTTAGGAGTTTATTCACTGAATGCTGATCCTTTCTCTAGAGCACAAACTTCTTGTGTTTATTTGAATTCCTGACCTTGCATTTGGAATTTCACAACTTTGTGAAAAAGTGTGCAGGTTTTTCAGCCAAAACACAATTTTTTTTAGTACAAGTAATATTTCGAGGCAAGTCTGTATTTCAAAAAGTACTGATACTGTTGAAATAAGAATGATGTCACTTGTATTAGATTCAAGAGTAGTCTCCTATGTGACTGAAATATGAGGCATTTCATCTTTACTCATTTTAAACCACCATGCCGCTCTCGCTAGCTCAACAGTGACTTACAGGGGTAGTGATAGACTTCTATTATTATTCTTCTATTATGATAACAATGGAACTCTTTGTATTTGACATCAGTTAATGAATTATGTGATGGAAAAAGTTGGAAAAATTGGAAGTTGGAGAATTGGAAACATTACTATTTGTATTAGGGTATCTTGTGTCAAAATTTAAGAGCCCTTAAACAAAAATTCAGCAAGGTATAGGTGCTGTGATAAACAGTGTTACAACCATACTCAGTCTCTAAAGTAAAAAAATAAATAAATAAAAGAACCCAGCTGTTACTCATCCTGCATCCTGGAATCTGGCTGTAGTGGAGAGGTATAGGACACCAAGGCCCTGCTGTACTCTAAAAGACAAAGGAAAATTAAGTTTTTATTTGTTTTAAATGAAAACAGGCAACATTAGGGATGGGTATCCTTCAGTGCTATTGGTTGCTCTTATTGGCTCTTTTCCATTTCTAAATGATAGCTTTTTAGAAAATATACCAATTTAAAAATAATAAATTCAGAAGAGGATAACTGAATATTTTGAATAAAACTAAATGTTTTCAGAGCAGCAACAGTAATTTTTACAACAGCAACGTCACTGTGTGCAACTGACATTATTGCTGGTAGATAGAGGAAGGGCTGTTTGTGCCAGCCAGCACCTAAGTTTAAAAGTATCTGCCCAATTTTAAGATAAGTGTCAAGCTAAGTTAGTGTACATCTAGACAACTGTCATAACAGCATATAAGTAACAATTCACTGTTAGCTGAACTAGCATGCTGTTCTTGTGTAAGACATAACGTTAGTGTCGGTGGATGAGAAACTGTGAACAGAGCATACTGAATAGCGCTGTCTACATGTTTACATGTTCATACTTGCTGAACACATTTATTGATAAAGTATTTGTTTCTTACTCGCTAAGGTTTGATTTGACTTACAGTAAAAAGTGTAGCTGCCGTCAACTCGAGTCATTTTCGAGTATCTTCATTTGTTGCGCTCGGCTGTTCAGCGGTTACCGTGTTGAGTAGGTGTATGTGGAGGAGTTCATCCCCGGCACAGAGCACAGATCAGATGAGAGGCTGCAGGATGATAATGAATAAACCAAAATGTGTTAAAGTACCGATAAAAGAACATACTGTCAGAGCTTATCTATACTATGGTCTTTGATAATTTAGCCCTGGGGTTTATTTAGCACCGGGTTTCGGTACTCATCCTTACTTAACATCTAAAATGCTAAACCAGGGTTGTCAACTTTGTTGTTGTTTAAGTTGACAGTCATAAAATTTTTGTTTGTCAACTGATTTGGTAGATGCGATCCTGATCCCCTGCATCCTAACAGATTTTTGGGGCACCTGCTGAAGATGAACAGGGCCTAAAACCTTACATACAAATACCATATAGAGAGAGAGACAATGGTAGTATAGTGGGGGTCTGGGGGTCCTCTCCCAGAAAATTTTGTATCTGGTAGATGTAATTTCCTGCATTCTGGTGGGTTTAGGGGTAGCATTCTGGGAATGGGCAATACCTACATACATTCAAAGCCTGACTTGCAGGGCCTTCACAACTGAACCTGCATTCAGCTCAGTGACTGAACTAGTTAAAACCAGAAAGTAGGACTTGCCTATGTGGCATATAGCCTATTACTTTATAGACACAAGACCCATTTAGGATTGAAAGCAAAATTCATGGTTGAAAATATTTTGATTAATATCTAACTAAAATATTATTTTGGGAATATTAATATATTTTGTGTATTATTGTAGTCTAAAGAGCATTTCATGATATATTTTCAGAATATGCAAGTTTAAGGGTGCCTAGACCTAGGTCATTACATTTCATTTTTGACATTTACAAAGCTCTCCAAATGCCTTTTGACACAGCTGTAGAAATTAATCGCAAAGTCACTTTTACTGTGCGTTCACACCGGGTGTGAATGAAGCGAATTCGCCTCAAAAGTTCAATATTTTCAACTCGAGCAATGAGGCAATGGACGCAAATTTGCGCGTCGAGATTACATACAAACGCAATGCGTTTGTATGTAATCTCGACGCGCAAATTTGCATCTAGATAGATGCTTCCATCGCAGCTTTGCACACGGTGCACTCAGCCTCCCATATATCCCGACCGGGTTGGGATGGTAAATTGGGATTTTTTTCCGCAGTTCATCTGTGAAGCTGCACTTGGAATCACTTTGGCATCTTGGAAACTTAGAATAATGCTGCGCCGCCGGTGTCTGCTGCTTCCTCGTTGTGAGTGTTGGAGACCCGCCATTACACACACACACACACACACACACACACACACACACAAGCAAAACCGGACATTATCATCAATTTATAAACACCCCCCCGGACGCCCCAGACGGGACGTGAAAAGTGGACATGTCTGGGCAAAATTCACAACTCATAAAACATACTTACTGATTGTGATCCCGAATCTCCAGATTTGTCCAACCAAGTGGGAACTTCCCCGTCAATCAAGTGTTATCGCTTTGAAAATCCAGTTGTAAACTGTTGGCAGTTTGTGAAGCAGTCCTCAGGAAAATAGAGGGAACACAATGAAATGTCTGGGTTGTATTGTGGAGAAATTGTATCAAAAATAAATTCCAACCACTTCTTCCTTGTTCCTTCTTCCTTCGACAGTCCAAACAAGGGCATTTTTTGGTTACAATGACAAAAGCAGCGTTTCCGTGACATGGCACCTTCTCAACAGCCCATCAACAGTTCAGTCTCTCTGCAGCCTGTCCTCCACCTCTGCTTGGAGCAGGTTAGTTTGGGGGTGTGGCTCAGTGGCCGGCAGGCGGATACTGTGTGCATTGCTAATTTGTTACATTGTTACCAAACAACTTTGCGGAAGTAAAGGCGGGAAATTCAAACAAGCTGTTTCATGCGGGGAGACAGAATTCCCTTTAGCCTGGACTTTTTTTTTTAACTTAGCAGACCTAAGAGGCAGCAAAATGACAAAGCTATAACACACTAAAGAGGGAAAACCCGAAAAAGCGGAATGGGTCCTCTTTAAAACCGACAAAATATCATGTTTTTAGTATCCTATGTCAAATTGATGCTGGCATTAAACGTTGTCCTGGCATTGTGTTTTGGTTACCTGACGTCACAACATAAATTCAACCAATTATCTAGCGACAGTGGCCAGCTGGGAAAAATCAGCCCCTGATATCCTGGGTGAACACCATGAAGCATTTAGAAAACCACAGTGCATCAGTGGGGATCTTTTCGGGCCCAATCTGCTTCACTACTTAGTGCTAGAGAAGGCTTAATCAGGTACAACAAAAATTTCAGAGAAACAGAAGTCCCTGAAGTCAGAGGCACTGAAGTCCCCAAAATGATTTCTTATCTTGCACACATAACATCTATATCTGGTGCCTACAGGCTATTTTCTTAGCCAAAGACATTAGATTAAAGAAAATATAAAATATGGGTCTTAGGTAAAGAAGATTTGAAATAATATTTATTTTATATTTGCAAAACGATGATCTGTGAAAAATGAAAATTCTATTAAAATTCCATTAAATGGCATGAACAGTAAGGAACAAAAACAAACTTGAACTCTATGAATGTTAATGCTTGTATTGATTATGTATTAGCTCTCCTCAGCCTCCCTCCTCCTTATCAAAGCCAGTCATCTCACGCTCTATAATTATTTTCACATGGACTCTGAAAAAGGCAGGTTTCATCAGCCGCTCTCATCTGTCACCTGAAGCAAGACAAATGAGGGAGTAGTTCATATGCATGTACATTTCTGCACAGACTACACAAAGCCCATACATTAAGCCAACTAGGTTCACTGCAAAGGCTAGTGCTGGTTTCCTGCAGCCTGAGATCAGATTCACCTCTTTGATTTTTTCATGTGTAACGCACCCCGCCAGCTGCTGAGGCCAGTGTCAGAATGGCTTAATTCTCCTGCAGGGGAGTAATGATGAATTTAGTGGAACACTCTAAGTTACAGCTCAGTTAATGTGAAAGCTTTACAGGACATGATGAAATGCCATATGTTTTTATTTAGATGGAAATTACACGGACTGTCTCTGACACTATACATAATATTACATTTAGATATTGGCATCGCTTTTAGACATATTAGCTCAAATGAATGAATTACATTACATACAGATACAGAGAGGTCTGGAGACATACAAATTGAGATATAAATGTACATGCAAGCTCAAATAAAGACAGACAGTGGATGAGATCTTTAATAAGAGAGAGATAACAGAGACAGTGTAATACCATAAATAGATGTTTATAATCTTTAATACAGATGTGCAGATCATCTTGTATATCTATCATTCCCTGAATTCAGTTCAGTGCAATTCCGATGAGGCTTTACTGGAAAAACACAAACAATAAAAAGAATAATGCTGCAGCGGAAGACTTATTTTTTAGTCAGGGTCATAGCCATGATTCAGAAAAACTGGGGTGACACACTTAAATGGCAGGTAATTTAGAAAGCAACCAAAACATTCTGTAACACTTTCTGTTCATTTTTCCTGGTTTAATTCATTCAGACTTAATCACGTGATAACAGGTATTACAATTAGAATAAATAACTTAATTAGAAATGTCTAAAAAAAGTATTTACAAATTTGTGAAACCATAATAATAATATTGATTAAAGTTCCATTATTAGGTCCAGTATTAACTTTGAATAATTAATCTTAGTCTTGAGATGAAAATACTTATTAGTTTTAGTCACATTTTAGTCATTTTTATCCTTCATAGTTGTAGTCGTCACACTTACATATTGTCATTTCTCCAGCAGTGTTCAGGAGTGATTTACGAGCACACACTTACTGATCACCCGTTGAAAAGCTCAACATGGCTCTGTTTATGCTTTCAAAAACTTTGTTACCACAAATACCTAATCTGAGACAACTAGGATTTGTACCCAGGTTCATTTTAAACTTTGACTTTAAAAAAATAATTAAAACCTGAATTCTTTGTTAATCTGCAACATGTTAGTCCAGAGTTTAAAAGTTTAGTTTGAAACTAAACTTTCATCTCTGTCAGAGAAATTTGATCTGAGCTCAGAGTGTTTACTTACAGCACAGCTACACTCACAAATATGTGAGCCTCCTACCTGCCTGTCAAACAACATCAACCCATAAACCTGCTATAGACAGTCTGGCACTGAGTTGAGTCCTGCGGGGATCAGCTGTGAAGTCTGGCGGCTGGCGGCCGCTTGGCACTCAACAAGTGGAGCTAACTCTTAATAGCCACCAGTGCAACAAACAAACTCCAAAAATCCATTCAACAGCTCCACCATCCACAGTCAAGCCCCTTTTACACTGCCAGATTTTCCGCGAATGTTGGGCCGTTTTGCCGGCAAACTGCGAGCGTTTAGACACACAGAGCCGGATTGGCGAGTTGATCCGAGGTGCCCAATTTTCCGCCTCGTATAGGGTAGTCATATTGGCAGAACCCTTTAAGTTTAAACAGACCGAGGTGGTCTTTTGCAACGGGAGGAGCTGTTGATGACGCCGCACGTGCGACCCACTGGCGGTGGATAAACAGGAAACAGCTGATAGCAGGAATTAGCAAGCAGCTAGTAGCAAGAGGGAAACACAAACCTGAAAGACACTGTAAAGATGAGCAACTGAGCAGACAAGGAATTGCACGCCCTCCTTGCCCTCACAAACGAAGAGGCTATTAACCGCCAGATGACTGACCAGCCACGGCTTCCCTCCCACGCTACTGTTTACATAAAAAATGATCGTTGCCGAAAACTTTTTGTCATAGTTTTCATCAGTGAAATTAACACTGATCGGGTCATGACTGTGTGATGTTGTCTACATCTATGGAAAAAGAAAAGCTAATAAGTGGAAATTAACTCAAGGAAATCTGTCAGAAGTGGTCAAAACTGTAGTTATATATCATATTGATTGATTGATTGATTGATTGATTTGTTTTTAAATTTTCTTGTTGACCTATTAACGGTCACACTTAAGAACCCTGAGCACAATTTTTCCCTGTGTATAACTTTTAATTGTAAAATGTAAACTGGGCTTCAGGTCCTTATACCTGTGTACTGACAAAATAATATAAAGGACATTAACTCAGGTCTCACATTGTAAATATGATGAGCCAAGTGATTAGATCAAGGGTCTTCAACCTCCAGGCCAAGGACCTCTCAGCTTTTATGGTACGCACAATACTAAGCTATTGAAATAATAATTCTAGACAGATTCATACATTTATACATCATGTTTGTCTCTGAAATGGATGGCAGTCCCTTTCTTAAAAAGTTACAAAAACATCTTTTTTGGCTCACAAGAATGCTGTATGCTTGATATAATAACACAGCTAATTGGCCAATATGTTTTAATAGTCTGTAGCTGTTAGCTTATTAGTTTGCCATGCTGTTATGGACAGATGCTGCACAGTGATTTATTGTCTAGCTGACATGATTGCAGAGGGATTTAGGGGTAACAGTTAGCCTATCATTGTGTACTGTAAATTAAACACTCATTAAAAAATAATGAGGCCAGTTTATCTTTGCTAATAATAGGTTGGAATGTGTATATCCAGGCATACTTCTTTTTCAAAATAACAACAACAACAACAACAATAATAATAATAATACCTTAAATTACCAAACAATAGTTTGCGGCCCCCCTGCAGTAACTCTGAGGACCGCCTAGGGGTCGCAGATGCCCTGTTGAAGACCCAGGGAATATATTTGTCAGAGTCTTCCTGCTGATCCCTCTCTCTCTAATTCAACAGAGAGAGACAGATTCTGGTGGTAAAATGATAAGAAAACAGATCAGAATGGGTCACAATATGACTGTCTTTCAGTGTACAATATTTCAATGACGATAAATGACAAGCAGACATTTTGACTATGTAGTAAAAGCACAGCTTTTACAAATGGTATTAGCTACTGTTCTATTCTAATGTCCCAGTAAACCATGACTGTGTGACAGTGAGCCAGTGAGCCAGTATGAACAATACCAGGACCCGCCAACTGTAGCAGCTCCATGGAATTCAGCCAGCATTCATTTCATTATTTACACCTGTGCTTTCCCTGCTGTCACATGTCAACATGTCAGCTGTGAAAAGGGTTTTTGCTGACAGAACATTTCTCACTCCACTTTGTGCTGTGCTAAGTGTGTCAACAGTGTGAGGCAGAGGTGGCTCCCCTCTGTGTTTGGCAGTGGTAACTGCAATATTGATGGTTAAAATGAAAAGTCGTGGTTAGTCATTTTTAGTTTTCCATAAGAATATCTGGGACTTTACTGATGGTATTGAGGGGGTCATAAACAAGTAAAAACATTGTTGTTTATTTTCTTTATTACCTTGAAGAATTCTGGTGCATGCTTCACTCTCTATAATAAAAAACAACAACTTTAGTTTACCGTATACAGTACAGTGAAGTCATGTCTTAAGTATTGTTTCTGAAAATTTGGTATTTGTATGACCTGATAAGGTCTGTAATTACATACAAATTAAATATGGTGGGTTCTGAAGACCAATTCAGGCTAATCTTTAAATTTGCCTTTTCTGTACAAATATTTTATTTAAAAAACAAAAACGAAAATGTATTCAGTATTTCTTTACCATATCATCATGGAAGACTTTGAAACACAATTTAGAGAGGTAAATATTGCATTATTAGTACATAATGCCAAATGAAAAACTTACAATTAGAAAAATAAATTAATATTCTAATATCTTTATAGGCTGTTTGTGGTGGCTCGTCAAAATGTTCTTCTGAAGCACGGGGACATGTGGACATGTGCCCCACAATATTTAGAACATGCATATTGAACCGCCCTCCCACCAAAAAACAAACATAAAAGTAGCAGAGGTCTTTTATTTTAACAAAATTAAAGATATTTACACCATGCACTGATGCAGAGAAGCCACAAATAAATTGTTGCGGAAAGGTTCACCAGAATGCAGGAAATTGAACTTTCTCTTGAATTTTCTGGCAGAGGAACCCTAAACCTACCGTTTCATATTCGCCCCTCATCTCGATGTTGAAATAAAACCTAGGCCCTTGTTTGGAGATGGGGTTGCACTGGTCAGTATTTCTAAAATCTTGGCTATAGCCCTGACTGTAGAGAATTTGAATGCCATGAATCATGGAACTCGAAACATATTAAGATGTGTTGAAATGTAAAATGTAGGTAAAAATAAATTCAAACTCATCTCCTCCTCTCAATAAGTCTGGGTATTGACCCTTAGGGACTGCTTATGCATAAGGCCCAGAATATGGTGCTACGCCCCTGGTCATTGTGATGCTTTGGCTAAATCCAGCCCTCAGTGGTTCCATTTAACATTGCCTGTATATCTGATATCCACTGGCAGACAGAAACTCCTGTCATGTAGTGTTTTGTGTTTTAGAAAACTACATTAATTCTTGAAATAAAGCAAATAGAAAACAGCAACATTTAAGACAGGCATATAAGCCCCAATCCACAACCACATATATTCCCCTCCCTCCCTTCTAGTTCATTCCGATCGTTCCAGCCGGCTCGGTTTGAATCCACACACGGAGAGCGTCGGAGCTGAGAAGACATCTAGATCTGTGAGGTTTAGTAACATGGCGGCGCTGGTTGGACCACCCGTAAGGATCAGATAAGTGTATGTGGCAAGTCTGGCCCGGATCAGCATGGCACTTGGAATTACACTGATGTTGAAGTGCCCCCCCCCCCTCTCCCCTCCAGTCTTAGAACCACACTGTTCCCTTGTAATAGATTTCAGCAGGTTTTTTGCTCTCCTCTGCGCTTGTTTATTATTGTTCCAAATGACAGAGTGCAGAGTTTAGGGTGGAGGAGTAGGGCTGATGGTGGTGGTGGTGTGTTTGAGTGTGTGCCTCTTCTGGGTTTTCTATACTTATGAGAACCAAATGTCATGTCAGGGATCAGGAGAAGGGGAAAATCATCCAAGGTGAGGATATGCTAGCTGAGACCTTCACAAGTGTGTGTGTGTGCTCCACGGAAAACCAATCATCATCAAACTGGAATACGCCAACTGTCAGTCCCCACTCAGAGGGCCGAGTTTTAGCCCCACAGCTCAGGAGGTTTATGGGGTTTTAAAAGCCACATATCCTGAAGGTGCCATCTGTCCGCTCATCTAACGGTTCTCAGTCTGACGGGCAATTTGCTGCTGTCGACAGATGACGCTCCCCAGCTCTATGTTTGTGCCTTTATACACACACACACACACACACACACACACACACACACACACACACACACACACACACACACACACACACACACACACACAATAGCCCTTTTTAAATAGAAATTGTGCAAATTTGCAGGAAAGTCCAATCAGTATTCGTTCAGCATTGGCAGTATAAAAAACAAAATCGGGGAGTGCAGCAAAATGCCGCCTGCCTACTTTTGTTCATGCAGAATGTGGCTTTTTCAGGGCAATGGGGGGCGTGAGCAAGTAACAACACGTGTAGCTCAGCGTGTGACGTAAACAGTGACATACTCCGGTTAGATACTTAACACTCCTGAATTAACCATTTATGTTCCTTTAGTCCATAAGAGTCCACCTATCAGAAGACTCAAAAGGGTTTTTATAAAATTGAAGTTGTGAATATTTTCATGTAAAGTCTATTGCTCACTGTATGCTAATCATACAGACCGCAGTTCTTCTGACATAAACAGTATTTTCTTGTCTCCCTGCTTGTTTTTCTGGGTATGCTTGTTTTCTTTACCTTGCTGGCTGCAACTAAAAGTGTCCCAGAGCTTTTCTGTATATTTTTCGCCCGAAGACAGCACCTAGAGTAGGCTATAGCATGTGCTCCCAATTTGGGAGGCCAATTGGCTCTGTCATGTATCTTTGCGGCCACCGTACAGCAAACGTTGAATGCCTTTTCGCCCAAACACGGCTCATCATGTAATGTGATCTGTTCTGATTAATATTTGGAGTACAAAAACAACACTGATATCATTAAAAAGCTTGGGATCTCATCTTTCCAACTGTGTATATAACTTAAAATGTCTTTCAAGGTCAATTTTACTTAAAATGATAGAGCAAGCCACAATGATGCATTGTCATATTTTATCTTCCCAACTGTATGTTGAAGGAGAACTCCACCAATTTCTCACTTAATCAGTTCACTGATCATAAGGAGCACTATTTAGCCTCTAAGCACATACTTATGATGTCTTCTGTGGTTCTGAAGGAGCTTCATTAAGCTTGATAAAGTAACCTTGATGATGTCATCAGCGTTATTTTCACTTGGGCTACAAATGGAAATCCTGAATTACAAACTGAGGGTGTGGAGATATGATGGGCAAGGTATCCTGGGTGCGTTGGTTATTGACGTTCTTGACCACTGTGTCAGCCTGTTACATGCATTGTCTCTTTTCAAAATACACTTCAGTTAAATGTACACTTTGCATACAGCCTCTTTCTTTTACCGCAAATTGATGGTTTTCCTTCAGCAACAAACGCAGAACACATGCACATAGTTGGGTTTAGGCAACAAAAGCACGTGGTTGGGGTAAGAAAAAAAGAATAGTGTTTGGCTTTACAATCATACAGGAGGCGAACACTGGCCTCCCGGGTGAATGTAGGTGGTTGTTGGACCCATCCACCATCCCTCCCAACCACCCTACTCAGATTTCTGCCCCCGAAACTTACATTGTTGTCCCGCTGCGTTTCCCCTTGATGCTGCCAGGTGCCGTTACACAATTATTATGCTAATGTGAAAGGACTGCTTTTTTCTTTTCTTTTTTTTCGCATAAGCCGTGAGCCTGCTCCGCCTGAAGCCTTACCCAGCTGACGCAGAGCCGGTCATGGTGCACCATCAAGGTAGAAATACGCCCGCTGGGAGCCGTTCAGCACCGCGGACCGTCGGACTAATGGGATGTCGGACCAATGACATGGACCATTCCTCGATAGCAACATAAGGCTAAGAGTAAAACAAAATCAATCAACCAATTATTTAATGAACCAATCAATTAACCAATTAAATAAATATTTTTTAAAAATTAAATAATATGATGCAAAAAGTAGCATATACAAATTCATAAATATATGTACATGTGTGGGAAACTTCGGCACTTGCACACACAAAAAAAAGATGGCTTTTTTTGTTGATGCTGGAAATCACTGCCCAAGCACTGGCATTCAATGACATCTAACAAATATGTGTTAATGAGCTGCATTATGGTAAACACAGGAGGTGTCTTTTTTTAGTTTGCCAATACTAGGGACTGATTATCAGGCTATATTGGCTTCTGCTGCTTCTCTGATATTGACCACCCTTCTTTTGATCTGTATTTTTTGAGTCTCAGTTTTATGGAAGTGCAGTATTAAATGACAACTAGAAGGTCCCCTTAAGTAATTAGAATTAGCCCCACTTTCAGGCCTACCAGCTGCAAAACTATACTGCTGCTTACAGGCTAATCACTGAAACTCCAATAGTCTGGTATATATTATTACATTCTGGAAAAAGCCATACTTTTTGATATCAAGGCATATGATTTTACAGTCTTACTTCTACCTACTTTTTACAATTTTTAAATTTATAATGGCGTATTTTACAATGCTACTCATTAGTTACTCTTTTTGTGTACCCTAAAGTAAAGTGAGACATCAGAATGAGTAGGTAATGAATCAGTACTCATTACCTACTCATTTTGATGTCTCACTTTACTTTAGGGTACACAAAAAAGGTAGGTAATGATTAAGTAATAGTTAGTTCCTCATTAGTTGCTCAGTAACTACTCCTCTGAAATTTGATCAGGGGTTACTGAAGAACTGACCATTAACTAACAGTTAGTTCATTATTCATTCCAAATTTTCGGCTGATTGAGCATGTTGAGGCTGCAGCGGAGCTTGTCGGTGAGAGAGATTCCTCTGACTGGCTGTTCAGGTGTTATATCCTCTTCCCTGTAGCGAGTGAATCTGCCTGTAGTGAAACCGGGGCTAAGCGGTGCTTCCTCCTCAGGCTCCACTTCACTCAGCTGCCTGACAGATCCGCTGCTTCTTCCCACGTTAACCTGAATAACAAACCGGAGCTAGCTGGGAGTGGCTAGCGGAGCATTAGCCGCAGCATGACCGGAGGGAAGCAGCCAGTTAGCCTCCGCTAGCTTCCCAACTAGCCCCGGCTCTCCGTTTGGATCCAACCGGAGCACCGAGCCCTGGTTTGTTATTCAGGTTAAAGTGGGAAGAAGCAGTGGGTTTATCAGGCAGCTGAGTGAAGCTGAGTGAAGTGGAGCCTGCGGAGGAAACACCGGGAGCGTCTGGATGTAGTAGTCCGTGGAGGTGCTGCGGTGCTCGGCTGCACAGATAGGAAACCCCTCGGCTGACAGGATGTATCACTCCACGCTACTTTGTTGATCTCATGCATTCAACGGACTTCCGGTTTCCCTTTTTGCGTATGTCATATATGTCATATATCATATATGCCAGGGGGGATAAGAGTTTACAAGAAAATATTAAAATGATCACAAACGTTAATGGTTTTGATTGTCTTTTGATTAAGGGGAAATTTAATGGAATCGATGTAGTGAAAGCAACAAAAGAGGGTTTTCTATGTGTAAACTTACATTTGTGAATGTAAAATCTTGCCAAAAGTAAGATGAGATTAATAATAAATCTTTCAATGGGTTTTTCCATATATAAGTCAAAAAGTCCAAACAGCACATCCCTCAGAAACAGCTTAAATTAAAATTAAATTAAATTCTTTTTCAATATTGTTTGCAATAAAATTACAAATATCACTCCAGAGTCTTTTGACAATGGGGCAGTGCCAAAATAAATGAGTGACAGTTTCAAGCGTTGGGTGTAGTCTTTGTAGTGTGTTCAAATGCAACTGACACAGGATGACGTGAGGCGACCTAGACAACGCAACAGCTGGCTTTCGTTGCCGCTAGTTCTTTGATGTCGGTTTGGTGTGTCAGCACCTTGTACAGAATAACATGGATGATCATATTAATGTGGTCTGAAAATAATGAATTAAACTCTTTGCAAGAATCCTGCTGTCTGTGATTTTATTTGTTAAGGAACTAATTGTAAAGATGATGATGAAGTAATGAAAGACTACTCATTATGTGTCACTTTACTTTAGGACATTAAAAGGTTAACTAATGGACAGGTTATTGAGTAATGATTCTGTACTGATGAAGGTAACTAGTTTACTAATTATTAAGTCGTGATTGACCCCTCTATGAAATTTGATCATGAGTTACTGAGGAACTGACCATTAACTAATAGTTAGTTCCTCATTAGTTCCTCAGTAACTACTCTAATTTTATGTACCTTAGTTCCTCAGTAACTACTCATTAGTTCATCATTCGTTCCTCAGTAACTACTCGTTCGTTCCTCATTAGTTCCTCATTAGTTCCTTATTCGTTCCTCATTAGTTCCCCAGTAACTACTATAATTTTGTGTATCTTAGTTCCTCAGTAACTACTCATTTGTTCCTCATTAGTTCCTCATTCGTTCCTCATTGGTTCATCAGTAACTACTGTAATTTTGTGTACCGTAGTTCCTCAGTAACTACTCATTAGTTCTTCATTAGTTCCCCAGTAACTACTATAATTTTGTGTATCTTAGTTCCTCAGTAACTACTCATTTGTTCCTCATTAGTTCCTCATTCGTTCCTCATTAGTTACTCATTAGTTCATCAGTAACTACTCTAATTTTGTGTACCTTATTGCAAAGTGTTCTGTAATCACAGAGATAACAAAGGTTGGCAAACGTTATGCTGAATGATTCAGTGTAAATACTGTAGCACCAAACTAACGGAGAGACACTCTTGGTAAAGATGGTAAAAAGGCCGTTATCCTTTTCTCATATTCTGAGCCACAAACCTGAACTTCAGTGGCACTTTCACTTGTTGTCTTTGATGGCAACGGCAACAAGATGTGGTTCACAAGCGTACACTGTGACCTGTAAATTTTGGCTTGTAATTTAAGCTTTTAATCGACCTTCTCAACAATAAAATGATGAATATATCCCTCCAATGTGTAGTTTAGGCCCTTTTGGTTACTTCTCAATGACATATGATCGTTATGTCTCCAAAAATCATCGATCACCTCCTGCGAAATGCCGTGTACTGTGACACCTGCCATAGCGCTGGTCACTGAATGTTGATAGCTTGTCCGAGTGAGTGGAGGGGGGCGTGGCTTAGCCGTAGGTCAATTGTTGCTCAGCAACACACACTGTCAACAAATAAAGTTACAAGATATTGGTAAATTCTTCAAGACTGGCTAAGGAGTGGGTGTAATACAGCAATATCAATCTTAAGTGTACAAATATTAGCCAGCGTTAGCTATCATTAGCTACTGGACATACCAAACCAAGTAATACTGTAGCAGCAAAATGCTAACTTCCAGCTCCAGTTAGCTAGTCAAGTTAGAGGGCATTTGCCTTAACAACGGAAAACTATTTTTATCTTTCTTTACTGACAACAGATAATGTTATTATTTTGTTGGTATTAAGTTTTGTTGTTGAGTAACCAAAATCAGCGCGTTTCAAACGTCTCATGCCAACTTCATCTTGTCGTAGAATAACAACATGTAGGGTACGGAGAACAAACCCAACATTCACAAAACATCATAATGTTAACGTCCACAACGTGAAATTCTAACATCATTAGACCAACACATTCTCACTCTTGTTTTGTATAACATGTCCTGGGACACTGTGTCAACTTCAGCCTGTTACATGCATTGTCTTTTTTCATAATACAGCCTCCTGGGTGAAAGTTGGTTGTTGTTGGACCCATCTACCACCCCTCCCACCCTACTTACTTGGATTTTTGCCCCTTAACTTTCGTTGATGTCCTGTCAGGTTTCCCACCAGTCGCCATTAAACAATAATAGCGACCAGCTGCATATCATGTCCACATGAAAGGATGGCTTTTTTCATCGGTGTCTAGTGCCTAAAGTCGGTGCTGGTAATTGACAACTTTGGATTGAGAATGGACTGGTTAGACATATAAAACATCTTCAACCTGATTTTTATTCCAACCAATCTTAAATGTCTCTCTGATGTGAGAGTCCACCATTTTTCTGATAGCATATTGACGTCCACTGCCAACTGGTATAAATACTATCATTACTATATCATTGTTAACGTTTTATTTCATATTATCAGTATGTACTTTTTTGTCTCACCTATAATGTGTTGTTTTATTTAGAAAAAAAGAAGATTTTTGTTGAAAACAGCCGCTGCAGCTGGAAATGAGGTTGTGACTGGATCAAAACAGTACATTTAACCAACGTACAACAAAGACAGTGAGCTAAAAGATAAAGGAATGTGCTGAAACTGAAGGGAACTGTAGGGTGGTTGTTAATTCTCTGTCTGATCTCTGTAACATTACCTATAATCATTTGATCCACTACAAAAAAAAAATATATTTGTATGTGTGTAGCTTTAAACTTTACTTATAGCATCCCACGTGACTAGCGCTCCCAACATGGTCAAACACACACACACACACACACACACGCACGTGCACGCGTGCGCGCCCACACACACACACACACACACACACACACACACACACACACACACACACACACACACACACACACACACACACAGCTGCAGGTCTGATGGCTTTAGCGTTTTAAGACGTTTGCTCCCAGCCTCCTCTATTGTCAGATTAATTACAGGGCTACTTATTAGTCCATTCTAATTGAGATGAGATTAGGCGACTCCATGGGCTCCAATTGGCTTGTCTCAGTGTTTGCAATGGACTCCACTAAGGAGGCTGCCGTTTGCATTTGTATTGATACTTCACTTTCTCAGTGCAGCCCCATGTGTGACAACAGCTCATGTTGACCGGATACACAAACTGAAATGTAAGGGATACTGTGGTCAGTGTAATACTTGCTATAATTTATTGATCCAACAGGGAGAATTACAAAAAAAGTTGTATTTTTCTGCAACTAGTCACAATAAAAGAAAGAAAAAAATGCCTGGTTCATGGAATATCTCTTATTTATCCCAACCTCAGCATAATGAAATAACTGTGAGTCTGAGGGGGAATCAAAGCGCAACTTGATATACAGACTTCAGCAACAATTGAATTTTCAAAATATCATCGGTCACCACCAGAAAGCAGCCTGAGTCTCTTTAGGAACACGAGGAAACTTTATCCCAGAGTTCCCCCTCCTTCACCTGGGCAGGACGCTTGAATTTCACTGCTGATTTAATAGAAATGAAACAGGATGGATTTGAGGATATTTCATTAATCTTTCTTCTCTTTCATTGCAGAGGAAATTAAGGTGACTAGAGTTCAAAACAGACATTTTTTTTCCCCCTCTTCCCTCCTTACTCGGGTTAAAGTCTGCCAGGGACTATTTCCCCTCCCTCCCTCTCTCTCTTTCTGGAAAGTTAAGACCCAATTAACGGGCCAAATTCCTGGCTGATCCCTCCGACTGAGTGGATGTGTATTCTGCTGCAGGTGTAAAGATAAGCAAAGGGGTTAAACTACCAGAGATTTTGTATCCAGTCCTTCCCTTTAGAATACTAATATCAAGGCTAGTGCAACATTCAACATATATGCTGAGTCAAAGCTCATGTTAAGTGTTTGGACATTTTCAGCAGTAGTCAAAGAAGATCCTCAACTTACTTGAGCCCCTTTTCCACTGCACAAAATGATATGATATGACATGATATTATTGCTGTGATCATACAGCGACAACTGAGTGTGACCTGGATGAGTTTACGAAACTTTGGGTTAACTCTGCCACACTCTCAGACTTTGTCTTATTTGTTTGTTGATAGCTGGACAGTCAGAGGACACTGTTAGTAGGGACCTTAGTGAGTAAATCCAACAGGAACTGCAGAAACATAGGACTCTGACTTAGAGTGGGATTTTCTTTGTGAAGGCCCAGTGGAAATGTTGTTGATCCCACAAACTCCTGTAACATGATTTAAAAAAAAAATAAAAATCATCTTGTGCAAACAAGATGAGCATTTGTGCACCGCCCACTAAAAGTTCTTGTTTTTGCCAGTGACAAACTCAGATTGTTAATGTCTGACAACATTACAGAAAGGATTCCTACAGTGAAACACACTCTCACTCCAACCTCATCACGTATCAGTGTTTGGTTATGGACCTTCCATGTCAACATATGATGTATAACGTACCCTGGGTGTGAATGTTGTTGACCTTCTGAGACACTGTGTCAACTTCAGCCTGTTTGTTACATGCATTGTGTAACAGTCGTAACAGCAACGACACTTCTGTTATCACAGGAAATGTAAAATTTGCATACAGTCTCTTTCAAAAATAAATGCACTACGTCAGTACAACATTGCAAACTGACAATTTTTTTTCCTTCTACAACAAACACAGGTGATTACATTTAGCCAACACGTGCACATGATTAGGTTTAGTTAAGAAAAGCAAGTGATTGGGTTTAGAAAAAAACAACAGGGTTTGGCTTTACAATCATACTGGAAGCAAACACTACCTTCTTGGGGGAAAGTCCGTGGTTGCTGGACCCATCCACCACCCCTCCCACCCGCCCTACTTGGACTTTTGCCCCCTTAACTTAAATTGGTGTCCCCCTGTGTCCCCTTGACGCTGCACAGTGCTGTTAAAAAATAATGGCAACCAACTTCAAATCGTACCAACGTGAAAGATTGCCTTTTCTTGTCTGTGACTTCAGAGTGAGACTGGGTTGTACAGAGATAGACCTTTTTGTTAAATAGGAAGATCCTTTTTGGTAGACCAGAGACAGCCCAAAAATCATGACTGACAAGCAAACCAAACTCCACTTAAATATATAGTAATTTTAGCATGTATAGAGCGTACACATTTTCACATCCAACTGGGTGGATTAAGAGTGTATTTCACTCAAAACAGAGTTGGTGATTGATGAAACAGTGGGAAGACTAACCAGGATGCTTTTTGTTATTTTTATTTTGTTTCTGTTGAGTTTAAATTAAGCATGCTCTGCAATGATAGAATTATTATCTTTTTAAATGCAGTCTGGTATCTTGGCAGCATCTTGGCAATAGCAAATTTAGGGACTGATTCTATTTTTTAAAAAGGGATCTTATTCTTTAAAGAATAAGATCCTTTTAGGAATCCTTTTAATAATCTTGTCAGACACTTCTAATAACAGTCTGAGCCTGTCATAGACAAAAACAGGCCCTTTTAGTGAACATTAATTGACAGATCAGAACTGCCTATTAACATTACATTGCAGCCTGTTTGACCACTTGCTCCTTTACTGTTGTAATAATTACTACGGCCACTAGAGGTCTTCACCTGACAAAAAAAAAAAACCCCTACAAAACAAAACAAAAAACCCCGGAAATATGGGTTTGCATCTGTATTTGTAAAAGAAGTCATTTCTGTCACCTGTTGCTATGATGAGATGGTTAGAAAGATGGGAGGGACTAGTGATGCAGTTGTGGAGACTAAACAAATTCAAGTAGGGCTTTTATTGTGAAAGGTAATGTGGGAAGAAGCAACCTGGTCTCACTCCGAAGATGTTGAATAGCAACAATTGGTCAGTGACTTCTGGCATTAGACACCACTGAAAAAAGCTGGCCTTTCATGTCAGGCATGATACACAGCTGGTCGGGGTTATTGTGTAACAGCAACTGGCTGCGGGGGCAAAACACAGCGGTACAACAACGAAAGTTAAGGGGGCGAAAGTCCAACTAGGGCTGGTGGGAGGGGTAGTGAATGGGTCAAACAACTACAGACTTTAACCTGGGAGGCTAGTGTTTGCTTCCCTTAAGATTGTAAAGCCAGACTCTGTTCTTTTTTCCTAAACCCAACCATGTGTGTGTGTTGGCTAAATGTAATCACGTACGTTTGTTGTTGAAGGAAAAAAAATGTAAATTTGTGGTGTTGTACTGATGTAATGCATTTATTTTGAAAGAAAACTGTATCCTATGCAAACTGTGCATTTCCTGTGAAAATGGAAGTGTATTTTGAAAACAGACAATTCATGTAACAGGCTGAAGTTGACAAAGTGTTCCAGAACGTCAACAACCAACGCACCCAGGGTTACTTCCATGTCATATCTCTCTATGGAAAGTCCATGACCAAACATTGGTATGTGACGAGGTCGGCGTGAGAATGTGTTGGAAGAAGTGAATGCACTGCTGTGGACAATGTGAAAAATTAAGAGCATTGCGGTTTTGGTTTATGCTGGTTCACACTACAGAGCTGTTTTTATTTGGTTCTAGCCAATAGAGTAGTAGCTATAGGTAAGTAGGTTGTATGCAATTCATCCTGGTACCTGAAGGCGCTGTTGGCACAGCTCCATGAGCAGGACAACTCCCTCAACCATCAACGCTGATTGGACATCCATATAAAAGGTAGCAATTTCTTTTAAAGTACAGTACTTGAGAAGATGTTATGTTGCACTGGTAGTCCTCAACAAAGGTACAGTCTTTCTTTGTCAGTTTCACAAACACAGTCAACTGCTGCTTTTCTCTGTATAGGTTTACATTTACTGTGAACATAAATGTTTATTGTCTCTCAGTTTGAGTGGAACTTTGTATTTGTGTTTGCTTATGCTGTTTTGCATTAAAGCATTTGATTGAGGGATGAGACAATCCAAGTCTGTGGTTTACAGACGCTGCACATCTCTTGTTCCCTTTGTTTCTTCACAGGAAGAAAAAAACAGCTTGTGTTTGGAACTTTTTGCTGTTTATTCCGAGTTGTATTATCTGAATATCTCCCAGGTTTTTCCAATAAATGCATATTAAATCAGTATTACATTAACCATAACATAACCCAGCGAATTGGTTCGAGGCTATCGCTAAAATGCCCTCATGCTTATTGAATTACCAGAGCTGCGATAGAAATCTGCAGCAGTTACGTGCCAATAACAACATACTGAGAGGGGTCTAATTTGAGAGGGTGTGGTTTAAGGTTGAGTAAAAGTTTTAAAGCATTATCAGGCATTGTTTATTGCAAGAGATATGCTCGCTGTAATGAAATGTTCTGTTGATTATAGGCATGAAGAGTTTTCAACAGGGAGACATGGCAAGTGAATTCCATCCATCAGACCACAGACACCACGGCTCGCTAATAGGATCTGCTAAATGCCCATTTCCTAAAACCAGTGAATAAATATCTGTACAGCATTGTATCTGCTGTTTTCTTTTCTTGAAACAAATGTCTTTCTGTGTGATTCAAGTACATTGTAGTGATTATTTGAATTACCTCAAAACCAACTCAGTAATTGAATTTTACACAGATTCTTGCAGTAAAAGCCTCTCACTTCCTCTCTGAGAGTGTGCTTGGAAAGGAAGGGGGGAAATATGGAAGTTGACCTTGTAAACTCCTGGGAGCGAGCACAGAGCCAGAGAGCTGCAGGGCAGGGCTCTGACAGTTTTCAGCTGCGGGGGAATGTTGATATGTATTTCCAGGATTATTAAATTATGTATATGACAACATCTCAAGGAACACGCAGCATTAGCTTCAGGTTTATGACCGTAGCTTGGTCATCTCCATGCTCCAGTTACCTCTAATGATGGTAATTATTACATGGCTTAACTGTAATACTGGATTGATTCTCAGGCTCCTGAATAACCCCTCATGCTACCCCCCCCTACACATGCACACACACACCCGCCCCTTAGCAGCCCAACAAAGGCCACGTTGAGGCTGGTGAACAAACGCACCTCGCCTCGTAAAGAGGTCCCTGGAGCGGGCTGGCAACCTGTGTCAGTGTTTTTGACGGGGGTTAATACTCAAAACGTATAAAGATGGGATTAGGGCCTGGGCTTACAAAACAAGGAAGAAAATTAAAAGTTTGGAGGAAAATATGCAGCTAATTCCATTCTGTCATCAGTGGATATTAAAGATTTTTAGCCGCTCTGTCAAATTATTTGTAAATCACAATGGTGGCACTGTTAAAATCCGCTTTAATTTCCAGGGGCAAGAAGTGACCAGGGAGTTTAAGTGGGGTATTGTCTCATATCAATCCCTCATAAGACCTCAAGGTTTTTAAAGGATTTACATCCTTCTGTTGAAAAGAATCTACGCACTTCCTCTTGCCTGATTCCCCCTATTTTGGCAGTGAATGTTTTATTTTTGTAACTTATTATGTTATATGTCTTGTATATTTAGACAGTGCATGCAAACTAGAATAAATATCCCTGCAAATATACCCAAACTGATACTGAAGCGTCTTTTCCCCCTGCAGTGGGTTGACTTGGCTGTTTGGCACCTGTACTGGATTAATGGGGGACCTCTGCCAGTAGCTCGACAGAGTTAAGCTTTTAGATTGAGTTACACAGAGGGGTGGGACCCATTATGGCCAGGTGCTGGCTAGGTAATACCTCCCAGATCTCAACAATCTGGTTCTGTTTCAGTGCTGCACTGTGATCCCTTCCCCTGCTGCCCTAGGTCTTGGTGGTGTGCCATCACACTTGGTATTTATCAGTCCTCTCAAGGCAGACAGGGCAGGCTGCGAAACACTGCGGCCCCATGCTCTGTAGCAGAGGGAATGGAGTGAAGAGCAGCAAACTCCATCAGCCCAACAGCAACAGCTATGCCAAAGTTCAACGTGGGGTGTGGGAGTCACAGTGTAACTTGGTAAGAAAAAGAAGGTAAAAGTAAAAAATGCACACCTTTCCATCGCAGGAAGACATTCATTATCTACTGTTTTTGTGGTTGAGACTTAAACAACCTGGTTTCATGGATACAAAGTCTTAACAACGTGGTGGTAGGCACAAAATGTGTTAAAATTATGTGCTGGCAACACAAAAACAATGCCAAAGCAACGTCAGTGAGGATCTTTTGGCGCTTCGAACAAATGAATCAAGTATGAAGAGCAAGAACGTCTGTGTAGGAGTTTTGGTGGACAGGTTAAACAAACATGAAGTCTCAACCAGGAGACTGCTGTCTGTTTACCGTGTGAAACCAAAAGTTAACATAGTTACGTGACTTGACAAACTTTTGTAACTACGCAAAGTACATAAGTTTACATCACTTATGTCCCGTACTTAGTTATTTTGACACAAACAATCTTTTCCCAAATCTAACCAAGCATTTTTTGTTCCCCAAAGCTAACCACGTGTTTTTAATTTCTTTAATCAAACTGCAAACTTTTCACTATGAAACTGCGACCATTTGTTATAGACTTTGCATTGTCATTGTTTTCATGTTCCCAGTAGTTTTAATTTTGCAATGTTTTTGATCTAACAGAGACTTTCGTCAGGCATTTTGAAATCACTATCACAAAGCAGGACAAGCACTATTAAGACCTGTAAAAGGTTTGTGCCCTCTACCCTGCTTGTTCTCACCACCTTGAATTCTAACAGTTTGTGTCCACCAACATAAAATGAACTGTTAAGAGATTTTGAACATTTCAGGTATTCTGTGAGACTGTTCTAACATAACATTGAAACAGATTAATGAACAGGGATGTGTGGTCAACAAAGCAGGGCTGTATTTAACCAAAGAAAATCTTGGTCGACAAACAAGTTAGCTACAGTTAGCTAACGGCAAACTGGTACCACAGTGGACAACTTTACAGCTCTGTACATTTCATCCGTCCAAAACTTAACAGCTCTGGATGTAGATTTAACCATGTTGTCACCAGCTTCTTCTTCTGTTATGGATTTAATGCTTTCAACCTTAGGCTGACCAAACGTCCTATTTTGTCTGGACATTTCCACTTTTCACGTCCTGTCCGGGGCATCCGGGGGGTGTTTATAAATTGATGATAATGTCCGGTTTTCCTTGCCTTGTGCGTGTGTGTGTTCTGTCCGAACCCGACAGTCATTCTGTTTTGTTATGTCTGAAACCGAACCGAGCCCGACATTATTTAATTACTAAAGCACTGAGTTTGTGTCACACAGTTGTTATGGTTACAGGCTATTTAACAGGCCGGGCGTGCGCCGTGAAGAGGGAGACCTCCGTGTTTGAGACGGGAGCGGGCGGTGGGAGGTCCGAGGCTTCCAGCATGGGGAGAGGTAGAAACAAACAGCCAATGCGTGTGTGTGTGTGTGTATGTTCTGTTCAGGTGTTGTCACGTAAATAAAAGTCCCGCAAGCAATAAACAGGACAGACAATAGGATTTTTATTTATTTTTACACTACATGTTCACTGAAAGCTGACCGAATCCGACCCGAGCCCCAATACAATTTATACATTTTTGACCGAACCCAGCCCGACCTGACGGGTAGGCCTACCATTGGGACCTGTCAGGCTCAGATCAGGTAGCTACACTCCAGTGTGTGTATGTGTCCCCTATCTATAAGGGCCTATCTGAATTTCTGTCTTTGAGAGATAATATTTTGTAATATAACTGAATTTTCTAGTAAACTGTGAGTATCATTTAAGTAGGCTCTCGTGACCGGGCCGAGTGTCCTCTTTTTTGGAAATCAAAATGTGGTCACCCTATTCAACCTCAAAGCCTGGGGCGGAAACTATGGAGCATACACTGTCCACCTGGGGCAGTTTAAGTCAAACTGACTGTATACATGCAGGAGTAATTCTACTCCCAATGGCATTATCTGTGTGTGATAGTCTGACTTTGAGAAATTCAATTTGGTACGATTTCAGGTGGACTTACATTTTTACATGTATTTTAAAAGTCCCGTTAACGTAAACTTGCTGACTTTGTCCTTTGTTCCTTATTTTATATCCTGTCATACTTCAATTTTGTCACCTAGAGTGTCCAGCCCCACATTTCTTCTGGCAACTCAACTGTGTCCACCTATATTAATATATTCTTTTCTTCCCCATGTCTCTCACCCTCTTGACCAAAATTATAATCAGGCTTTAAGTATAAGGCTTAGAATCCTAATTGATAAAAACTGGAGACAAGCAGCTGATTGTTATTAGCATAGGTCACGCCCCCTAAGCACAAATGCCACATGCCCAAGAACCGGAGGGATATCACCAAAAATAGGCTGTAAGTAAAAGAACTTAAGCAGTAATGAGATCGACGTACATGGTAACATGATTTCCAGAGTTAGATAGAGATTTTTGTCGCACAAAATGTTGCTTATATTTTGCACTACGATAAGGCAGGCCTCAGCTTCCAAGGCTCGAAACGGCCATAGTTGCATAGTTGCTGTTGATCATCTTGGTTTTGACACTGCAATGAGAACAGATCCCAGATCAGTATTGTGTGATAGAACTGATTGCCACCAGCCCTGGATATTGTCCACGTCTGGGCCGTATACCAGAGCTACTGGAAGCAGAAACACATGGTGAAATGCAGCTGCCCGAGAGCTGCTTTATGTCATCATATCACCTCTCTCCTCCTTCATTTGCTCTCTGAATCATTGATGGCCAGTCCTCCATAAAATACTGCTTTTTAATTTGCAGCGTGTGCATGTTTTATTTTTCTACATTGTTGTAAATCACTTGCAAAAAATGAGCCCACTGGAAACAAGAAGTCTGTATGAGAGATAGATAAAGCAAAGGCACTTTCACACTATGGCTGTTAAACAGTTATACAGCCACACTACAGGGCAATCTCGCCAACAGACATTTGATTCCTCAGCCTCAGATCTAATAGCTATGGAACTAAAAGGAACACACATGCAGATGCTTTTAAAGGTTTTATTCCCCATGCTAGTGACATGCTCTATGATTGGCAATCTTGGTGTATCAGTCAGACTACTACTATTTCTCAAAAACAAATGGATGGATTGCCATTAAAATTGATGACATTTATGACCCACAGATTATTAATCCTTATTATTCTGGTGAGGCATACAACCATGAGTAATCCCAGGTTTGTTTGTTTTTTTTTCATTACATTTTTTTCCACTTCAATGCACAAATTGAGCCTAAAAACACAGAAACATAACTAATAATCTAATCTAATTATCTGAATCATAATCATGTCACAAAAAAGTCATTAACTGATGCTTTTCACCAAACATCAATCACTCACTCTATTACGATGTACACTAGGAGTTCACCTAATATAGCAGCCTTAAGTATTTCCAAAGCACCATATCATAGAGATTTATGACTGAAATGATGAATGTTTTATTCCCTCCATGCAGATTCTCATTGCAGCGTACACCCTGCAATGGTATTTCAGGTGTACATTTTTTTTTTACTGCACATGGCATGAAACACTAGTTTTTGTAATGAGCAAAAAATTCTAAAATTTTTACCCTAAAGCATCCCCTGTAGGATCAGATCATGATTTTAACAGACTTAAGATGAAATAAAGAAAAGCATAAGAGAGTGAAAATATACATTGAGGTGTTAGAAGTGATGGGAACTGGATGTAAATATGTACTGAATGCCTTTTTCACACACTGCCATGACAGTCCTCTGTGGATATGTAAAAGACCTTTCAAAGTGCAGGGCAGTTTTGTGTTAAGACAGGGCTGAGGTTTAAATTCTAATGTGTTCAATCCATCCTGGTAGCGTCGGTGCCGGCTTGTTTTGATAGAATAATTCTAGGTTCCATTATGTTCCTGCCACAGCCAGCAGAGCTGATTTGAATTTCTTATAATTCCAAAGTGTGTTAAGTAGCACCTCTGTGAAAAGACGGGGACCTTCTAATGTGTAAATGTGTTTCTGATTCCTGACATGACATACTGTCAGAAAGCAGTGTGCATATGTGTGTATGTGTGTTTCCTTGATCCTGCCACATCACTGCCTGCCTGTAATCAGTAATTACCGGGATTGGCTGATGGATTCTGGTTATAATGAATGATTGATGACCCCTGAAAGAAAGCGGCTGTGTCCTCTGACAACATGACGTTTGCACTGAATTGAAACCATTTAAGTAGAAAATGACTGGGCACAGGCATGGCTCAATAGCAGGTGAAAATGGACACATTTGCATTTGCCCCCTCTTTGAATACTCTGTATATTCATCTGAAATCCTAACTCTTGCTGCTGCAAACAGCTCAGAGCTGTTCTTAAGAAAATCAACCCAAATGCGAGACTGACTTAAATGCTTGTAAAGTGCATTTCATTCACAAAACCACAGGAAAAAAACATGCTGATGTGTTTGTATGGTTTTTTAAGTGTAAGACCTACTCTCAGAAAGTTATGTAAAAACAAGTTAAAACTTTGAAATCCATATAAAGTGGCAACAAAATGAAGCCATTGTTTCTCTATTATGAAGCTTTTTTTTTCTCCCTAGTTCCTGTTTTTGTCAGCCATCTGACTGGAGCCAGTCAAGCTTTGGTTATTGGTTTATAGCTTTGGTCACTACTTTTTAACAGTAATGTAAGTAACTTGTGTTTTTTTCCCTAACAAATAGTGTGTGTGTGTGTGTGTGTGTGTGTGTGTGTGTGTGTGTGTGTGTGTGTGTGTGTGTGTGTGTCAAAGCCTCCATCCAGTTGCTGGTGCAGAGAGCCATGGCCATAGATTTGGATGTGCTGACTATTTTAAATACATTTTTCATAATGTTGTTTTTATTAAAAGCCTGGAATTTTTTTCTCTGTGACTCTAATTGTGTTGTGCTGTACGCAACACCACAGGACAAATGACTGTTACATGCTTTATGAGATGAGTATGATATGTGAACAACTGCTGTGTTTGCTGTGTTAAAGTGGTTTACTCATTGTAGTGTTCTCGTGCAGGGTGTATGGAACTCTGACTAAACAGAAAGGTAAACCAATGCCAATGAAGACAGAGTCTGCAATAGGTTTGACCATTTACTGACAGGCTTCCTCAATGACAAAGGTGAAAACTGTAAATAAAAACAATACAAAAGTATTATGCATCTGTGTTTTTAACTAACTTAGCATTGCACAAAAATATAAATAAACGTTATCAGATAGCATTTTTAACAAATAGCATCTAGTATATACTTCTTAACATTCCTAAAATCATATAAATCAACTTACGGCATTGCCTCTATGATATTTGCAAGTGGTTGCAAATATGTAGCACATGTGTCTCATGGCAGGACCAGGTAAATAGGAAGTAGCAGAAAAGAAAATGACCTAACAGGATGTGACATCACTATGTTTCAAGAAATAAAACACTAATTTAATTATAGCTGCTGTGCAGCAATGGTCAGGGCCGGGCAATTTTAGGCAAAATTAGGCAATTCTGAGCAACAAGCAGAGTGTAGGAAGATGAAAAAAAGGTGTCATTCTAAGCATAAGAGACTATGCTGTATCTCACTGAGCTAATTAGCAAGAGACAACTCTGCGTATATATGTTTAAAACTTCTTCTAGCTTATCATAGGAATTCTACAGCTGCAATGATTAGTCAATAAATCAATAAGTCAAACACATAATTAATCCACAACTATTTCATGATGGATTGATTGTTTCAGGCATCAGTGTTGGAGTTACCTTCGCAGATTTGAGGATATCCTCCTCAAATCTTGCTTCATCATGGTTTTGGACCTTTAGTCAGACAAAGTGAGATGTTTGTGGATGCCAGATTGGAATTGGGGAAAAGTAATATGAGTTTCATAACTTTATGGACAAACATTTAATATAGAAAATAACTGGAATGCTAATCAATAATGAAATGATTCATAGCAGAGATAGGCCTATTTGTAAAATTGTAAACGCACCATTACAGCTTCATTTTAAAAGGAAATCAACATTACCTTTCAGCAGCAAAACTGCACAAATAAAATAAAATTAGGCTAAGCAGAAAAAACAGGGAAAAGAGACAAGGGATAACAGGGAAAAGTGTTGATAAAGAGTATTTGTCTCTCTGCGAAACTGCCTGGATCATAATTATACTAACCTTTGTAGTTTCTAATCGACATAGGACGATGCCTGAACATAGTACACATTAGAATGTCCTTTCTGCCTTAGCTGAGGCTTGAACTCACAACTTCTGAGACTGAGATCCATCCTCTATCTCACTGAGCTAATTGGCAAGTGTCAGCTCGTGTGGCTTCACAAATTGACTAAGCCAAGCATCAGGGTGCCAGACAGTAGCCATCCATGCCATGGAAAAGCAAATTTCAGGACTATTGTCTTGTGTTTCCAGTTGAGGACATCTGGCATGGGACTGGACCTTTATGAAAACTTTGGCAAGATTTCTCATGTGGAAATGTTGCACAAGCTGAGGCTTGAACTCACAGTCTTCAACACCAAGAAACATCCTCTATCTCACTGAGCTAACTGGCAAACAGGAACGTCTCATGTAGCTTCACAAATTGACTAAGCCAGTCACCTGTGTGCAAGACAGCAGCTGTTAGTGTGTAAAGGCATATTTCAGATGGCTGTCAAAAATTCAGTTATTAAGACAAAAATCCGAAAATACACAAATTGCATCTGGACAGCATGGAGATGTTGGTAATGTGTTTTTAACAATGATTTATTGGTTCCATAAGTGAAAAACTGATGTTTAAAAATACCATTTTTGCATTGACTCCAATTGTTGGCATGAGAGCGAAATTCAAAATGCTGTAAAAAATTCAGTTTTTGAGATAAAATTCTGATTTTTTCCAAACATCATCTACCATGACTCCAAAATTTTGTCATTTTTTTAATGAACACTGAAAATGTATTTAGCAAGAATTTGCAAGTATATGTTTACAGTACCGTTTACAGTCAAACATTTTGATGCACTGTAGGCTCAACTTTTGATAAATCAAAAATCTGTGTGGATCGTTTGTGTAGGACAGTCTGAAGATGCTCTGTAGCAAGTTTGGTGCCAATTGAGCAAAAATTGTGGGAGGAGATAGGTTTATTAAGTTTTACAGTTTTTGAAAAACAACAGAGTGATGGACTTCATAATTTGTATAAGTTTAAATGTACAAAAGTTTTGTCAGTATTGGGGCTACATTTTGGTGAAAGTTGCAACGCTGTAGCACATATGGTTGATTTGTTGTGAATTTTCAAAATTTTGAACTTTAGAGGCTTGCTGTAGCGCCACCATCAGGACTATTGGCCTGTTTTTGCAGCTGTGGCAATCTGGCATGGGACTGGACCTTTGTGCAAAGTTTGGTCATTTTTCATGCATGGGAAGTAGGATTTCCTCGAAGTAGAAGAAGAAGATGCAGCAGAACAATAGGGTCCTGGCAGCTTAGGCTGCCTGGGATCCATGTCATTGGTCCGACAGCCCATTAGTTTGACATCCCGTTAGTCCGACTGTCCGCAGTGCTGAACAGCTCGCAGCGGGCGTATGGTGTACCGTGACCGGCTCTGGGTCAGCTGGGAAAGGTTTGAGGCGAAGCAGGCTCGTGGCTTATGTGTTTGTCACTTTCTTTTTCATTTTAACCCACACCATGATCTTTTCCTAACCCTAACCAAGTGGTTTTTGTGCGTAAACCTAACCAGACCTTAACCACAGGGCATCACAGGAACGGACTTCGGAACAATGGGTTTAATATGGTCGGACCAATGGGCTGTCGGACCAATGGGCAGTTCCCGGCTGCCTGGCCCCTAATAAATAAAACGCTGCATTTAACAACTTAAACATTAAAGATTAAAGTAAGAATCCAGTTCTTATTTTTAATCAGAAACAAAATTAAATTGCAAACAAATAAAAGTGCACGTGGAACTTAAAGAGCTGCCTTCAAGACAACAAACTGATACTACCTATCATATATATATATATCAAATATACACTCCTTGCGGTTCGACTGATGTGGACCATTTCAAGATACATCCACCACAGCAGGTACAATAAATGCTTCTGTCAGACAACCACCATCAACCAAACTCTTATAATATCGCCTTATCATAATCCACAGATCAATAATAATCAAACAAAAATGGTCCTCACACACTCTTAAAGGTGCAGACAATCTAATCCCAATGAAATATTTAGTCCAAACACATTATTACAGCCATAGATATCCACAAACACCACATTTTCACTCTGACCTCGTCACATATCAACGTTTGGTCATGGACTTTCCACGTAGAGATTTGACGTGCCCTGGGTGAGTTGATTGTTGACATTCTCAGACACCGTGTCAACTTCTGCATGTTACATACATTGTCTATTTTCAAAATACACTTCCATTTTCACAGGAAATGTACAGTTTGCATACAGTCTCTTTCAAAATAAATGCAATTCATCAATACAACAGTGCACATTGATGTTTTTTACCTTCAACAATAAACACACATGGTTATTTTTGCCAACACATGCACATGGTTGGGTTTAGGACAAAAGAAGAGGGTTTGGCTTTACAGTTTTACAGGAAGTGAAGACTGGTCTTCTGAGTGAATGTTGGTGGTTGTTGGACCCATCCAGCACCCCTCTCCCCCTGCCCTGGCGTATGACCCTGGAACAGACAAGACATGCTATTGTTGTAGCCCTCCAACAGCATACGGCATTCTTGTCTGCCTCTCAAAATCACCATGACCACGAGGGATAGTGTGCACCTTATCTGCACAATCAGTAACATGTACATTACGGGTTAGGGTTAGGGTTAGGTCTGCCGCCTGACTCCAGTTGTTTATTATTGAGTGACGTAATAGTTCAACCGGAAAGGGGGCCGTATTAACCCGCTGAAACGACGTATCACCACCTAGTGTGAGGAGGAGGACACGTTCCCGTCAGTCATTTGATTTTCTCAGTTGCATGTAAACTGGGACAAGGACAGAAGTCCGATTAGACGCCAAAATCGAATTTTGAGCATAGCTCGATTAAGCTGTGCATGTAAACGCACTGACTGACAACGTGCCGGTTTTCGACACCTTTGGAGTGTGTAGGAGCCAGGAATTAATTAATTAATTAATTAATCGCACCAGAGACTCAAAATTATCGTATTTTGAGGTAAATTATCGCACATCCGTCATAACCAAAATAACAATCCTACTGATGAGCTCTAGGCAAATATAATCACTCTAGTGTTTACTTTTTTCCATTTTCCTTGCTTCTGTTTTTTCTCTTCTTCTTCTTCTGTTTTGAATCTCACTCGACTTCCTGACAGGTCCTAGCGTCTTGTGGGGCGGGTACAGCTGACCATTCAGCCAATCATGTCCATTGTTCAGAGAGAAATGTCATCCGTATCTCACACTAAACAAAGTGCGATTGGCTGGAAACATGTCACATGGGAACAGATGCCTTCAGGGCTCACAAAAAAAACTCTGGCATACTGATTACAACCTCACATTCATGAAATGGTCAAATTATCGTACATTTGGCCTTTTTTGGGATTATTGATCGTACATCGTACAGAGGGCCAAAGTATTGTACAAATACGATAATTATCCTACACCTGGCAACGCTGCTGCTGTTGCATCAATTCAATTGTTTTAATCTCTTTTTTGAAAGTGCCTGGACAAAACCTTAGAAAAACATTTGTACAATGTTTGTTTGCTGTGGTATTGTTATCTGCTTTGAATGTGGACTATGTGAGTCTCATGCTATGATCCCATTGTGTTTTCCAGCTAACACCTACCAGTTCTAGTCATCTGCAGCATCTTTTTAAGAAAGTTTTAAGAAAATATACAGGTAAAAAAAATGAAATAAATAATAAAACAAATAAAACTTTTATTTCTGCATGTTGAAACTTACATAACTCAATGACAGAGGTACTTACAATGAGTCTGACTGCTGGAGAATAACATTCAGAATGTCACCTTTCATATGAGAATACACATGTACATGTACTACAAATGGAACAAGAACAGCTGTCAGTTTACTTAGGGTATGACTTGGATGGGTGTTTTGGGATTAATTTAGGTGAATTTTACAGGAATGGTAATGTGTAAATTTTATACATGTGATCGCAACGTCTGTCAAATTATTTTTATAGTATACTTTTTTTTCCTAGATAGTTTAACGTTGCTTCAGTTTGTGTTTCTTTTAGTGTCATCTTTGCTACTACCACTAGGCGCCACCAAAGCCAGATCACTGCATTCTTCATTCAACCCTTGCTCTATTATTAGTATTATTTGCAATAATTAACAGGTTTTGTTATAACACATGCATTATAACACATGCATTAACTGATTCAGCTTACCTTTGTGATGAAGACTGATCTGATGATTTCACCTCATGCAGCATGACAGGAAGTCCACAGAAAAAAAGTATATTCCACTTTGTCCGTGTCTCATAGAAGAAGCATGAAAGAATATTTCATCAGTGTCATTTTTTTTGCAGTGAGCAGAGGCCTTCCTGTGCAAGGATTAAAATGTTTACAACTTAGTGAAGCTCATGTGTGATGTACATGACTGCTGAACAAAAACTACATTTTGTGATTCATGCCCTTTGATGTGTGAGGCAAATATTAAATGTGTGGTCAGGTTACAGGCACTTTGTGGTTTTGTTTAAGAACCAGACGGCTTTCATGGGGTAGTGATGGGAATGATGATGGGGGTGGGGGGGCAGCCTCCTTGAACTGCAGCAAACGGTTCTGAGCAACACATGGGTTTCATCGTTGACACAGAACACAGCCCGGGCTGATCCGGCAAGAATATCTGACATGTGTAATAAATATGGATGGCTGTAGTGTGTGTGTGTGTGTGTGTGTGTGTGTGTGTGCGTGTGCGTGTGCACACACACACACACACACACACATGCATGTTAACTCTGTGTGAATCAGCATAATTGTAAAGCACTGCATTTAGGACATTTCGGTTTAAGGTTAGAATTAGCTTTAGGCAAGGGTTAGGGTTAAGGCCCATTTATCCTCAGCGTTAAATACGGATCCGGATACGGACGGAGCTTTCTGTTTGTGCTCCTCGTTCATTTCGTCCGTATTTCTGCATGTTTCCATAAAGTTTACGGATACAGGCCAAACGGAGCAGTACCACCGGAAACCGTGGGGGCAGTGTCGCTGTCACTACCCGATACGTAGCTCTAAAAAAGAATTCTCCGTCCTCCAGTCACGATGTATTTAACGGCCTCACCGACCACCGCCTCCTACAACGCTTCCTCTGTTTTTGTCTTTTATGCAAGAAGTACATTATCAATATCTCCTCCACATTCGCCATGTTTGTTTTTGAGTTTGTTGTTGTCATAAACTTTTGACTCTGGGCTGCCCCCTGGTGGATATATTGGTTAACATCCATGCCAGCGTAAAGGACGCATGGAAGTATGTGGGCAGTGATGGTAACATCGTTTGAAACGGACGTATACATTTTCGTACATAAAGGGAGCATAAATGGGCCTTTAGGCATTTAGTTGGCATGGTTAGGCGTAGGGTGACATAGTACATTCCCTAAAGTCCCTTTCCCACTTACACTGCTAACATTTGGCTTTTTACTGTAATGGGCAGGGTTACAATCAGTACTCCCACCGGAGTCAAATGACTCAGCTGTCAGTAGTCACAGGTATTGATCAGCTCTGGCTCTGATTGGCATTGATGAAAACACAACACCTGGGTGAACACACTAGTTTGCAAAGATGCAATGACAATGGCAATGACATGCCATGACAAAATACCGTCCATCCCCACCCAAGCAGCACTTAAACATGGCTCATTAGTCTGCGCCGACTTTGAAAGACAGATTGAATAAGTAAGAGACGTATAAAAGGAAGTTATCATTATGAAGTCTTCACAGGCCCCAAACTGCTTTCTGCTGTTTACTAACCTGTTTTCTGGCCTGTCTGTGACATTAAATGTGGCACATCAGAAAAACCCACTCAAACACAGAAAGGCATACTCATCTGCTGCAGAGCTTTGTACACAGCTCTGGTCTACTGTCAGTGGAACTATAGGTCTATAGCCTATGTTTAGCGGGACAGAGTATATACGCTAATTTTGGTGGAAAAGGGGTATATGGGAGAGGGAATGCATCATGTCAATAAGGGTCCTCACACAATATAGAATGACAAACCTGTGTGTTTGTGTGTGTGTGTGTGAAATGAAAGATGGGATTGAAAGGGGTCTATTCCTAGAGTTCTGTGTGTCTCTTTTCAAATACACAGGAAGTAAATACACACTCACAGGCCTGTCTGGCACTGCACCAGTCTGCATGTGTAACTGTATGTCTATCACACACACACACACACACACACACACACACACACACACACACACACACACACACAAACAAACTTTGTCAAACATTAACAAGAGTTCAAATACACATGTGTATAACTCACATCCAGCCCAGTTAGTGGTTTGTTCTCCTCTTTAATCAACAACAACAACAAAAAGTATTTTTATAGCTTTAAACTTTCTTTAAACTTTTAAATCCCTTTCATTATAATTATAATGTTGATGCTACGTATTTAGTAAGCATTTAGCAGATTTTAAAGATTTGATATTCATTCATTTTTCTTTTGAATAGCTGTAATTGACATTGTTTAATACAGTTTACCATGATGACATTTGGCTCAAAATGATTACCAGCCTAGAAACAGTAATAGTCAGTGTGATAATAAGTGATATTAGTGATAATAGTTGTAATAGTAATAGAAGAAATCACAGTGATGTTAATAGTGAGAGTGACAGAGACAGAAAAAAAGTTTAGTAATGGTGAGACAGGAATTGTAATGTTGTAGTGATAGTAAAAGAGAAAATTTACAATAATTGCAAAAAGAATTGTAGAAAGAATAGTAGTATTAACAACAATGAGAGTAAAACTAAAATAAATAGTACTGCGGATGGTCAAAGTAATAGTAAAAATGATTGCAACAGCAATAGTAAAATTGATACTGATTATAGTAATAGTAGTAGTTAATATAAAAATAGTAATGATAGTAAAAATAATACTGACAGTGATAATGATGTGAAAGTAATAATAGTGTCAGCAATGTCAGTAAAAACAGTAGTAATAGTAAAAGTGATAGTAATATTGACAGTAGTGACAGTACTGGCAGCAATAGTAACAAAAGAAAACAGCAGTTACCCATGGACCGAAAAAACAAACAAACAAACAAAAACACCACATATATGATATTACAGAAATATCTTTGCTGCTTTGTAATGTTTATAGTCATCATTTTAGGCTGTGCTTTTTAAATCAGGTAATCATATTATCACAAACTATTAATACATTATAAATCAAACACTGCTGTATGCCAGTTTTTACCCTGGTTTGAATCCCTTCTCTTAAAACATTTTCTGAATCAAATCTGTATGAGAAAGTCCAACACACAGCCCTGACCTCCACAAAACCCCACACATTTCCACACAGTGGAACTTGACAGTCCCCATCATGCCGCAGTGATGAGGAGATTAGCTGGTTATCAGGCCCCGCAGTGAACAGAGGCTGACTGACTGCTGCCTCTGTTTGTTTAGCTGGAAACTGGACTGTGTCAGGTGAGAGGAAATGGGCCAGGCAGCCCGCATTTCATGGCAGCGTTTTCACTGTTTCACTTTTGAGATTACTCGCACATAAAGAGATAGAAAAATTACACTGTTGATCACAAATAGTGTGTATACTGCTACCAAGAATTTTTTTCTTGTTAAAACAACAGACGCTCAGGGTTTTTAACTTTATTTACATTTCCCAAAGTTTTACAAAGTAAAAAAATGTTCTAAAGCTTTTGTTCCTTGGAAACATATTATCTTTATAAGCAGTGGAATATGTATGAAACAGGTCTTTTTTAGCTGCTGAATAATACTTGTGATTGGTCAAAAGTGACAGTTTAAGTCTGAATTTCTAAGTTTGCTTTCCCCATTGAGAACTACATTATTTTTACAAACATTCCATTTGCCTGGTGGCCTGCTGGCAATTGTCTAATTCCCAATTTTATTTCTTGTACTTTGAATGTAAATAAAGTGCCAGATTGCATAAAAATAAAGCATCAAACTAGAGCTTGTTTATAAAATAAATACATAAAGAAATTGCCAGGGTAGGTGGCCTGGGACCCTCCAACAGAGGTTTGGGCTAATTGCATGCTGCTAAGGGACCCCAGGGCAAAAATGAACATGGCCCCTATCAAGACTTACCTTTCTTTTCCACCTACATCATATGTCCTTATTTGTCTCAGTATGCTCCATAATAAGGTATTGATGCTTGGCTATCAACACATGAAATCCACAGTCATAATTGGTGGATGCTATGCTTGACTTTGCTTTTTTCTTTCACAGCGAGTAAGTGGATATGTTGATGACATTACTAACATGCGACTTGAACAACAAGTGAGCTGAAAGAGAAGGCTCATTATACAAAGACACTGATGAAAATGTCTCACCGAATTTGGGGAACTTCTGTTGGTAAGGACCAACATTGAAATTATGAGACAAACTCAAGAGACTCCTCAAATCATGGACCGGCTACGAAAATGAAACACTGCTTCATGTCCAGTCTCCTGCATGCTCTAGGCACCACCCCTCACCAAAACCAAACAGAGTGCTTCCAGTAGGTGAAAACGTGTCTGACAATCTCCTGTTGTGTGTGAAGTGAAAAAAGGGCAACTCCGAACATTGTCAGTCTATTCAAGTAAATGGCCCAGTTTCATTCAGGCATTGGCCAGATGTGTGTGGAGGTGTGAAAGTAGGCAGGGTTTTGGTGCAGACACCGTCTCCACATTTAAGAGTAGACTTTAGACTTTACTCTTTCATGAAGCTTATAGTTAGGGCTGGCTCAGGATTGCCTTGGACCAGCCCCTAATTAGGCTCATATAGGCCTAGGGTTCTTCTCATAGTCAGGGATGCATCCTTGGTAGGACAGGTCCGTCCAAGTCAGGTCCTACAGAGGCCAGGCAAGACTCCTTCCTAGCATTCAGTGAACACACACTGGAACAGGCTAGCGAGTGCTTGGGTGTGCATCATTAAAGAGGCCCTGCCTTCAAATCTGGCAAATTGTACACCAAGAATTATGGGTACTTCATGCCGCTGAGGATACGCACATTCATCCTTGAGGATTCTCTGAAAGAAGGACTCAGTCGTCGGTAGAATTTGACAGATCCTTGAAATTGGAACAGGCCATCAGCAGAATCAATTTCAATGACATAGCCTCCTTGATATGTAGCCATTTAAGAATCCATCCCTGACTTTGAGAAGCACCACTAGTCTGCTGGGGGACTTCCTCCTCTTTCTATTTGTTAACATTCAGGTACCATCAAAGGCGCTGTATGAAAGAATGTGGCCAAAATGGTTACTGCACTCAAATTCAAAATACTGCTGCGGGTTGTGTCTGCCCCCCCTCCCCTACAGATTAATGCTATGTACCGGGACACTGCTAACGCTGCTGCCGGGATACAGCTGAGGAAAAAAACACAAATTCAAAACATAAACATGAACATAAACTTTTTTTATATGCAAATATTCTGGCTGTACTATTGTTGTCGGTGAGATCAGTATGTTATATGAACATTATTCCTTAGTCTCTGTGACATATTAGGATTTTTTTTACTATTTGCTTTAGATTTCTTACATATAGCTCCTTTAATGCTTTTTACTAACTCAGCTTTTTCCTCTGAGTCTTTGTGGGGGTTTTTTCCCCCCTTATCTGCTATGAAGGTCCAAGGACAGAGGGATGTTGTATGTTGTAAAGCCCTCTGAGGCAAATTGTGATTTGTGATATTGGGCTTTATACATAAAATTCAATTGAACTGAACTTTCTCCAAATCTCTCATTTTCATTTGTCACAAAACTACAGCAGAGTGCAACGCCAAAAATGAGAGAGAGATTGAGATTGGACGATCCATCGAATTGAGACTACAAAGACGCACAAAAGTTTTTGTGGGGGGATTCAGGCGCTACTCAGCAGTCTGAGGAGCACTTAAGTATTATGATCCTGTATTAAGAGGCTGAGTGACACCACTCAAACTTGTTTCTGATTGGAAGAAGTTAAAGTGAATCCACTCTCCCCTATCACAGACATGTGGCTCCAATTATTATCTTCCCTATGACAAATTATAAGAGGTCATAAGTACAAGAATAAATTCTTCATATGAGCATAACAAAATCTATCTATCTATCTATCTATCTATCTATCTATCTATCTATCTATCTATCTATCTATCTTCCTGATGTTGTGATGATGTAAATTATGCAGATGCTAGTTTCTCCTGAAGTCAAATGTAAGACGACATCAGTGTGAAAGCCTGGACGGCCCTCACCATGTATTTATCCCCCCTCTGAAGGATGCATTACCAAGTCTCCCTGTTTTATTTGCCGTATTTAACCAGGTTTTACAGATCAGGGCTCTGATATATAAAGATGCATCGGCTATTGTAGCTTTGTGAGTCTTCAGCCTCCATCAGCAGCCTGATTGACGCTTCTATTCACCTATAAGTGCTGCCTTCACACCGCTTTTCCACAGCTTTTATTTTCAAATGGACGTTTCGTTTTATAGCAATCCCTTTTGACTCGCTCCTTTCACTGCCACTTGGAGGTAGAAATATAGAAATAAATGTGAAAATAATAACAGCATATGGCCCCTTTTTTTCTCTCTCCCACTCTCCACTCGGCTGGAATCACAGTGTGACTGTATTACAGAAAAGGCTTTTCAGCAAGAAGAGCATGTTTCCATATGAAAAGGCAACAACAAGCGAGGCTTCTATCACATTCATGCACCCAGGACAGGAGAAAAAGTCATCCATGTGTGCCATTACACACCAAAAAAAAGTGTCACATTCAAATTTAATCCACCTGTAAATGATCTGAGCTGGACTAAAGAAATTTAAATGTAATTTTAAACCTAAAAATCCTGATTTGCTTTTCATATTGCTAAACATGTATAAATAAATAACCATAAGCTAAAGGCTGCAGCTGCTGAGTTTAGAATACTGATTCTATATTATACTGAATACTCTTGCCTTCGGGGTTAAGGTTAACCCTCCCCTTTTACAAGTATTTCAGTTTTAATAAAATACGCATAATATGTGATGACATGTTTCTGCTGAATCAATATCATGTTGCATTTTGGATTGAGAAATATATTGGGAAAAACCATGAGCATTTGCATGCCTCTCTGAAGAAGTACACTGCAAATGATTTCCAAGAAGTAACAATATGTAACTATAATATGTCACATTAAGTTACATTATTATCATCTCACTCGCTTTTTCTGTTATATTTAACCAAATTCAGGATTTTCCTGTGAAATTCTTGCAGGTAATATAGTAATTTTACAGAAAAACACAGCTAAATCTAATATATGGAGTTTAACTGTGAGATCACAGTAATCCAGTATACATAAACTGTGAAGTTACATTTAAATTCAGTAATTTACAAGAACACACTGTTATATCAGTAATGTTATGAGCTTTAACTGTGAGGTTACAGTTAAATATAATAATTTTACAGGAGTATACTGTCATATCACAGTAATATGCAGCCAGAAGCATAGCATACACTTGCCATGTTATAGGACTTTTTAAAAGGGTCTCAGTCATTTTTTTTAATTGTACATTTTTTAATTCTATATTTAAGTTCTTGAGTGTTGCAACATTTTTGCCTTATTCCTTGTAATATGTTTAATGTATGCACCAAAAACCAAAGAAAATTCCACATCAGTGAAAACCTACTTGACAATAAATCCTCTATGATTATGATATATCACAATATGTTGTCATGATGTTATCGCAATACTATCGCAAAAAATTTAAAATCGCAATAATATATCTCACCTTTATTTATTCTCAAATGGACATTGGGGTTACCCTAATTTTCAATGCCGTCAAGTTTACAAGCACATATAAGTATCCTGATAATATTGTATCGGGGGCCTCAGGTGATCCCCACACTTTTCAGTTTTGAGACACATTTTATTTTGAAATTAAATTTTAAATGGATATTTTTTATTTGTTGCTCCAAGACAGGATTGTGCTGTATATCAGCGACGGAGATGTATATATGAGGTAAAACAATGACCCTGCTCAATGGTTAAAAGGGTGAAAGAGCAATGATGGAGTGGCTGAGGTGGGGATAGGTTTTTAAAAGGAGTGAGTGAACTATGTATTATAATGGGAAGGCCCACAGTAGTAGAGCATGTGAGACAACATTCTATTGCATTTATTTAAAAAATCCAAAACTCAGTTTAAAGTCAAAAATAAAAACTTAAATGGAAAGACTGACTTGTATGCTTAATTGTTTTTAATGTGGACTCATGGAAGACTAGCTAAAATCCAATCAAATCAAGTCTTTTCCTGCTGAGGATAGTGACAGTGAGTGGATCCATCTTATACATTTAACCACTGAGTCAACACAAAGGAAATACAAATTCTTGGCCTATATAGAATCAGATATTTCTTAAATGAAGAGCAATCCATATGTGCTGTCTATGTTTGTAAAGAAAACGTGTAGTTAAGTGTAATAGGGAGCAAGTAGAGGAGAGTTACAGGTAGCCATACAGACATCGGTAGGCTATATCATTTGCAAAAACAGAGTGCAGTGCAGGGAATGTGAAAACCCGTCTCTGTCATGAGCAAAAGCAACAGCTGCCTGATGTTCCACAGTGTGAAAACACAGTAAATGGAGACAGGTTCTTAATGTGAAGTAGAACAAAATATTGAATTGGTAAAGAAATCATAATGTATGCTCTAAAACACCTGTGAAATGTGCATGTTTTTTTAAAACCCATATGGTTCATAGGTGTAGATTTTTGGGGGGACAGAGGCCGTGTCCCCCTAAATATTTGACACGTGAACATTTGTAGCCCCTTGTACCCTTTTATTTTGACCAAATTAAAACCATTTTAAACTGTAAATTAATTCAGAAAAAGCACAAATTGGTGCATAAAAAATTAGCAGAATGCAGGAAATTAGCGAAGTGTTTGATGCTCAAACTTATTTGGCTGAGGACCCTTAAAACTCTCGTTTCATATGTGCCCATCAGATACTTTACTTTTTTAAACTGAAATATTATCAGATGTGACCAATCTCGCAAAACCCAACAATAACTAGGTCTATATATTCAAGTCCATGTTCCCTTTCACGGAAATAACTTAATACTTCAATCGAAACATACTGGGTGGCAAACATGTTTAAATGCCTTCTTTCTTTCTCTTAGAACCAACTCTGTTTAATGTGTTGTAGCTGACGTTTATGCGGGATTAATATGTTTTATCCACAATTTAAAAATACCATGCAAAACTAATACAAGTCATATTTTCGTGTAGGGAAACAAGGAGGTGGAATTCATCTGTAGAGCTGATTGAAATCAGTTGCTTTAACGCATTAGTGGAGGACAACAAGCTTCAAACAGAGCTCTAACTCTGTGTCCGCACCGCGCTAATCATCTGCCATATCTAAACGGCACATTTCCAAATCACAAACTTATCTGTCAGCCTGACGTGAGCATGTGTTAAGACCCCACTGAGTGTTAAATACAATCAGCGAGTCCCATTAAGGTCTGAACTGGGAATCCACGTTCCTCCACAGCAGCCACCCCCAAACACACACACACACACACATACACAGACAAACTCGACCACTCAGCGCATGTTGATTAGCGGTGTAAATATGCAATAAGTACTCTTTTTCCAGGCTGAATGGAGGCGATAATGGGTCGTTATCTTATCCCGGTCAGGGGGGAAATGTTCGGCGGTGATGACCCGCAGAGAGGGAGCTGCTGCTGGGGAGGAAACGCAGTGATCTGCTCCCCGCGGAGAAGCGAGCGGACGGTGGATAATGAGATGAATCCCAGATATAGTGCTCAGTGGTTTCGGTCCCACATGGAAATACAGTTAATATTCATTTACTCATGTAGGGAAGGGAAGCGGAAAACGAATAAAAGCCTTGATTACAGTTTTACTGCATCTTTCCACACATGTTGCCCACATACAGGTCAACAGGTTATTTTATTAACTTCAGCTAGCAGCATAATCGCATGACTTGGGAGTGTTTACACATCTGTAACACTACATTAAAAATAAGTGATTATTTAATAATAATCATGACTAATAAAAAAAATGACTCCGCGCGTAAATTTCCTGAGGCCTACGACACATTTTATAACCGTATCAATACATTTTAATTAAAAAGTTTCTGTAGCTAATGATAGACTTAAAGTTGCCAAACGATTTGAAATTTATAAATTAATAATAGCATTTAACTTACTTCACCACTTTTGCGCACAGAAGAATTGTTTTACAAAACCTGTTTTCCCCCTCAAGACCTACCAACAATAATTGAAAAAGAAATAACCTGTAACCCACCTGGCTCAGTACGATTAAAGATTCTGAACATGCATTTCTTTATTTTTTGGTGTCGTTTTAAAGGTTTGACTCTGACTTTATAATCGGTGGAAGAGGCCCTATCCGCCCCCTGACTGTAAATACTAATGTAAATGTGTTCCATAGATTATGATGCCTTCATTGACAAGGAAATAATCGGATTACTCTAACGAAGACCCTCTGTGTCCCAACAACAAGAGTTCCCGAAGTCTGCAAACAGTGCGGATTATCTTAATTGAATTAATTCTCAATACACAGATATGTGGCCGTTCACGCCGGCCACAGCAGCTGATCCCAGAGCAGCCGCTCCACCGTGACGTCAGCGGGGTATAAAAGCAGCCCTGCTCTCAGTCGGTCCTATTAAAACCACCAGTCCGCATCCTCGACACGAACCCGCGGAGTCGCGCATGCAGGGAAGAAAAGTGCCCTCCAGAGTCACCATGGCGCAGATTTAGGAGAACCTTTTTGTCCACGGAGCACAGAAATCTTTCAGTTCAGGACTTTTACTTTCGCCAAGCTTTTTTTTCCACTTTCCCAAGTTTTCCCGTTTCCGAGCCGCCGCGCACCGGTGTGATGCCCGCCGGGATGTTCAGCATAGACAGCATCCTGTCCGGCCGGCCGAGCTGCAAGGAGCCGCTGCTGCTGCACCGGAGCGGGCCGGTGGTGCTGTCCGCCGGCCTTACGGACTCTATCTATACCGACTACAACGGACTGTACTCGGCCACATGCGGGCCCTCTCCCCCCGGTGTTCAGTCTGTGAACGGGACCAGGATAGGATATAACGGCTACTACTACGGACAGCTACACGTCCAGGGCGCCGGAGGAGCGCCGCCGTGCTGCGGCTCTGTGCCCGGTCTCAGCCCGCAGCAGTGCCCCTGCATCCCGGCAGGTAGGACAACCAAACTCATGCTCTTTTGATAGTTGTCAGCTTAAATTTAAGTGTGAACTCTTTACTCAAGGAGTAATGCAGGATTTTTTTTCTGTTTGTTCCAAATAACAGATCGGTCGGTTTTTAAGCAACATTAACATTAATTAAAAATAAAAAGTGATATTTCTGCAGACAGTGTGTGCTTTATTCGTTGTACCAGGTCTCAGTTTGAGCCCAAATTTCTAAGACAATATGTTATTCAAAGGACTGATTCCCAACAGTTTGTGTAAAACATGATGGTTGATTATCTGTTTTCGTGACAAATTTCCTCGCACAGACAAAAATTTAAATTTTTAATCTTATGCGTAAAACCACGATTTGCAACATTAATTTCCACATATACTACAATCTGCACATTTACACACAGAAACCGATTGAGACACTTGCAAATAGGAAATATTAAATGAAACGAATCTGATGTCAAATAAATGTGTGATGTCTTCATCTTGATGACCCAGTGCTGTTGCGGGTTTAATGTGGAAACCCATTTCCAACTTGTTGCTTTGTGCTTAACATACCTGTGTGTACAGGGGGAGAAACTGTTTCAAACTAGGGAATATGTCTGCACACATTTAAAGATACAGAGTTTGCTATATTTAATGCATGAGCAAAAATATTAACATAAAAAGATAAAGCTCAAGTGAGCTATTTTACGCACCAGCTGTAATCTGATCGTACACAACCGAAGCCAGAGCTTCCAATTAGCCTCATTACGCACGAGCACTGTTTATATGTTTGTATATAGACTGCGGCAGTTTGATTGTTCCAACCATTCAACTCACCCGTGCGTGATATTTCTTCGTCCCTCCGCCATGCAGGCTACGAGAGCCCGGGCTCGGTGCTTATCTCTCCAGTCCCGCACCAGATGATGTCCTACATGAACATGGGCAGCCTGTCGCGGACCGAGCTGCAGCTCCTCAACCAGCTGCACTGCCGCAGGAAGCGGAGGCACCGCACCATTTTCACGGACGAGCAGCTGGAGGCTCTGGAAGGCCTCTTCCAAGAGACCAAGTACCCGGACGTCGGCACCCGGGAGCAGCTGGCCCGCAAGGTCCACCTCCGGGAGGAGAAGGTCGAGGTCAGAGCCGCTTTGACTTTTCACACAGTTGCTTTTAAAAAAAAAAAATTCACTGCACTGATTCTCATTATATAGGCTATTTAAAAAAAAAAGTCAAAACAGGCAAAACAACATTCAGTTTCTCTCATTTAATATAATAATAGTAATAGTTTGGTTTATTGTAAAACAAGCAGATTTCATAACAGAAACAAAGATGTTATACACCAGAGATAGACTAACAATTTTAGTCTTTTTAACAGATGGCAAATGCTGAGAAATGTAGTTGACAGATCATTATTATTATTATTATTATTATTATTGGTAGTTGTAGTAGTAGTATTAGCATAGTTTTAATTTCTTATTGTAGTCTTTGATATGGACTTTTACACAATTTAGGTAATAACCACGGACCTATATTTTTAGTTATTACCAAGATTTTTTTTTTTTTTTTTAATTATTTTATTATTATAGGCGGCCAGGATTTTTGTCCCGCCCCTGTCCCTAATTTATTGGCCTATAAAGTTCATTTAAAAAAAACCACAGCAACATGAAAAAACCCGAAAAGGATGTGACATCATTTAGCTTACTTTAAAAATAAGTGCACAATAAGACATCTGATCAGGAGAAGACAGGACATTTCAGTGGTAGATTTGTTGTGTCTGACAGTGCAGTTTTAATGACTTCCAACAGAGATGTATTCTTCGAGACCATAGCTCTGCTTTCATTTAACATTTTTCTGAATAAATGAAAAAAAACAAAACATTTTCTACGGAAAATCACGTGAACAAACTAGATAATAATTATAATAATACAGCTGCTAATATTATTTAACACCGCCATTATTATCATTATTAATAATAATAATGATGAATGAACATGAACAATTTCTTATCATTGTTATTATCATCAAATTAATAAGCAAAACTAAGTAGAATGCAAGTAAAGTAAGTACAAGTTCATGGTATGAATAATGTCTTGTTTTGGATTTTCTAAAAAAAACAAACAAAAAAAAAACAATAATGCACTCTGACGATTTTTCACACAAAGGTGTGATTTTTGACTTTATAAATACAACTGACTTTTTTTTCGTTAAAGGGTGTTTTCAGGGAGTTTTTCCTCAGCCTATGTGCTGTGAGGGTCCAGGGACAGACGGATGTCGTACGCCCCCTGAGGCAAATTGTGATTTGTGATATTGGGCTTTATAAATAAGACTGCATTGAACTGACGCGCTGTGGGAAGAAAAGAAACATTACAGGCTAAACACCGGGACAATTTTACATATGAACACACAATGTTTCAATCTTTGATTGATATATAAAATATAAATATTTTAAAATATAAAGACAGGCTTGACGTATGTGAAATCCCGCATAGACGTAACGTGAGACATATTTTGGGATTAGTTATGCGAAGGAACAAATATCGACAAATGGAAGCACTGTTAGGCTCTTGAGATCTAACCAAACATTACGGGCAAGAAAATAAAACAAAGCTTTGAAAAAGTACTAAAGAAAAGAAATGAAATGAAAGGAAGGAGAAACTTCAGTCTTAGGTATTAAAACTGTTCTTTGTTTTCAACACGTAGGTTTGGTTCAAAAACAGACGCGCGAAGTGGAGGAGGCAGAAAAGGTCTTCATCAGAGGAATCAGAGAACTCTCAGAAATGGAACAAATCCACCAAAACGTCCGCGGAGAAAACCGAGGAGAGTAAAAGCGAGGTGGACTCGGACAGCTGATAATAAAAGCGACCTGACGCGGCCACATGTGTGTGTGTAGGCTACATATAGTGGAAAGTGGTGTGGACTCGACGGCATGCTGGTGGTGTGATCAAACGTGTTGCCATGTTGCACAGTTGTACATATCTACATTTTATTATGGATTCTGTGTCCGCTATTTATATTTAATTTAAGTTTTTTTTGTAATGTTAAGCACGCCAGAGGACGTGAGGCCCGGAGGATTGACTGACATGTCTGAATATATCGTAATATTATATGTGACATTTTTGTGGATATTAAATGTTGTAATTCTGGTATATTTTTTTCCCGTTGTAGCATTATTCAGTGCGCTCAGCCAGCCGCAGCGGAAACACGTGGAGACTGTAAAAACACTCCGAGGCTGTGCGCAGCATCACCATACAGCTGATGTGAAAAATAAGCCGGCATTTTTATCTTGTTTTATTTTTCAAAAATAAGCAGACCTACGTAAAAGGACAGCGAGTATTCATTAAAATATAAATGAAACATCATCACCATGTTGTCTGACTTTTTCTTTGAGGTGGAGAGATGCTGATGTCACAGGACCGATTCAACAAATATAAGGCATAGGATTTTAAAAAGGTAGCTCGTGTTTGAATTCTGTAAAATTCTAATTGCAATAAAATACAAATTTGGCAGTAGTTACATTCTACAAATAATGACAAAAAATAAAACAAATAACAAAAATAGAAATAATAACAGATTAACATAACTTATTCTAAGTGCCACATGTCTGTTGTTGTTTTTTCCATGCCATTTGGGGCTTTTGTTAATTTGGCGGTAGTTACATTCTACAATTTAAAATAACATGTGCGTTGGATATTTTATAAGCTGATTTCAGTATTGTATCTTTTCAAAAGCAACTTAAAATCCCGTCCTCAGCAATGGTTTGGAGAAAGATGGCTTCATGTTGATAAGTACAACACGCGCAAAATAAAACTTGAGAAATAAAATGTTAAACGTTAAATTAATAATAACAATCAGTATTCAAGAAATCTTCCCTTTTGGTGTCATAGTTTTCTGCTGGGTGGACGTGGCGCTTGGGGGACTCATGATGACCTCGCTATTGCTAAAATTCTTGCTACGGCCTTGCAAATCGTGATTATTTTCCATTAGATCAACCGATCAGTCTTAAAAGGTCCAAAGAGATTTAGACAACTATGCGTCACGCAAAGTGGGTCAAATTGTTGTCTACAAACTTCTTATTTAGTCTGAAAATCAGCCAGTTAAAGCAGCAGACCCTCATGGGAGAGACAGATTTGGTTTTATTACTTAATAACCAGCTTACTCTGCTGTTTAATGACTCATTTTGTTATCACCTACTTTTCTGTAGATGGAATAATGGCATAATTAGACTAGAGGTTTTGGCGCTCGTCACTATTTCATAAAGTAAATTGGTCTTCATTTTGTCAAAGCTGCGCATTTGCTCCTTAAATGGCGTGTGAATGTCAGTGTTGAGTGTCAGAAGCCTCTGATGAATCCAGACATTGAACATACTGTACTGCCTGTCTAACCTGTTATGCCCCACATTTTTCCACTGGAACACTCCAGAAGCATCAGGCCCGTATGTGTTGTCCTTTCCATTATAGCATATATATTCAGTCCCAAATTTAAAGGCCTTTTTAACTCCTCACTAACATAGAAGACGGGAATAATCGTACACTGAAGACAATAAGAAATTCTGGCTTAGGTCATGTTTTTTATTTAAATTTTTATTCATTTTAACATATTGACTTTATAGACTTAATAGAACAATACAAATGATGTAAATATAAAAGGATTCACAGTCACAAGAAAGGTAGAGGCTGTTTGAGCTTTTTCTTCCCTTTGAACCTTTCCAGATTTTTCAATACCACCTTCCATAAAGGTAATACCATGGGACAGTCCCATAGGATGGAGAAGAGTACCCACCTCTTCATTACATTCCCAGCATTATTGTCTTGGGTTAGAATTATTTTAAACAGTTTCAGGGGTGTGTAATAATACAGTATCTATGTACAACTTTATGGTGGATCAACTCACTCCTCACATCGAAATCATATCCTGCCATAAATCTTCCCTAATCTCGCAACCAAGATCCCTGTGCCGCATTTGTCTTGGGCTTTTGCACATTTTAGTTTGAATATTTGACATTTTCTTGTAGATTATTGCGGCAGTGTTGAGTATGGGGGTAATTTAAAAACTCTTGAGGATTATTCTTTAAATACTTTAAGAAATCTGCTTCATTAGTCTAACTAAATTGTTTTTTGTTGTTTTCAAATAACATAAATGTGCAACTCTGTTGAGGTCACTGACGACAACCTTTTGCCAACCATGCATCCTGAAAGAATACCTTTTTCCCTAAACTGAGGGTTATTCCATATGGAAGGGTAGCTTTGTTTGTATAGTGAAATCCCCAAAAACTTATGTGCCCTTGCCCACTGAGGATGTTGTAAGATTGGATTTCCTTCATCTGTCGTTTTTGTTGTGTTCTTCTGTGATAAAAGTTCCGGGTTTAGATATGGTGGATGATAAAAAAAAAAGCTTAGAAATAGTAAATCAGCAGGAAAAAAATTAAACATACATTGAGATCATTATTAATTTCTGTTCCTCATACAGTACAACCTTGGCCAGTTTAAAAACACAAGCATTTGAGTTTTTGCACCGGAGCTGTTATAGCTGATAGTTAACAGATATTCTGATCTTTTAGGTCTCCATGCCAATACAAATAAAAAGGATTAAATATGTCCTTATTATGTTATTTTTTCAGCTGAAAAACAGCATTTAGAGGACCATGTGAAACTATGATGAAAGCCACAATTTTGGAATTGTTTTAGGGCTTAAGGTTGGATATTTGTTTCCCACTCTTTGGTTCAGGAATTTCAATCAAACTAAAGGTTTTATGAGCTGTTTCCATCAGCAGGCAAGTGTGTGGATGTAGTATATGGCCTTTTTTGGATGGGCTATAATTCAGTCTTTGTCACTGTGCTGTAAAATGATGTGATGGTCATATTCTAACTCCATATTAAGTTCCACACCTCTCTATGGGTGGAATTTCAGCTCACGTGCAAGTCCAAATAACCAACATTATGTGACAAAATACACAAAAGCAAGACAGACAAGACTAAACAATACAGATGAATATAATACCAATTTCACCAAATCCCTACTCATGACAGAAATCTCATTTATCATATAACTATAATGATAATAATAAAAAGAAAACCTACAACCCAAAGGAATAAGGTCAGAAATGATTACCTGAGGTGATCATTGAAATTGTTGCACCAACAGCTGGCTCAGCAGCTGTTTGGGTCGGGACATACAGGGATACATTACTGATTTAAAACGAAGATTTACTTTTAATGGTAACGAAGCAAATAAATGAATGATTTCAATCCTGTCCCGATCGTATAGCCGCAGGGACAGGAATGCAGCCTCCATACTTTGTGAGTTATGACTGAATGCTCATTTCAGCAAATGTGGAAAACAGTCCAGTGCTGGAATTTGGCACCCGATTCTTATTCTTGTTAATGTACTCTGTAATCAGATATTTCCTGATTTAAATCATAAATTGATACAATATTTTATTTCTCTATGATCTTGTAAAACTGTTTGTGTTAACCCCTTCAGACCTGAGGGTCTGCTTTTTGCAGCTTTTTTCACCCATGAAGAAATAACATGGTGCAAAAATATCACAAACACTGCAGTGGGCTTTAGCCGTGTGATAACTGTACAAATGCATAGGACAGCAATGTATTGTTTCTACTGCATTTTTTAAATTTAATTTATTTTTGTTTTCAAAATTTTATTCATGACACTGCCTTTCAGAATAATTGGGCTTCTTGGAATTTCTTGAAACCCACAGAGCAAGTAACATTAGTCAATATCATACTTCAATAGGTTTAAAGACTGACTGATTTCATCAGAAGGAATCTCAAATGCATTTAAAAAAAACTGATTAATAAATAAATCAAAGTACAAGGGCCACTTGGGAGCTTTGTCTGCAGCTTCCAATCCCAGTTCATGGCCTTCCTCAGCAAATACAGAAACGTTGTAAGGCTGACACAGAGACAGCTTAGTTGTCATCCCATTGCCTAAGCATTGAATGTGGTGGGTGAATTCAAACATCGTAAGCATTTTTACTTTTTTTTTTCTTACTTGTATGATAACTAATATTGATAGTTAATAAATAATCTACTGAGGCAGTGGTGTTGATGCCTGAATACTCATTCTTCAACAAATGTAAGTCTGCAGTTAGTAATGTTAGTACGGAAAAGCGCGAAAAAGGGTTCATCTTTCAATCAAATTAGTTTTTACTTACAAACAGTAAGTGTCTGGGCTGCCTTAAATTTTTAAGTTGACTGAATCTGAGAAGACACAGTGAATCATTACAAAATTACCTCAACTTGTCTTCTCAGATTCAGTCAGCTTAAAATTTCAAGGCAGCCCAGACCCAAACCAACTGTTTTAAGTTAAAACAAATGGATCCTTTTATTTTTCTCTTTAAGAAGCCTTATGTTGTTTTTGTTTATAGTTTATAAATAATGTAACCATTAAACCATTAATAAAGCCATTATCTATGACCGACAAACCTGGCTGCCTCATTAGAAATAATACCTGTGACTGCATATGGGATTTTGTGAGCTCGGGAATTTTCTTCTGAGAATTTTATTTTTTATTTTTTAGGAGTTTTAGTTTATTTATTTATTCAAATCAAAGTCAGGAATAAACTTTCATGCTCAGTCTCAATTATATCTGGTTGTTGATGCCTGATGTCCACTAAGATGGTCATTTGATTTGGGGAAAAAAGTGTGGAAATTAATATTGTTTCTCATCTGACTTCCTGTCTTGTCTGTCTGCAGGTCTTCTCTAAGGCCTTACTCTGTCAGCTGGAAACTTTTACGTCAAAACGGTACATTTATTGACAGGTTAAAGTCTGCCTATTACTCAGCCAAAGTGCGTTTTCTTTTGCTGAAATGCTCATTTAGTACTCACACGTTTGAAAGTGTATGCTCAGCAATGTATTAAAAATAGGCCAACATTCTATTATCATTGTCTAGAATACTAAAGGCATCACATTGATACTGCTAATGAAATATACACTACCATTACAGAAGTTATGACTTCCCATCTGTGCGTTGTACTGCAATGTGACTTACAGCATGACATTGATGACAGTGTGAGCAGCAGTTTTAACTCTGTGCAGTTGTTCTTGATTATGACTGATGTCTGAGTATCAGAGTGGTGCAGACATGCAGCCTGACAGCTTCACTGTGATCTCTGCTTTATTCTAATCAGAGCTGACTGTGCAGCACTCTGCAGCCCACACTGCTAACCAGAGGTGGACTCAGCAAACACACTTTGCCACAGATCATCTGTGCCACAGTTTTTCCATTGAAAAAGACAGCCACATGTGTAATCAAGATGAATATGCGTTAGTTTAACATTGACAATGAAATATTTCATTGAAACAAAGATGCTTTACTCTCAGAGGAATTGAATCATGTGGCCAGTATGGCTTTATTCACTGGGATTAAATGACACTGTTTTTTTAAGTAGGTTGCAATAATACTTAAATATGTTTTTAACAATTTTTAAAATACCTTTTTTTCATGAGCTCAACACTGGTTCACTCTCTTGTTGAGGGGCAATGTGTTTATCCGTGAATACACATGCTAGGTAAATATCCTTAAATAAATCATAAACAAAATGTCCCAAACTAATTTTTACCCTGGTGCTCCACTATGGGTTAACCCATCCCTGCCCGTCCTGCTGTCAGTCTAGTTAGCAGCAAACTAATCATAGCACAATTGAAATTGAATTGAGGAAAATAATATGGTAAATTATCATTAAACTTTAGCAGGGCTGCCCCCTTATATTTGACCAAGCATTAGTTGACCAGAAGGGTCATAAGTCAGCAAAATTTCATTGGTCTCAACACAAAAACAAACAAGCAAACAAAAAAAGCAACAACGTGAAACTCTATTAGGAGCTGCACCTTTTTAAAATAAATCAAAACCTCTATGACTGGACCATATGGGAATTTGATTTGAAAGACAGACACAGGAAGAGGCCACGCTCAGCAGCCAGACAGGAGTCACATTAATTCATAGGGCTGGTACCTGCGGTTATTACACAGGCTAATTAATAACATGTCGGGCAGGAAATGTTAAGTGTGGGAAGCTGAAGGACGAACACAACATGTTGCCTGTCATTTGTCGACTACAAACATGACGTATCATCTGAAACATGTAATTCAATAATTAAATTAATATCGTAAACATGCAGGCGACTAGTCAACTAATGGGTCTAAATGAAGACTACTGGTCAACTAGGAAATTTTATAGTCTGGGGCAGCCCTACACTATAGATACAGAAAAGAACAGAATTTTGTAAAATGTTTTCTCAATTTACTTTTTGGACATTTTGGGATTCGGGGGTGCTGCTGTGCTTCACCATGAGCTCATAGCACACACTGTACATACCTACACACAGTCATTAGAGGCCAGATTCACTGTGCTTCAGCAGTCTGTCAGCCGTTTTATATGTGAACTGGGGTACAACCCCCTAATTTTCATATTAATTAGAACTTAAAATGCTCATTTGGCATTTTGCATTGCAACATTTATTCCCAATCCATCTACTGCACTGGTTCTCAAACTACAGTTACACAAACTCCCTCTAGTGGTACGCAGAGGAATGTCCAAAACATTAAAAACGAAATAAATAAAATCAATTAATATATTAAAGTATCAACCAAAATAACTTACCAAGTAGCAAGTAGTATCGAAACATCTCCAGTCAAACAATACCTGCGTTTGATCCTTTTTACTTTGGGGGTCTGATCCTAGACACTCCCAGCATCCTGCCAGATCTGCAACATTTCTGTTGCTCACATCTCCAGACTTGGAGTTGCTCTTCTCCTGGTGACAGTCAGTTCAACGTCTGCCTGATAAACATGAGCTAACACAGCGAGCTATTTCTTGCTGTAGATTGAGGGTTAGGGTTAGCTAATGGACAGCTACTCGACAGAGACAGCAACATAACTCAATGATATAGCAAAAAGCAAGTATGACGCTGGACCAGTTGGGAACCACTGACCTATAGAATATAACATTCATTCTGTTGTTTTGAAACATTTGTTAGGAAAATAATCAAAAAGTCGGCAAATGTAATATGTAATTTAATGGAGTAATTAAAGTTGTTAAGTTATTTATTATATTTTTGACAGGGTAACTAGTAATCTGTAAGCGATTACATTTCTAAAGTAAGCTTTCCAACACTGTACGGTACCTATTTCTCACCTAAAAAATGTTCAGAAACATATTTTAGCTTAACTTTCACTGTAATATGAAATTGCTTGTTACCAGCCGGCCGCCATATTGTTTCTTGTGGAAAAATGGCCAAGCTCGCATTGTGTAACCTACCAGCAGGAGGGTGCAGTGCACTCTGGTAGTAGTAGGTTTTCTGTCTCTTGAGCAAAAACAAATGCTACGGCCCTTTTCCTGTGTTTTCTACGGTCATGTAGCGCCAATTTCAAAAGTATTTGTGTCTTTGTACTGCACAGACAGCTGAGTTTTATGAAAAGCCCATCTTTCCAGCAGTAAAATACTTTAAGAGTTAGAGCTTTAAACTATGTCATAGTCTGTTTAAAGCATTTGTGTCACACTCTGGGATGGAAACTGACAGTGATTCACATTTATTTTCACTTTCTATTTAACTTTCCTTGAAATTTTGCATAACATTTGCAAGAAAAACAAACCCTAAAAATATGTTTATATACTGGTATTTTACAACAGCAAATATGTTTTGAAAAATGTGTATTTGCTGTTTAGATTATGATTTTTTTTATACTGGAATGAGGAAGCATTTTTAATAAAAACATCTGCCTAAAATATCAGTGTGTGCTGATCCTAGAAACACCCCCGGAGAACAAGTTCAAGTTAAACCACATACTGATCAATCTATCAATCTATCGCCATGTGTTAATTAATCTTAAACAGACTATTCTCAGAGGAGGAATGATCTCCGCTTGGATCAGGAGCACAGTGAGGTAACAGCAGGCTTCTAAGGTGACTTTTGAAAAACAGATTAGAGCCGGGGCCAGATCAGGCTCTCTGAGATTTGGCACCAACACAAACCATGAAAACACACCATCCCTATTAATTCCTTGTATGTACAGCGGTGATTTATTAAGTGCTTCGCTCCACAGCACCAGTGAGATCCACAAAGCCCACAGCCAGAGTCATTAATCTTTTTTTTCAGCAGCAGTAATTTTCTATTTCACAAATTTAATGCAACTTGGGTTTTTTTTGTAAACCATTATTTCTTTGACCTTTTTATGAACAGTTCCCAGCACTTGGAAAAACAAAGGTGGAGTCCAAGAAAAATTAGGTATTGAGTTAACTTTCATAGTAGATAAATCTTTCCTCCTTTTGCAAGCATTTTTGAAAAAAAAAAGAAGTTGTTTTAAAAATTTTTTTCTTTCTGTGGGCGAGCTGCTCTTACGTAAGCCCAGCTGATGATGCAGAGGCCTAATTTATTTACTCTTTTCTACCAAACACCTCCACATCTAACAGTATCAGAGCCTGTGTGTGTGCATGGTGGGCGGGTGGATGTCTATGAACGATGCTGTTAGTGTTTGGGGGTCTGGAGAGTTTTAGCAGTCATGGATTTGGCGGCTCGACTGACAGCTCTTGGGTGGATTCCCTGCTCTAAAGATAGACAGGGGTGTTGGCTGCTCTGTGGTCCACATCCAGAAACATTTCGGAAAATGGTCTCCCTCATCACGGCTGACTCTCAGTCATAAACGAAAGCTAAGACAAATAACGCATATTTTTACAAATGTAAACTTCCTCCTATATTATTACCATATTTCACTGGGATGACGCGTGGTTTGGAGTGTGTTTTTGTTTTTTGTCCATGACTATCTTTTTGGCCTCTGGATCTTTCCAGAGAGCCTGAGCCTTGAGGCTGCATTAGGGCTGGATGGATACACCGATACGCATAAAAGCATGTACAAATACACGCTGCTACCACAGCCATTTAAATGCCCAACATGTGGCTGCAGTATATGGAGCTGCCTGTTAACTCCCTCACCATCTCTGGCATCACATCCAAGAAGGTTTATTGAATTAAAACTAATTTTTGATTTTGTGAGTGTTTTACACAAGACTTTACAACTTTTTAAAAACGTATTCTAAACTTTAGCTATGATCTTAATCTGCACACCATAATTTCATCAGTATTCCCCAAAACCTTATTACAAAACATCTTTCTCCCTTAACTATACCATGAGCACAAAGGCTCCCTGACACATCGCCAACCCAATCGCCAGAATAAATGTTGGCATTTTACAGTTCTGCAAACCATGGATACGTTACATTTGCAGAGGATTCTTTGAAACTTTATGTTTAAACAACATTGTGGTTAACTTGTGGTTAAGTTTAGGCAGAAAAACCACTTGGTAATGGTTAGCAAAAGGTCATATTTGGGCTTAAAATACCCATTTCTGTTGGCACAATCCCTGCTGGAAAATAGCAACAGGTCACCACAAAACACCCACGTTTGGTGGCTTAAAAGCCGCTGAAAACACAGCAATGACTCGCTGAATCACAACTGGTTTTGTTGTTTGTTTGTCTTAAACAGTGGTCTTTAGTGGTCTGTAGCTTGGCAGGCATCACGCCTAGAGCCTCTTTTACACTGCCTTTCCAAGGTGAGAATTTATGCCACCTTGCTGTTCTATATAAAGGGTACAATGGCAGCACAGGGAGACAGAGTTGTGTCACCTTTAAGCTGGCATCGGAGGTAATAACAGTGCCGTAACAATGTAAACAGGATAGTCAGCAGGATAGAATCATGGGGAGGTACAGGCTTGACATTTTGATGACATGTTATGCATGCGAACCACCAAGGGAGAATTGAAAAGGAGCTGTTAGCAGTTAGCATCTACCTCAAAGAAGAACAGCCACCATAAATGTCCGCAAACTGGGAAAACAATTAGGTCTGGAGCTCCTTACCCTCCGGTCAGAGGACGAAATCAGTCGCCATAGAACAGAGATGATAAATTATTGGTGTTGTCGTGTTAATACCATTGTTATTGTTTATAAAGTGCTGCTGACACGTATGTTAATATGTCACACAAGAGGCTGACTCTTTTGCTTCTTCAATGCTAAAATGCGGTCTAAAATCATACACTGGAGCGAAATGATGCTGCCGTTGTTTGGTTCTGTCTAAAAATGCAAAGGTGGTGTAAAGAATGGACTCTTTAGTGGCCCTATAGCGCCATCACTGTGTAAAAACAACTTGACACACCATCCCGACACATTCTCACTCTGACCTCGGCACCTATCGACGTTTGGCCATGGGATATCTAGGTCGACATATGATGTGCAAGGTATCCTGGGTGCATTGGTTGTTGATGCTCTAGGACACCTTGTCACCTTAAGCCTGTTACATGCATTATCTGTTTTCAAAATACACTTCTGTTTCACAGGAAATGTAGAGTTTGCATACAGTCTTTTTCAAAATAAATGCACTATGTCGGTACAACACTGTGAATTGACATTTTATTCCTTCAACAACAAATGCATGCACATGGTTATTTTTGCCAACAAAAGCAAATGGTTGGGTTTGGGAAACAAGTACAGGGTTTGGTGTTACAATTTTATGGGAAGCAAACACTAGACTCCTAGGTAAAAGTCGGTGGTTGTTGGACCCATCCACCACCCTATCCACCAACCCAACTCGGCCGCCTTAACTTACGTTGTTGTACCACCATTTTTGTACTCCCCTGATGCTGCTGGGCGCTATAAAACAATAACGGCGACAGGCAGCGTAATATGCCAATGCAAAAGGACGTCTTTTTTGTCAGTGTCTGATAGCAGAAGTCACTGACCAAGTGCTGGTTTTCGACAACTTTGGAGTGAGACTGGGCTGACAGGTCATTGTTGTGTTTATAGCTTGTTCTGTTTCCCAAAGTGATCAATGCTGCTGTTAGATTTCCCTGTCTTTCTTCTCTCTTTATTCTTGTTTAATCCACATTTTTTGGCTTTAGATTTCTCTGTGACTTTAACTCTTGGTAGAAAAAGTTTCAATCATTTTGCATTGTACAGTATATTACAGTGAACCCTAGTTAGTATCCATACAGACTGGATGGACCTTACTATTTTAAGGTATTATTGATAAACTTTATCTTTTTAAAGTGCTTTCTCTGATTTTTAGCAACTCTCAGACTCAGCGTATAAAGTCATTAAAAAAAGCACTGTTCTCTTACATAGAATATTACATCTTATTTGTTTTATCTGAAATTGATAAACTGTATTTTGTGTATTTTAATCACTCTACTCTGACCTCTCCTGTAACAATGTTATCTTCTGACATTTCCCGACGAAAGGAAGGATAAAGAAATGTAATTACATTGCACGTGAACCCCCCACAAACACATGCTATATTCAGCAGCATGGAAGCACGGCTTTACAAATACTGAAGTGTAAGGATCCTTTTATTGGCCGAGTTAGCGCCCGCGAAAGCTCTTAACTACTGTAATGTTCTTTCTGACCAGCCGTGTAATTACACTGCCTGTCACCACACAAATCACAGCACACCCGTCATCTGCTGACTTCAATTAGCCACCCCCCCGGCACCCCCACCCGACTGCCTTAAAACCACAGAGGAGCCTTAAATCTGTGGAGCTATAGTGCAGGTCAGAGCCGACCGCTGCCAGTGTTCACTGATCTCCAAGGCGGAGGAGGTGATCGTAAAGTCTATGACAACTCGGAGCTGAGCTGCCCTCCAGGGGACAAGACCTGCACTGTAAAAAATATCAAGGTACTACTACACCAAGACACAATGCTCAAAAATGAAAATTCATTCTAAAATGTATATATGTGTATATTGTAGCCTACTATATTTACCACACATGATGGATACTTTCCATCACTGCTTTGTTGTCATGTCTGTGTAAAAATGAAAATCAAGCTGCAGAGGGAAATCCAACTCTGCAAATATCACATCTGCTTTCACTGTTGTCGAAGTTACATTATTGTTGGCAGTTCAAACGTGTATATTGATTGAAAAAGTCTGCACTACATAACCACAGAGTAATAAACATAAGTTTGACATGAGGGTCACCAAAATCTGTTTTTATGGTCCACACAATGAAACTGAATATCTTACTTTATTAAGTTTTGAAGGGCTTTTTTTTACCTCTTATTTTGGCTCAGGAGGTAGAAAAGGTAGTCCACTAATCTGAAGATTGTTCCAATCCACATGATGAGGGATCCTTAGGCAAGATACTGAAACCCAAATTGCTCCTGAAGGCTGTGCCATCGATGTGTAAGTGGGTATGTATGTTAAACTGAGTAGGGGGTGACACTCTGTATGGTTGCCTTGCTCACCAGTGTATGAATGTGAGTGTGAATGGGTGAACATGGCAAGTCCAGGTAAAGTAAAAATAAGTATGTGTTCTGAGTTTGTCACCAAAGTTGTTTCAACATTCATGAAAACTGTACGGGAGATGAATATATTATATATAACTCACCTGTTCTCACCTGTAACTAATATGAAATACATATTGTTTAAGAGCACCGAGCGGTGTCAAGGGGAAACACAACGAAACAACAATGAAAGTTAAAGCAGCAGTCTGATTAGGGTGGCAGGAGGGGTGGTAGATGGGTCCAACAACCACCTGCTTTCACCTGGGAGGCTGGTATTTAAGGTTGTAAAGCCAAACCCTGTTCTTTTTTTCTAAACCCAACCACGTGCGTGTCTTGGCCAAACGTCATCATGAGTTTGTTGTTGAAGGAAAAAAAAGTCAATTCATGGTGTTGTACCACAGTAGTGCATTTATTTTGAAAGAGATTGTGTGCATCACAATGTACATTTCCTGTGAAAATGGATGTGTATTTTGAAAACAGACAATTCATCAAACAGGCAGGTTAACACAGCGTCCCAACACAGCAACCAACACACCCAGAGTATCTCAACGTGGAAAGTCCACGATCAAATGTCTAGGCCTGTAGTCAACCAAAGAAAATCTTGGTCGACTGAAGCCGCACATAATCTTCAACTAATTGATTAGTCGTGGGAGCCTGTGTCACTCTGCACTTACACCTCCAAAACACTAGTGGGCGGTGGAGGACTGTGTTAAGTGCTGAAAAGTTTAGTTCAAATCAAACTTTATTTATATAGTTGATTTAAAACACACATTAAATATGGCTTAATAGAGACAATTTCAACCACAAGTACGCAAATTGGCTTCACTATAAATCGCAAACTGACAGACAAACCCTTGTCTTTATCTGGACACATTTCCCCCACCAATACAACATGCCAACGTTATTAGCACAAGTCTATGGCATTTTACATTGTAAAAATTAGCCTAGCGTCTAGCAATCTTTTCCTCTTCTCATATAAAACCAGGGACAACAGCAACATGTAACAAAGGTAACGGTACACAGTTTGGCTCCATTACAACTCAGAAGATTCACGGACAAGACAACTGTCTTATACTAAACACATTTTCCAAGCAAATACAACATGCTAACGTTATTATGGCAGCCTAAGTTAGCCTAGTGACGAGCAGAGATTTCCTCTGCTCATATGAAGTGTATGAAATGTATAAATCCCTGAAGGATAAATCACACACAAGACTTAAAATGCTAGTTTAGTGGAGGCTTTACTGTCTTCACAATTTATTGTTTCTTATCTGTGAAATACAAGTAAATACAAGCTTCGTCTCCGACAGGAGGTCTGCGTCACCGCGACGCTGAGCGTAGGGTGAGCGAGTTCAACTTTCTGTCAACAACAGGTAACTTAGCCTGATGTAGCACTTTTCTCCTTATTAAAGTAACATGGCGATTACTCGACCATGAGAATTTGGTTGGATGAGAGCATAGCGACCAAATACTCGACTAGTCAACCAGGAGACGACAGCCCTACAAATGTCGAAATGTGACAAGGTCAGAATGAGAATGTGTTGCTGATACAGGCTGAGAAACTGAAAGGTACGTTAGTGACGCTATTTAGCTTGTGTTTATTTGATTGTGGCATTTAACAGATGATGTATTTGATGTATTTATAAGATGTTTATTCATGTTAATAGTCTGAAAGAGCTCAGAGAGCTTGAGTATTGAAGCAAAACTTGCTGCTCACACATGGGATGAACAAAACAACACTGATGCTGTGCACTCTAAAGTTAATTTTTCTATAGTAGGAGAGGGGTTATGTTAAGGATGGCTCCAGTGCATCATCAAACCATGACTTCAAACCTGCCTATAAAATCCTGGCACAGAAATGGTGAAAAACAGTTGAATGGTCTAACTCCTAGTACTACACAGTTCACCGTCTCTTCACAAGTATTTTCAAACGTACAGTGTGTTATGAAACCTTGCTTAACTGAGACTTTCAGTGCTTGGAATGGCCGGAAAGACTAGAGGGCGTCCATGTCTTAAATATTACTTAAAGGAGCTATATGTAAGAAATCTAAAGCAAATAGTCATAAAATCATCCTAATATGTCACAGAGACTAAGGAATAATGTTAATGTAAAGTAGAGTCTCAGCATCAGTTACAGTTACGACTGAGCTACAATGGCTGACGGTGCGACTAAACCCAAACGACCTCGTTATGATTCCCAAAAACGGCAAGATAAAACTCGAGGCAAAGCGAGGGTCTATATAGGAGATGCTTTTGAAGGGTGGAGACGGTTGAAAGCGGAGAAGAATTTGAAATTGGATGTCGAAGTGGCTACTCTTCTCCTCAACAGGTAAGCTTTAGCCAAAGTTGGCTAACTGGCATCATAGCTAGACAGGGATGGACATTTCAAATACTTTTAACTGTTATTAATTTTCGATCATACATTGTAGCCCATGTGCAGGTGGGTCATCGACCCGACTGATTTTTTTGAGAAACAAACTTTAGCAGCACGGTAAGCAGCATTAGCATTAGCAGCATTCCCGGTACATAGCATTAGCAGCTGGCTCCTCCTCCGCTGTATCCTGGCAGCAGCGTTAGCAGCAGAGCCGGACTTGCTCGAATGGTCCGCTGGAAAACCAAAGATCAAGGACGCAGCCACGACAGCCGCCCGTGGGCAAACAAATCACCCCCAATTTCCACCAGATGCATGTTGGTTGCGTCTGCGCTCCGGCACGGCAGCGGAGCCAATAGGATTCAGTTCTATAGCAAATTAACTTAATTGGTGGATCGCTCACGTTGCGTGGGAATGTTAATGAAATTACTGCCTATTCTGTTCTGATCAGGCAAGAGCCTCCATACATGTATATGTGTTTGTATACTGTATTTATATATATATATATATGTATCTGTAAACATACAATTTTCAGAACACTTGTTATATAAAAAAATCATTGTCTTACTATAAGTACTCAACTGGGGAAGTGTCATGGTGGTAAATATTAGTTAAAAAAATGTACCCTTTTCACCAGGGGTGTCTTACCGTAAACCTTTTTTTTTTAACAAAAATAAATATGACATGTCATTTGTTAAAATTCTCTTAATATAATATAATACATAATATATTCATTAATGTACCCTAAATACCTTAAATTTTAATTCTTTAATATCAACAATGACATCTTTTGCTTGTGAAAATATTTAGAATCCTTAATGTAACACTTTGGTTAAAATGAGGGTGTTTCCTGGGTTTCCAGGGGTGAATTAAGGCTTAATTTAGGATAATTTCATAATGCTATAGGCTTAATGTTATGGACGCTTCTAAAAACATATATATTTTCTGTCAATTTGGTGAGGCTGATGACTTTAAATACTACCCATGAGCCACAAACACACAGTCTGCAACTCTGGGGGAATTGTAGGAAAGTATTAACAGAGCAGATGCAGATGAAGCAGATGGGTGCAAAAAGTATTCAACTAAAAAAAAAAATGTCAAATTCCTAGACTGCAGTGAACAAGACAAACTGATGGTATGTGACCATGGCAGTGAATTAGAAGGTGACTTGGTTCCACTATTCTGCTCTGTGGTTTTATAGCACAACTTCTATTCTGGAGGTCTTTAAGCCTTGTCTCACTCTGCTGGGGGGGGGTTATAATGTGTTTGCTGTGGTGGGCTCATGCCAAGGCAAACACACATGAATAATCTAGATGAAGTATACCTATCAAAACACGTGTCCGTCTCACCCGCCCTGCATGGAGTGCACCGCAGGCTGGGGTAATTGTGGTTTTTCAATTGGTTGGTGATGGAGAGCGGGGCGGGCATATACTGGGATGAAGGTCTGACCACCTATTTCTGCCTCAGGGTGAAGCTGAGGCTGCAGGCCCTGGCCCAGGGGACAGGGTGTGGTTTAGGGTTTAGGGCCCACAAGGTTATAGGGAGAGTAAGGCATAAAGAGAGAGTGGAAGAGCAAAGAAAAGCAAGCTATTTGGTGATAAATAAGAGGTGGAAGATATACTGAATGAGGCAAAATGAGCTGGAGAAAATTGTTTGCAGTTGCAATTGCAGTTGCAATTGTTGCAGCACTGCAAGAGAAAAGAATTTCATTTAGTGCTGAAAATATGAGAGTTAATAATGGACCAACATCGCGGAACCATGTGACAGTGGTAGGAGCTGCCTCCCACTGATGAACATGAGGCACAGCCATTGGGTTATATGACATCCTATGAATTTGCACCCCACATGTGACATTATATCTTTACTGTACAGTTATATAAAGTTATGGGGGTTAGGTTTAGGCAATAAAAGTTACTATGGTTATGTTAGGAAAAGAAACATGGTTGGGTGTCTTTAGGTTTAGGCAAGGTTAAGTTAACCTTAGGTTAGCTTAAGTAGGAAAAAAAAGGCTAAGGACATAACTTAAAAATTACTCTTAAGTTCACACAATCCACGGGCTAAAGCCATTTTTGGTGATCCATCCACCACAACCTGTCTTCTTACAAGCACTCAGGACTGCCTCCTTGTTTACTGCCATAAGCGCATTGGTCATGTGATAGCAGCCTTTTAAAATATGTGGAATACGTACGAATTTGGGTGCACTGCTTTTCACAGGAAAACATATGAAAAATTTGTGAGAACAGCCTGAGTTTATGAAAGAGACATCATTTGGCTGGCACAGTAAGGTGATCTTAAAAGATCCACTCTACTGATGAAATGATTTGGGAACGCTGATAGACATTTGGTCATAAACCACAGTATTGAATGAATTAAAAAATAAAAGGATCACCAAAACCACGTGACTGTAGAGTGAAAACTTTGACCTGCTGCTGGTGCTACATTAAAAGTCAGAGGATTACCAGAATCAGTGGGATTCATAAATATTGTGGCAAACATTCCAGTTGAGGCAAGCCAAGATCGTGGCTAAAAAACACCTAAAATTAAATAGGGACAAACATTAAAAAAAAAAAAAAACAGCAAACAAATAACAAACAAAGGTGGACAAAAACACCCAATTTGGTTTCACATTAAAAAAAAGTGAGAGTTAATCTGGCTAACCAGTCCACTCTCAATCTGAAGTAATCAAATCCCACTGCTTTGTCACTGATTTCAGCACCAGACGCCAAAAGCCACCTTTCATGGCAGTACGATACACCAGCAGGCAGCTGGTTATTGTAATGCGTCTGGACATAATCCTTGTGATATCTTGGTAAAACACAATCACTTTTCATGGCAGCATCCAGGCAGGCAATGCAGCAACCTCTTGATAAAACATAGCCGCCTTTTGGGGCACTATACCAGAAGGAAATGCAGCAACGTCTAGGTAGGGTGCTATCCCGGCAAGAAATTCAGCAACATCTAGATAAAAAATAGTGTAGTGTTGACCTGAATCTACTGAATATAGAGAAGCAATTAGTACCACTATCTACCTATATACTGCAGCTGCATCAACAATAAAACAAATGAATGAATAGAAATAAAGCTTAATAAAGAGAAAAAGCCAATAATCAAATGACTTTCAGGGTAAGCTGATTTCTGTGGTTATGGTAAGTAAAAGAATCTGGCTACATGGGCTCTCAGGTTTATGTTTGGGTGTTGGGGGTGGGTGGAGGAGTTGTAGGTGTACATGCCCCGCTGACCTGCAATGGAATGTTTGCCCCAAGTTCGATCCCACCCGCAGGGGATTTCTGGGTTTGTAGCTGCTGCTCACCTCTGTCGCCGACACTATCCAGAAAACCTTCACCACAGCACCACCTGAAACTTCCAGCAGGCAACATATTTATATCACCCTGCAATGTCAACCCATCCTCCCCCACTTGTCTCCACCCAATAGGCATGGACTCACAGTAGATCGCTTGTTTTTGACCCCAGAGTGCCCCTCCTTGTCCTCCTCCACTCTGTCTCCTAGTTGCTGAGAGCGAGAGGTAAATAAAACAATGTGTGGATTAATGATCAAGTGATTTGAAGGCTGTGTTCTTCCAAGGGCCAGAGCAAACCGCTCTTTATTTACCCAAAGGATAAATCAAAATTATGGGCTGTATCAACAATAGAACTGTGCTCCCCAGAGAAAAAGAAATAAATGATAGATCATCAGTGGAAAGAGTATGCTATGAATTATACAAAGTTCCTTCTGTCTAGTTATCTGATAATAGCTGCTCCTTCACACGCAAGAATATGGCAAACTGATTAATCCAGGTTTCCTGTTAATCACTCAGAAATAAGGAAATCCACTGTGAATAATGTCACAAGGTAAGAAAGGTGAGGAAAAAAAGTCACACAGACCATAGTTTGACATGATTTTGACCAGTAAACAAATCTACTTTGATCAAGTCTGACAGAGAAAAATATTAACTCAAGCTTAATTTGGTGTTTTTCATTTTTGGTAATTCTTTAATAAAGTCCCCGCCCACTCAAAAATTGATTTTTCATTCGTTTATGTCCCCTAAAGAGTCTGACCTTGAATTACTGACTTATCTGTGCAAAGTTTGTCACTAGGGAAGTGATTTCACATTCCTGTATTAAAGGAGGCGATGTCTGTGCACTTCAATTAAATTTGAGCTTTAAACCTGGGCTACACTGGGAAAGCTAAGGTATGTCACTAATAAAGCCAAATGCTGTAAGGTTTGCAGTTATTGGAAGTAAAATGGACCTTGGAGCTTTCATTCATTCATTCATTTTCCATAACCACTTATCCTGGCTGGAGCCTATCCCAGCTGACACTGAACAAGAGGCAGGGTACACCCTGGACAGGTCACAAACAGTCACATTCACACTCACACCTACGGCCAGTTTAGAGTCACCAGTTAACCTGCATGTCTTTGGACTGTGGGAGGAAACACGGAGAACATGCGAACTCCACACAGAAGGGCTCCCCACCCCAGGATCGTACCAAAGACCCTCTTACTGTGATGCGACAATGCTAACTACTGCATCACTGTGTCACCACCCTCAAGCTTCCTTACACTATTACCAAGCACATGATATTAGATATTATTGTATGTTTGGGAGCCACTAACACCCTGCCAGCTAGTGTTAGTTAGACTACAAGCTAACAAACAACATGTCTGCGAGTCACCAATTTTGGTGTTTGACTCTCCATCTGAGTCTGGGTCTGACTGAGGCTGAAACATATGGCTGAATCTCTCCAAACACTGGATGGTATCAGAGATTTCTTTGCTTGAACAAATAATAAGGTTGAACTGTTACTAACAGTAACACATGAGTATAAGGTGTTTAAGGCAACAGCAAACAGAAGGGAGTTATTACAAAGCAAATATGGTGACATATCAGAGGGGCACCAGGAGCATTAACCATCGCCAAAGGAAGCCATGGCAATCTGAAAGGAGTACCCACACAATAAAGATGAAATCAAAAAAAGGTATGTAGATGTAGCTATAATGCTTTGACTTGACAAGCTGTGACAGCTAAGACCCCGGCAGGAAGTGAGCATTGGTGTGTGCAACATTGTTTCCAAAAATCTCTCTTTCCACCCATTCAGACTAAAACACAACTCTGAGGTTTTTAAACCAAAACGGGGTCAGTAGCATTTTCAAAGTTCTCTGTTTCAGGGGTTCCAAAATGCCGGAGTAGTGTGGATGCTTTGCAATAATTACGCTTTTTAAAACATATCTGTATGGATATAGCCTAAAGCTAGGTTGATGGTTGGCATAGCGAGGTTTGCATGTCAAAAATGACATCATCTCATCTTGAGCAGTGAGCAAAAAGGTTCTGAAAGTTGTTGTGGGGCTTGGTAGTGCATCTGAATTTTTGTAACTAGGCGTCCAGTGTAGAGGAGCCAGCCAGTTGACCACAATACCGCCAAGCAGTGACCCACAAAATTCCACAGAGACTGGACGTGTTTAAGCGGAGTTCAGTAACAAAGACTGTTCTCAGACGATTTAAGTAAATTTTTTTCAATTACTGAGCTGTCTATGTAAGTAATAAAAACAAAACAAAACAAAACAAAGTAAAACAAAACAACAAAATGTATTTCAAACTGCTTTAATAACATTTAGCTAAAACCTAACCTAAAAATTTGTCTCATTTAAAGAGTGGGCACCCAGAGGGAAACAAAGTGGTATAACATAATTTAGACTTGAGCATCATTACTGATTGCCAGAGTGACTCGCTGAGCAAATTCAAATTGCGCTCTCGTGAGAACTCTGGATTTCCAGGGTAGTTTGCATGTACGATGCTAGCATTTTTTCTGGTGATAAGGTTGTTATGTGTCAACACATCGCCTTATTACGAGGTGGAGAGGTAAGGGTCCTAGAAAGGCTTTGGCAAACCCCGTTTTACGATTTTTTGTCTTAATCTTTGGTGCCATGTGGTTATTGCTTTGGTACCTTTATTTGCTGGTAAGTAGCATTTTTTTCTGTTATGTAAGATATGCTCTCTGATGCAGCAATGAGGAAAATACATTTAGCTGACTACCCCAGAGAAGTTATCATTGTCTCTCTGTGTCCAGGACACTCCTGTCAAAACTTCCATATATATCAGGACTTCCATGACTATTCCTGTGTCAAAGAGAGAAAGGCTTATACTTGTGGATTCCCTATATTTAGTGTTGAGGGCAGCGCTCAGTGTTCCCTATCTTTCAACATGTATGTCGTACACAGCTTCCCCCAGAGCTGCTGCTTCACCCAGGAACAGCTGTATCTGCTTATGGCTGACATGCAGGGAGTAGATCCTAATTGACTGTTGCATTAGATTTGCTTGTCAGGCTGCCAACTCCTGCTTTAAACAGCCAGTGGGCTGTTGTTCTCTGCTGAGGAGAGGACTGTATGAACAGTGTGAACATCGACTGAGGCATACAGCACAGTCATGGCTTTAAGTGTGTAAACTTTTGCAGAAATGTGTCTGTACAGGCTGCTTCCGCCCTCTTGTGGACTAAAGCTGTAATACAGTAAAGGAAGGCACTGAGCTCTGCGAGATACAAGTGACTAATTTCTCTTACACATTTGTGATTACAGAGTGGCACAATGGTGCAGTGGGTTCTGGGTTTGAACCTGCTGGCCAGCTAATACCACTTCTGTCTGAGTTCTCCCTGTATTTGGGTTTTTTGGCCTCCTCCCACAATCCAAAGACATGCAGGTTAGGTTTATTGGTGACTCAAAATGCATGTGTGCATGCATGAATGGAACTTGTCTCTGTGTGTCAGCCCTGCGATAGTCTGGCAGTCTTGTCCAGGGTGTACCCCGCCACTCGCCTAATGTCAGCAGGGGTGCGACCTTGAAAAGGATAAGTGTTTCTTTCTTTTTTTGTAATTTGGATTAAGTTATCCTTTCGGTGACCCTTTAAATACATTTAAAGAACACTGTTTTAGGTCTTTAAAACATCCAGTAAGTGTACTACATTTAATTTACATACATATATACATTACATATACATTTGAAATATCGTCTCTAATAATGTATTTACAAATAAATATCCTTTTAAATTGATTTCAGTTACATCTTTCATCTAACCTACATGTTTATTTGAATCTATACTGTACTCAGGAACTGAAAAGTTGGTTAAGTTGTGTCACATTCCTTAATTAATTTTAGTGCATTCCCTTTATTATACATATAGATATTAATTATTGTCGACTCACCCAAAAACCTTTTAGACCTAAAGCTCTAGTTGTTGCTGCAATGGTGATGACACACCACAATACAAGTGTTACACTTAAGAAACATACTGATGATTTTGCTTTTAGAGAGTTAAGTCACCAATTTGGTTCACACACGCTGGAATTGGTTGGATTGGGTCCAACCTTTTTTGTAACGCTTTTGATTTTTATCCAACGCCTAACCTTTTGTGTGCTGGTGTTGATGATAATAATGTACTTGATTTGTCCCTTTAAAGATTTTCTTATTCTGTTGTTATTTTTCTTGATTTACACACACACGCACGCACACACACACACACACACACACACACACACACACACACACACACACACACACACACACACACACACACACACACGGGGGGGGCGTAAACATAGACAAAGCAGGCAGGACAGTTGCATTGGGGCCTATGAGGTGAGGGGGCCCATAAAGAGAGCACGCCGTCCAACAGTATGTAGGACTGAAAATGGGGCCCTGTGAGTAATTCAGTTTGCCACTTTAGATGTATCCTGTGTTTAAAGAACAACCTTGTGTATGTCTTTGAAATGGCAAACACATCCCCATCATGGCTTTCTTCTCTTTTTTTGTAAAATAGTCAGTCGCAATCTATGATCAAATTTTTTATAAAATATAAATGAATAAAGAAGCTCTAAAAATATTCAATAAAATCAATAAGTCCTTATTTTCTTTATGTTGTCATTTACATATATGCAACGATGATTCCTGGGCAATATGTATGTTGGTGTTATCCAATGTCAGGTCTCCATTTGATCATGTGATGAGATGATAAGATGATGGGAAAACTAGTTAAGGTGCATGTATATCAAATAGCATGCACTAGGGCGCGTCACAATAGTGTGCAAGTAAATAAAGCAGACAAATAAATGTAGTGGAATAAAAGTAGAATGTTTCCATCGGAGATGTACAGGAATAGAAGTATAAAGTATCATAAAACAGAAATACTCAAGTACAAGTACCTCAAAAATCTCTACATTGTAATGCTAGCAGTTGCAAATTATTCTTACAACTACTAATAATAGACATTACAATGCGTAATTGATCTGGAGAAAAATAAAGAAATAAAATAAAGATAGTTTTAGAGGTAAATAAGATGCCAGAATGCTTTTTTTTTAAAAAAAAAACAACAACAAAAAAAACAACAACTTCAAATTAAAGCTTGCTCATAAATTTTTCTCCTGGGTAGGATCGCCCAGACTCCCCTACAGAGGTCCATGCTCAACCCCCAATGTCCAAATCCTAGAAATGCATAACATTTGCATAACATCCATAAGAAAAGCAATCCTTGGGGCGTCGGTGGCTAAGTGGTTAAAGCAGGCGTCCCATGTACAAGGCTGCTGCCGCAGCAGCCCAGGCTCAAATCCAGCCTGTGGCCCACTGCTGCATGTCATCCCCTCCCTCTCTCCCTCCTTCACACTTACCTGCCCTGTCCAATAAAGGCAAAAAATCTTTAAAAAAAAGAAAAGCAATCCTTTCTCCTGAAGACAAAATTATAGAAATATGTCTCAATGTAATGTAGTATAACACCATCTATAACTGTGACTTCAGTAATAATTATAATGCATGCAATGTAATTAAATTTACACATTTCCAACAACAAAACAACTTTCTAAACTTTTTAAAGGTAGAATTTATGACAGAACTGTTGTATAGAATTGCAATAGATTGCACAGGTGTAGCTAATAAAGTGGATGCTGAGTGTATATGTCTGGCAAAGTGAACATTTTCCACTATTGGTGCGTGTTGGCTTGGATTGCTAAGATTGCCAGTCTGCAGCATTATCTCAGTGTGGCCCTTGTCAGAATGATGGGCCGTTGCCCCATTCCTATTGAAATGATTATTTCCTCTAAACACTCTCTTTTTACCCAGCCTTCAGGTGTGGCCATTAGGAACAGGTCTAAACTTTTTTGCCTTCAGATGTACTCAGATGTGTCTTCGTACGGCCAGGTTTGTGCTGCCTGCTAAACGTCAATGATTCCATTCATCCGTTGAGGAGCCCCACATAGAATCTTATTATTTTTTTTTTTTTTTTAGGGAAATTATTTAACTTATTTCCTGCATGGAGCAGGCAAGATAACTATAAACTTGGACAAATCAAGACCAGAGCTGTGTGGAAATCTGATGTTTGACATTTAAAATGATGATCAAAGGTAGATCAAGATACATAGGTAGATTTTATTTATTTAAATTTTAGAATCATTATTTTTGGCACCTGACATTTATTTATTCATTTGTTTTATTATTATTATTATTATTATTATGTTTTTTATTTATTTAGTTTTTAAAAATTTCATGAACACATTCTCTAAAACCTTTGTACATGGATATGTACATGTATTGGAGATGATTTAGTTATATGCACTGCCTGGCACCATGTTGTGGACCAACACATAATTAAGGTCAACATTATTGTTCTGTTTGGTGTATAATGTTGATTTGTATATGTATTATGTTGTATTTTCATGGCTACAGCAAGAAGAGCCCAAGGAAAGGGCCGTGTATCACCACAACTAGAAGGAATCATTCCTTATTCAGACCTCATAGCCGGCGAGGCAAAAAGCATATAATCGACAAATTACAGTCATCATTCAGCAAAGTCTCATAAGCAAAAGTTTCTGAAACAGATGACCGGATCATTTGGCAAACAACTAGCTGTCAAAAAAGCAAGCCCCATCCTCCTCAATAAAGCCCATATGATGATCACACAGTTTTTTCCAAATGCTGAGATAACTGTGACCTACGTCTAAGGTTGCTTTGTTTATCCAGGCAGATGACATGATATCTACCAAGTCTGGTGTTGCCCCCCCCCCCATCAAAGCTACGACTCTCTGAGGCCTCTCGGCTCCACATCCTCTCCTTCACCGCTTGGGAAAAAACAGCAAAGTCAGTCTTGACAGACAGCAGGTTTACAGGGCTCGTCAGGCATTAAAAGATTTGATCCATACTGGAAGAGGAAGGACCCTTGGGGGGTATCGAGGAGGCTGAGGGTCTGTTGAGGCCAGTTCCTGAGCCAAGAATCCTCACTAACTTTGTGGTCATGGTCAAGGAAAGGTTCATGCTCTCAAGTTTGATTTAAGGCTGTGGGAGCTTGTTATCTCGTACTTCTATATGTATCAGCACTAAATGTCTTTACCATGAACATGGAAGGGAAAATTAAACCAGGGACAGTTGAGCTGGTGGTTTAAATTTTTAGTAAGATAAACGCCAACATTGCTATTATTTCCTATACAATAATTACAGTAAATAGGGCACACTCATCTTAAGGAAAATATCACATTGATTCTAACAAGATTTTCACACTGCAGAGATTATTTTGATACATACAATTGCAAAACATTATATTATATATTATAAGTAAATATACTTAATGGTTAAAAATTGATAAAATAATTTTGTGTGATGTGAAATGAGGAACCCTTAAAATATTGTCACCAGCTCTGTAGTACTGCACAGCTGTACAAAGTGTTTTAGCCTCTTTCCTAATGAACTGCATCAAAATTTGAGACTGAAAGTGTTGTCATGTTTTGTGTGATCACTCTGCTGATGGAAGGTTGAGACAGACACAAGTCATCACCGCTAGACTGTTGCGTTTTTCCAGTTTACCAAATATGTTAGTTTTGTGATCATTTTGTTTCTGGTGTTATAGCTTTATTGTGTAATGCGGGAAATGTGAGTGTAAATAAAACCAAAAAAAAAAAAAAAGAGAACATTGTGTAAAGGGGCGTCCTAAAATGTCAATTAAGCAACTCTTTAACAATCAAACTCCCCTCCTCAAAGTTAATATTTGGCCCAAACGTTTTGAATAGGGACTTCTCAGTGGACAGTTAAAGCATATTTGGGACATTAGATTTTGGAAACTAAAACCAGGGTGTCCCTTACTATCTCCTATGAACTTGCAAAAGACAACATTCATCCAAACACCTCTGTGATGTTCCATGAACTATGAAATTCACTTAAAAGGCAGCTAACACACAAGTATAAATATTTGACTTCAGGTGAGTTGAGTAAAAGGGCGGTTGGCTGTGTTTAAAGATGGATGACAGGATAAGAGGGAGGCTGGGTGAGGTGGGGGAGGTTCATAGAAGCTGATATAACTTGTAACTACAGTCATAACCACTGACCCCTGAAAGACTGCGGTGTTGGCAGCAGCTCCCCTGTCTAATCTCCTGCTGCTAAGTGAGTAATTGGAAGTGAGAGCTTATGTATTTTTGTAATGAGCTGACAGCATATTTCCACTCCTTGCCCAAAAGGTTCGCCTAATCAACATGGTCACGCTGTTTCTCTGTCAGTGACAGCTCTTGCCACAATGGCCGTGACAAAACAAAATGTCAAGCAGTGGATGGATGTGTGTATAAATGTGTGTGTGTGTTAGTGTGTGTGTGTGTGTGTGTGTGTGTGTGTGTGTGTGTGTTTTGGGTGGGCTTCAACTGCTCCCCCAGAGCTGCATCAACATCACTGCTTCAGTCTGCAGCCTTGATATGATAGATGATTTACATGGATGTGGCAAGTGTGTGAATGTAACCTTTATAAGTCACACCAACCAAGTCCCCAGCTACACACACCTCGACCCTATTCACTTGTAGTGACAGTTAGTGGCAAATTAATGCATGGGCCCAGGACCCTGAATCTCAAAGGGCCTCTAAATATCCATTAATAATATATAAATATTAATATTAAAGCAGCTGTGTGGAACTTTTCGTTTTTGTTGACTATAGCGCCCCTTTGGTCGAAGCGGTATGACACCCACAGCCTGGTGTCGTAAAGCCGGCAATTACCGCATGCATTTGTTTTGGAGAGCGAGAGGATTAACTAACGTCAGGTCAGTCCACGTAAATAGTGGAAACAACAAAATTACTCAGTAAATTCTCCTGTCGTGTTTCTGTTCTGATCTAATCTGTTGTGTATTTTGAGCTCCTACGGCTACCGTAGTAGTGTGAGCCTCAAGTTATTCTGGGTAATGTAGTAACTGTTGTTGTGCTACTGAGAAACAATGAGAAGCAGCCGTGTACGTTCGGTGTAAGGAGGAATAAACAGTTAACAAGTCATCTGCTGAGTCCGCATTATTATGTGAAAAGAAAACTCCGACGATTTGGGAGTTATGCCTTTCTCTATCATTTTCATATTGAGACAGCGGTTAGCATGGCACTGTCAGTACATCTTGTGCGGAGGGATACATCGGTGAGCAACAGCTGCAGCTGGCTCTGGGACAGGTCGCTAGGTCACTCGGTAAAAGCAAACAAAGAGACGACACGGACGATATTACTCACCCGACTGAAAGCTGTCCATCAGCTCCTGCAGGCCTGGGGCGTTTTTTCCAGATCATCTTAGGAACATGAAAAAAAGTTTCAATCACGCCAGGATTAGTGATTGTTGCAAAGTTTTCATTCCTTGTGATGCACTCTCTGCGGGGGTTTTCCTCCTGATGATATATCTCCCCAACGATGGCAGCACATGATGTGCAGGAAATAGTAGCGGAGGATTCAGCCTCTCCTGTCGCCTGCTCAGCATCAACACATGGAGTTCCTCATCTGTATGCTCCGGCTCAAACAGGTATGGCTCTGGATCTGTGTCCGCTACAAGAAACTCTTCAAAATCGCGTTCAAAGTCGTCCATTGCAGCTGCTAAAATCCGGAGATATCGCTAGGCTAAATAAACAGCTGAGTTTTGTTTACAAGCTACGTCTGTGCCTGCTCACCGGTGTATCCCTCCGCAGATCACAGCGCAGGACGTACTGACCCTAACTTAACTAACTTAAGGGCTAACTTAAGGTTACAAAAAAGGGCTAGAACCAGCTTTAAACCCCATCTCTAAAAAGGCTAAGGGTAGGAAGGAGGTCAAAGGTCAGGTTAAGGTGAAATACCCATAACAGCTAACTATTCTCATCTCAAAACAGGTTAAGGTTAGAAAAAAAGACTTGGAGAGGGGGATCTGAAAACCTCAAACACACTCTTAATCATAAATTTTAATCTATTTAATTGGAATAATTTTGATCTATATAAAGATATTTTAAGGACAGAGAATGAGAAGCAAGTGGCATAATCACAAAAGGAGGGTTAATGTGTTAAGAGAGCACTGAACTAGAGACTATAGGATGTGGAAGCATAGGACCTTGGGAACATAGAACTTTGGGAGTGTTGGATGCTGGGAACATAGGACTCTGGGAATGCAGGACTCTGGAAACATACAACCTTGCAAACGTAGGACCTTGGAAACATAGGAATCTGGGAATTAGGGACCATATGGCCCCAGAAGCATAGAACCTAGGAAACATAGGACCCTAAAAATATAGGTTCTTAAGAAGATAGGACCTTAGCAACATGAGACTAGGAACTAGGGACCATAAGACCCTAGAAACATAGAAGGTTGGAAACACAGGACTAAGGACTAGGGACCATAGGACCCTAGAAACATAGAAGGTTGGAAAAACAGGACTAAGTTAATGAGGAATTTTTCTGCCAAACAAACTAGGCATAGAAACTTTCAAGGGTAAACTAGCGTTTAATATGAATGCTTGTTGTTATGGCATTGATATGCTAGACTGTTTCTAAGCCTTCCAATGCATCTGGTGATATCTGTTATATTGCTGATAGTGTTTGAGGGATGTTTGTGTCATTTGAAAGATGATATGAAGAATAAATGAAGTGAATAAATGTACAGTACGCTTGTTAGCAGTGTCATTCTATGCAGAGGTAAATGATTCGTTGTGGTGTGGGATATATGCTGATGGGCTAAGCCAAGCCCTGGGGCCTGTGAAAGGATTAAATCGCACATGGTGACAGTAACAGCAGTTACAGATGTGTTTTCAGAATGCCTACAGTGATTGTTTAGGAGAAGCAAGTAACCACATGTGCATTCTGCTCAGCTGGACTGGGACCTCTTACACTCTGCTCTGCTTGCACAGTAACCAGCCATACAAAAACTGTGTGATGCTTTATTGAAGACATCATAATATTATATCCAGCTGTAATGTATGAATGAAAGGAGACAGCTAGCTACCAAACATGATAGTTGTGCCACTGTAAACAGGGCAAGTTCTTCAACATTAAATATAAAACTTAAGCAATGAAATGACGTATTTAATACAGCTCCAAACCAACACAAACAGATTAAATAAATAACACTTAAAGTATTAAGGGTCACACTGAAACATTAATAAAATCAGTTCCTGTTTAAAAGTGTCCTGATATATTCGGAGCAGTCTATTTAATCTAACCTCATACAATGTCATAAAAGATGAGTTTATAGATATCAAAAGAAGCCAAAGAGTTAGTTGTTCTTACTTCAACTTTAAGTAAATGACTGATTCAAATGAACTTTTTTTCAGTAGAAGTGAAATTATGTCTTTATTGTTTAAGATGAAGCATGTTGATTTTAACTTGTTGCAAGAAAATTCCTGAACCATATAACTCCGTAAAAGACATTCAGTACTTAGGCGTGATGCCATAAATTCAACTTCCAATATGAATTCAATCAAATACAAGAATCCGTTATTTCCACAGCTGTTGGTTTTGACTCACTGAGTGTGAGTGTGTGTCAGTATATGTGTGTGTGTTGAGTGTCAACTCCACTGACCATCATTACAAGTACATGTTATAAGAGCAAGCTTTGTTCCAACACTAACACTCTTGACAGTTAACTTCTTATTTCCTTATTTATTTTTTAGCAAAGCGTTAATATCCAACTTTTCTCCACTTGCACTGACATCCTGCATAGAATCCATCTATCATATTCTGCTGCTTCCTGTTTCTTCTGCATCTGTATCTCTGTATAACAATTAAGTTGCATTATGGGAAATGTAGGAGCCAGTGTCTTGGGAGTTTGACTTGCACATCAGGACATTTTGGCCTCTGCTGTGCATATTTTGATCATTCTTTTTTTTTTTTTTTATTTGTCACTTGAAACTTCAATACAATACCACATTGCTGTACCCCCCAGAAATAAGTTAGTTCCAATGAAAACAGTTGACATTGGTGTATCATGGTTGGTTCCATTTGGATGCAAAAAATGTTGCGATGTAAAACTATATCACAAACATTAAGTATGAATTGTCACTTTTTGAACTTATCTTTATATTATAACAGTACTTCATTTAATTTTAACAGTACTTTAACTCTTTCATAAAAATATTTTATTTGACTTTATTACAGTACCTCAATTTTTTAAAATAACAGTATTTTATTTAACTTTATTTTAACAGTATTTTAACTTCAGTTAACAGTATTTTAACGATTTTATAAAACATTTTATTCATCATTATTATAACAATACTTTCTTTACCTTTATTATAACAGTACTTTAGCCTTTTATAAATGTATTTCAATGAACTTAATTCTAACAGTACTTTAACTTTTTTTTATAAAAGTATTTTATTTAACTTTATTATAACAGTACTTTAACTTTTTGTAAAAAATATTTCATTTAACTTTACTGTCACAGTACTTTAGGAAACTTACTTTATTGTAACAGTACTTCAACTTTTTATTAAAAAAATATTTTATTTAACTTTATTATAACAGTATTTTATTGTAACAGTTCTTTAAATTTTATAAAAGTAGCTGTGTAACTTGATAATAATAGAACTTTATTTAATTTAATTATAACAGTACTTTATCTTTTATAACAGTACTTTAATTAACTTTATTATAAATCTACTTTAATTCATTTATAAAATATTTTATTTAACCTTATTATAACAGTATTTAATTTAACATCATTATGACAGTACTTTATTTTTTTTATGACAGTACTTAATTTAACTCTATTATAACACTACTTTAACTTTATTATAACAGTACTTTATTGGACTTTATTATGACAGTACTTTAACTTCTTTTATAAAAGTATTTTCTTTAACTTTATTAATAACAGTAATAATAATAATGCATTTTATTTACCAGCACCTTTCAGGACACTCAAGGTCATTGTACATAGAGCATAAACAGTATTTTAACTTTTTATAAGTAAAGTACAGTAAGTATTAGTGTAAGTATTTTAAATATATCATAACAGTACTTTATTTAACTTTATGATAACAGTAGTTAAGTATTTTAGTAGTCAACAGAAGTTCAGGGGAGATTTTAAAATATTAAGCTAAATATCATGTATTGCAATTTGGCTTAGAAAATATTATTTATAGGCCATATTACCTAGCCCTCTGTCCAGGAATAACTGGGACTACTAAAGTTACAACTCGAGGTGCTCAGAAAAAAAGGAATTTGTATTAAAAGCTCCAGAAGAGCTACTAAATGGACCTTGCTGTGGGATTGTTTTGACAACTGTTGTCTCCAAGATAATGAATGAACTTTCAATAGGGACACTGAGATGCTGCTGCTAAATTGATTTTAAGACAGAAATTTTAAAGCCTGGACATATAACACCGAAACAATCTTCACCACCAGAGGAAGGCGAGAAAATATGTTTACTTTTTATCTGTGTGAGACAACCTTTAAATTGTGTGTTGTGAACAGTGATTTTGCTGCAGTGCTTCACACTAACACAATGTATCCCCCTCAAAACAACTTTTGAAAGTCCCACAAGTCTTTGTGCTCAGTCTGCAGCTGTAACTTGAGACGTCCGTGATTTCTTGTTGGATAGAGAATGCTAAAACCAGGAAATAACAGAGCTGAAAGAGGTGAAAAGGCAAGTGATACAAGAAGGGTCCTGTCCTTTAAATCTGTAATTCAAGCTGATGGGGCTACGTGGGAAATCAGCTTTGGCCAAGGGCTTCGCGGATTAGACCCTATCTGCTGTGCTCCCTCTGGGCTGACGCCCCGACCGCAAACCCCGAGCCTTCTATCTCCACTGAGAGGATAGGCAGGCACATGAGAGGTCAGCGTGGATTGCTTACGGAGGTGTTCCATTTAAAACGCCAAAACAATTTCCCTCTGACCTGCTGAAAGTCTGTTTTGGAAGCCCTCCTGTGCCACTTCACCCACAATGCAAGTTCCTGACATGCGACACCGGTGAACCCGCGGTAACCTGCGAGGGGGGTTACGTTTGGTCAGGATCAGCTCTGGGCCTCACAAGCTGCAAACCGCCAGCAAAAAGGGACAAAATACACTTGTGTCATGAACACCAGAGACCATCCCAGTGCGTTACATATTTCCTGGAGTCATTACAATCACAGCCGCTCATTCTTTTTCCCTCAGTGTGTCCTTGCAGTAATCTGGAGTTCTGCAGCACGGGGCACCAATCCATGCGTGACCATATGTAATATAATCAAAAAGTCAGCGCTGTGTTTTATACAAGCAATCAGAGCCAATCAGTGTGAGCTCAGTGTGTGATGGGAAGGTGGAAAAGGGGGGTCAGGGGTTGCTGGGGCCCTGGCCGAGTGTGTTACTCATCAGTCTCCCAGGCCCGGCGCTCTGTTTGGATTGCTGTGTTTGGATAAAGCAGATTGGTTTGCACTTAACCCTGTAATATATGCAAAACTATTCTCCTGATAATACTCTTTAAGCCTGGCCAGTCACCACTGTGGCAGATGCCGTAAACGTGGCATGGCTTGAAGAAAAATGGCACATAATAAATTGTGACATGGTCGCTGAGGGGGCACATATGTCGCTGTAACCCCCCCCCCCCCCCCCCCCCCCCCCACCCCCCACCCCACACCAAACCCTACATATACATACACATACCTCACTATGACGTTAACAAGCAGGATATGAAATATGGCATTGAGATTAACAGTTGCAGGTCAATGGGTCAGTTCGAAAGTGTGAGACAGTGACAAACAGCAACAAAGCAACACCAGTTATTAGTTGCAGAGCAAACAAAAGAATTTTTTTGTTAGTGGTTTTCCTTAGTACTTAAAATCTAAAGTGGGATTTATACATTTGCATCAAATCGACACCGTACACCGTAGCCTGACATGCACCTCTCCAGAAATGTAACTGCACGTCACAGCGATGCAAACCTCCTGTTTGTTTTTGTTAGCTAAAAACCATTTTGCTCAGTGGAATTTTTACTTTTTTACTTTTATTTACTTTTATTTCACAGATAAGAAACAATAAACTGCAGAGACAAGAAAGCCTCCACACTTCCTCACCACAGTGCTGTAATGTTACATTAAAGTAGCTGTGTGGAACTTTTTACCATTCATAAAACTGTCCCTAGTTCATAGCCTGGCTCGGGTCGGACACAGCGGAAGTCAGCAAACCAGAATACGGCACCCGGAGGTGGAAGTAAGTCTGCACGCCTGCAGCGGCCTGCAGCCATTAAACCACAGAAGAAGAAGCCGTGTTTACGAGTAGGATTTAAGAAACAGGCTAAATGACATGTAGTAGGGAGTAGTCTCGTACAGTAGGTGGTGGTATGCACCTGGAAGTTGTTGGCGATCCGCCAATAAATTGAGAGAAGAAGAAGAGCCGTATTTACGGAGTGTTCTTCGAGTAAGCGGTATGCAACAGGCATTGCTGAACACATGTTTTACTAGATGTATCTATAAGGACTTGGTTGTACTTTCGATGTCATGGTGGATAAAGAAGGAGCATCATCTAAAGAACAGAAGAACAGAAGAAGGCTAAACGGGACAGTGATAGGGCTCGAGCCCAAATGTGTGTAAACCTCGTTTGGGCATTCACCAAGTGGAGAGAGCTGAGAGATTTGAAAGGTTTTAAAACAGATCCCGAGTCTATATAAGAAATTCAGAGCTACACCAGAACATTTATGATTTTCCCCTCGCTCTCCAAAACAAATGCATGTGGTAATTGCTGGTTGCAGTAGAGATTTTATGACACCAGGATGCGGGTGTCATACCGCTTCGACCATAATAATAATCAATGAAAACGTAAAGTTCTGCACAGCTGCTTTAAGTGGCAGCGCTTCTGTAGATTTTTAGTCCCAGTAACGTTATATTGAGTGACGTGATATCCATTGTTATCCCGAGGAAGCTTTTGACAATTTCGTGGACAGACAGTGTCTGCAGTGGGCGACAGACTCGACACCATCATGTAGCTCTTCAAATCTTCTCTTTAGCTAATTTTCCATATTTGTATCCAAGTACCGTAGTTGTAAAACGTTTAGCTGCCTGACAGCGAGTGACTCCACTGTAGAAGATGTTTGCTTGTTTCCTATACCATTCAACTGTTTTGTCAAGTTGTAGTCTAACAATCCCTTGGTTAAACTCCACCCGCTGTTGCTTAGGCGACATAGCTACGAGCAAATACGGCTAGGAAGTGTTTTGGGCTGCAGGGCTGAGTTTCCCAAAACATGATCCTTCTTAAGAACACTGTCTTCTTTGTGGCTTAGAAAAACTACACTTCAAAAAAGAAAAGGATCTGGCGCCCTCTAGTGTCCCCACTCAGTCATCTACAGCCAGGACGTACTCCGAGTATAGATGACACTAGTGCGCGTGCGTCAAGGTCATGGTGTAACTAGTAACAGTAACTAGTTACTATTTTTCAGTAACTAGCACAACACTGTTTCTGGGGCCGAAATTTGTAGCATATCATATGAACTGTTGTAAGAATAAGAAACTTGTAACTTCACTGAGATGACAATACTCTGGAAAGTTCCCCTAAAAACTGCAGATTGTCTTTTTTAAATTTCTGTTTGTGCACTGATTAGCTAACAGGAGCTAACTGGATAATTCTGGTCGCAGTCACTTAGTTTGCTTGCTTAAAAGGCAGGGGGCATTTGACTGGCATACTGACACAACACCACTTTATCCTATTAAAACAATATTCACAACTTACATGGTAATCGAGGCATTTGACATTTGCTGCTGTGGTGAGAATTTGCATCCAGTTCTCATTCCCAACTTGTCAGATACTGACAAAGATTAGATACTGATGCACCCTTTGCAGCGGTATGAGTCAGGTGGCAGCTGTTGTTGACGCAGCGGGCAACAACCAAACTTGTCAAATACTGTGGCTTTGTCCGTGAACATGAATCGCGGTGTTATAAAACACTGGTGTCAGTTTGTAACGCCACTGGCAACTGGTGGATGGGTCAAACAAACACTGAACTTTCACCCAGGAGCCTGGTAGTGACCTGTCACATGACATATGTCACGTGACATTACATGACATTAGTAACAACCAAACCATGGCCGATTCCAAATTTCCACCATATGTGACTTGCGAGACTGAGCCCTCACAGACTTCAGTTATACATAGTTTGACCTATTCACAGTCTTCATGTAAAGTCTGAGAGGGCAGAGACTGCAAGCTGCTGATAGACAGCCCTCGAGACAGTTTTACTTGTTACCATGGAAACATTCAACTATTGCTCCTGCCATACTCATATAGTTACATTGATGAATAGTGCCTGCTCATCTGTTCCTGCAATTAACAATGCAGAGTCTTTTTGTGACTGAACGCAGATAGTTATATAATGGCTACACACATTCAAAAACAGAAATGTTTGCGAATAAGGATAGAACTATGACTCAATAAATTAGGTATTACTTACATGAGAAGACCTTTTTTTTTGTAAGCCTATTACACTGTGCAGCCAGGCTGCAATTGTAAAATGCATTTTGATTCCCTGTACAGCCCATACATACTACACAATTCAAGTAGCATTTTAATAGGCTTTTGTTTTTATTACATCACTAAAGTCGGATAAAGTCTGCACCCAAAGTGGACTCTCTGGAAGTCTGCAGAAAGTCCAATTGAGGCCCCTTGTGGACTAGTTGCACTGTAGATTTGGACAGCCCTCAGCACTTCTTGTGAATGTGCCCGCAGAGAGTGCTGAAGTCCGGACATTTGGATTCAGCACATAATGTGATTTTTCCCCCTAACCACATGCTTTTGTTGCCTAAGCTTAAGGAAATTAGGTAAAAAAAAAATTGTTTTCCCAATTTTTATTAGTTTATTTTGAATAAGACTGCATGCATGTAGCAAGCAGAAACTGTACATTTCCTGAGAAAATGAAAGTGTATTTGGAGAAGACAGTGCATGTGACTGGCATAAATTGACCCACTTTCCCAAAATGTCCAACACTGATGTAGGAGGGTACCTAGTGCGTCATATTTTCAAGTTATTGTCAGCTGACAAAGCAGTGGTATTTGACAAGTTGAGATAAAAAGGCATTGATATTTGTGGCAGCCAATAGGTGTGTGTGGGACTGAGTCTAAATAAACTTCAGTGTGTGTGTTCTGATACACACACAATATTTGTTAGTAGATCACCACATGATTCCTGAGCATGGCACCGCTGCTGCTCACCGCTCCCTCAGGGGATGGCTCAAATGCGGAGAACAAATTTCACACACTCAGGTGTGCGACAATCAGTGGGCCTTTAAGATACAGTCACCTCTGGTTTGGCTCACATGTATGCTAGAAGTGTTGGATGATCAACAGACGAACATCATCTCCATTAGGCCCCATATCAAGCAGGCAGAGATCAAATGCAGAAATTACATCAATACAGTCAGGCACGTACAAGGATAAACCCCAGGTGGTGCTCAAGCACCTGCCCTGTTGTCCTCTATCGAGATAAGTGCCCTTAGTGCAAGACTTGTTTTTCTATTTATTTTTTCTAATTTTATGTTTTAGTTTTTAAATTTGGTCCATGACATCAACTCTCAATTAAATCCGTGTTGTATGCCTGACAACCGCATTTGGGTTTTAATTCTGTGAGACTGCAGGAGCCCCTGCCCCTCTGCAACTTCCCTTGTTGTCACAGCCAAGTTAATGAACATAAATCGAGCTCCCTGCAGAGCAGCATCCATGTCTTCCTGAACTGCCCTCATGTACAGCCAGCTAACGATAGTGTTTGCCCTAAGCCTTGACATTATTTGTAACTGTTGTGAGAGTAAACCACTTTTAAAACATCTGCCAGACTAATGTCGGCAATAACCCACTATTAAACTCAACAACAAGTAAGCTAGTCTGGCTTAAAATCATACCATCTCCCTCCAACTCTCTGACTGATTCCGGTTTACCAACTGCTCAGTGTGAGCAAAGACAGACGCCAAATTACCTTCACACTTTCACTTATCTTTAAAAAACAACCTTAATTTGAAATGAGGTCTAAGTCTTTTATGCTGTACTTCTGATAATTTCTTTTTTACAAGTCTGAGTTGAGGTTTTCGTGCTGCACATGCTGGGGGCTAAAGAGCGCAGAGGAAGAGAGAAGGAGCACGGTGCTGCAGCTGCTGCAGGCGTCTGTTCATCAGGATTCTTTAAAAATAGCATAAGTGTTTTTAGAGGATAATTTTAAGTATAAGCATGTGACTTGTTAATGAAGTCATACCGGGTTTCTCCTACACACAAACAAACAAATTGTTAGCCAATAATTTTATTTCTGAAACAATGGGAAATAAAGCAAAGTAACAACAATAGAAAATATAAAAATAAGCCCTGCATTTAGGGCTTGTAAAGAAACATGTTTGTAGGAGGCTGAATTTAATGTAAATGAACCAAACTTCCCCAGAAAAAGTCTTCAGCATTCTGTTGATTTCATGTCTAACTGAACAACTCTAAGGTGGAAATGATCCTCAGAGTGTATCTTTGCGTCAGAAAAGCTCCAGCTCTGTACATCCGAAACCATTTAAACCTCGATTAACACAATCTCTTTTATACACTGTAAAACGTGTGTTAAGGAATAAAAGTACATGTGAAAAGTCAATCTACAGGAGAATAATTATTTCAAAGCAATACAGAATGACGATGAGTCTCAGCCTACTGTATTATATTCCATCATATTTTTATTTTGAATTGTCACCTGCAGCCTGAATTTAGTGTTTTCCTTTACATAAATCAAGACATTTCCACCATAAATTCACGCAGAAAATTATACCCAAATGCAGGAAATGTGTCAGAGGCTCAGAATTCCCTGGGGAAGACCTCCCCAACTTAATATATGACCCCTGCAATGTTCAAATAATGCCCTTGTCTGCATCACTGTATGGGTATTGAATCAAATTAATATGTAAATTAAAAAATGAGATGGCTGTATTATGGATGTGATTATACTGTCATTTCCGGCCAATAACAGTCCAGAATGTAAACATTCATATCAGCAGCTGACCCAACAGCAGTGAGATGCATTTTGTTTTACAGTAATAAGAGTACAGTCATCATAGAAACATGTCAGGTCTTTCAGACATGACTTTTTTTATGCAGTGAAGTTGTTCTGCTGCATCTCAGCAGCAGAGGTTGCTGCTGAAGGCCATATGGTGTCACAAGTGATTCTCTATACAGCACAACTTTTTCAGATTACAGACTTGTGTTGTACAGAATGACGTATACCAGCAGAGGGCAGCAGCTGACTTTGAAGAAAATGAAGCTGTGAAAACAGTTCAGTCACATATCAACTGATATCATAGTAAATGATCACACTAAATCTGTTTGATTCAATAAATAGAGATTAAATACCAAAGTACTAAGATCAAATATAGATGAACAGATTAAATATGTTAAGCCTAATTTGGTAATAATTTTACTTTAATATCACTATAAGAAGGGTAGCAGTATTATTAGATTATTTAAGGTGTGATATGACAGTGATGGGGGGGAATTTTGTGGTCTCTATAATTTCACTGATTTAATCTGTGATATAAACAAAAACCAGAGAGCATGTTATCACTGCAATGTTTACCATGTTAGTCTCTGATAGGTTTGTTGCAGAGATCTGCCAGAGGCACCCTTAAAAAATCCTGTGAAACCACCCACAAACAGGCAGTGTTACTTTTTCAGTCTGGAAAAAAAAAGCAACAGAAAATACAATTTGATCTCTGGAGAAATGTCTCAAACTGTGGCATTCATAGACAGCAGGATCTGTTATACAGGCTACAGTAACAGGCGGACATGGCCGACTAGTTGCTACGGAAACCATCATTGACCCACTTCATGTTGTAGTTGTCCTCAGTGAAATGAAAAGTATCAGATTGATTGAAAAACTGTGAATGCTGCGTTTATCTTAGGGCTGGACAACATAACGTAACATAACATAACATAAGATAACATAACAATATTACAGTATATCAATATCATGATATGAGACAAGATCATCTTAGATTTCGGACACAGTAACACAGTAAGTGTTGTCTTTTCCAGGGTTGGCGTCAGACACCGATGCCAAAAGACAACTGTTGCCACAGCATGATACACCACTGGCTGCCATCAGTTAATAACATGGCAGGACAGCACCTGTCGCAGGGTGTCAGTTTAAAACACTGCTAATAACAACATAATATAAGGAGCTGGAGAGTTCCTGTAGGGGGGTGGGAGGGGTGGTGGATGGGTCCAACAAACCCTGGACTGTCACCCCAAAGGCTGGTGTGTGCTTCCTGTATGTATGCTGAGCCAAACCATAATGTTTTCTAACCATGTGCATTTGCTGCACCAGGAAATAATAGTAAATACGCAGTGTTTTGCAGACACTATATGCATCAAATGAGCAGCAACTGTACATTCATGTCAAAATGGAAGTGTCACAATGACACAAAGTCTTTAACAGGCGTAAATTGACATAGCATCCCGGAACATGAAAAACCTAGCAGGAGGATACCTAGCCCATAATATGTAGATGTAAACTGCACTGACAAAGCGGCCATATTTGATCAGTTGGGATGAGATTGGTGGCATTCATATGTTTTCTTAGTACATGAATAAAAAAACATCTGAATCTGAATCACACTCACTAATGCACAGCCTACTAGGGCATTAACAGAAAAGTCGATTTGTCGACACGTCAACGTCAGTGGCACAAGTCGACGCCCCCCGGGAGGAGTTGACTAGTCGTGTGTTTTTTCCCTCTCTCTCTCTCTGTGCTTACGCTGATACTTTATCCTTGACTAAGTGAACATACTCGGGCGTACTATGAGCGGAGCGGACTCCGCGAGGAATGTCCGCAGTCATTCGGGCTTTCATAGTCGAGCGCACTTCCGCATTGTAGTTTACTGTAAAAATGTCCGTGAAAAATCCCCCGATGTGAAAAATACATGCCGAGCACGGTCGTAAAATCTGAAATTTGCGCGCACAGGGCTTGCGGACATCCGCAGAGTCTGTTCCGCATACGTTCCGCCCGAGTATGTTCGGGCCTTCACAGACACACATCACATGTGTGGAGGTACTCCACTTTCCTCCGCTGTGTCAGTGTGATGACGTCATCAAATGACTTGTTGACTCGACTTCGACTTTATTGATAGATAAGTCGACGTGAAAAAAATCAAAGTCGTTAATGCCCTACAGCCTACAGTATAAATTTTGAGAGCATTCTGAAAGACTGATTATGTTATCAACATATTAGGAGGCAGCATCAGATACAAGGTGATGATGGTGATTATGAGGTGTTGCTCCAAGATGGTTGTTGTTCTGAGACGGATGGCAGACATGTAGAATTACAGAATTACAAAAACAGTCTGATGTCAAATTCCTCACCGAGGCCTTAAGAGGCCAAAGTATCAATATATGTATCCAGATCACTGCTTCTTGGCCTTGGAAACCCATGTCATGAAGAGGAAAGAAAACAGACAGTCAGACAGTTTAGAACTAAGTCACTGAGCTCTTCAGCCAACTCATTCTACCGCAAACATTTGTCAATGAAGAATGTAAAGCAAGTTCATGTCATTGATTTTACACACCCCCTGGTAATGCATGTTAAGTTTTGGAAATACAGCGTGGTAGCTTTTCATTTTCCATTCATACAAACACAGAGAACATTCACAGCCACATACACTATTATAACAATGAAATGAGTGCAGTGAAGAACTAAGTGTAGGTAGTTGAGTAGGATATTTCGCTTATTATCCCACTCTGATCTTTTTTTTTTCCCAAACCAGAGTGCAGTTACATCTCTCCAGGCTACTCACAGCAGGGAGTGAGTGATATTTCTCACACAATCTGCATTTGAAACGGAAAATAGGGATTTCCAGTTGTCACTAAAATGTGTTTGATGTCAAATGAAGAGCAAAAGCGAATCACATTAAACTGTCTAACTTGTATCCAAAACATTTTGAAGGGATTTAACACTTTCTCACTCACACACAAAAAAGCTGTGTGTATATAATACAGGAGATTAGTTAAGGGTCCCATCTCATTCATCACATGCCAATGAGACTGGAGACAGAGACATACAGGTTGTCAATGAAAAATTTTGAATTACCCTGATATGTGAGCAAAGTGCCAGAACTAACTAACAGCTTCCATTGCATTGATCAGATTCAGAGCGTAATGAGAGCTATAGTAGATGGTCCTTCACCAAGCCGCTGTAGAAGCTGAAACCTTAATCGCACCTCACAATAGAAAGGTAGGAAATGGAACTACAACATACCACTGATTTTGCCTATCATTCTTTTATTTCACAATTTTTTTTGTCTCGAGATTACAAAATACAAAATGGAAATGTGTCATTGTTAGGGGAGAAGGTACACTCTGTGCTGAGTACACTAAAGAACAATGTACCCGGTAAAATTTATTTAGAAATGGAAATTTCTAACTATTGGTGGTACCAAAGGAAATGGATTTTCAGCCATAAGGTTCTCACCAGGACATAGTGGATGGCGTACAAACTTGGTAAGCTGTGTTTGCGGAGACCAACCTGATATTTTAAGCCAAAACATGATGTTTTCTCAACCATAACTAAGAGCTATTTCTTCCCACATAGTTACGAAACCATCTTCACAACATAAAATTGAAAACTGAAATGCAAAGAAACAAAACGTTTCAACATATGAGCTACATATTAAATGCAAAAATGCAATGTATCCTCATACACCAGTTCATATGATATCTTTGAAAATCCACACACACCAGTTCATAAAATATCCTACAAATTAGCACCCCACGAATGGCGCTGCGTACTTAACATAACATTACCTAGGTTAGGTTTTAGAAAAGAAACATGGTGAGCCAACATGTTCTCATCCCAAGTCATCACATATCGCCGATTTGTCAGTGAACTTTCACTTCTATATATTACGCACTAGGTGTCCTCCTGTGTCTGTTGTTGACGCTCTGGGATGCCTCAACCAACACTGGGATGTCAACAAAAGCATATGGTTAGGTTTAAGCAACAAAATCAAGTGGTTAGGTTCAGAAAAAAACATCATGGTTTGGCTCCACATTCATACAGGAAGCAAAAGCCCAGGTGTGGGAGGAGTTCAGGGAGGCTAGGAGAAAGACTTTCGGTTGACCTCAAGGAAGTTCTGGCAGACCATTAGATGCCCCAGGAAAGGAAAGCAGGGCTTGTGTCAGGCTGTGCTTAGCAGAGCGGGAGAACTGCTGACCTGAACTGGGGACATCGTCGGGCATTGGCAGGACCACTTTGAGGACCTCTTGAACCCGGCTGTCACATCCACCATGTAGGAGGCAGAGCCTGAAGACTCGGGGGGAACTCTCGCCCATATCCCTGGCAGAGGTTGCTGAAGTAGTCAAAAAGCTCCCCAGCAGCAAGGCGCCAAGTGTGGATGAGATCTGTTCTGAGATGCTGAAGGCTCTGGACACTGTTGGTCTGTCTTGGCTGACACGCCTTTTCAGTGTTGCTTGGAGGTTGGGGACGGTGCTTGCAGAGTGGCAGACAGGGGTGATGGTTCCCATTTTCAAAAAAGGGGACTGGACAGTGTGCCCCAACTTTCGGGGTATCACACTGCTCAGCCTCCTGGGTAAAGTTCACCCCAGGGTGCTGGAAAGGAAGCTCCAACCGATTGTCAAATCTTGGATTCAGGAGGAGCCATGTGGGTTCCGTCCTGGCTGTGAAACAGTGGACCAGCTCTTTACCCTTGCGAGGCTGCTGGAGGGCCATCCAGTCTACCTATGTATTGTGGACTTGGAGAAGGCTTACGACGGCGTCCCTCGGGGGGTCTTGTGGGGAATACTGTGGGAGTATAGGGTACCGGGCTCGCTGCTACAAGCCATGCAGTCCTTGTATGACCAAAGTGAAAGCTGTGTCCGCATTCTAGGCGTAAAGTCAAACACGTTCTTGATGGGTGTTGGCCTCCACCAAGGTTGTCCAATTATCTGAGGCCATGGTTCTCTGCAAGAAAATGGTGGATTACCCTGTGGTTGGGGGAAAGTTACTGCCTCATGCGAGGGAGTATCTCAGGTTCTTGTTCACAAGTGAGGGTAGAATGGCGCATGAGATGGATCGACGGTTTGGCATGGCTTAGGCACTCCAGTGGTCTGCTGTGGTAAGGAGGAAGCTGAGTTGGAAGGCGAAGCTTTCGATTTACTGGTCCATCTATGTTCCAACCCTTAACTATGGTCATGAGCTCTGGGTAGTGAGATCATGGACCCTGGGGCAGACACAGAGCATGCTGGACAGATTACATATCTCATCTGGCCTTGGGGTCCCTGAGGAGGAGCTAGAAAGTGTTACTGGAGAGAGGGATGTTTGGGGTGCTTTGCTTGGCCTGTTTCCCCCACAACCCAGCCTCGGATAAGCGGATGAAAATGGATGGATGAATGGATTCATACGGGAAGCAAACAGCAGCTCCCCAGTGAAAGTCTTGGGTTTGTTGGACAAATCCACCACCCCTACCACCTGCCCTATGGGGACTTTCCAACTCCTTATGTCACCTCATTACTGGCGGTGTTTCAAACTGATGCTGTCCAGCAGTATATCATAACACCACCACAGGTGTTCTCAGGCGATTGGCAGGGGAACATAACAAAGGTTCTGTACAGTGGCATTACAAACTGACGCCGCCTTATGGTGAATCATACCATGGTCACAGTTAGCTTTTGCCATTGGAGTCTGACACTGAAATCACTGACAAAGTGGCAGAATATGCCGACTTTTGAATGAGAACAGGCTGGGTGCGGACATACCTTAAAATGACTCAAAGTTCTAATGATTCTGGATGCCAGTCTCCTTGGGAAAGTTCTGGGAGAAAGTCCTGTGTCATACGGCTCAAGAATCTCACAGAGCTAGGAGCCTTTTGCAGTGACAAATGGTTGAAAATCCACCAAACAAGAATTGAAAGACTCTTAACTGGCTACAAAAAGGTGATAGAAGCTGTGAGACTTGCCTAAAGGGGTGCTATTAAGTACTGACCATGCAGGGTAAGCTTTTGCTTTTGGATGCAACTGTAAGTTTTTGTCTAATCAGATCTAAGGTCTATGTGCATGTCCATATGGGTTGCTTAGTGTTCTAAAGGTACTATACCAAAGGTTTTTGGTATAAAAACAACTGCCTTTGTGCTACAATCCTGGCAGAACAGACGGCAATGTCTGAATAAAAAACTTTAAAACTAAAAACTAAAAAACTGCTTTTCGTGGCATTATCTCAGCTGGGAAAAAAACAGCAATTAAATTGTTTAAAAATACCCACATTTGGTGGCTAAAAAGCTGCCAGAAGCACAGCGATGACTCACTAAGAAACAGCTGTTTTTTTTGTTTGTTGATGAACAATGGTCTGCAGCTCAGCAGGGGTCACATCGAGGTGATGGGCCATCCACCAGCCCCTCCTCCTTCCAACAACAAAGTCAGCACATATATTATGTCACTTTAGAAATGTTGATATGATCGGTGTGAAAAGTACAAATGTAACGTGTTCATGTTTGCAGAAATGTACAATGCCAACATTGTCGTCTGGCAACTGAGCTGAGACACTGAGCTGAAATGTTAGATGCAAGAACACAGCTGTAAATCCTGTAGAAGTGAATCTGTTAGAGACAGGTCAAGTGAGTACATACAACTGGAGCGGTCCTAAATATCAGTCAGTCCCTAAAATGTAAGACAGTTGAATATGCTACTTAATTTATAGCTAGTTAGGTTTGACCTATGCTGAGCTGGTCCCTAATATTCTGTAAATAGACACGTTTCAAGTCATGCCGCTTTGGTGTTGAAGAGCTCAATAAATTGACTTGGCATAAGTAACATAGCATGTGTGTATAGCATGTTTATTAGAATAAGCTGAGTTCCATGTTTCTAGTTGCTTAAGTTTTTGGTCTGTCTTTACATAAATCCAGATGTACACACTCATGTATAAATACTGCCATTGTTTTAGCCAGATAGTTGCATCAAAATAAAACACAGCCAAACTTCTGTCAGAACTTTACAAAGCCATCTGAAATGTCTATCAGGAAGGTTTGGTGAAGGTAGTTAAGTAAGTGCCTTGCTGAAATATATCAAAAGCAGATGCTCAGAGAGAAGCAGAAAATAATTCATTCCACCACAGTGAAGTGAGGAAGGAGAGACGAATGCATTCTGTACAATCCCCTCCGTCCAAATGAGTCTCCGGGGGAATCAAAGCAGAAAACACATTGTTAGACAACACAGGCTAACGACAGGCCTAAGAATATCTCTGCTGTAAGCATCCATTACAAATCACATCACAGAAAGGAATGATATCTGAGGATGGTTTACCTCGGGGAGTTCACATTGTTACTGTTTACAGTGAAGTTTTGACTGTCTATGCATGCTGGTGAGGAAGGAAACACCAGCTGCATCTATGACTGTACTAATGAGGGAAATAAATAAGGCCTTAGCGACATGGATGGATTACTGAACATGCCTACCAGGCACAGCAGTTCAAGTGGTCGGGGGACCTCTTGTCCAAAGCGTGAACTGGAAGTGACATATCTTGTTGGAAAGTAAATTAATCCACTGCAAAAAGATGCACAGAGAGGTGCGAAACCACTCCAAAGACAATTAATTTAATGCTAGCCTTAAACCAAATTTTCAATGTCACGAGAGGTTTTCTTCAGTCCAGTTCAGCTCTTTTTTTCCTCTTGACTTTCCAACTAAAATCAAACATGTTTAATATTATCATAAGTTTTTAGTCTTGGCTAGGGATGTAATGATAACCAATAAAATGATAAACCGCTGTAAAATTCCAGACGGTTAGTATTACTGTTTCAAATTTTAATTATCATTAAAACCGTATTTGATTACTGCACTTTGAAAAACTCACACTGAATACTGCTCATTGCCTGGAAATGCAGGATCAGTCCCTCAGACACAGGCACGCATGCACAATTGCTATGTTTGGCCTCTGAAAACATGGCGGAAGGCATCCGCACAGACAGTGCTCCAGGGATTTTTTCCCCCTCTAAAAGGACAAAGTCTGAAGTCTGGATGTTTTTTGGGTTCTATAAGGATGCTGAGGGGAAACTAATTGAAGATAGTCACCCTGCCTGCAGAAAATGCAGAAAAAAGTCTCCGTGAAGGGGGTAACACTTCAAATTTGATGAGCCAAATCCATGACCACCACCCACAACTATACAGCAAGTGTACCTGTGCCTGGTACACACTACACAAATTTTCTGCCTGTTCTGAAAGTCACCATGTCACATTACACGATTGTGGAGTCATAAAATCGTGCCGTGACTTGGCCGACAGACATGACACACTAACACAATGGTACACACCAATTATCTCCAGTCGTCTTTCACGACGTGTGTGATGTCATTGGGTTATTCTTGTCATGTTTTTAATACTTTTACTTTTATTTGAGTCACTGTGTCTGTTCATGTGCCAGCCGAAATGTAGTAATGTAAAAAGCTCCAGCAGATACATTTGAAGTACCGTACGCAAACATACAAGTCACTGCTTCCTCCACAAATGTTTCACAATAAAAGCCTATTTACAAAATGGAGGGATTCTCTCAGCCGAGGTTATAAGGGGCTTTTAATTTGAAACAAATTCAGGAAGCGTTGAGTTTGAAATAATGGCGTCATGCATTAACTTAATGAAGCCAATGGGAGCAGATAAAAAGTAAAAATATAAAAACACAGAGGGATTAATAAATAACAGAGCGTCTACAATGTAGTTTGTTTCAAATGAAGCTGGGAGCCTCTGCAGTTGTGGTGAGTAAAAGTCCCGCCACTATTTGTTAGTGTTATTACTTTATGTCAGTCTCCATTAGGAAGAAATAACATTGTTTGCTAGCTTGATGCTAATGGCAGTACTCAGCGGGTTGATAAAGTGTCTCTGCTGTTTCACACCATCATTTCCCCCTTTTACTTTGGTAACATCCCTAGAGGAAATATTAAAAACCTTCGTAACTTTACATAGATTAGATACATTTGGGTTAATGTCACTGGAAGGATATCATACGACCTGTTGAATGTGCATTTTCATAGATACATAAACTGAAGTATGAGAACACATTGACTGGTGGAGTTGTGGAGTGAACAAGAGTCAGTGTTTAATTTGGCGTGTATGACTTATTTTAGTGAGAAATCTTCATGCTACACCTCAAATTCCCACAGGCTCCTCCCACTAAAATAGCATAGCTAACGAACGGAGGCTGGTACCAAGTTGAGGAAAAACAAATCAAAAATGTAAAGTTTGTACACAAATACAGTTTATCTTAGATTATATTGATGCCATATTGACAGGAATACTGTCCACATATGACACCTTTTATCTTGTGTCTCTAGAATCATGTGCTTTTGTAGACAAGTAAGGAATTGATAACATGTCATATTGTTAAAGGGAGTTTAGAGTAAGATTTTCCACCACGAGCAGGGTGGGAAATCTTGTAAATAGTGACCCTGCAAGACCCCCAGTCTTTGCAAAACTCTACAGTGTGTGACTAAAAATGCAGATTGTCTTTATTTATGAGAAGGAGTCAGACTTTAGTCTTTAAAAATATTTTCTAAGTCTTTTTGAAGTCTTCTAGTGCTTAGTAGGAATAAAACCATAATAAAAAGATGCTAAATGAAAATAAAGTGAAGCAAAACAGCAACAGAGACAGAGTTACACTAAAATATGACCACTAATGGTGAAGCCACGTCAGTTTCAGTCTGGTTGTTGGGGAGCTCTTTACATATCTGTGTCCATGGGACAAATGTCTCATTATCCATTCATGCTTGGAGAGGTGGATAGTTATGACTCTGAGCTTTCAGATACACTTGATAATAATGGATATCAATAATTACATTTCTTATATCTAGTTGCTTCCTTGACTGATGACTACAGGCACCCTATCTGAAATGTACACTGGTGCTCCTCTAGGTGGCACTAAGATGTCACACTTCCACAGCCCCTTACAAGCACACACTTGACAGTCCATTTCCTGCTTTCTCACTATTTTTATTCCTCACCAGCAGGGACCCTCAGGCAGAAGGTGGGACTTTAATATGTATATTTTCCAATGGCCAAGCCACATTTAAGTGTTTTACAAACAGGGTTAATTATTTGTGAATGGTGGATTGTGAGCACTCCCTGCTGACCCCTTTGCTTTTAGCTGGCATGTGCCTCAGTGCTGTTTCACTGCCGTTTATTTGCCCTTCTGCTTCTCCCTCAAATCTCTCCTTTCAGTGGGGTTTAATTGCCGTGATCTCCAGTAGAACGAGGGAGCATTAAGACTAGTTAGGCCTGTGACAGCTGCTGAGAGAGTGTGAACACACTCACTCTCACAGATAAATGAGTATCTCCTCCATCCACAACACAATAATAGAGACAGGCCTCAAAACCAAGTTGCTTTGCAAATATCACCTCTAACGAGTGGGAGATGAGCAGGGCCCTACTGTGCAGCTGTGGTCCAACTGAAATGTGATTACCATGCTATATTACCATGACACATTTACCATTACCATCTAACAGCCAGACAAACAGGCAGACAGATAGATAGATAGAATTAGTTATAGAGACCAAAACTGTTTTTTGTTCCAGGCTGTACACATGTTCATTCCTCCTGTAAAGCTGGATATTTTAACATAGGTGTCTGTGGGGATTGACTCTGTTTAAAAGCCAGCCTTTTTTGGCACTTCCACATTTGCTTCATTTTTCAGCCTCAGAGGTTGCCACTTGCAAGATCATCAAAATAATACTTGACTAAATATATTTAGTTACTTTTCTACTGGATGACTAAAATACATATACTATGTCATGCAAGACATGTTAATAAATTTGTCAGCTGTGGACACAAAGGACCTCTTAAATGTGGAGCATCCGTGTCCATCTCAGTCAATCGACACACTGTTTTACAGAGGAACTTACAGTTTTATGTACTGTCTCTGAAGAGAGGATGGCGTCTATCATACTATCAGTTGATTTTAGTCCCAGTCTATAGCTGTCCTTTGCCTTTTTGAAGAGGAAAACAAGTACTTGGACAGCCATGTCTTATGCAACATCTGTGATTCAATCAATAATTAAAACAGACATACAGCTGGGGAAAAGATGAGCACAGTTGCCAGAAGATGTTTCTTTAAACCATACATAGGTTACTTTTGCATGTTTCATACATATCATATCAACATTTCTAATGTGACGTAGTATATGAGCTGACTTTTTCATCAGGAGGTGGAGGGAATGGTGGATGGCGTGACACCTGCCAAGCTGCAGACCACTGTTCAAGACCACTGAGTCATTGTTGTGTTTCCAGCAGCTTTTTATTTACCAAACATGGGTTTTTTTTAGCTGCTCGTCCTTGGTTGCCACAAAATGCAAATGTTTTTTACTGAGACATTGCTGTGTTTCCAGTCGGGATAAGGTCACCACACACAGGTATTTCAAGCCAAAACATGATATTTTCCTAACCATAACCAAGCGGTTTTGTGCCTAAACTGAACCACATGTTACCTACATGTTAACACAGTGGTGTTCAGATGTAAAGCAATTCAAAGTTTTAGTGTATCGACAACATAATAATATATAAATCTCACATGTTCAAAGCCAACATTTATTCTGACGAGTGGGTTGAAAACAGTGAGAGACACTGTCCAAGCTTTGCTCACAGATCAACATACTGAAGGCTGCAAGGTGTCAAACTCACTCCACTATTTTAACACTGTCTATAAAAATTAGATGTCTACATGCACTTTCAACAAAGTCATGGTGGAAAAAAAACAAAAAAAAACAACATTTTGTTTTTTTTGCTGTTTAGCTCGAATGGTAGGTTCTCTATTTGTTATCACCAACAATGACAACATATTCAGGCCACATACACAAAACAGGAACACACAGCTGAATTTGATAATCTGACTGCACCCCAGCACTTTATGCCTGTTTCATCATATTAAGTGACAATCAGAGCATAACACTTGCTCTCTTTTTTATGATAAAAATTGTACAACCTTATGCACTTTGAGTGATTTTGGCTGTGGTTCAATACAGTTGCTGCTCGTAAACACAAATGAGGATCTAGCATTTTATAAAATGCCTCACTGGGATCAACAGCATAACAATAATTGTCACACTGTCATCAGCTTAACATAGTTGTTTGAAGCCTCCATCAGCAAGCGTAAATTCTCTGTCAAAGAGTAGAAAATATATTGCACAGAGACATCAGAACAAATGAGGAAATGAGAAAATGACAAGGAAAGTGAAAAGTGGCATTTCAGCCTAATGAGTTTAGTAATATATTGAAGATTGAAGGAAATTGCGGTGGAGCCCATCTTGTTGATTAGGACATGTTGACAAATGAGCATAAAATGAAACTGTGGGATGACTTTGCCAAAAAATGTGCAGTGGTGTCCACTTCTCTCTAACAAAGTACTGTGCAGTTATCACTGTGATGTCTGTGCTGTGCATTGGAAACTTGACCTGGTAGTAAAGATGGAGACAGATATGCAACACATGAACCATACCATTTTAGCAGGGGCGTAGCCATCATTTCAGAAGTGAGGGGGACAAATTGTTCAGAGGTCTCTTGAGTGATTTATCATCCTCTCACATTCAGTTGCACCTCTCCTTAGCAGCTAAAGAACCACATAACCACAAACAGCCACAGTACAGCACAGGGGACCAACTTTAGTTCTTTAAAATTATATACTATCAAAATCTAAAGTTTTAGCTGCCAAACTCTGGTTGAGTTGACAAAGAATGACCCTCGAGCATCTACAGGGTAAGTAGCCAGATAATTACGTGCCAAATACCTGCCTGGTTTCTGGCTGTCCCTCTTCTATCTAATGCAATAATATAGGTAATAAATGTGCAAAGCAAAATTTATAAATATAATTAGGAATAGTAGTGGTGACATAGCTGTGGAGAATAACCTCAAAGTTACTTATGCTATAGATATTTTCTCTCAGCCAGTTATAATTGCTTCTCAGCTGTGAAGACCCTGCATGATCATCCTTGTTGGCCTCTGGTCCACTGTCTCCTACCTGACCCTGCTCTTTATATTGTGGCAATAAAAAATTGAGCAATAGTGAGCACAAGTTCTGCGTAGAAATTAAAGGGATAGTGCACCCAAAAATTAAAATTCAGCCATTGTCTACTCACCCATATGCAGAGGGAGGCTCAGGTGAAGTTTTAGAGTCCTCACAACACTTGCGGAGATGCCAGAGGAGAGGGGGTAGCAGCACAACTCCACCTAATGGAGACGGTGCCCCAGATTCAAACGTCCAAAAACACATAATTGAAACCACAAAATATCTCCATACTGCTCGTCCGTAGTGATCCAAGTGTCCCCATCATAAAAAACTGTTTGGAAAAATGTCATTTTAACTCTGTTTTTAGCCTCATTGTAGCCTGTAGCTCTGACTGCCTCTCTGTGCACCGCGCTCACGTGTGCGCGTTTGTGCGAGACCAGGGAAAGCACATGAACGCGATACCCATGTCTCATGGTCTCGCGGAAGTGCACACACACAAGCCCAATTTTACAGAGTAACTAGTAATGTAACGAGTATTGTAACTAATTACTTTCTCCAGGGAGTAATCAAGTAAAGTAAGGGATTACTTCTTTTCCTAAGTAATGTGTAATACATTACTGTTTTTAGTAATGACCCCCAACACTGGTGATGCCATACTGTGTGCTATAGTGTTCAGTGTGTTTCCATTAATATAACGTCCATAACATATCCCGTTCTGCTTTTGCACCCTAAGGCTGCCTGAAAGCAGCAGGGATACGGAGCTGGCCTCCAGTTTGTTTTTTCCTTGTCCTGATGATGAGCACATCTGGCCTGGGTGATGTTAGTATATGTTGGATGTGTTTCCATTCACATCCCTTACAACCGTAGAACAACACCGACACACAGTCCTGTTCTTATACATAACTCTCTCTCCGGTGCTGCTGTAGCTGACTGGGACACAAGGAACCAGCAGTCAGTTCTTCCAGCTTCAGTGTTTTAATTTACACTAGTCATAGTGACTGACTGGCATGCCAGTCCATTTGTTGTGCTAACCTCAACATTTCATATCATAGGCCCACACATATTTATCCATATCTCATAATTATCAGATGCTGAGCCTCTGTCTGACCCTCCCTGTGTCTAAGGCTATTCGTTTATTTTAAAAGGTGTAGGCTATTTAATTATTCTGTGTGTATATATATATATTTTTTTTTTTTTAATTTTAATACAAAGTGGTAACCACTGTATGTAAATGCATGAAGGGGTCAGACCTGCACAGCACTGGATCTGATATGAACTGTAATAATTTGATTACCTGCTTTGAAACAACATGACCCTCATCCACTTAAAATTAACATTAGTTCTTCTGAGCTCATTTTGGTCAAAGTAACACAGAGGTAATGTAATAAGTAACTTATCACTCTACATAGAGAGTAATATTGTAAAATAACTTGTTACGTTCAAATGAAGGTAACCAGTAATTTGTAATACATTACATTTTGAGAGAAACCCGACACTGGATATGGCACACTACTACTGCTGAGCCATTAATCTCACATAGTTTGAACATACTGCTGAAAATACTAAAACAGTGAGAATCAGCAAATTAATTTACTTCTATAATAGATTCTGTAATATTTGAAAAATAAAAAGGGATCATCAGATACAGATTTCTGTTAACAATGTCAATGCAGGCCTCTCAGAGAGCAGTCAACACAATGTGAATGCACTGTATTTGTGTGAAAAGCATGCATGCTGCAATTTCAACACTATTTCTTTTTGACAGAGTGAAACTGAGTGCACCCAAGTGTTGCTTTGGTACAGTCACTGTCTGTATCAACGTGTTGATGCTGAAATGCATCAGTTTCCCTGAGGCAGAGTGAGGATGTGTTGTTTACTCTCTGTGTCTCTTCCATGTCAGTGGATCATAGGTGACCCATAAAATCTAAGTGTAATTATAATCAGCTGCACATGCAGCTGCATATAAAACCGTATTTTTATGAACACAATAAAATATGTTATATGTAGTGTTTTCATGCCTCACAGAGGGCTTGTTCATCCAGAGATGTAGTTTCACTGTAAATATTCTTTACTGGAGCTATGCTGTGAATTCTTTTACTCACCAAAACCTGTTTGCTGCATCATCAAGACGTTGTTCAACAAAAGAAATGACTAAACCTCCCAGTCCCTTTCATCTGCAGAATCTGTTTTCAAGAAAATATTCAGGCAAAGATGAAAAAGAAAACCTTTAATTTCAGTATGTTGAAACTTATATCACCAAATAACAAGTTTTACCTTTTTAACAAAACCATGCATGTACAAGTACTAAACATGGAACAAGAACAGCTCTCAGTTTACTCTGGGTATGCCTTGGATAGGTGTTAACAGTGAATTTAGGTGAATTTTACAGGATGCATGTACACATGACCAGTTTAATTCTTTTTAAAATACCTAACCAATTTTTATAGTCTTATATAAGTAAATAAGAAAAATGATAGACACAAACATGTTTCATTGCATTCTTGCTCAAAGATCAATAAACTAAATGGGGGTAAAGACCTCATGTTTAATCATGTTATAACATCATAACCACGACTTCTCAATAAAGCAAACATGACATATTGTCTGTTGCACATTTTAGACTACCTTTTAATCCCTGATCAGCTACACAGAGGCATTTCAAAAGCTAGGCCTGCGCAAAGCATTGGTGATCAAAAAACTTCTATTAATATTCATAGTGCAAAGAGCAATAAAATAACAAAAAACTCCTGTTGTTCTGAGCTGGAATCATGTGTTAGAATTAAACATGCTACATGCGAAATATGAAATGGCTGTGTTCACATTTAATTTGGATCCTGGATCAGTTAAACAGTAATACAACAAGATCTTCAAATGGATTTTGTTTACCCTCTTTAGCATTTTAACCAATTGTTTTCAACTGATGATTATCTACTGTAAGTTATTCACAGATAATACACCTAGCAGCTGTTCTTTAAAGTCACCATAGTTGTCAAATCTCAGTGAGATGGTTAATCGTTAAAAGTTAGTTGCAGCTTTGAGGTACACTTGTGTTGAGTACTACAGGGACAGTTTGTGTGGGAGAATTTCCAGTCCAGACCAGAACTGATCTTGTTCCTTTATGTGTTCTTCTGAAACTGTGAAGCAGGCAGACATCCAATGGTGAAATGGATTAAATAAATCACACTATTCAGTTTTGTTTTGTTTTTTTGCTGCTCTCCGAATCAAAATCATGATCATCCTCTCATACCTCTGAAGCTGGCAATTCATTGCTTTGTATGGAATTGTATTGCTGCCATGCCAGAGGGGGAAAAAAAAAGAAAAACGATTAGTATCAGGAAATCACATGAAAATTTTACTGGATTATTGGATACTCTCAGACCTGGCCGTAGAGGGTTGAAAGGCAAGGCCTGTTGCCTGCCACCCCACCACCACAGAGCCCATATGTTTTCTCTGCTACTAAAGGGAATATGAGGGGAGTGGCGGTTTAATAAGAGGGATGCCCTTGCTCATCCCACCTCAAATTGCCTACTGATCACATATTATTGGTAGAAGGTTCAGACAATACTGTGGTTGGGGTTTAGGAAAATAAACACGGTAAGGACGCACCTTAAAATGACTCAATGTTCACCTGAAATTCACTCAGTTCCAAACAAATCTCCGGGGCAAAGTTTTTGAGGAAAGTCCAATTTTTTTGTGGCCCATCCACCACCCAAATGTGCTTCCTTACAAGGTCACTTGTGACTGCTTCCTTGTTTACTCCCATCAGAGCATAGGTCACATGATTGCAGACTTTCAAAATACATGGGAGATGGATGAATTTGGGTGCATTACTTTTCATAGGAAAATGTGCAAACAGTTTGTGAGAAAAGCCTGATTAATCAGACCACTCAGATAAGAACGTATCAGTTGCAGAGTGTTTTATGACCTGAACTTCTGAACAGTTCTCTGTTAAAATCAGCACGGGGAGGCACTTAGGCACAGTTTTTTTCGACACGCCTCCCCCTGCTGATTTCGACGGAGTTGTTAACATCCTTTTTGGTGTAGACCTGCGGAATGCAGTTATCATAGAATTATCCACAGTGCTCAATAACAGCAAAATCTCATGCTATTACCTGATATTGATACTTTTTAAAAAAAAAAAATTTTGTCTGGCATGGCGTACCTTAATTTTATCTTCCTCTGCACAGGGGGAATTCAAGGATGTGAATCTCAATGAGTCCAGTTTTCATCAGCTGGATTTCGGTTTCCTCCACTCAAAAGCTTTCATATGAAATCAAATTACAGATAAAACAAATACCATAGCCTCTACTGTGCTTGTTTAATAGATTTGCATTGTATCCTGCCATATCCTGTTAGTCCACTGAACAAGCTACCGTATTTGATGAATTGGGATGAGAATGTGTTGGATGAGGAGGACACCACATTTTATTTCATCAGTTCATCAGTGTTTGAGTCCTCAGGAACTGACGAGCTGCTGTCCCTGTCCTGAATCATTCAAAGCCCCTAGCAAGATATATCTCGGAACAGTGAATAATGCCTAAACCTGTGGGAAATTCTATCGACTTTAAGGTGACCGTCATGAACGTACTTCCCAGAAAGGTACACCAATCAAACCCTAATGAGTGAAACAGTTAGCATGTTACCATGTGACTGTAGCGGGGATTGGTACTCAGTGCTTCAGGGTGACTGAGTATTGTGAAAAGTTTTATGTTCTGCAGTATTTGATTCACACATATCTCGTATTACTTGGCAGTGGATACATACTAAAGTTTAAATTATAAGGTTTTCAATCAATCCTAATGTTGCTTTGCCAGCAAAGCTCACAACCACAGAGGTTTTAAGTTACGTAACACATGTGGGCTACTTATTTTAACACAAACAATGATTTTTCTAAACCCAACAAAGGAGTTTTGCTGCCTAAACCTGAAGAGTTGTTTTGGTTACAAAACCTACTTTTTTCTGTGAGCACAGTTTATTTTGAGAAGACACTATGCATGTAACAAGCAGAAACTGACAAGCTGTCTGTGAGCATCCAAAACTGCATCTGCATCCTGCATCTCTCTCTGTCTCTGTCTCTTTCTGTCTCATTGTGTCATACGGATTACTGTTAATGTATTATGTTGATCTGTTCTGTACGACATCTATTGCACTTCTGTCCGTCCTGGAAGAGGGATCCCTCCTCATTTGCTCTTCCTGAGGTTTCTACCATTTCCCCCCCGTTAGGGTTTTTTTGGGGAGAGTTTTTCCTTATCCGCTGTGAGGGTCCAAAGGACTGAGGGATGTCGTATGCTGTAAAGCCCTGTGAGGCAAATTGTGATTTGTAATAGATAGATAGATAGATAGATAGATATACTTTATTCCAGACTCAGGGTCCACAAAAACACACACAATACAAAAGATTAACAAACTAACAAAAAAAAAAAAAAGTCTAGTAACCTATTTTTAAAAGGCACTTATACCAGTGCTCCCAAAGCTGAGACACTGGTACTATACACAAAGTTTACCAGTACCAAAACAATTTCATTTTCAGAATCATTTAAGCGGCAAATAAACCTATACATTAAGTTTCTCAAAACAGATTCCAGAGTGTGTACTCGAGCAGTCACAAACATTTCAGTAGCGCTGGTCCATCTGGGCCTTTTTAGCACTAACCTCACAGCTTCATTATATGCCACTTGCAGTCTCTGAAGGCTCAATTTTTTGTAATTCAACCACAGATGTGTAGTGTACAAAGGAGAACAACATGCTTTAAACAGAGTCCAGTTGCCATATTTTATGCTGGTTTGAGATTAACCATGACCTGGATGACTGAGAATATCCACAGATTCATTTAAACAGAGTCAGCTTCACTCCATCAGTGCAGCAACTGAATTTACGTGACATTTGCTTGCACATACAACATATTCATAACATTACCTGCCAGTTTAAAGTCAGGAAACGCCTTATATTTATCTCCTTAGTTCTGCAGATCATAATAACACTTTTTGCACTGTTATACTTTACTTCATATTGTTCCCCCTACATAGAACACACATTAAGAAGCTGCTGAAGACCGGCTGAGCTCGGGCTAAGAATCAGTCGTCCGCGTACATAAGATGGTTCACCACCGTACTGCCAGCCATACAGCCAGTTATACAGGAGTTTAACTGTTTAGATGACTCGTTCATGTAGAAATTAAACAGAATAGGAGATAAGATGCTCCCCTGTCTGACTCCATTACTGACCTGGAAAGGAGCAGGCATACAGTTGTCCCATTTAACCTGCATGGTCTGTTGAGCATACCAGTAGGACAGGATTCTGACGGTGCATTGTTCCGACCTCTCATTTTACCGACCTCTCATTAGTCCGACGTCCCGTTGTTCCAATATGTGATTATACTAGGCTTTAGAGGATCAGCAACGCAACAAAAGTAGGCTACTGGTCGAGATACAAGTGTCATAGAGAGAAGAGAATGAAACACCATAACCTCCTGTTATTAACTCTGGGGTCGGGGTTGTGTGGGGAGCTCTCCGCGGTGCTGAATGGCTCCCGGCGGGCGTATTTCTGCCTTGATGGTGCGCCGCAACCGGCTCTTGGTCAGCTGGGAAAGGCTTGAGGTGGAGCAGGCTCACGGCTTATGTGTTTGCCACTTTTTCATTTTAACCCACACCATGATCTTTTCCTGACCCTAACCAAGTGGTTTTTGTGCCTAAACCTAACCAGACCTAATCACAGGGCATCATGATGATTTCGGAACAACGGGACTTCGGTACAATGGGATGTTGGACTAATGGGCAGACCCCATTCTAACTATATATTCATATATATTCAACTATATACACATGCTTGGCTCAATTTTTGATTTTATTTTATTTTAAGATATTTTTGGGGGCTTTTAAGCCTTTAATGTACAGGACAGACAAGCGTGAAGGGGGGAGAGAGAGAGGGAGTGACATGCAGCAAAGGGCCACAGGCTGGAGTTGAACCCAGGCCGCTGCGGCAACAGCCTTGCACATGGGGCGCCTGCTCTACCACTGAGCCACCAGCGCCCCCTGGCTCAATTTTTTGAATAATTTCCCATGGTTCACCCAATCAGATGCCTTGGATTCATCTAAAAAGCACATAAAAATGGATGAGTTTTTTCTCTTATAATTACTCAGCAGTTCCTTTAAAACATATATACACATATCTGTGCCATGCCTTGATTTAAAACCAAATTGATTATCTGTGGAAATAATTAATTTACTGATCCTCTCCAGGAGAATTTATTCAGTAATCTTAGATAATATGCTAGCCAGAGCGATAGGTCTATTAATTGTCTGAACAGGCTACTTTTCCTGCTTTATCCTTGACCACAGGAACCAACAAGACTGTCATCATAGAGTCTGGAAGAAAGCCATGAACCATGAGAGCAGTGAGACAAAGGGCAAGAAGTGGAGCGAACTTTGTGCTTGCAAATTTAAGATGTTCAGCAGGGACAGCATCCATACCTGCTGTTTTATTATCTGCTAAGTTTTTAATAGCTTGATAAACCTCATGAGTCTTAACTGCATCTATACTTTCAACATTATGTACTTGATAGCCTTCCGTCTGGATACAGTTAAACAGTTTACTATAATGCTGTTGCCAGAGCTCAACAATAGCTTTTGCACCAGAGACTCCGTCTACTGTACATGGCAAGGAAGGTTTGGTGTTATATATTATTATTATATCGCACAACAATTGATCAGTGCCTTCATAATAAGAAGCAATTTCTTCATCTGAAAGAGAGGACCAGTCCAATTGATCAAGATTAAGGACCCTATTTAGATGATCTAAAGCGGACGGCGGAGGGTGCATAATCCATGTCGCAAGTGTCATTGCTATTTAGATGCAGGCACAGTTGTCATTTTCACGCCCTGCGCCCTCGTCATCTAACTAGCAAATGAACTTGCACTCCTCTGGGTGTGTTGGTTTAAAAATGAGGAGTGGTCAGGCGCAGTCATGGCGCGTTGCTAGTTAGATGACGTAAAAAGCAAATGCGCCAGTGACCAACAAAAACCTGGTCTAAAGTCAACGGCGCAGTATTTCACTGTTAAACAAGTTAGTAATATGCGTCTCTAGGCGGGTGCACAACGCGCCTGCACTCTGCTCAGACACACACATGTTATACTAGGCTCCGCAGCAGTCCTGACAGCTGTGCTCTGTTATATGATGAAAACAAGTTTGAATAATATTCCACAGATATTTAGTAAGACCTCTCTTGTATTATTGATCCCACGCCTGCTTTACCTCGGGGAGCTTGGGTGCCTGTCTGTAGATCTGCCCCCCGTAGATCTGGTTCTGACGGGCCTTCACCTCCCGCACGAGGAGATCCGTCTCCTCAGCTGTAGAACGCTCACTCTTCCCAGCTGGTAGGCCCACCATCTAACTAGCTCTCAGCCATGCACTCCAATTGCTCCTCTTTTAAAGAGAATGAGACGTGACACTCTGATTGGCTTATTGAATGATACGCCCAAAACACACCCATGACTAATTCACAGAGTCCAACCCTTTTAGACTCTCCGTCATGGCACACAGTCTAAAAATGCGCTGTCTAACTAGCAAGTGACTTAAAACCGGACTTTTAAAATACATGTAAACATGGTAGTCCGACTGAAATCATACTGAATTGAATTTCTAAAAGTTTCCACCCTGGACTTTGACTCAAATGTCGAACAGCATTAAATGTGGAATAGCAATAGAAGCAGGTAAGAACATGGTGAAATCTACATTCAGATCCTTGCATTTCTGGATGGATGAAATGTACAGATCTGTGAAATTGTCCACCATGGTATCAATTTGCCACTAACTAACTGTAGTTAACTTGTTTGTCGATTATTTGATCTGTGATGTAATAGGTCACTAGAAAAAGGTCCAATACTAACAAGCTGAAAGGGGGCATATCACCACCTATCGTAGTGGAGTTGGACATACTTCGGTCAATAAATCGATTCCCCTCCCATGCTGTAGTCCAGTTAAATGGACTCATTGAGCTATAACCGTAGCTCGATTTAACTGTGGATGTAAATGAACTGACTGAAGCACTGGCCACTGACCAAGCTGCTGTATTTGATGAGTTGGCAGTGAGAACGTGATGGACAAGAGGTCTGTATCAATATTTTACCTTGTTGCACAACTGTTAAATTCAAAGACAAACTTGCAGTGCATGTTAGTAAATGGAATATTTCTCAAAACATACTGGATCCTGCATCATTATACACTTTAGGCAATGTAGTAAAGGATACATCAACACGTCTTCTTGTGCAGATCATATCCGCCAGCCCCAAACTGTTTTATAGTAGCTGCTTACTCCTGCATGGATTCCTCTGTCTTAATTGTATTTTCTATAACAAGCCTGTGTTCAAAGCATCTTCAGTAATCTTTGCTCAAACTGTTTGAGATAGAAAAATATCTTTGTGCTCTGAACTCCCTCCGACTTTGAAACTTGCTGCTTAGGATTGCTCCTAACTCAGTGGTAATTTCCTTATGACTTGTTTTTCCCCCTTTCCCTGGTTAATTGTTTGTGCAGGATGTGGCCCAGCTATTAGCAAATCCTCAAATCCCCAGCAGTGTCTTTTCACAGGCTCGGGGGAAGCACTGAGGCACGCTAATCCTTTCTCAATCAGTTCGTTTGGAGGCGAGAAAGAGCTGAGCTTCGATAACCAAAGCCATCTTACTCAGCTGCAGCAATACATCTGTGCCATTGCATAACCAAGACAAAGAGCTGTGAAATGTGTTTCCACGGCTAAGCATATTTACATGTTTTTCCACTGTAGACATAATTAGGTCAAGTGTTTGTTGTTCTGAGACATGTGACTTAATGATGAAGTGAACTCATCTACCATTTTCAAGGCACTACAATTTGAGGATTTGGGGGAAAAAAGATTGCCTCTGGCTTTCAGTGCTGAAGTATGTGATAGGCAGCATTAAACCATACAACTTATGCAAATAGTATTCAAATCATTCAGGAGTACCCCATCATGACACATATTGCTCGTCTTTGTTTAATTATTAACTTCAATGGGAAGCCCCAGTCAGTAAATCCTACTTTAACTAACGGCATAACCAACACCACAAGCAGTCCTTCTTAAGCGGGATTTATACCTCTGTGTCCAATCGACTCAATACCTACAGTGTAGGCTATGTATAGATGCATACCTTACACCATAGCCTGTGGACCTCCCCAGAAATGTAACTACACATCACAGGATGCAGACCTCCTTTTTATTTTTGTAAGCTGAAATTCAGTGCTTTCACTCTGGTGTCGTATACAAACAGGCCTGAAATACACACACAAACAGGACCTATGCGTGTGTTGGATGGAGGGATGTCAGGTGTCTTGCTCAGGGGGCTGGCGGTGCCCAGGGAGTGAGCTGGCACCTCTGCAGCTACCAGATCATGCTCCATGTTTGGGGACTTGAACCAGTGACCCTCCTGTTCCCAAGCCAAGACCCTATAGACTGAGCTACTGGCGCCCCAATGCTACTAACGTTAGCATGTTAATAGTATTGTTACTGTTGTCATGTTATTTGTTGATTAGGAAAAGAGACCTTAAAGTCCCAGGGCTACTGTGAAAGATTTTTACACTGTGCCTTTAGTTAACTGGAGTATCTTCACTGGCCTGTGCAGTGAAAATTACATTCTAAGTTTCACGTGGTGTAGCTAAAAGCTTGGTAGCTTGGCCACCGCTAAACATGATAAGAAAGTGTTTGCAAATAAGTAAGCTAACATTAGGTAGTTCAAAAGTGGGTGATGTGATAACCGACTTTATGAGCTGATGGCAACGTCCTTCCCACTTGTTTGCTCTGGCGGTAAGAAAGTGACTGAAGCTGTGAATCTGAGCCATCTCCTCTTGGAAATCTTGTAGATTCTGGAAAGGATGTATTGGAAGTGGGATCCTTAAAGACCTGTCCAAGGTTTGCTCCAGTCTTGTCTGAAGATTTTGGTTGCCAGCTGGGGAAACTTGGATTAGATTGCAGAGCCCTGAGCGAGGTATTTAAATGAGGTTGCCCCAGCTCTGTTTGCTCAGCTACAGGGGGGTCGATTTTGCTACATGCCAAGGAGCCAGAGGCTCGGATGATGAGCTTGTGTGAGTCCCATGTGTACTGACAAAATGTTAAGCTAAACTGTCTACAATAGGGAGCAGCAGGGAGCCTACACTGTGCTCCGCAGAACTGAAGGCTTGAAGTTGAGTTGGGGTGTCTGTTGGCAGACTGCAGTCGCCTGGTGGGGGTGTCTTCGGATCTGCATCACCAATCCACTGATAGCCAGGGCTTTTGTCATTGAGATGCTTCAACTAACAGCAAGACTAGCTGGCTACAGACACCAGGTGGATGTGTCTAGGGAGCCAGGGCTTTTGACATCCAGGCGCTTCAGTTGGCCAATTGGCCAACTGATGTAATATTGCTTCATTCACATCCTCCCATGACCCTCTACCACTGTACTAAATTTCACATGGATTGACCAAGTCAGTGAGGAGAAAAACATGGAACAGACACAGACGAAACTAGAGTTTACTCAATTCGCCATGGTAGAAGAGAGCAGCAGCGTCAGACGGCCAAACTCCTCCCAGGAGGACACCACAATTGTAAATCAATGTTGCGTTTCTCTAATGTGCGCGCACTCTCTCTTTCTCTCTCGCAGTCTCACTCTGTTTCTTTTCTTTTGAATTTTCTAAGATGACAGGTGCTGAATATATACTCCCTATCTGATGCTGTGGCTGTTTGTGTTTGGCTGAGAGGGATGTGAACTCACTATTTTGCAGCTGTGTTAATCAAATCAGGCTGGGTTTTTATTACGCGTGCCAAATGTGCCAAACGTGCCAAACGGTGCCAATCCCCTTTGATCTGACATCAGATGTGACGGGACAGTCAATATAGAGATACATTTATGTGCTGATTGCAGATAGTTGCATTGAATAGTGGTGTTTGTGGCTATTTATTGCATCGTTAATGTGCCTGACATTCTGGAAACCTGCCTGTGAGGTTTTGGTGACGCGTGCGCACTGTCCGCCGGTCAGCCAAACTTTGGCTTACACCGGCTGTGCTCCACCTGCGCTGACAGTAGACCTGGTTTCAGCTGGCGAGCTTTTAGCACACCTTCGGTAAAGCCTTTTGGCACGAAACTGTCACTGTGCCAAGCCGGATCTGTCGACACCTCCCCCTGCTGTGCCGCCACACCCATCTCAGCACACCTCAGTCTGCCAAACTACCAAACTGAGCACGCCTCGGGTTGCGCTGCTGGAAACTAGCTCTGCGTGGGGTTCCCCACCTTGTGCTACGCCGGGAAAATAGAGCCCAGAGTTTTCGTCATTATATAGTAAGAGAAGATTGAACCTTTAAGACTGAACTGATTGTGTTTGGTGGAACTTATAGCAGCAACCGCACTAAAATAGTCACAAAAACACAGGATTTATCTAAATGGGCTGATTTTTTACAGCTCATACTCCTAGAATCAGCTTCCACTCATTGTTGTCACATCATGAGTGACAGGTGTCATGACAAGCCCCATTGATTTACTGTCCAGTTGAGCTAAATTTATTCAGCCCAGGCCACTGACTTTTGGCTAATGACAGTGCATGGAAGTACAGTGAAGGCCTGCCCGCTGTGACTGTAGTGGGAGAGTGAGTGTTGAGTCTTGCGAATTGCGTTAGCATCATGCTGAAAGAGGTGGATTATTTTAAATGCTGTTGCACTAGCAAAATGTGCTTGAGTAAATTGTGACTGTAAACTATAACAGTGGTGAATGAGAGAGTGTGGACAAAGCAGACTGAAATATCCCTTACTACATTCCGAACACGTGTATCGATAAGGTTAGGTTAGGTTAGGTTAGTTTATTAGTCTCCACCAGGGAGAAATTTGTCGTGGAGACAGGGAACATGTTGCATACATAAAAAACACATATAGTACAAAAAGAACATCAAGTTAAAAGACTGGTGGAGTAAAACAGGCCACTGGACAATCCTGCACACGCAGCAAGCCGTCATTCACATGCATCCACACCGCTACTCTAACTATAATCATAAATACATTCATATCAGCATCACATAACCTCAAGCATACATTAATCCATTCACTCACATATGTCCATTGTTTGACTCATAATACATTCATTTCCATATACACATAGCCTATATTCGTATACATATACAGAGACATCGCAATCATTTCCTACTGTTGAGAAGCTTGGTTGATACAGGCACAAAGGAATGTTTGTATCGATTGTGCCTGCACAAAGGAAGCCTATATCTCTTTCCAGAGTTCAGGAGAGTGGAAGAAGAGATAAAGCACTGGCTTTTTACTGGCAAAAGTTTATTGCGCTTACACTAACAAACGTAGTTGTTGTCAACTAGAGTAATCTTAAAGCCTCAGTCTGTAAAAATGGTGAGTAACAGTGACATCAGAAGTTAAATTCTAGATTAGAATTGCTGCTAATCTAAACCTGTTACGATATGTTATAGCTTACCAGTGAGATATAGGTTATCTGTGAGATATATGGTAGGAGTGTTTTATTTCTAATTGTTTTGGTGACATGAGCATTAGCACAGTAATGCTAAAATAACACGTTTTATGTGATAGTCACGGCACAGTGTGGCAAAAATAGGTTGGTACGATTATAATATATGTGTTTCCAGAGTGTTCTTCCACAGGACACAGGGAGATGAGGAAGAGGGAGAGGGAGAGGAGGAAGACCAGGGAGAGGAAGAGGGTGAGGGGGTAGAGGCGGTGCAGGAACGGCCAGGCGAAGAGGTGTGTCTCGGCTACCCAGAGGGAAGAGGAGGAGGAGAGGGCGGCAGCCTACGCAGCACCATGAGAAGAATCAACAGATTAGGCTGTAGGCCAGGCTAACCATTTAGCTGTAGCTCTGGGATAACATTAGCCAAGGCTAGGATAACGTTAGCACGTAAACGTAGCCATCGCTCCAACTTAGACGAGAGGGAAAAGTAGTTGCAAACATGAAGCCAAAATGATTTTAAAATATTAGATTGAATTACCTGTCTAGCAGAAAGCAGGCAACCTCCGCATCCCTTGTGAAATCCTTCTCCTTCAGGAGTTCTTTCCACCTGGAATAAGCAACACCGATATTCACTCGTATTTTGTCCCGTCCTCGTTTATCTGATCTTTTTCTTTTATTTTGTGGCGTGGTTTCCCTCTTACGGGGCAAAACATACGTGTGTTCCTCCATTAAAGTGCGACAGAATCATAAAAGTACAAAGCAGGTTTACGCAGAAACACCCGGACTGATCTTCACCTTAACCGTCTCCAGTGACGGCAAGTTCTAGGTAAACGCGTATATCCCTTTCGGCCACTGTATTCAAATATGGCGACGCAAGGGGGCAGCCTCCAGCAGACCGCGCCCTGCCTGTGTATATACAGAGGTATATATAGAGAGATCATTCTAAGCCTATGAGAAAGCTCCCATTTTATTTACACTTCCGTAAATATATATTTATGAAAGCAATAGTTGATATTTGCTAATAAACAACTACGTAAATTACATATTGTTACTTTAATATATTATATTATATTATATTATATTATATTATTATTACATTCTCTTCATCTGCATTGCGGCCTCTCTACTGTTCTCTGACTTCACTCTGTGTCGTGTTTGTGTGTGTCTGTATGTGTGCTGTGTGGGGGAGATCAGCCCCAACATGCAGAGAGCAGGAGAGAGGCTGCAGCATGATGTTTCATGAAACCAAACTTTAAAAAGTATCGACAAAAGAGCTGGTAACCTTGGTGCTTATTAATACTATGGTCTTGATTAATTTTGACCCGGGCCATTTAATACCAGGTCTCGGAAACCATTCCGAGCCGGGCCACTTGGAGGTTGACTCTGGGCTGATGTGGCCTATGGGTCGCTAATTGAATAGGCTTAGAGCAGAGGCTAATTTATGCAGTGTGAAATGCCACAGACTTATGCTAACAACATTAGCATGTTGTATTTGTGGAGAAAATATGTTATGCCAAGTGTTTTGTATGTGACTCTTGTGAGTTACAATGAAGTTGATTTGTGCACTTGTATTTGATCATGTCACTATTAAGCCATGTTTAATGTGTGTTTTAAGTGTGTTTTCAATCAATCAAACTTTATAGCACTTCACAGAAACCCCACTGCCGACTAGAGTTTTGGAGGTGTAACTGCAGACTGACACAGACACACCACTGTGCAAGTATAAATGCTCACAAAGTGCGTAGGCTCTGCGTAAAGCCGATGCAGAGCTATAAATCTGTTTTTAAAGTAAGCTATGGCTTAAGATCTGATGAGGTACCATAGGACGAGGTTCCATGTACTCCCTCACTGTCACTTTGACAAATACCCTGTACTTAACTCAAACGTATAGGTTCAAAGTGACCATAATCAGGATAAATGCTGCTTACTGGCCAAATTAGGCTTCATCCATCTGGTTTGGGTCTACGTAAGGCCCTCATGTTTTACCTTTACAGAAATCAATAAGTTATTCATTGTGGCCTTTCCTCCTGTGATGCTAAGAAACTGTAAGGAACCATCACAGGTAAGAAGAAATATGTGGGCATTTGATCATAAATGCTCATAAAAAGCATTTGGCCCTGATAATGTTTGATGTGTAGGAGTAAGTCATGTGTGTTTTAGAGTACCTTCGCTCTGTTGTTTTAGTTGGATAGAAAAGACACGATCAGTCGTGAAGCAATGTGTGTGTATTGTCATGGTTTGGTATTTTGAGAGGCCTCAGAGTCCTTCACACTTGGCATGCTTTATGTGAGAAGGCTCTGTAAAAGACTGTGTTGTCTTGCCTCTCACTGTGCAGAGGGAAATGTCAACAAGCACTGCGCTGCCTATAAACAAAGTCCCTTGTGTGTGCACTACTGTGTGTTCAAAAATGTGTAAAGACGTTTGCTTTCATATATTTGTTGTCTCGGTAGTGGAGTTTATGTTGTTCAGACATGTCTGTGTTAATGCCTTGGTGATGTTTCATTCTGTTAGTGAAGTGGTTGTTCAATGTCAGCCTTATTCGCAGGTCATCAAATATCGCTGTTTGGTCAGTGATTTTGGTGTCAGACACCATTGCAAAAAGGCACCTATCACAGTGATGTGATACACTGCTGGGTGGTGTTGGTTAATAACACCGCCACACTGCATCACTTTCAAATAGCGCCAGTTTCAAACTGACGCCATACCTTTGGCATATAACGCCACCAGATGGCGTCAATTTGAAACAATACCAAAGTAGTACAAGAAAATGGAAAGTCCCTACAAGGTGTGTATGATTTATAAAACGATGTGTATGGCTGCCAGTACGTCATTTTCTATCAGAAATCCCAAATCAACTTGGAATTGCTCATCCATGGACCAGCCTCATATCAGGGTCACAAACTAAAGAAAAGGCAGCAAGTGGGAACACGTTACTGCTGCTTTTAGTACAGTGAGTTCATCAAACAGGACACTACCTGACTAAAGGTGGTTGCCAAAAAAACCAAAAAACTAGAATTGTACCCTGACGTCTTTGTTTATGTAGGCTACACAATCCATATGTGCAGGTGTTGAAGTTGTGCTGGGTGAGAAGCAGAGAACAGCAGTGTATCCAGTGCGCTCTGTACACCTGACAGCAACTCATGTTCCCTGCAGCCATTTTACACAAAAAACTATCTGAAAAATAGAGTGGTACTTGGTGATATATGCACAGTCTTCGAAGAGATTACTGAAAACTGTTGACACAGTGTACTGCAAGTATTTAATACTGTTTGTCATTTTGGATTTCTACATCCAACGAAGTTATAGTAATTTGATCAGTTAGCCTGGTTAATGTGGCTGAGGTAAAAACGAGGTAAAAAATGAGTGTATTCATGCTGGTTAAGAAAAGCCAAACTTTCCTGAATCCTGTAACCTGCCACAGCCTGGCATCATCCAGCTGCACATGGTGGAGAATGTGATGGTGAGACTTTGAGAGAAAATTGTATGGGATTTGATTTGAGATTTAAGGTGACATGTCTTTTGTAATCAAAAAGATGGAAAAGTTATGGCCCCCTAACGCAAACACAAATAACACTGCTGCATCTCAATAGTCATAAAGTGTATCAATATGAAACGTGTGATATGAGGTGAAGTTAAATGTGTGAGAGATCATTAGACATATAATGATTCCTCTTACATGTAATCTCCACAATCTGGCTTCAATTCACCACCTCACCATCTGTGTTGCCATGCGTCAGAATTGCCCTAAATTTATGCATGTTTTATGCCCTGGAAGCCTGCTGTTTGCCTTCTGTATGAATATTGAGTTAAACCATGAATTATACGGGGGCTCTACCAACAAAACTGTATTGTTGCTCATTTTTGTGTAATTGTCTGAGATTTATTGGTGTTGTAGTTTTTTGATTAATTGTAGTACAGCATTAACATAGTAGTAAAGTTTTATATATGTATAGGTGATAATCACTTGTATGTTGTTGTATGCTTCAAAAGCTTTTCCTACAGAAAAGGAATTTATTGTTTGGGTCCAAACATGAGCTACTGTTAGAACCCTACTGTTAGAATGAAAAGAACAATCAGATTCCTCATTAAACATTAGATAACCTATGTTTGATCCACTTTCAGCTACATGTTATATTATTACATCACTGCTTAATACTAGTTTAAGCTTAACATGGCGGTGCACTTGAGGAGGGTTTGTTTTCCACCCCAGCCTACCTGTTCCCCGCTCAACCAAGTGGGAAACATAGAACCCTTTTTGGTTGAGCGGGGAACATAGAACCCGGGAGACATAGGGATGATCCCATTAAGAGCTGCTGCAGTTCTGGAAGAACATGTCTGCTAGGAGCAGATTTTGAAAATTATAGAGCCATTTCTCCACCCATTCTTATTCCAAATTATTCAAGAGGGTAGAAGACATAGGCGTAATAAATCTCTTTCTCCCATTTTGAGAATTAAAAGTGGTCTCTTGCTGGTCTTTGACGAAACCAAAGTTTAAAGCTACATTCATCATGGTATGTTTGCCAGTCAGGTTTGTGAGAAAACACATATTTCTTATACTCTCCATATACTCTCCATAACTGACCTTAATAAGTCACTGCAGTAAAGTAATTGGTCCCATAATCTCCAAACAAAGTGCAGCTGAATGATATGTCGTCTTTGGAGATGAGAGAGTGTAGTCTGGAGATTGATGGCCTAATTTTCAAAGTAGAAGGTGATTCACAGGGGTCTCAGCTGGGAGCCGGTGACACTGAATACACCTGTATGATGAAATAGAGCTTGGCATTATATGCCCTACCTCTAATTTGTCTTTTTCTGTCCGTCCCTCTGGCTTGATTGCTCTTTCCCACCTCACATTTATGTATCTATGTCTTTTCCCACCCGTCTGTAAGAAAGACTACTTACTTTCTGTCTTTTATTTTAGCTGCTGAGAGCGGGCCCTAAGGATAGAGAGGATTTTGATATCTGTTGTACTTTTGGTCTTGAGAACGATATTTCAACCTCTACTAGCCTTGCTATGAAATTTGCTTTGCATAATTATGGTCTTTAAAGGATAAATCCTGCCAGAAAACACTATTGGCCTAATGCAGCAACATTCTCTTAAATTTTCTCTTAATTTTCTGTTAAGGTGAAAAATGAGAGAAGTCCAGATCCAGATGCTTCAAACGTCCATCAGGATCTGCTCTTACCCACATGCGCTCAATGATGAATCCTAAGTAACCTATTGGCATAGGTAGTGCCCCCTAAACACTACATAAGGGCAGGTGAAAATACTCTGGCACATGCACAAGAATTGTAGAGGTGCCACCAAAAAAGCTGCAAGAAGAAGAACTTCTGCTGTAGTGAAATTGATGTACTGTTAAACAAAGTAAACATGTTTTTCCCCAGTGTCAGTACTGAGGTTACAGAAAAATTAAAAACCCAGCTATGACAAAACATTTGTGATGCTGTAAATGCTGTGTCAGCAGCAGTGGTGGAGGAAGTATTCAGATCCTTTATTATCCTTAACCATATGTTAACTTAAGTAAAATTATTTAAGAACAATGGGGGAAATATTTTTAAGTATTAAAAGTGCTCACACAGAAAAGTTTTAATAAGTTTAATAAATCAAAATCATAAAAAACTAGATGAAAGCAAAAGCAGCAAGTCTTAATGTTTGAGAAGGAGGAACCATGGCATTTTGGGGTTTTTTTGCAGGAGAAATGACTAAATAGTTGCCAAATAATTTTCTAATTAACTTTAGTTTCACTCCATCATTTCAGCTGCTCTTGTATATTTCCATATGGTTTGTGTTAATTAATTAGTGAAGTAACTAATAACTAAGATCATCAAATAAAAGTGGTGAAGTCAAAAACAAAATTTCCCTCTGACATACAGTAGAGTAGAAGTAGAAAGTGGCATGAGATGTGGTTATTTATTATTGCATAGTTTTACATATTGTTTAAATTATGTATTTTCTGTTATTTGGTTGCTTTTAGTATGAAATCGCATTTCCTTGTTTGTACTTCCTGCTGAGAAAAGTGACTGATTAGCATGAGTACCTGCACCTGGGAGCTCTTACCTTTTTGTACAGACCCCTTGTTCTATCCAGTGAGGCTCAAGGAGGCAGGGGGAGCAGTGAATGATGCGCTGGGAGACGAGGACAAAACAGCTGCTACACGTCGCAGACACCAGACATGCCATGGACGCCAATGCACCAGGTCAGGAAGCAGAAGGAGAATGGTGCCAAGCAGCGAGGCGACCTGAGCGTGAGGAGGAGCGGCCGGGCAGAATAGAACGGTAGGCTACTCCGACATCATGAAGAGACAGGCAGAGTTAAAAACCACCCACTATTGAAAGTGCTGTGAAAAAGAAACAAAGTAGGCCCAGCGTCTTGGACTTGTTACTGCCGCTTCTCTCTCCACGAGGACAGCGTTCCTTAGCACTAACAAATCTGCACCCCCATATTAAGATACTGTGGATTGCATGTCATGAGCCTTTTTTTTGTTTTGTTTTTCTTTTCAAAAGAACTGATTTGAGTCGCCCCTCTCAGGACATTTTCATTTCTTTTATGCCCCAATTGCTTTTAGGGTTTTATTGTCAGGTATTAATAAATTATTGTAAACTTGTAACCAATTCGAGGTCATGATCACCGGGGCTCCCTCACCCAGGATTGAAGCAGGAACCCTCTTGCTGTGAGGCGACAGTGCTAACCACCACACCACTGTGCCACCCTATAGTTCTCTAGTGATGACGTTTTTTTCTGTAGGTTGGTGTGAAAAAAAAGCTCTTTAGCAAACAAACATTCATGATACTTGTACTTAAATGAACAACACTTTTATGATTTTTGAAGGATGAATGCAACCACCAGAAGTAAAAAACTAACATAAACAAACTACACTATGGTCACAAGACGTCATTGTCACCACCACAACGAGGCTGTAAAGCTATTGGCATAATGACGTTCTGTTGTCTCATTTAGCCACTTAATAGCATCTACCTGTTATAAGACAATAACAATAACATAAATTAAGGGGGCGAAAGTCCAAGTAGGGTGGGCAGGAGGGGGGTGGATGGGTCCAACAACCATTGACTGTCACCCAGGAGGCTGGTGTTTGCTTCACGTAAGTTTCTAAAGCCAAGCCCTGTTCTTCTTTCCTAAACCCAACCACATGCTTTTGTTGCCTAATCCAAAATGTGTGTGTGTGTTGGCAAAATGTAACCACGTGTGTTTGTTGTTCAAGGAAACAAACGTCAGTTTGCGGTGTTGTATTGACATATAGTGCATTTCTTTTGACAGAGACTGCATGCAAACTGTACATTTCCTGTGAAAATGAAAGTGTATTTTGAAAACAGACAATGCATGTAACAGGCTGAAGTTCACACCGCGTCCTTGAATGTCAACAACCAACACACTCAGGGTACCTTGCATGTCATATGTCGATGTGGAAGCACTATGACCAAACATCAATATGTGTCGAGGTTGGAGTGAGAATGTGTTGTGAGTCTTCATAGACATTGTTGAATTCTGACAAAACATTGCCCTCTTTTCAGATAATCTCCACTGCCCTCTCCATAGTGAATATGCACACACACACACACACACACACACACACACACACACACACACACACACACACAAACATTCGAAAACGACCTATGTTCCCAAATCCCTCTAGCAGGCTCAGTTTTTGGACCTCTGTATTTCTAAAACTCTGCACACAACCCTGAATCACAGCACTCCTTTCGACTCCACGGGCACCATGTGGAGCCATATCTATATCAGGCTTTTCACTGAACATGCACTCACACACGTTTCCTCACCACTACACTGGGATGGACAGGCCAGTTTGAAGTTGTGGACATTGCGTGTCAGGCCCTGCAGACTGGAAGCATTACCTCCTGGAGCTGTGTGGACCCTCCAGCAGCAACACAGAGCCCGGTCCCAGACAGCGTGTTGCTCAGTGATATGCTTGGAGCTGCTTTCTGAGCTGTTGTCATGTTTCAGGCTGTCACTCACTCCTGATGAAAGTCTAGGAAGGGACAGAGGAGAAAAAGCTGCCTGCATGACCTATGATAATTGGACATGGAGCACTGAGGAGCCCTGGGGGAAAGGGGGGAAGTAAGGAGGAGGAGGGATAAAATGTGTCTCAGAGTAGGAGGGGAACACAGAGAGCTGTAGGAAAAATTGGAGAAAAGACAAAAAAATAAGAGACCTTACAGAACTTTTTAGAGGGGGCATGGTCAGAGAGAACGGCCACAGGTCATAAATATGTGCGTATAGAGACGACCACTACTGTGCCTCTGCATCAGGGCTTATTTTTACTTAACCAAAATAAGCTAGTCGGTAAACGGACCCACACGTCTGTTGATGGACAGAATAGATATGACTATAGTTTAAGTGACTGAAAGTTATCTCTACTGATGAGCTGCATTTTTCACTAGCCTAGTGGCTCCTTCCATCACATTTTCTCCTAAATAAACAGAAAGCACTATGCCATATAAAGTAAGGATATCACAAGTTCACAAACACAAACACCTGATTGCCCCTTTTTCCACAGTTAATTGCTAACACAAGACAAGTAAAGGCTAACTTATTTCTGGAAAGTTGTGGTTTGGGTAAAATGAATAGATTTTTGTCAGAAAGTGCTTTCTTGGAGAAACCCTACAAGGAAAACACCTCCCATGTGCTTTCGCCTCAGCATTTGTAGTAATTACCCATAAGGCTTCAGGGCAGTGCAAGGGCAAATCACAGGGAGATGGGGCACCATAATCCATTTCATTCATTCAAGCAATTATATTTTTTATGCCGTCAAATGTAATGGTGCCTATTGTAGTTGTGCTTTGTCTTAAATTTAAACAATTCATCATAATTATTATGACTGATGATTATAGTGGCTGTTTCCTGGTTCCTTACACACAGCACATGATGTATGTGTACATTATGCTGGCACTCTTCCCATTCACATGCCATATACTATACAGTTAGACAGATAAGGTAACTTGTGCTGGAACCTGCTTTTAGTGATCATGACTGCAGTGACCACTGCTAATATAAATGCTGTTTAAATAATTTGCATGTAGTAATCAAGTACCCTTGCAGTGCTCATTTTGAGTCTTTTCATACATGACAACATATAGAAAAATCATTTTAAACTATGGTCATTATTAATTTATTTTTTTACTTAACTTCTGTAATACTTTGCCTTGTAGTAATCTGTCTGCTTCCACCTGACTACTTGAGGCTTGTGCTGCGTGCAAATTGAAATCATTATGGGGAAAAGACATTTTCTCTCAGTAAAAAAAGTCTCCTCAAAGCATACAACTGAAAACAAAACAAAACAAAACAAAACAAAAAAAGCGCAGGACAGCACCTGTGGTTGAAGCTGCTTGATGGATTATGCACACCCATGTAATGCCCCCACTTAATCACTTACTGCCTCTCATTATTTTAAATTGATTTAATAATCATACAAATGTCAATCAGATGGTAATCTACATGAGAAAAAAAAGAAAAAGAAAAAAATGGTTATAATAATTATTTGCTTATGGTGATCAATTTCACCTGGACAAACAGGATCACTATAAGCAGACAAATTTATTGTATGTTTTCCTACTAAAAGCAATCTTGGCCGTAGCCAGCTATGAGGTCACCGAGGTCTGGACCTCTGTAAAAATTTAAAAAAGAAAAAAATAGAAGAAGCCCCAAACAGCATGTAAACATATTAACACACCGGACAGCTTTTATTTAGAAACAACAAGCAGGAAGTTATTTGATGTATCGGCAGAACTCAGAAAACTTGAATTCAGTTGACAGGAAGATGATGATACTGCTGGCTGACAGATGAGGTGAGTGAATGACGTTTTTCTTATTATTATTTTAGAGATGACCAAGCAGCCCACTGTAAGTTAACGTTACGTTCTTGCTAAGTAACGTTGGTGTTACAAGCTTTAGCTGTGACACAGTGGGTTGAAAGCTACTGGCTAATCATGCATGATGTGAGCTCATGAAGTCAGTGCCTTGCTCCCGAAGATGACGTTATGTAACATTATGCAGGTGGCTGTTCCATGACCCAATAAAGTTGCAAGAGGTTAGGTGGTGTATTTGATATATAATGCACTGGGCAATAAGAGCATCCCTCTATCTACCTGAACACTATTCAGTGGCTTAAACCACATCAAATAATGTTGTAACATTATGCAGCGCTTTATTCACTTATTTGAAGAGTACATGACCTCACATGTTTGTGTCATCTACTATTTATTTGTTGGTGTTGCATTACTCTTGCTAGCCTAGAATTTGATAATAATCACATGCAATAATTCAAACCCTTCATTGCAAATTATCTTCAAGCATTATAATGCAATGTAATCAATAAGGTCTAATCAACCTCCTTGACCATCTATCTATTGTTTGTAAGTGTAACCCACCTGGCGTGTGTTCCGCCCACTCTGCAGGTATGTCTAATGTCTAGGTTCTAAGAGGAGACTGAAAGTAAAATAGAGCAGTAAAGTAGTAAATGAAACACTTTTATTTCTTCCCAAAAAAAAAAAGAATATCTCATACCAACCGTTAAACTCTTTCAATTCACTGTATTGGTTTCTGTTTCAATGTTTAACGGCTTGTTCCACTTTTATCTGGTATTCACCTTTAAGTTAAACAATAGCTTTAAATGAATTTTTCCACTTCAATTCACCTTTTTATATTTGTGACAAGGACCCTTAACCTGATACACAATTGGGCATAACGGAATTTAAACACACATGACCCAAATTCCACCTTGTATCAATTCACAAATAAGTTGTTAAATAAATTGTTGGGACCCAACCAAAATAAAAGAACAAAACAGAAATAAAATATTGAGATCTCAATAAACAAAAATGTGTCAACAGGGTGAGTATGAGTCAGTACTTGGTTACTCGACCCAAGTTTTTTCTTTGTGAGTACACTTTAGTTTCCTACCACCCTTTATGAGAAAGACTGTCCATCCTGGTTACAGGCGATGAAGGCTGTGCGGTAAGTAGAGGAGAGGGGACTGAAGACGATGGGGATGATGACTGGGGATCCGGGGAGCAGGGATGGAGGGGAATGATGAGAGAAAACCGAAAGCAGCGGGATGGAGGCAGCTTGGCAACTCGATCCAGTCTGTAGAACGGCTCAACAAAAAACCAGCCTGCACAAAAGGTGCAGGGAAAAAATTAATAATTGTCCTTATCAAAAGTCCACTGTGTGTTGTCTCTTCCTTTTCCCTTTTTCTTTTTTTTATCTCTGGGTCACACACAGTATCACACAATCCCTCGTATCACACATCATAACATTACACTCACATATACTTGAACTTTTGCATTATATGCTTAATAAAAGGGCTCACAAAGAATATATTCACACATTAATCACATAACATAAACTGGGTCTGCTAAATTAGCTGAATTAGCTGACCAACAGGCCCAATGAGCATTTTTTTCCCACAGTATTTACACAATCCCAAAATAAACACACTGTTTGTAATATCACCATGAGCTTATCAGCTTATCCCGACTGGTTTTTAGCACAATAAATCTACAGTCCGAAGTTATAAACCTTTATCAAGTTATCAACCAGAATGCTAATTCACCGTGCTAGTTCAATGTGCTAATTCACAGTGTTTGCTAACAGCTAACTCACCGGGATATCCAATAGCCACGTCGCTCGGACAGGTCGGGAACCTCCGCGGCGTCAGACGGCTTCTCTTTCCACGATCAAAAGACTCTTCTAACGTAGCCTTGCTACTTTCTACTTTAAAGACAAGTAGTTAACTATTGTCTTGTGCTAATAACAGCTCTCTGCTGATGCTGCTAAGCTCAACTCTCCACACTCGTGTCTGTTGTCTTCTTCTGACAAAAACCTCATCAGTGCACCACTTCCTATCGCTCAGTTACGCCACTCGGTGGCAGCAGTGAGCCACCAAACCTGAAACATAGATAATCTGATACTAGAATGGCTGTTCAGACTGCTGGGCTACACTCTCCCCCTCTAAAACCGCATCAGTCCCTGCATGCGTGCACCTCAGTAAACATTTAAAGGGCTGACCTGAGACTGGGGAAGTAAAGCTTGTAAACTTTCAAAGAATGAACTAAGCGCAAGAATCAGCGGCTTTCCTAGCTCATCATAAGTAAACTTCTGTGGCGGACGTCGCTCCCTAGCAGAACGTCTGGGCTCATCAGGTTCACTTTCAGATAAAGCTACATGTCTTGGCTGAACATTACAACTGTGCTCTGACTCAGGTAAATTATTTTTGCCTTGTGCTTGCCCTGATGACTCTGGTGTCTGATTGTCAGATTGTGGAGGGAGGCTTAACACGTCAGTTTCAGGAATGTCTATGATAACATGATCAGATGATGTCACATGTGCCTCAATTTCTGGCTCAGGGGCATGGATGGGGAAGTCATGTTGCACTTCCTCAGACAGGGTTGTTGGGACCCGAGGGGTGAATTCAATGGCCTGAGGGTTAAGAGCAGCCAAAGGTTGTCTGGTCTCATCTTCTGCGAGTTGCACGATGGGAGGTTTTGTTGTCACCTCTATGACCCTCTCTTCCCAATAACCATCCTCTTCATCACTGAGGTTCTCCTCTTGATCACTCTGATCCATTTCCTGATCTGTGACCTCTCTGTTCCTCAGACGTCTCCTCCTTGACACTGTTGTCTCAGTTTCCACCTCCAACCCTACATCGATGGGCAGGAATCCGCAAGGAAGAAGGAGGTCGCGATGTAATGTGCGATGTGGACCATTTCCTCTCTCAGGTTTGACCACGTAGACGGGCCCTCCATTGATCCTTTTCACCACAACATGAATCGCTCTCTCCCATCTGTCTGCCAATTTGTGCTTTCCTCGTATGTTAACGTTCCGCACCAATACTCGGTCTCCCGTGATAAGTTCGGCTGTCCTCACTTTAACATCGAATCTGGTTTTGTTTTGTTCTCCTCTCTTGCGAGCTCGATCAGCAGCTAATGTATAGCTCTCCTGCAGGCGCTGACGCAAATTACGAACATACTCTGAATGAGAACTGCAGGATCCTCCAGCAGGATTAGTTCCCAAGACGAAGTCGACTGGCAACGCAGGCTGTCTTCCAAAGAGCAATTCGTACGGTGAGTAGCCAGTTGTGTCATTTCTTGTACAATTATACGCATGCACAAGCGGCTTCACGTAGTCCCTCCAATGATGTTTATCTTTGTCCTCAAGGGTCCCGAGCATACTCAAGAGTGTGCGATTGAATCGCTCCACCGGGTTCCCTTGAGGGTGATAAGGGGTGGTGCGCACCTTTTCCGCTCCTATGATAGAACATAACTCCTTTATAGTGTGGGACTCAAAATCCCTGCCTTGGTCACTATGGAGACGGCTAGGGAAACCATAAGGAGCTATAAGGTTCTCCCAAAGCGCCTTGGCAGTAGTCTTGGCCTTTTGGTCTCTGGTTGGTATCGCTATCGCGAACTTTGTAAAATGGTCCGTCATGACCAGGATATTTCTTGTATCACGGCTGTCAGGTTCTATTGATAGATAGTCCATACAGACCAATTCCAGCGGATACGTGGTCTGAATGTTCTGCATAGGTGCGGCTTTTTGTGGCTTAGCTTTCCTCCGAAAGCACCTTTCACACGTTTGACATCTTTCTTCAATGGCTTTGGCCATGTTAGGCCAATAAAATCTGGCGCGAGCCAGGCTGAGGGCACGCTCAGCGCCTAAATGGCCAACTTCATCATGTATGCCCTTTAAGGCACAATCTCTAAATTCCTGAGGAAGAACAAGTTGATGGACTTCGCTGCCATGATCAAGACATTTCCTATACAATACTCCATCCTGAAGTTCAAGTTTTTTCCACTCTTTTGCAAGCAGCCGGACTTCAGATGACTCACCACTCAACTCTCTGAAGTGTGGCTTCCGTCCTGCTTCAAGGAAGGAAATGACCTTTTTGAGGGATGGATCTTCCCTCTGGCATCTGTGCCAGTCCTCTTTTTTCATGCCGGGTAAGGTATCCTGTCCAGAATGAGCGAAACAATCAGGTACAGCTGAAGCATCCAGAGCCAAAGATTCAACGAGAACAGAATGATCTGATTCATCAGAACCTATGTGACAACAGTGACGCTGACACACTGCAGAGATGACCTCACTGGAAATCACCTCAGGCTCAGTATCCAAGACCCGTGCTTTGAAGCCTTCGATTCGTTCCCTTTCTCGTAGGAAAACATCATCCTCTATCGGTGGACCATTTGGTCGTCTGGACAACCCATCAGCGTCCTTGTTCGCCTGACCTGCTCGATACTTTATGCTGAAATTATAAGTCGACAAGGCCGCCAGCCAGCGGTGCCCTGCTGCATCCAATTTGGCAGAGGTGAGCACGTAAGTGAGTGGGTTGTTATCTGTAAGAACGACGAACTCCGACCCATAGAGATAATCGTTAAACTTCTCGCATACTGCCCACTTCAATGCCAAATATTCCAACTTGTGGGTCGGATAGTTCTTTTCACTCTTGGATAACCCACGGCTAGCGTAAGCTATCACTCTCAACTTGCCGTCTTGCTGTTGATAAAGGGCAGCCCCAAGGCCCTCTCCACTAGCATCAGTGTGCAACACATAAGAGAGCTTGGGGTCTGCGAAGGCAAGGACTGGAGCAGATGTTAAGCGCTCAACAAGAGTTTTAAAGGCAAGGTCACACTCGGAGGTCCACTCGTTGCTGAAAGGGACACGAGAGTTTGCAGGCCCCTTTGGACAAAGTCTCTTATAAATCTTTCCTCTCTTGCGGGGATGACTGCAACCTGCTTTCAGAGCATTTAAGGGCCTGGCTATCTTAGAGTAGTCTTTGACAAAGCGTCGATAATAACCGGCGAACCCTAAAAACCTTTCAAGCTCTTCTCTGTTTGTGGGACGCGGCCAGTTTTTCAAAGCAGAGGTCTTATCAGGATCAGTATGAACGCCTTGAGCGTCAACAACATGGCCAAGATACTTTACTGATGACTGAAAAAAGTGGCACTTTTCTGGAGATAATTTCAGGCCATAGTCTCTAAGGCGCTGCAATACTCTCATAAGCCTGGCCTCATGCTCCTCAATGGACTCTGAGAAAACGATGAGGTCGTCCAAGAACACAAGCACTTCGTTTAGAAGGAGATCCCCAACGCACTTCTCCATCAAACGCTGGAAGGTTGAGGGGGCGTTTGTTATGCCTTGTGGCATTCTATTAAACTCATAGAAGCCTAAAGGACAAGTGAACGCAGTCTTGTGCTTGTCTTCCTCTGCCATTTCTACCTGGTAGTAACCAGATTTTAAATCCATCACAGAAAACCATTTAGCACCACTAAGTGCTGAGAACGTCTCTTCGATGTTAGGGAGAGCGTACGCGTCTCTAATGGTGCGTGCGTTTAGTTTTCTGTAATCAACGCACAGTCTTATCTTTCCGTTTTTTTTCCTGACTAGGACAAGAGGAGACGCGAAAGGACTCTCGGACTCCCTAATTATCCTAGCATCCAGCAGCTCTCTCAGATGTTGTTTGACAGCTTCTCTGTCACTTGGATGGATAGGTCGGGGTCTCTCCTTAAAAGGAGTATCATCTCTTAGCCGAATGTGATGCTTGACTGCACTGGTGTGGCCATTTGTCATCTCATCAGTTGCAAAGACACCTCGAATGGAATTAAGCTTGTCTGTGATGCGTTTCTTCCATTCTTCTCCAAGGAGTGGATTGTTTAAGTCAAAGGTAAGTTGCTCACATAGTTCCTCATCTGATAGCCCAGAATGAGGTAAGGGAGACTGTTCGGAGCTCAAGGGACCAAGACACACTGCTGCAGAAAGCTCACCAATGACCTGTTTTGGTAACAAGGTGACATTGTGGTTTGTCACATTCTGAATGACAACAGGAACCTTACTGGCAGCCCTACAATAAACGTTCAAGAGTGCACATTCCAACATAAGCCCACCAGGCAATGAGGCTGTTTCGGACGGTTCAAGAACAAAGGAAGTGTCAGGGTTTGACTTGCCTATTCTGACATCTCCAAAGACATGAACTCTCTGTCTGGGAGGAATGGAGATGGGGCTCTTACTATGCAGTTTAACAGAGCATTTTTTACTTTCAGTTCTGTTGCTAGAAGCTACTTGTTGAAGAAGTAGGGCATAGTTGTCTGACCTCCCAAAAAACTTGGTGTCCTCATGCTCTATAGCATGCTGATACAGCCGCAAGAGAACATTAGTGCCAACTAACAACGGTGTCTTACTGTTAAAATGACACTCAGGAACGATAAGGGCCAAGACTGTCAGCTCAACTTCCGTACCCGTGACAGTGGGGGGAAAAGTCAGATTGGCTTCAACATATCCAAGATAAGGTACAGTCTGCCCTCCTGCACCTTCAATTTCAAGCAAGCTATGGATGGGTCGTACAGGTAAGGAGGACAGATGTGACGCATGAAATGTGTCAGAGATGGTTGTAACCTGTGACCCTGAGTCAAGTATGGACTCACACTGAACACCTTCAATTGATACAGGGGCAGCACAACGTGGACCAATAAGACCATCAGGTAAGTTGGAATAGACTTCACTGTCAGATCTTAAAGCACTGGGTACAGGTTTCTCATTTGAGCTATGTGTCATCATCATGGGACTTAACAAATCCTTGTTATCAGCTCCCAGTTGTCCCACAGCAGGAGCTGCTAGTGGTTTAAAGGTTGCTGAGAAGGACTTTGTGTGACCTGATAATTCTCACGCCTGACTTTGAGTTCTGCGTTTTTCTTGCGGACAAGAGCAAGGTTTGCCTCATTATCACACTTAGCTGCTATGTGACCGTCCTGGCCACATTTAAAGCAGAACCAAGGCTTGGGATAAGTGGGAGACTTAAAGGCTGGTCGGGGATTTGCTGCACTTGTGGTGAGACAATCACCCTGGGCACTGTTTTTGTTAACTATGGAACTGCTGCTGCTGGTAGTTTCCTCTGAGCCACATCTCTCTTTCTGTGTCAGTGCTGCTACTTGTTTCTTTAACTCAGCAACTTCTTTCTCTAACTTTTGTGTGTTATCCTGTTTCTTAGGAACAACAACATCAGGGTCGTGATCATAGGTAGGCATGCTAAAGACTGAGTGCATGTGTGACGAAGCTTTTGCATTGCCCAAATGTTTTCTCATCCTTTCAAGTTTTGCAGAGCGTCTATCTTCTTCTGTCCTCAGCAAAAGGAGCAGCTCGGAAAAGGATGGGGGGCTACTCTTTTGATGCTCAAGTTGGAGACCTACAATCAAGCTTTGGTCCCAACAACCTCTGCAGAACTGTCGGAGCAGATGTTTGTTTGAGTCCTTGGCATCAACTCCCCCTCTAGAAATGGCCTTGGTCAATAAACCCTGAAGTCTATTGAGGTAAGTGGAGGGTTTCTCTCCAGTATTTTGATTGGAGCTCAAGAAAGTTGCAAACAGCTCCTCACCATCTTCGACAACCCCAAATGCAGCTTCAAGTTGTTCAAGATATGACTGGAGAGGTGCACTGGTGCCGAGAGATTTAACAATGTCAGCGGCAGGACTAAGTAAACTCTCCAGTACTCTCCTTACCTTAAGGTTTTCAGACAGTGAGCGGTCACAAAGGAGGAGCTCAACTTGCATACGCCAGGCATCGTAATCCACTTCTCCATTTGGCTTAGGAAGCCTGCCAGAAAATGTTCGAATCCTGCTCTGGCTGTAGCTAGGGGGCAATGACTCACTGCGCATTATGTGCTCAACCACCACCTTTTGGATGTGTGGGGGATTAAACATGCTCTCATTCACGGGTTCTGGGTTGCTGGGTATGCTGGAGGGAGGAGGATAAAAAGCGTTACGCGGTGGTGTGGTGCCTGAAACCTCATGACTGTGGTCTGGGGCGGGTTCATCAGTCATGAATGGGGGGCTGTGTGCAGATCCCACACTTACAGGCTGACTCTCATGGGTCTGGGTCTCGACATGAGGAGTAAGGCTAGGCTGACTAGAGGGTCGGGGTTGAACCACACTTTCCTGAGGAGGTTCAATGCCAGACTGGAGGTTTTGGAGCTGGCTCTGAAGCGTAGTGAAAAACCCTTCTCTACTGGTCGAATGTAAAGCTTGTAGTTCGGTTAGGTATCTGTGTGCAAGCTCCTTGCCAAGCTCACCCTGACATATTTCTCTTATGGTCCTCACATGCCATGTTACATTAGAGTCTTTGGGGCTTGGTATCTTGCCTACAGTATCAGGATTTAATCGTGAGATTGCTCTGTCTGAAGAATACTCTATTAAGACTCTTCCTGTAGGTTGCCCTGACTCATCTGGAACCTTCGCAACTTTTTCAATATCTCCATTTGTTTCGAAGAAATCTGCAATTTCTTGCTCTGAGCATGAATCTTCAATGCCTGTTACATAAAGACAATTCTGTCCCTGAACATCAAATTTGTTGCAAAGTTCCATTTTTTCTCTAAGCTATGTTTAAATTTTTCCTTTTGTTGGTGTGAGACTACAATATCTACAAAAAGGAAGAACTGCTTCTACAACACTTGAGTCTCCTGGCTGGCTCGCCACATTTGTAACCCACCTGGCGTGTGTTCCGCCCACTCTGCAGGTATGTCTAATGTCTAGGTTCTAAGAGGAGACTGAAAGTAAAATAGAGCAGTAAAGTAGTAAATGAAACACTTTTATTTCTTCCCAAAAAAAAAAAAGAATATCTCATACCAACCGTTAAACTCTTTCAATTCACTGTATTGGTTTCTGTTTCAATGTTTAACGGCTTGTTCCACTTTTATCTGGTATTCACCTTTAAGTTAAACAATAGCTTTAAATGAATTTTTCCACTTCAATTCACCTTTTTATATTTGTGACAAGGACCCTTAACCTGATACACAATTGGGCATAACGGAATTTAAACACACATGACCCAAATTCCACCTTGTATCAATTCACAAATAAGTTGTTAAATAAATTGTTGGGACCCAACCAAAATAAAAGAACAAAACAGAAATAAAATATTGAGATCTCAATAAACAAAAATGTGTCAACAGGGTGAGTATGAGTCAGTACTTGGTTACTCGACCCAAGTTTTTTCTTTGTGAGTACACTTTAGTTTCCTACCACCCTTTATGAGAAAGACTGTCCATCCTGGTTACAGGCGATGAAGGCTGTGCGGTAAGTAGAGGAGAGGGGACTGAAGACGATGGGGATGATGACTGGGGATCCGGGGAGCAGGGATGGAGGGGAATGATGAGAGAAAACCGAAAGCAGCGGGATGGAGGCAGCTTGGCAACTCGATCCAGTCTGTAGAACGGCTCAACAAAAAACCAGCCGGGATATCCAATAGCCACGTCGCTCGGACAGGTCGGGAACCTCCGCGGCGTCAGACGGCTTCTCTTTCCACGATCAAAAGACTCTTCTAACGTAGCCTTGCTACTTTCTACTTTAAAGACAAGTAGTTAACTATTGTCTTGTGCTAATAACAGCTCTCTGCTGATGCTGCTAAGCTCAACTCTCCACACTCGTGTCTGTTGTCTTCTTCTGACAAAAACCTCATCAGTGCACCACTTCCTATCGCTCAGTTACGCCACTCGGTGGCAGCAGTGAGCCACCAAACCTGAAACATAGATAATCTGATACTAGAATGGCTGTTCAGACTGCTGGGCTTCATAAGTATTTCAGATTTAGGAGAGAACAGCTCATATGCAAAGAGTGCATGACGTGTGTCTGTGCCACAAAGCAACACAACTAACTTGTTAAACCGCTTGAAAATTCAGAAATCTGCGATATGATGAATGCGTGAAGGCCAAGAAGACTAATGTCAACAGAAATAGAATTAGTGTCATCCTGTTTCTGTGGTAACTTCTCTAGTGTTACCTTACTGAAACCTCATTGTTGTCCTGCGACAAGACATCAGACACCCATGACAGAGACCCTACAGCCTGTCATGGTATCATGATGAAATTAAGAAAAAATACTGAAAAATACTGAATTCAGGCAAAGAAGAACCTTAGTTTAAGTGTTATTTTAAAACTAAAATTTGTGAATTAGAAAGAATTTAGCACAACATGGAAGTGAAAGCAGCGCTCTGTTTATTTAACCCTTTAAAAACGGACATCCCGTGGACAGCCATTAGAGATCATTGGTTGCATGATCCTGTTTAAATAGATGTAAATGAGGACCATGATAGACAGAGCATTCATTCTTTAAGCAGCAAAAAGCTAAAGCTTCTGTCTTCCCCATGTCATGACCTTATGTTACCTTACCTTACTTGCAGAACAAACGTAGTATTTCGCTGTAATTACGCTGGTATTTCGCTGTGGTATAGGGCAGAGGGATAGTTGTGTCTACAATCCTGCATATGTTGATCCACAATAAAAACCAGCAGCTAAGGCCTCTGTCTCCCCCAATCATCACATTGTACACTCATAATGATGTCACTGCGTAACATTACATGTGGTTTACAACCATGCAAAAATCATGAATCCATCACAATGCTTTTGCATAAAAATGAGCATATTTCAAAAATTAAATCATGTGCATAGTGTTAAGAAATAGCTTGTTTGTGGTTTTAAATGTAAAATGTCTTTTGGATTAATATTTTGTGTTTTTACTTTGTAAAATCTGATGAAAAAACATGTCAGTTTTTTTGTATTATTTTTAAACAATTTCAATACTTCAGTCAATTATTATGGGTTATTGACTTACATTACCTTTTAGTTTTGGTTGTAAAAAATTTAGGTATATGAAGCATTTGAAGATACTTGCAATGAAAATATTTTGGCCCTAAAAACAAGAAATACTTCAGATGAATAAACGTGATCTCAGTATTGATCAAAGTAATTGTCCTTATCCTTTCGGCCATAATCATGCAGCACTAACAAAAATTAACCCTGGTTTTTAGCAACATTTATGCAGCTTCAGGCCAGGCAGGAGGGTTATAGAAGTGGGGACAGAATTCTGTACAACCAGGACAACCATTCTGTACAACCAGGTCAGAAATACTTTGACTCTGATGGAGATCAGAGGAACAACAAGGACCTATAGGCTACTGAAAATCTTTTTTTTTAGCCAATAGTGGAGTCTGCACGACATCCCAAACTACAGGAAACAATTACCTCTCTCTGTGGAGACCCATCAACTGCCCAATGACCTGAATTTTTACTCCAGGATTGATGAGCCCACCTCCACACCCCTCACCTGCTCTGACATCAAACAACCACCTGCACTCATTGCCACCCCGTCACATCTTACTCATCTTATGATCTGTGAAGAGGATGTGCACCAGCTCTTTCACAGACCTGACCTAGGTAGTGTGTCTTCCTCAAGTCTGAAAGTCTGTGCTGACCAGCCGGCCCCCACCTTTACGCAGATCTTCAGCAGATCACTGAAGCTTGTGAAGACCCCTCCTGCTTCAAACGCTCCCACTATCACCCCAGTCCCCAAGAAACCCTCCATCACAGGATTAAATGATGGTGTTCAGCCACCTGAAGGACATCACAGGCCCCCTGCTGGACTCCCTGTTGTTTGCCTGCTGGGCAAACAGGTGACCGGATGATGCACTACATTCCGCACCACCTTGACTCCCCAGGGATATGCACAGGACAGGACATATAAAGATCCTGTTTGATGACTTCAGCTTGGTGTTCAACACCACCATTCCTGATATCCTTCACTCCAAACTCACCTACCCCACTGTATCAGCCTCCACCTGTCAGTGGATTGCAAGCTTCCTGACACAGGCTGGGGAAATCACATTCAGCACCCAAACAAACAGCACTGGTACTCTCCTGGGATGTGTGCTCTCCCAACTGCTCTTTTCCTGCTTCACAAACAGCTGCACTTCAGTTCAGCCGTCTGTTAAAATCCTAAAATTTTCAGACGACACAATGGTCATTGACCTCATCTGGACTGGAGTCTGCATACAGACTATAAAATGTATTCATGCTTGATACAACCTCTTATCTTATCTATATTCAGACAGGCAATCATCCCACTACATTGAACGTAGCCTATTATGATATTTGACACGGCTGGCATCAGACACCTTAACACACAATCATTTCTTTCTAATGACCTGCATTCCACTAAGATTTTTTAAACAGAGTAGGACCCAATTATGTTCCAGCATTAATATTCATCAGCGACGCATTCCACCTTATTAAGCATTTAGAGTAAATAAATTGTTCAGGATCATTAGAGATGAAATGTAAAGACAAAAGGCGGTAGAGAGGAGCTGAGAGAGGCAAAACACAAGCGTGTGAGTCTCTTGCAGCTGCTGATAAAGAGCGTGCTCCAGCTAAGTGGATTCATTATTAAAATGCTGCTGGGATCTCTTGTGATTCAGCAAACATTAAGGTCCTTTATTATGTGCAATAAATCACATGAGGTGTATACAGACTGGCATTTTTTATTATTAAAATAAAGGAGCGACACAGAAAGAGTGTCTGGGATGAGTCATACATGACTTCATTCATCATGATGACACTGACAGCACAACTGACTGCAAGATGACAGAAATGTGTTTTTATTTCTATTTCTTTACTAATTTGACTGTTAATAACATCTTAATATTCTGAGGTTTGCTGACTTTAGGTCTAGGTATACATTTCAGTAGAGTAGAATTGTTTGGAGCTACATCTGGCATAGGAGAGACTCATATTCTATTCCTTTTAATCAGAGCAGGTTTTCCTCCCTGTGGACATTATTATATGGTTCATAATCCAGACCTGGTGCCCTGTAGTGGGCTCCACATAACATAACACTTGTTTCTGCCTCAAAAACATGTTCTCTATACCTTGACACAATCATTGTTGGATGCTAAATCTAATTATTACCTTGAACGCACAATTTTTACACAACATGCTGTTGCAGACCCTGTATTAACATATCAATCATAATTTAGTGGCAAAAAACTATTTTCTGACTGAGACGTACACTTTGTTAAGGCCTGATAAATAGTGAAACCTGTCACATCTTAAATATCTCACAAACAGTGGATTAGGAATGGGTGGCACAATCTATCCTGTCAGTGGCTGCGCTAGCTTACTAGTAACACTTTGCAAGTATCCTCTAACCTGCTATTTTGAAGCCTCAAGTTTAGCATTTTGGCCACCATCTTGGTTTTTCGAGCCAGAAGTGACCATTTAGTGAGAGAATGGAGCTGTGGAGGAGCGAGAGGTGGATCTGACAGAGAAGTTGAGGACGCTATCTGCAGACAGTCTCTAAGTGTGACCCTGCCCTTAATTATGTCTAACTTTAAGTCTTTAAGCTATAGTTGGTAATGTTGGAGAGCTAGCGATATTTGAAAGTGACACTTCGTCTAAGCTCCACCCCTTCCTCCCCCTCCTGTCAGTGCTCCGTCCAAAGCCACGCCCCCACAAACTTGAACGCACTTCCTGCAGTACACCGACAGAGAAGCTAATGTTAGCATTGGGCTAATACGGGCTATAAAAGTAGCTAAGTTGGCTAAAGTTACCTCCATGAAAATAACAAATCCCCCCGAAGCAAACAAATAATTATCTGTCCAACAGAAAGACAGCAACCTCTGCATCACTTTTCAGGCCCCTCAGCTCCCTCAGTTGTCTCCACCGTTCAAAAGCTGCGATGTTGGTTGACTCTGGTTTGTCCTCTCACTTTATCCAAAGCCTTTTTCATCGCAGCCTTTTCTGCCTCTGACTTTCTTTTCTCAGCCTGTTTAGTGGGGCGAGCCGTTACAAGTAACACTGGAAGTGGTACTTTTGGCTGCATTTTCTCTGCCATTGTTCAGCAAACCTATTCTCCTGCTAACTCGGTATATCTGCTGAGGAGTGTGCTGAATATTTCTGGCAATGGTGACACGTGATGAGTGCACGCAGGGAGGAGGGAGGGACAGAGCGGGGCGTGGGCAGGACCAGAGCGATATATAACGACAAGACATGAAGGCATCTGATTGGTTCTTTCCACTCGCACCGAGAGGCAGGGATTGGTCAGAGTTTGGCCTGCAGCTGCCACAGAGGTCTGATTTTTTTCGTTCCTTTTTCTGAACACATTATGTATTGACTACTCTCAGGATGGAAGGACCATTTCACCCGGTATGACAAAAAGTGTTTCTGAACAGGATTACCAACTATAGCTTTAATGAAATGTAAAAAAGATTCAACCCCCCATACAGTTGTTACAAATGGAGACATTAGTTATACAGACCAAAATGTTTTTTGTACCAGGCTGTAAACATGTTTATTTCTGCTGTTAATTTGGGCATTTTAACACCCCCAACCTATGAGGGTTGACTGGCTTCTGGAGGCAGCCTCAAGTGACCATTAAAAGGACTGCAGTTTTTGGCACTGACACATTGGTGCAGCGTCTGCAGTGATGGACCATCTTGGTGAAGAGGGAGTTGAGCCGAAAGGCAAAGCTTTCGATTTGCAGGTGGCACCTATGTCCCAACCCTCAGGTATGGTCATGAGCTTTGGCTAGTGACCAAAAGAATGAGATTGTGGATTCAAGTGGCCAAAATTAGTTTCCTCCAGAGGGCTGGGCTCAGCCATAGAGATAGGATGAGGAGCTCAGACATTAGGAGGGAGCTCAGGGTAAAGCTGCTTCTCTTTTGTGTCAAAAGGGGCCAGTTGAGGTGGTTTGGGCATTTGATCAGGATGCCTCCTGAGCGCCTCCTGTTAGAGGTGTTCTTGGTTCGTCCAGCTAATAGGAAGCCCCCTGGCAGACATGGAACACACTGGAGGGATGATATATCTAATCTGGCCTTGGGATTCCCTAGGAGGAGCTGGAAAGCGTCCCTGGGGAGAGGGGTGTCTGAACTACTTTGCCCAGCCTGTTACCTCTGCGACCCAGCCCAGGAATGGTGGAGGAAAATGGATGGATAAATGGTTTTGGCTTAATTTTACAGCCCATGTGGTTGCTGCTTGGCTGATATGGTTGGCAGGTGTAGCTTGGTAGAAAGAAAATAGTTCTTACATGAAACTGCTCACAGCAAGGTCTGTGGGTCATTTTAAGTGATTTCTGGAAAGGGACAGTGCTGTTGAGATTCTCAAAGGAACTGTTTTCAAATATATTTTTTTGTTTTTGCTCTTTGAGCACCATAAGCCAAGTGCCATTTAGTTCCATTACACTGGAGAGAAGGCAGACATCTCTATGGCTAATAATTTGACACACCATCCCTGAATGTCCAAAACTGACACAGGAGCGTACCAAGTGCATCATATCTAGATGTGTAGAGCCACTGAGGGAAGTCAGAAAGTATGGAGAGATAGACCAACACATTCAGAATATTTACATAAACAGTGAAGTGGAGCTACTGCTATAGCTCAACCTAGGCCCTTCAATTGGACTACTGTCCTTGTCCCAGTACACAAGCACAGCAGGTAAATTAATTTATTGACTGAAGTATGTCCGACTGATATGATAGGTGGTGATATACCCCCTTTCAGCTTGTTACTATTGGACCTTTTTCCAGCTGACCTATTACATCACAGACCAAATAATCAACAAACAAATTAGTTATGGTTAGCTCGTGGCAAACTGGTACCATGGTGGAGAACTTTACAGCTCTGTATGTTTCATCCTTTTAAAAGTTCACAGCTCTGGATGTGGATGCTATTTTGTCACCGGCTTCCTCTTTTGTTACACATTAAGTGCTATTCGACTTTGTTAAATGCCAACCAGATCAAAGCATGTGCAGAGCGCCTAGGCCAGTTGGGGTCAGCTTTCAATTGCATTATCTGGGAGTGTCTTTTAAATGTCTCGTTTCAGTAGGAAGAACACAACAAATTCATTTTTTCAAATGTCATGTAAATGTACTGAATGGTACTTTTGGTCTTTTCATGGAATTTGTTGACAATTAGAATGTAAAAAGGAGTACAGTAAAAAAAAAAATGCCAGCCTTATTATTCAAAATTTGTCATAAGAAATGATTAACCTGATGGTGAGTCATTGACAATGAGCAATAACACCAAATGGCCAGCATTTACTAAGATGTTTTACATTATAACTCACTGTGGCCAACCAAGGGACATTACTATCCTATGTTGTCACCAGTATTGGGTGTAAAAACTATTAACTTTCATTTGAAACCTCATGTCCAGTTTCATTTTCTCATATTGTTGGAATTCACATCTAGTACCGCCATCAACTGGACTACCTGCCAAATCAAACCAAGCCAGGGCTATAACAGTAAAGAGTTTCTCATCAGCAGAATGATGCCTTTCATCCCTTATCAGTCAGCCCTCATGATAATTGAAGCCAATGCATTGTAATTCTTCAAGCAAAACCTATTGTGTGGGACACTCCCCTGGATTTATACGAGCAGAACTGCAAAAGAAAATGCTGTCATTCTACGAGGAGAAATAAAGGGGACAGCTTAATGGGCTGTTTCCTTGATGAGAAAGATGACTCTATGTCAGATATGCAGAATTGAGATAATTACAGGCAGGCGGATAGTTCAAGGAACGGCCAGACAGAGATGCACTGACAGCATGCAGTGCGCTCCAGTAGACCATGAAGGAAACTAGGAGGAGTAATGTCTTTGGTCCTTCTTAATACAAGACATTTGATTCTTTGAGTTCAGTCCATTTAAAGCCAAAGCCAAGGGACGTGCACTACTTTCTGAACTGTCAGCCATCAAACAAGCTCTCACAAACCTCACCCCAGATTTTGTGCAGGGGGATAGTTAGCTTGGATCCAGCACTGCACTGAGTACTGTGGATGTTAGTTTGTTGGAGACTGTTAAATGTTTTAATAGTTTTTGAAGAGTAAACACAGGAAGGAAATCCAGGCACTCCAAAAATAGATAAATGAGGAAGGAAATATTAAAAAGCCTTTGTTGTAGGGGCTAAATCATTAGATCTAATTGGCTCTTTTAATGATTCAGCCATTACAATAAAGTCTTTTTAATATTTCCTTCCTTGTTTTTTTTTTCTGGAGTGCCTCGAATGCCTTCCTGTGTTTCCTGTTGTTTCCTGTGTTCAGTGAACACCCGATACAACATTGTGTTCTACATTTAATTATACAGACCAACCAATCATCTCTCTCTTTTTGAAAGTTTTTGAAGAGCGTTTTGCAGGTGCTGTAGAGCTGTAAGCACCAAACATCTCTTTACTTGGTTGTGCGCAGCAGGGGGTGAGAAAAGATAAAGTGTATTTGAAACATGAGTGGCAGAAGGTCTACATAGTATATCTGTAAATGTCAGATTATCTACCCCATTTCACTGCTTCATGCTGGTTTGTTTTAAGAAAAACTAGACCAGTGATCGTCAACTGGCGGCCGACGGGCAACATCTGGCCCGCCAAAGCTTTCCATCAGGCTCACAGAATATTAATTAATTCTGAAAATATGAGTAGGGTAGGGAGTAGGGGGAAAAATGTGATATTGTGCTATGATAGACTGGCGTTCTGGTGTTTTCCAGTGTCTGTTGGTTATTTGTTGTAATAGACCAGGTTAGAGATGTATCTTTGCTTGGTCTACTATACACATTATATACACAACATACACAACATAATTTTACGATACACAAGAACTGAGCAGCTTTCTATAAATAGTAAAGTTATTATGTTGTGATGGACTGGGTAGAGATGTATCTTTGCTTGATCTATTGTAACATAATTTAAGGATACATGAGATTTGAGCTGCTTTCTATAAATAGTAAATAAATATATTGTGTTGTGGTAGACCGGGTAGAGATGCATTTTTGCCTTGTTGATTATAATATGGTGATTAGTGAAAATTATTAGTGAAATGTATGACATGTTAGTGAAATGTATGACATGTCCACCAGCATTATTGGTTTGTATTTGTTTGTATGTGTATGCTCAGTTTTTACATTTCTGTATTGTATCTCTATTAATCATTACTTCAATATTAGTGTGCAGAGGTTTATTTCTATTATTGTTATATACATATTCCTGCCACCTATGAGCACCTGAGTCTACCGGCTGTGCACGGATACCCACCTACCTTCCTAAATTGAATCAACTTGTAATGATCGCGACTTGAGTGTCAATATAGTGATGTCACGCTCCCGCTTCTGGTAGTCAGAGCTTGGCTTTCGTTTAGGGGAGACACAACCCAGTCTCACTCCAAAGTCATTGAATACTGGCCCTTGGTCATTGACTTCAGCTGTCAGACACCGACGAAAAAGCTGTCCTTTCACGTCAGCATGATACACAGCCAGTTGCCGCCTGGCAGCATCACGTGGAAACAAGGTTGGGCAATAACATAAGTTAAGGGGACAAAAGTTCGAGTGGAGGGGGGTGGGTGGGTGGTGTTCGCTTCCTGAGTGAATGTTAAGCCAAACCCTGTTCTTTTGTCTTAATCCCAACCACAAGCCTTTGTTGGCTAAATGTGACCACATGTATTTGTTGCTGAAGGAAAAAAAATGTCAATGTGTGGTACCTATAGTGTGTTTATTTTGAAAGAGATTGTATGCAAACTGCGAATTTCCTGAAAAAGGGAGAGTGTATTTTCAAAACAGACTGAAGTTGACACGGCATCCCAGAACATCAACATCAACCAAGGTACCTTGCAAATCATATCTGAACGTGGACAGTCCATGACCAAATGTCAATATGTGATGAGGTCGGAGTGAGAATGTGTGGGAGGTGACTGTCTGAGATGTTGTCACTAGTTCTGTGTTATAAACCTCTTTTTGGATGCTGAAACCTGACCTGTGGCACAACAATGTCTGCCCACAATAAAACTACAGTAGACATATGAAGATTTGGTGGTCTGTAGTTTATCCATTCTTCTTCAATTCAATTCAGTGTTATTTATAAAACCCAATATCACAAATCACAATATGCCTCAGAAGGCTTTACAGCATATGTCTCTGCCCTTTAGCTTTAATAACTCCCTGCAGACCAACCACATCTCTACAAACTCCTTAAACATTTGATAGAAATACTTTTATTAGGAATGATTTCCCATGCCCACATATGAATATTTGACCTGCAGGTACTTTAGAAGTTAGAAATCCATCCATTAGCTCATTTTTAGCAGTAATGATGCTCCAGGATTGGTAAGCTAAGGCTGCTAGAAAAACATCAAAACATCAACTGTCAAAAAATGACAAAGCAGCATCCTGAGTAACACATACATACTGCCACGCTCAGTCTGTGTCTCTGTCCATGTCTCTGTCCTCAGTTCTAACAATTATGCTACAATAATGGCTAGTTTAAAGGTCAGGTTGGGTTCGGGTGGCTGATTAATCCAGATTTTGCTGGTTGGGCAGTGTGGATTGGTTAAGTGAAGCTGAAACAAATTCCTGTTTTTTATAAAAAGGATGCTGCTTGGGTCATATCTTTATGCAAGAACAGGGACAAACTGATGGCTCAGACCCACAGTCAGGTGACTACATTGAAGCAGCCCATATTGACAATGATTTTACTATTTTGGGCAACTGGCAACTTAACTATTTTAACTGTAAATATGATATGGGGCTTCTTATGGGAACCCACTTTTACTACCATTACAAGATGACAGTATGGCTCCATGTTAGATGAAGAATTAAAATCTTTAATTCATAATTCTCTTAATTTTTGCCTTACAAAAATAAGAAAAACATCATTCAACTAACAAACAAGGATTATGCACATTTACAACGAATAACATGGATAAAATGTATAATTTCACTTCCAACAGACATATCAGGTTTGTCACACAGAAACATTTGGTAAGAGAGGGGAGGGTGTGATTCCCCAGGGTGGTGCGAGGGGAAATCATGGGACATCTTAGAAAGCATCGTCTTAAGATCCTGGTCTTAGGTCGTTAATCAAATGTGTTGCATTGCCCCCAGGGTGGATCCTTTTAAAAGATGACATCGGGAAGTTTGGGGGGATCTCAAGTTAACTTTTTACCTCTTTGTGGCCTAAGGATGACTGAAAAAAGTGTTTGTCAAGACTGGGGTGATACAGGGGTTGAGTCCTAAACATCTGACCCTCCGGTGGCTTCTCCTGATCTGTTCACTGATAATACTGGTTCAAGGGAAGTCAAGAAAAGGGATGTTCCTCTACAATAAGCTGTTCAACATAGTGGTCTGAAAGCTTCATTAGGAGATCCCCGTCTGTGTCCAGAAACCACCACCATGCTTATGTGGCCTAGACCACCAGCAAAGCAAGCCTTGGAGGAAGAAGCTGTTCAGGCTGACGATGTGCAGGCTGAGGATCAGGATGACATTGGGGTAATGGTGCAATCTGAAGCAATGTGCCTGCCTGCCAATACTTCTAATGCTGCGTTCACACTACTAGCAAGCAACAGGCTACAGTTCAATAGGCTCTGTGCACAGGCCGTGCACGTCAACTGTTGCTTTCCCGCTTCTATGCGCCGGAACTTCCGGTGTGTCTCATCTGCTGTCCTGAGTTTTTTGTGGTTTTCCTTGGGCATAAATCAGAAAGGATTATCACAATAGTATCCCATGATTCACCGGTGGCTTAGTGGATGGGACTGGTGCCCCATGTGCAGGGGCTTAGTCCTGCAGGTGGCCGCAGGTCCAATTCCAGTCTTTTGCTACGCGTCTTTCCTTCCCTCTCTCCCCCTTACTGCTATGTTGTTCTGTCATTAAAGGCAACAAAAGTCCAAAAAAATAATCTTTTTTTTTTTTTTTTTTTTTTTTTTTAAAAAGAGGAATTCCGCAGAACTGCAGCTTTGTCAGTGTTAATAAGAAGTGAATCTACGTGGATACATTATGCAATGATTTATGAATACTTTTCATATATTCAAAGATTTCGCAGTGTAATTGGCTGCATTTATGGGACTCACATCCCCATCATAACTCCATCTGAGAAAGGAGATTACGTGAATCAGAAGTCATTTCACAGCAGTTCAGCAATTCAATGAACCTCAGCCTAATATTGACAGAATGAAGTAAGTATAAGCAAAACATTTACCAGTCTGTACAATATATTTGTGATTGATTTTAAGTTGCTGCTTAGTGTCTTTGGGCTCCATCAGATTACAGCTGAATATAGCAAATTATATCAAACTATGTGAACACTGTTAAGATATAAAATGTTTCTATATTTCTGTATATTAGAAATGCATTAACGCATCACGTTACATAGAGTCAGTTCACATCGTCATTAACATGCTCTGCAATCTTTCCTTTGCCACCTCACGCTGTTTAGCTGCAGCTGCCCTAATAGATTTTTTCATGTCTTCATTCCCAGTCATTAAAAGCTCTAATTCAGTTGGGATGAAATAAGTGGCTCTGCTTTTCACTCTGCTCTCTACCACTGAAAATCACGTTATCTGCACTCCACTGATAATGTCTGTTGGTGCTCCCCGAGAACGAGCTTCCCTCAGGCTGAACATACTCAGAGTTGATTGAGCTGATTCTGATAAACTGTTTCTCAGCTCAGGCTCAGTCAACTCAGAGATCAGGATTAGACTCAGAGTTTGTTAAGCCTGCTTTCTGAAATAGGGCCCAGGTCTTAAAGAAAAAAATGGCATTCGTGTTTTGAGTGTGAAACTGTGTCCTCCAGCAGGAGTGGTTGCAGATTTTATCTTGTCACCAGTTTTTTTTTTTGTTTTTTTTTTGGAAAATGAATGTCCTCCAGCAGAGGAGGTTGCAGACTTTATTTTATCGTGAGTTTTTGTTTGGGATAAATATAAAGTCTGCACATATGTAAGAGCCAAAATATATTTTGCTTATGTTTATTGTTTATTTGTATGTATACACAGGTATGTGACATCCGGTGGTTGACACATGGGTGTGGTTTAAGTTATTTAACTGGGCATTTAAATCCCTGGCGGGAATGGAGACAATGGGTTTGAGTGAGCTCTGATATTTTCTGTTGACCGTCACGTCAGATCACTGTATTGTAAGTCTTCTTTCGTTTGCAAAATAAAACTTATACAACTGCAAGTGGACTGATTCAATGAAGGAGCGAGTCACAGATGCGAGCCCACTTGAGCCTCTCAGCGGCCTTTTTATTGATAGCAGTCGCTACAACATAAGTTATCTGATAGTAATGCAATTTCTGTGCACATTGATGCTCCTGGAGGCTGAACATTTTCATTTAATGACCCCATGACCTCTCTCACCATTCACATTCTCAGCAAACTTCACAATATTAGTCCCAACACGATATTTTTGTTTCATCACCTCAAAGGTTTTGATGGTTGAATGAAAAGCGATATCCTGGCAGTGCACACTGTAATCAAAGACAGAAGGTTGTGTCATCACTGTCCCCTCTCCAGTGTAAGACCTTGCTCATTGCCAGAAAACATCAGATAGAAACTGATGAAGCGGTACAAATATAATGCCCATTATTCCTCAGACGCAGGCTCTGCAGAGGGATTTCACCTCCAGACTTCAAATAGAGACTCTTTTATCCAATGACATGTCTCCTGTCTCTTGGGGAGTTGTTACAAGCAATTATCAGTCTAACAAGGCAATGAAAATCTCTGGAGCCCCACATCAACATAGTGTAATTAGCCACTAGTGTCGAAACACCGCTTTTCTTTCTCTAAAACAAGACTCAGGCTGTGGACCTCAGAGATCTTTACATACTACCATAGGAATGTGCAGAGATTTGAGATAAATGATGCAATTTACCTTTTGCAAACTGTTGTGAATGCTAATTCAAGAGGTGCAGGCAAGTATAACCCAAGACAATGCAAGAGGAACATGAGAGAGGCTGAAAGATGTTCACACGGTCAAACATGAATTATAATGGAATGTGTGGAATGGAAGGTTTCTTGATGAAGTACCTCTGGTGTGCTGTCTTTAAAAATGCCACAACTTCTTATTTCATGAGCTACACATGAAAACATTTCCTCAACTGAATATACATTTGAGTTCTGCTCTCTCTCTTTTTAACAATATTATCAATGTATTTTAGATATACGTAACTCAGCTGCGTCCAATGGAAGAATTCAAATGGGACTCGTATACATGGCTGCACTTTCAGACTTTCAGGTGGAAACAGGAAACTAACAACTTTTTACATGGGCCCCTCCATCCACCCCAATATCCTCACTCTGTCAGTTGTGTCACTTTGTGCCACACTAAGCAGGATTTACATGTTTGTGTCAAATTGACACCATGCCTATGAAAATGTAGGCTCTGTACAGATGCATGCCCTATGCCATAGCCTGACATACACCTCCCCAGGAATATAGTTACATATTGCAGCAACACAGTAAAGTCCCCACTAAATAGCATTTGAAGTCTCCGCTAGCCATTAGGCTAATTTACACAATGTATGCAAAATGTCATAGACTTATGCCAAATAACATTAGCATGTTGTATATGTGGGCAAATCGTGTCTAATATAAATATAAGATATTTATTTTAGTTATCACAGTTTTGTAACATTATCTTTGTTAAATGCTTTTCTTGTTCCTGGCTGCATAAGATTAGAGGAAAACTCACCTAGCAGCAGCACCTTTTGTGATGTTAAATGTAATAGGCTTATGGGAAAACATTAAATTGTTGTATTTGTTGCTAAGACGTCTAGCCAAAGACAGTTGTTTTGTCTGTGGACCTTGTGAGTTACAATGGAGCTGAATTTGTACTTGCGTTTAATATTGTTAAGCCATGTTTTATGTGTGTTGTGGGTGTGTTTTGAACAGAGTTGGGTATAACGCGTTACAAAGTAACGCATTAGAGTACTTTGATTACTTTTTGCAATAACGAGTAACCTTACGTGTTAGTTTGCTGTTTGAGTAATCAAATACTTAAGTACATTTTCAAACAAGACATCAGTTACTTCCGTTACTTTTAGAACGCTGGTCCTCCAGCTCCGAAACAGCAACGACTGTCGTTTGGTTCTAATAACGGAGATAACGTTAAACCTATCAGTCTGAAAGAAGCCACGGAGCTTGTGGCTCGCTACGTGGTCAGAGAAATGCTGCCGTTGTCTACGGTGGAGTCTAAATAGGTGGAGTAGGACTCGCTGACAGACATATTTCAGACTCAGGACTTGCATTATACCTGGTACACGCTACACGCTGGTACTCACCAATTATCCCTGGTCGTCTTTCACGGCGTGTGTGATGTCATCGGGTTAATCTTGTCCTGTTTTTATTACTTTCACTATTATTTGAGTCACTGTGTGTGTTCATGTGCCAGCCGACATGTTGTTGTAGTCACCTAAAAGCGTCAGCAGATGGCAGGAGCTACATTTGAAGCGCCATATGTAAACTGTCAAGCTACTGTATCTTCCACAGGAAGTTCTGACAAATGTTTCAGAATAAAAGCCTATTTAGAAAATGGAGGGATTCACTAGCCGAGGTTATAAGGGGATTTTAATTTGAAACAAGTGTTGAGTTTGAAATGACGGTGCGATATGTTAACTTTACAAAGACAACGGAGCGGATAAAAAGTAAATACATAAACACACAGAGGGATTAATAAATAACGGACCATCTATAATGTAGTCTGTTTCAAATGAAGCTGGGAGCCTCTGCAGTTGTGGTGAGTAAAAGCCCCGCCGCTATTTGTTAATGTTATTACTTTATGTCCGACCGTGAGATGTAGCATTGTTTGCTAGCTTGATGCTAATGACAGTAACGTTAACTCAGCGGGTTGACAAAGTGCCTCTGCTGTTTCACACCATCATTTCCCCCTTTTACTCTGTGTGGTAACATCCCCAGAGGAAATATTAAAAACGCTGGGGTGTTGTTGTCATACAGTTGTCTACGGCAGCAGATGGTTCTGTGTTTCTACTGGTCAAAGTGATGGCTGTGATGGGAGAATTGGATCTCAGTGAAGGGCAAGTGGTCCATAACTTTAATTTTGGAGACAAAAAATGTAGGCTTAGCGCCCTGTGGTCCATTGCCCAATAGGAAATGTAGAATACTCATAAGTACTTTAAAAGAGCTTGAGTTACTTTTCTCAGGGAGTAACGTTGGAAGTACTTTGAAAGTAAATGAGTTACTTTACTCAGGAAGTAATGCAGTAAAGTAACTGGTTACTTTTTTAAAAAGTAACGCAGTAACGTACTTTGATCACTTCTAAAGTAACCCTTACCCAACACTGGTTTTGAATCATTTGAACTTCACAGCCCTTTATAGAAACTTGATACAGTGGCATAGAAACCCCACTGCCAACTAGTATTTTGGTGTGTAGCTGCAGAGCAACACAGACACACTGCTGCACAAGTATAAATGCTCACAAGGGCATAGCCACTTGTGTAGGCTACGTCGTAGAGCCTATGCACAACTATAAATCAGCCTTCAGGCCCTCCTTTTCTCCCGTCATATTTACTATGTCCACAGGAAGGCTTTGTTACTTACAACATGCAGTTAAATGTGTTGCCGCACCGATGCCTGCATGACACAGAATGTAGGTTTTGGAAAGTAGGTGCCAAGGAATGACTTCACTGGTCCACCTGCCAGCAACAACAACATAAGTCATCTTTCATTTAGCTTTGTTTGCAGTTGTACATATATATATATATATAGATATATATAGATATATATACTGCACTACATCAATTTAGCCACAGTACTGCTGTGGGTTCAGAAGCATTTTGACAGATCTCACAGCCGTGAGCAAACAGCCCTGGCTGAAACATGTCCATTGTACACAGAATGTGAACCTGAGAGTAGGGTGCACAGGGAGGTACTGACAGTATGTCTGGGCTGTGGGCATTATAACAACCCACTTTGCCATGTTTAATATCAAACCATGTTAAACTACATGTGAAAATAAGTACAATTTGCATCATCACCTTTACCCTGGACATACAGTAAGTAGCTGACCAGTCTTTGCAGCCTCAACACAAAAAGCACAATCATATAAAATCTCTCATTTGGGAAGTCTTATTGAGTGTATAGAGTTTCTTACTGTCTGTGGTTGGCTGGTTTTTACAAATGTTCTACCTTTGGCTATGATTCCCTGCCTCCCACCAGTACTCTCCCTCTAACCTACCCTACACTCTTCAAGGCTCACTTCCCATGAAAAACAAACTCGTACCCCAGACCATTAATAATACATAGAACGCACAGCACCATAACGATGTAGGGGTTAGCTCACCTACACACTAAACCCTCCCTACACCCAATCCTTAGACATGTATCCAAGTTAAGCGATTCTGCACACTGAAGTCCTTCCATGTTATATTTCCTGATTTATGACACACGCTCTGAGCTGCAGAAGTTGATATGCCCTTCATCTGGTGGAAGGACGTAAAAAGTAGTTGGCCATGATACGTGAATAAAGGCGGTCTCTGCAGGGCAGGAAGGCGGCCTCAATGAACCATTAGAAAGCCATTATTACAGCTGTGTATGATTGATCCTTTCTCAGGGACCCTCGGTACGCCTTAACAATTAACCCACAAGCTATTAAATGTTGGCAGTGTAGCAGAGTGGCAAATAAATCACAGTGTTTTACACCTACAAGATTCAAGATGGTTGAGAACTTTATTAAAGTGGCATATTGAATTAATCTGAAATCAAGCAAGGGAAGAAGTTGTAGCTCACAGGATCTACAGCTACTGGATTGTAGGTGAATGGATAATGGACTTAATAATGCCATAACATTAGTTTTATTTACTGGCTTTATTTAGCCATTTACTGGCATAAAATAAGTTATACACACAGGCTGCATATTTATGGATGAATAATGTTGTACTTTAATGCTGGCTTTGTGACCTATGCTATATATTAAAAGCCACTTGGGTGCCAACTTTACTAAGCTCAGGTCCTTTTATGTTTTCGCCTTTCCATAACTACCAGAAATACAACTGTAGCGTGTATCTCACTATCACTATTCTTATTCAGATTTCAACAAGCTACAAACTATATCCAGCAATAAAATAAGCTTGATAAACCTTAAATTACAGCAGAAGTACAGAGAGTTCATTTCAATTTTGATCATTTATTCCTCACATGAAATTATACCAGGTACAACTCCACTGAAACGTGATCCCATCAGCTTATTTTTTTGTGCCATCTCACATTGTTGGCTGCTGCTTTATAATTGTACACATTTTTGGATAGTTAGGTAAACCGTGATTTCTGATTGTGGAAAAATTTAACTGTTTACACTTAACTGTTTAACTGTTGACATTCCCACAATCCCACCGACACACCTGTCCTTATTCACCATAAAGCACATGCCTCCTCTCCTTCAAAAGGAATTAGCACATCAAAAAAGAGTGACCTGGTCGAATGGTGCTGTCCAGGATTAGCCATGTTTTTGTGAATCAAAGGATATTACAGTTCCTGATATCCTGTTGGAAACTGATGCAGCATGGAGATTGTCAGGTTTATTTTCAACATCTGTACAATGGCTAGCAGGATGCTGGTTCAGCTGGTGCCCATCTTCTCCTTGATGTTTACAGATGTTTCCATTTGAAAACCTTGGCCTGGCTGTCAAGCAGTGAGCTTGCAGAAGTTGGCAGAAGAAGAGTTTACAGACTAGTGAGTTGATAGCCCTTTTTAAATAGGAATTGTGCAAATTTGCAGGAAAGCCCAATCAGTCTTCGTTCAGCATTGGCAGTATAAAAACAAATCGGGGAGTGCAGCAAAATGCCGTCTACCTACTTGTGTTTATACAGAATGTGCCTTTGTCGGGGCAATGGGGGGACATGAGCAAGGAACAAAACATGTAGCTCAGCGTGTGACGTAAACAGTGATGTACTCAGAGGGAAGCCGCGGCTGGTCAGTCCTTCAGCTATTCTCTCATTAAGTCGGCCCGTTCTTCACCATCCCCGTCATCTGACAGTTAATGGCCCCTTCGTTTGTGAGGGCAAGGAGGGTGCGCAATTCCTTGTCTCCCCAGTTGCTCATCTTTACTGTGTCTTTCAGGTTTGTGTTTCCCTCTTGCTACTAGCTGCTCATTTCTGCTATCAGCTGTTTCCTGTTTATCCACCGCCAGTGGGTCGCATGTGCGGCGTCATCAACAGCTCCTCCCGCAAGTCATCAACAGCCCCTCCCATGGAGGAAGGGCGCCTCATTCTTTTTAAACCAGAAAGGTTTCGCCAATATGTTTACTCCTACGCGGCGGAAAATTGGTTACCTCGGATCAACTCACCGATCTGGCAATCTAAACACTCGCAGCTTGACTGCAAAACAGCCCAACACCGGCATATCCCACGTCTTAATCAAAAAATGCTAAATTTGGAAAAAGGCCTATTTCAGAAACTCTAAACTAAAGATGCTGTTTACATGACCCGCATCAAATTCAGAATATTGTCATTTACAGAATAATAGTAATGTGCATGTAAACAAACTCACTGACTTTTAGTCGGATAAGGAAAATGAACAGTGATGCTTTGCAATGTTTTAGTCAATTTAGAGTCCACATTTTTCTTCCTACAACAAATACTGTCACTAGTTGTCTTATGGCTTATTACTGATCTGTTATGCATTAATAAATGATTAATTACCATCTATAAAACAATAGTCACAGATTATAAAGCCTTTATAAATGCTTTGTAGAAAGTGTAACCGTACTTTGTTTCCTTGCATCTTTCAGTGTTAGATTGAAGCTTGGTCAAAATAAGAACTTAAAAGGATAGTACTAACCACTGACAGTCTTTCATTGAAATTTGGATGGAATTGTTCAGTTTGGAGGTCTGAAGCATTATCCACAGTGCACAGAGAGAGACAAGCTGGTTTTGGCAGGTTGGATACCAGTAGCAGCGATAGGCTGACAGCACCAGACATGCACCACTGTGCTGTATCTGAAGTAATTGCTTCTCTACTTTTCGTATTAAAGAGGCCATCATGGCTCATCTGAGAATGGGGATTTAAAATCTTCTTTTGTACTGCAATTTCATCCAGTCTGATGGACCTGGGCTACATGATATTTAATGGCCTTTCATTTTACCCAGCACTCTCTTTAGCCCAAGGACTTGAACATGGATTTTTACAAAGGTCACAGACATAGTCAGTGCTTTGTGTTGAAGTGCTTGTGTACAGTGGTATTTCTTAAAACAATAAAAAGTGAACAGTGGTGTGACAGGTCTGGTTTGCGAAATGTAAACTTGACAGACATTTATAAAGTTAAAGTCTAATTGATAGGTGGCAACATCCACCTTGTGCCATTTCCTGTTACTACACAACAGCACACTGTAAATAATTAAATGTTTTTGTGTACTAACTGCCAGTACATTATATTGTGAAGATTATTGTACATAGTGTACCCTTTATATTATTATCACATAATCTGATATAAACAGTACGCTGAATCAAACACTAGGATGGGTCTCACGAGAAATAGTTTAATTTTTGACTAGAAAAGTACACTCAGTAAAGAGCCAGGCAGCAGCCTTCAAGCTTTGATGTTGCAGCATGTTGCACAGAGCCAATTGAGTTGTGCGCCTGCTAACAGACACTTTATGTGAAAAAATAGCTATGATCTAATTATGAGGATAAATGCTTTTTTAATAACTACATTATAGCCACAGATTTTGGTCTATCATAACTGGACATTTGACAGGATTTACTTGTCTGTGGGCTACCGCACAATAAAGTAGGAAATAACAACAATTAATACAATTAAAACAGATAGATTAAAAAAACAAAACAAAAACATAGTTATCTTACTTGTGGTAAAAGCACAAATTTTAATGAAAAGTGACCAAATCAACAAAATCTGCAAATGTACAAAATTGAGCAGCCAAAATACTATGCTACGGTAGCATGACATATGGCCGACATTTGCTGTTGCCAGTGGAATTTGGCTCCCTTAGATAACAAATAAGGGGATTTATTTGTCTCATATTATACCTAACTTTAGTGGACAATAAAATATCAGGAATGGCATTATTCTTCAAATGCTCTGCTTCAAAATGAAGCCAGTTAAGTGGAGTGAGGAGTCAGCGGTCAGTCACGGTGTGAAACAGTCAATAAAAGCTTTTTTTAAACAACTGTGAATCATCACAACAATGAGAGGTTCTTGAGAATACAGTCATAATTGTGGGTCACAAAGTATTAGGCTGATAGGTCCTGTAGTTTGCAAGTTTAGCTGTGAACACACATGCACGCGCTCACACACACACACACACACACACACACCCAAACGCATGATTCAATAGGTAGGGATAAATATGAGACTTTAACCTGCTTGTTATTGATTTTTGGGTTACTTGGGAGCTTTTTCTGAGATTTGAAGTTAAAAAATGGTCAAACGGTGTGCATGGGGTACATGCAACTCTGACACAAGGTATCCTGAGAGGCTGGGCGACGAGGTGTATTTTTTATCCTTTATCCAAAGGAGACTCTTTTCTCAGTTGAGATGTGGTTTAAAGTTGTGTGGTAACGTTAGACCACAACATCAACTCAACATGAATAAGATTAACAATGATGTCTACATCTGTTCTAAGGTAAGTCAACATTGTGTTTGAGGCAACATATTGTCACTGTGCTGGAAAGAAATATAAAGTTATCTTTAACATCTCTAGCTAACATTAGCTAAAGTTAGCCTAACGTTAGCTCCTAGCTGCGTTGTTCATCATGTCACCTTGTTTGCTGGCAGTTCATTAGCCTATTTTGTTCTAGTTTTGTACTTTGGTGATCGTACATCATTGTTAGCTGTTGTCCAAAGGGCTCTAGTTAAGCTAACGTTAACTTCTGGAGCTTAGCTTCATTAACTTATGTGTAATGGCAGAGATAACAAAGGTTGGCAAACGTTATGCTGAATGATTCAGTGTAAATACTATAGCACCAAACTAAAGGAGAGACACTCTTGGTAAAGATGGTAAAAAGGCCGCTATCCTTTTCTCATATTCTGAGCCAAAAACCTGAACTTCAGTGGCACTTTCACTTGTTGTCTTAGATGGCGACGGCAACCAGATGCGGTTCACAAGCGTACACTGTGACCTGTAAATTTTGGCTTGTAATTTAAGCTTTTCATCGACCTTCTCAACAATAAAATGATGAATATCTCTATGAATCCCTCCAATGCGTAGTTTAGGCGCTTTTGGTTACTTCTCAATGACAAATGTTCGTTAAGTCCCCAAAAATCGTCCATTGTTTCTGCGAAATGCCGTGTACTGTGACACTATTTCTATTGCTTGTTTATTTCTATTGACCTGTTCAGCACTTTGGTCAACCTTGGTTGTTTTAAATGTGCTTTATAAATAAAGTTTGAGTTGAGTTGACACCTGCCATAGCGTCGGTCACTGAATGTTGATAGTTTGTCCGAGTGAGTGAAGGGGGGCGTGGCTTAGCCATAGGTCAATTATGTACAGAGGTCTTTTTACTCTCCAAAACAAATGGACCTGGTGATTTAACCAGTATAAACACTGAATAAAGCAGTTTTGCCTTTAAAAATCTGTGTTTTTTTCTGATGCTCATATTTTGGAGGGGGTGTAAACTATGATGGCCGAAGCAGACATGTAAATGGCCCTATCTAGAGCCAGTGTTTGGTTTGTCCGTTTTGGGCTGCTGTAGACATATAGTGGTGCAACATGATGATCTCCATAGAAAAGGAATTGCTGTATATATAAACAGCTCATTTTTAGGTAATGAAAATACAATGATTATTATTTTCAGGTGATTCTACACTAAAGAAAACATTATTATTGTGTCATATTCCATTTCTGCCATTTTATGCCCCTAAATCCTACACACCCTTTAAAGAAACCATAGACATGCTGTGAAAACAAAAGAACGAAAAAACAAAAAAACTCTTACATGAATTTAAAAATAGTAAAATCACAAATTAATGAAATACTAAGTGCTAACATCTCACACATGTAATGGCAGAGCAGGAATATCTAATAACAAAAAAAATGACGGTGTGAAGCTATTCATATGTGAAATAACGCAATTTAAAATGTATTGTGTACCAAATAGCCTACAGTACAGCCATACAGTGTTCCTTGTGAAACTATGCAGATAAATATCACATAAATACTCAAACACACACACACACACACACACACACACACACAAATTATAGGAAGGGGAATAAGTCAGTTTTCTCTTCAAGGTGTAGAAAAGTAGTGGCCCTGTGGGTATTGATCCGAAAAGACGCATTGGAGAAGACAAATCCGTCACCACCCCTTGGATATTTTGGAATAACCTCAATGGCCATGGCTCTCAGAGAATCTGGGTTAGTGTGGCCAACTGTCCTGTAGTGCTGTGCCGTGGGGTATAGATGGTCATAGGTCCTGATGGTAACAGCCAATCTCTCCAGTGTTGCCAACTTATCGACTTCGTCGCTATATTTAGCGACTTTTCAGACCCCTCTAGCAACTCTTTTTCAAAGAAGCGACTAGCGACAAATCTAGCGACTTTTTCTGATGTTATTGAAGACTTCTGGAGACTCTGTTGTGAGAGCACGTATCATATTCTTCTCAATGAGCAGCGGATGCTGTAGTGGGCCCTTCCTTCACCCCAAAGCATCCACAGACGGCCCAGTCCTCCCTCCCAGCAGCAGTCAGAGCAGGAGATGTTAACCCCTGCATGTCAAGACTGCAAGTGAATCGCGCATGCGCGGAAGCGCCGCTGGCTGATCCTGACATGGTTTACAGTCAGGGCGGGATGTAAATGTAAAATTTTCTTTGTCTAATATAAATCACAAACATATTCAGGGTGTTTTTTACTCAGTTTTTGTCTCAGTTTATTCCTCTCTCCTACAGCAGCCATTACAATTACATGCTTATGGACAATTATTACTGAGGAGTTGGCAACAGTGAATCTCTCCAGCAGCTTGTGTTTTGTGCGGTCGATATAGAAGGGGCCACACTTGAGCTGGATTGAACTCAATTTTTTCCATTTTCCTCGTACACAGGCAAACACACACCACCAATACATCTACAGCTCTCCGTCTGAGATGTAATTAATTCAAGAACTAACAGTAGAGGAAATGAACACACCTGCCCTCTCTCATTTCCATACTGTATTCATGGCAGTAGCTTTACAATAACTCCTCCTCTACACACAGCATCAAGATACATCAGCTGCTTAAAAAGAATTTTTTTCCACATATTCACCCATTTCTTTACTTATTCATTAGATCAAATAAAAACAAGTTTCCTCAGCAGGATACATGATCAACAGCAGTTTTAGGTTGTCCTGGGATGACACTGATGACGTGTATGAGCAAATTGCTAAAAATCCTTAAAAATAATTAAAAATCTAAAGCCCTGCAAGCAACACCCTGAGTATCGAAGTGCTTAAATAAAACAGATAGATAAGCCATCATTAAACAAGTGAGTGAACTGCATAAAATGATTAAATATGCCATTATTATGGAATTTATTTCACCACTCTTATTTACATGGAGACAGTGAGATTTTTTTTTTCAATGTTATAATTCCTTATGACATTTTTACCAGTGATACCTGTATCATGTAACTGCTGCCTATTTTTGAAAATAGGAGAGATTAAATAATATTTCATAACAATGAGCTGAGTTTTAGAAATTAAATGATTACACGATTTATCAGTTCAGCTACACATTTTACACTTTTCATTCTGTAGCATGCTGTGCAGAACGTTACTCCCCACACAGAGAACTGGATAAATTTCCTTAACCTTCCTGTTTACAAGTCTAAATCAATTTTGAGTCAAGAAACGGCCCGCATGACTCGCGTAGGATGACCAAAGCAATGTTGAGTTCCAACTGGTGATGGACCTAAGCTAGTTTACCAGCCCATTCTCGTTCTGACGTCACCAAATGCTGAGGCTTTGTCAGTGATTTCAGCGTCAGACACCATTGCCAAAAGCCACCTTTTGCATTGGTATGATATGGTATGGCGTCAGTTTGTAACATAACTGGATGATACATGTTCCAGCAGTATGACATGCGAAGGGCGGCATCAGTTCATCACGTGGCCGGACGGCACCTGTCACAGTGGTAATGATATGCGACAAGACAGTGTCAGTTCAAAACGCTGCCAGGAAGTGCATAATACAATGAGCTGGAAAGTCCCTACTGGTCCCTACTGGTGGGGAGGAGGGGAGTGTTAGCTTTAGGTGTGAATGTTAACATCCTGGTGTTGGTTGTCAAATGCTTTTGTTGTCTAAACCTAAACGTGCACTTTTGTTGAAGTCCCAGCGTTTGTTACTGCATCCTGGAACACTAACAGCAGATGCAGGATACCTTAGCGTGTAATATGTAGATGTGAAGTCCACGGAGAAAACAGAAATATGTGATGACTTGGGATGAAAACATGTTGAATTTAACTGCTTTCACAGGTTGTCCCTTGCACAGATCCTTCAAAGGGCCAATATACCACAGTCCAGGATGTTGCTCTGGAATCCATCAAGTACAGCTAATGCACTTGGGATAGAGAACAAAGGAACTGATTTTATAATGCAAAACTGAATGTATGATAATTGATATGGTATATTTAGGTAACAATATAGGAAAAGTATTAAGCTTTGATTCAACATACTGATTTTGATACAGAAACAATAGAAACTGACCTAACAGGACCTGTTAACACATATCCACTAATCTGGAAAAAAAAACACAGATATGTTCCCTGGACCATTTTTATAAGTAATAACATAAGGATGTGAATATTTCAGCAATATCAAGAGAGGGAGTACTGCAATGAATGTCAGCATGGCTGTGATTCGGTCGTAGGCAAAGAAACTGTAACTGGGTCAGCACTGGGCATTACATCCCTTATAAATGTGCTTCAGTTACCACTAACTCTCTAAAGATGCTAATAATTTCCCTGTACCTGCATGTAGCTGTTAGCGCCAATCTTTGTGAATTGGACTGCTTTTGCAGTGAGGTTTATTTGCATAGTAAAGGGACAATTTTGCACCAAATGTATGCATATTACCTAACTGAAATAAAGTAGCATGTAAAAGTTTGGGCACCCAAGATCAGACTTTAATTTACTGAGAGTAAGGAGTAAGCAGAAGATTAGTTAATAGTAGGCCTATGATGAACTGATCTCCAAAAGGCATTTTTTTCAGTTTCAAAATAACACAAAAGGGTTAAGGGCCTGGAGCAAAAATTTTGGGCACCCTGCATGGTCAGTACTTAGTAGCACCCACTTTGGCAAATATCACAGCTTCTAAATGCTTTTTGTAGCCAGCTAAGAATCTTTCAGTTATTGTTTGGGAGATTTTCACTGCAAAAGGCTTCTAGTTCTGTGAGATTCTTGGACCATCTTGCATGCACTGCTCTTTTGAGGTCTATCCACAGAATTTTAAGGATGTTTGGCATTTAATAATGCCATGGCAAACCTTCAGCTTATGCCTCTTGAGGTAGGCCATTGTTGATTTTGAGGCGTGTTGAGGATCATTGTCCTGTTGTAGAAGCCTTTCACTTTTGACCTTCAGCATTTTTTTTTTTTTACAGATGGTGTGATGTTTGCCTCTAAAATTTTGCTGGAATATAACTGAATCCATTCTTCCCTCTATCTGTGAAATGTTCCTCATGTCACTGGCTGCAACACAAGCCCAAAGCATGATCGATCCACCCCTGTGTTTAACAGGTGTTCTTTTTATGAAATTCTGCACCCTTTTTTATCCAGACATACCTTTGCTGATTACGGCCAAAAGGTTCAATTTTAACTTCATCAGTCCACAGGACTTGTTTCCACAAAGCATCAGGCTTGTATAAGAAAGATCCTCTAATGACTCGTCCATGAGGTCATATTTGTGCAGATAACACTGCACAGTACAACAGTGCACCACCACTCCACAGTCTGCTAAATCTTCCTGCAGGTCTTTTGCAGTCAAACAGGAGTTTTGATTTGCCTTTCTAACAATCCTACAAGCAACTCTCTCTGAAAGTTTTTTGGTCTTCCAGACCTCAACTTGACCTCCACAGTTCCTGTTAACTGCCATTTCGTAATTACATTATGACCTGAGGAAACAGCTACCTGAAAACACTTTGCTACCTTCTTATAGTCTTCTCCTGCTTTGTGGGCATCAGTTATTTTAGTTTTCAGAGTGCTAGGCAGCTGTTTAGAGGAGCCCATGGCTGCTGATTGATGGGACAAGTTTTCAGGAGTCAGAGTTTTTATAAAGCTTTGAAATTTGCATCACATGGCCTTTACTAATGATGATTGTGAACAAGATATAGCCCTAACAAGCTAATTAAGGACCCTGGTAAAAGTTGTCTGAGAGATTAAATATCTTGGGGTGCCCAAAGTTTTGCATAGTGCTCCTTTCATTTTTTCACTATGAAATTGTACAAAACAAAAACAATACACTAATCTTGCTCAAAATGTTAACAAGCATGTTTCATCTTAACTTCATGCCTTCTGGAGATCAGTTCATCTTCTGCTTACTAAACTATTCACAGTAAACAAAATTTTGGCCATGGGTTCCCAAACATATGCATGCCCCTAAATATAAATAGCACCAAGACACTATTTGCTTTGCAGCACAAGTTGGGTGCAGCCTTTGCTTTCTTCTTGTCTTATTTGTGCAGATTTAACAGCTACAAAAGCCATGCAATCCTGTTGTGAATTTGCCCCTCATTGTTAAGAGGTATAAAGTTTGCACCATTGGCATCAGAAGGTGCCATATTAAAAAATAGAGCAGGTTGTTCTTTTTGCTTATTGCAATCTAATTTCATGGAGTATCTTCAAATGCTTAATTTCCTTAAAATCTGTTCAAGATAAGCTAAAAGGTTATGCAAATCAATAATCAGTTATAAAAATATTATAACTGATAAAAGTGCTTAAATTGTGTCATTGAACAAATAATTTCAAATTTGTTTTTTGTTTTTTTCAAAACAAAAACACAAAATATATCAAAAGATATTTAAATGTAGAGACAAACAAAAATTTGTAACACTCAATAAGTTATTTGAACTAATTGCATTATTTATTTTTTGAGAAATGCTCATTTTTATGAGCAGAGTGCAAAAACATTGTGATGAATTCATCATTGCTCATCTGACACCACTATTTGTTTTTGCACCACATGTAACGTAATGCAGTGACTTCAGTATGAGTGTGCAACATGCTGACAGAAGACAGAAACCTTCGCTTTCTGCTGCAAAAAGAATGCATGGTTTTTATTTTAGATAGACATATATTCAGGATTATGCAAACAACAATCTCCCATGGCGTTATGGAGAAATTCCAGCATAATTAGGACAAAATACTACATTTGCACCGGAGGCATAGATATAGACAGTGCAAGCAGTGTGGTTGCAATGTGGTGGGGTGGCTTGTAGAGAGAGTGGTTGGAGGGCCCGCTAGAGCAGAGAACGAGCCCTTGCAAGTGATTCAATTTGCCACCTAAGAAAAATGTCTGTGATCCAAGAAGAATACATCAAAATACAAATGCTGTCATCTGCTATTTATGCCCTCGAGAAGGCAAACCCATCGCCGTCAATGCTTCTTTTTTTTTTTGTCTTTTGGGAAATAGTCAGTAGAAATCTATAACAAAATTATACAATAATTTTACATAATCTATATAAACTAAAAATAAAATCAATGAATAATTTCTCATTTTACTTGGTATTTTTGTCATATAAAAATTTGCAGTGATGATCAGTAAAATGTGTGCTGATGTTGTCCAACCTCAAGTCTGTATTTGATGATGTGATGGTACTATAAAATATATGGTCTAGGGCCTGTCGTCAAAGCCTGCACTGGGGCCTATCGTCACCACCGTATGCCACTGCATCTCACTTACAATAAGGTAACATTAGTGACATAATGACAGAAGCCTTAGCCTTCTGTTGCAAAAAGAACTTATGTTATGTCTACTGTGTTTTGTTTTGTTTTAATTTTAGATCGATAAATATACAGGATTATGGAAACAGCAATCTCCTGCAGCTACGGTAACATTAAGGCAACACAAGGTCATGATGTGATGATGCAAACAATGATCTACCGGAGGTCAGTTTTGAAAGGGTTAATTACATGACTTTATGTTAAGGACGTAACGTCATTCATGGAACCTTTTTGTGGGTTTTCATATTAAGTGTTGTATGATGATACGTCGACCACAGACTTTAAATTGCCTTGAAAAGCAAATGCTTACATGCAGATAATGTGACTAGATGTAGTGTGAACAAAGACATGCATGAGACCTACATCTGGATGAGAAATGGCTCCACCACAGGAAATACACATTAAACGGTTACTCTGAACACGGAAAAGTCTGTCCTTTGCGTTTTAAAAAGACTATAAACTGCGTTTTTATGACGATGTTATTGAAACGATCCCCTGTTCACACTAGGCTGCACAATCTACTGGAAACGCTGTAGTATGCACGCCAGGCCAATGGGTGGCAGTGTAAATTTGCAAAGCAACACGCCATGCGGCATGACGCCATGCGCCTTCCTCTACAACACAGTGATTAAGAACCAAAACAAAGAAGACGCAAGGGCGAAAGCATGCACAACTTTGTTTGGATGGATGACGAGGTGGAGTTGCTACAGTAACAGATCTACACTTCACTTCAAATCAACAGGGTGAGCAGCACAAACAGAGCTCGGCATTGTTGTTGTGATGGTCGGCATGCCTAGTGACTGGAACCGTAATGCGCATGTGCGAAAAGTCTGCATATATAAACTGCATATTGCAAGTTTACATGACAACGGAGACGCTGCTGTTTCCAAAAAGTTGCACTCTGGAACCCGTTTTCAAATCATTGCGTTTTCAGGCACCCAAAATGCCGCTAAAGTTGACCGTTTTCAGTTGAAATCGTTATCGTATAAATGGGGCCTAAGATCAGATAGAAATCAATGATGCAGCTCGTTTTGCTGTAGATTTGACTTCCTGATAAGTATGCTCAACAGAACAGAAAGCTCTCTTGTCCATATAAGAGACGATCTATTCTGTCTGTGTCTATTAAGCTCTGAGTCATCTGTGGCACTCAGAAGACAAGTTGGTGATTGCAGTCAAGGCCGTGAAGAGAGGCTCCAAGCTGCATCTTATTTATTCACAGTGGCGGCATTAAGGTGTAAGAGATCTGACAGGCTGGGAACAACTCTCATATGCGTGAATTATATTCTAATTTCACTGCCACCACTTGCCTTGATTATATCTCCTCTTACAGCAGAGGGGGAATTAAACTCTATCAGCTGGAGAGCGCTGATGCAATCTGAGTGAAATGACATGTCGGTGTGCTCACCACCGTATCCCCTGCTGTCTCTATTGATCTTGGCATTTCTGATCTGCGGGACAAATTGATATGATTAAAACATGATGTTGCTTTGACACCAACGCTTATGTGGAACATGGGATTGGCATAGAGTGGCGCATTGTTCAGTGAGTGTGTGGCATGTGCTCACCTCAAGGCAGGGTTTTAATAAGTATTGAGTAATTTAATTTAATTTAAAGGTGTGGATAACATATGTATAACTGCTGCAGGGGATAAGGTATCACCTCCCCCCCAAACTATGAAATATTTGTTGTTGTAATTGACCAGACATGTTATCAGTGTGTTGCTGAGAGAAACTGCATTGGAAGATGCTGATTCAACTGTGTGATCATTTTCGAGGCAGTTTGTGGTGCTGTTGAATTGTATTTTGTCAAACTGACAGGTGTTTTTTATTATTTTGTCCAGCCAATCTATATCAATGAGAGTAGGCTAAATAACAAACACTTGTCAGTATGATGCAACACGCTTCAACAGCACCGCAAACTAGATGCTCCCAAATGATCATACTGTACAGTGAAATCAACCCCTTTCAAAAGCAGTTTCAAGCAAAAACATTGGAACCTTCACAAAGGCAGGATTTACTCAAAGTCTGTTGTATTAGACTGCAATAGTTTGAGCTAAGTGTACCTAATAAATGTGCACCTAACTGTACAAACCAACTAAACTGTGTCGCTGCGAACACACACTTAAACATATTCTCATAAAGCGACTCAAATGATATCCTATCCATTTGTATATCCATATATCCGTTTGTACGATATCCCACAAATCTGTGCCCCACAAATGACGTTAGATCCTCAACATACACTGGTTTGATTAACATAAAGTTACAGAGGTTGGGTTTAGGCAATAAAGGTTACTGTGATTTGGTTTAGGAAAAGAAACATGGTGAGCATGTACCTTAAACTGACTCAAAGTTCACTCAAAGTTCACACTGATCCAAACATGCTTCAGGGGAAAGTCCTGGGCAACATTCTGTTTTTTTGTGACCCATCCCCACCTCAACCTGCCTCCTTACAAGTGCTCAGGACTGCTTCCTTGTTTAATGCCATCAGTGCATTGGTCACATGATCGCAGCCTTTCAAAACATGTCCGACTTTGGGTGCATTGCTGTTTGTAGGAAAATATACAAAAATTTGTGAGAACAGCCTGCACACTTATGGGTGGCAATTCTGAGACCTGCATGTGTGCCAGGTGCACATTGGCCCTAATTTATCAATCTAACGTACAAACCAGCGCAGATCTGAATGCAGAAATCATCTTATGATAAGGTTTGCTTGTGATTCATTTAATGTTTTCATCTCAGAAATCGCAGTGTAACAGTGATCTCGTGTTAATAAATGTGGCTGCTGAAACAGTTGTTATTTAAATATTACCAATATGCCCCTACAGTTTACGCCCTGGACAGGCATAATATGGCCAAGAAGACAGACTTTTTTCAGTTAGAAAAGGAAATGCTGAAGTCCCAGTTCTAGTTTAACTTTTTGGTTCTATTTGACAGCCTGAATAGTGCCATCAAAGGCATCAAAATGCAGTGTCCACAGAGTTGCAGAGGACATCTGAACTACTGTTGAGGCTTGAATATTTAATTTATACATCTATGATATGCATAGACCTATGGCTTACAAATGTTAAGGCTATATATATTAGAATATTGATATTAATATGTATTATTATATTACAGAAAAGCTTACAATTGACCCAGATTTAGGAGCAAGTGGCAGCATGTGTTGGCTCTGTTTCCATTTCAGGCATAACAGGTGGTGGAGGAGACACAGACACACCACCTGTGTACAAGCTGGACAATGGTAAAACCTGAACATCCAACATGTAGCTGCTGGTTAAAGACTTATTACTGAAAATATGAGAAATACTGGTGTTTGATCATTTCTACTAAACAGACTTTGTGCCAGGTGTGTGCACATTTGGATACAGATCAACTGACTGCTTACCTCTTTTTATGTAAGTAGCCAAGCCAAGCTATTGAAGCTGGTGTGGCAGAAAACCTCAGGGTATGAGTAGAAGTCAGAAATATTTATCATTAGTTGATGGCTGTTCCTTATCTTAAGCAGAAGTACTTTTAAATAACTACATAGGTTATATCTTTACACATATCTTTTAAACCACCCCCTACACACACGCACACGCACACACACACACACACACACACACACACACACACACACACACACACACACACACACACACACACACACACACACACATACAGGGTTCTACCAACCAGGACATATTGTCATAGCTTTGTGTATGCCTGTGGCATGACACCGTATTGTCTGTGGCTCGTACTGGCTGTCTGCTTTGTTTGGACTATGTACTGTTTAAGGTGATTTTGTGCCAACAATGCAAACTCACTTCCCTCTGGGATTCTTCAATTTAATTAATTCATAGTCCATCTGTTGCCACAGTTACATCAACAATTGTCCATGGTGATGAACATGAAGCCCTGGATTTCCATGAATTTTGATATGGATATTTATACTCACCAGATGTTGACCCTTCCTTCAACAATGCTGAACCCAAAGGGGTTTGTTTCAGTAATCCATGACATATTACTGAAACAGCCCTCAGGACACCCATGCTGTGAGACTCTTCATGCTTAGTTACAGAGACACATACTACAGCCCCCCCACTGGTACTGGAATCCTTAAATATCATAGAAACTTCAGAAGTGTATGCCAGGCATGAAATAAAAGAGAGTCTGTCTAATTCTCCGGGGATACCAGGCAGGATCACATGCAAGACAGATAAAATCAGAACACCGTGAAGATGTAACAAAATCTAACTAAAACTAGAAGCTTGTCCTTTCTCAGGAATACATAGTTGTGCAGAGGTTTTTGTTTGGGGCCTTAAGTTGTGAGCACGTTAAGCAATGTTGGATTGACGAACACTGGATATATTTTACTCTAAGAGAAGGGCAATGACTTGAGTGTGGTCTTTTCCTAATGAATATCGAATACAACGTTATTACCAAACTTTGTGTAACAAATGGATGACCTGAACAACCCAAAGTAAATAGCATGAATAAGGTTTTTTTAGATAACAATAGGGCAATAATGTGCGCTCCAAATAAAAAGGGTTACTGTTTAATTTTAATACTGATTTCATTGTATTGCAGATTATAATGCTGATGGTGTGTTATAGCTGTTAGAACTATAAAGACTTGGAATGGTATGTTATGGAGCGTCAGAGTTGCCATAGAGTGCAGGAAATAATAAATTGAGGCCAAGTTTCAACAAAAAAGTACTTCACCAATTTTCAACCAGTTTTGTATAAATGTGGGTCGTGGAAATGGACTGTGGTAAACTTCCCTCCATTAAAGGAGTGCCTAGATCTCCCTGCTTTCCTCCAAGAGAAACTCCGCCAGATGATGCAAAATGCGTCAGTGGACTTTCACTGGCTCTCTGGCTGTTGCTTAAACTACAGGCTGTACTTCTGCGTTTCTGTATCGCCTACCACCCATGCTGCCACCTGAGACACGAGTATAGAAGTGGATCAAAAGCAGACTTGCCTCTCTCTCTCTTTCTCTCAAACTTAGACCAAACGTGAAAATGTGAACCAAGATTCTGATACTGCACTGCATATTTCTTGCCTGAAAGGGTCTAGAGCCACTTATTTTAGTGCCCTGTTTTGCTGTAATAACAAGAGTTTGTGAATAGGAAGCGGGCGTCAAACTGTTTCCTGCATAGTGAAATGAATGAGAAAAGTCAGATGAAAGGTAAAACTAAGCAGGGCTCATCAAATATACACAAAGATTTACACAAAGGTTTAGCTTGCTAACTGTAATATGAGATTGTCTGTTATCAGCTGGAGTCAAACACACAAGTTCGCATTACATCAGCTACCCATGGCAGCATCTACTGGCCTGGTGCGGCGCAGCGCATTCTGGCAGTTGTAGGTTTTCTACTTCTTGAGAAAAAGCAAATGCCACATGTAGTCTTGTGGTCATGTAACACCAATTTCACCACGTATTTGTATTTTTATTTGACATAGACAGCCTAGTTTCATGAAAAGACCATCTTTGCTATGGTGAAATACCTTTTTATTTAGTGAACACTAGATGTAATTTGTGGCTTCATCGTAAGTAAAATGTTCCCATGTTTTGTTTAATTTGTGTGCACAAGATAAGTGTATATACAGAGAGCTACAGCACACCCCAAGGGTCCCCCTAATTCACTCCCCGCTGCTCGGAGACCAAAGATGCAGACTGAAGTTAAACATTTTGGGGGCAAAAATGTCGGTGATGTCTGATGACATCATGTCATGAGAAGAATATGTCCTTTAACAGCAGTTGGGCTGTTTTGGTAATTATTGCTATAATAGCTTGCAGGCATTGGGAAGGGTTCTTTTGAACATGTAAATATCAACACTTCTGTGGTGCGCCTTTGTACTTTATTGAAGGCCTTTCTTTTACACTGGTGACTCCCCTTACAGTTGTCTGAAGGCAGCTGGTATCTGTTCCATCTGCAGTCTTTAACTGGAGCAATAGCAATTTGTGTTTCAGCCACCACCATTTTTAAGTGAGCAAAAGTATTAAAACTGATTACCTAAATTAATTGATTTGAATAATTATATAATACCTAATATTTCATCCATATCCTTCGCATGCAACTCTACTCCTGGCATTGTCTGCATTGAGAGATAACACTACAGGTACATGAGAAATCTAAATACAGCAGACAGTTTGCTGTTACTGTGTGTCTCTGCTTTGATGTGTCTTCCATCTGCTTAGCTCAGTATTCCTCCTGAGTCTTAGTCTTAGCACTAATTGTTTGAAAGCTTATCTCACAAGGCCCTAGGGACTGCTGACTTATTTGAATGAGCACTGCTGATCATCAGAAATTTATTTTACTCCTCAGTATTGTATGGATTTGTAGATTGGAGAAGCAGCATTAACATTGGCAAAAATAAGTGAAGAAAACAAATCATGTATATTGTGAGTGTAGTGTGTAATTTTCACAAAAGAAATCAAGTGCCTTCACATAATTATGGATATCTGACATGAAACACATGTTAAGTGTGCAAAGTAAAAGGAAACCATATTTAGCCACAAGGTGTAATAAGAATCATAATCAACAGGGTGTTACAAATCCAAAGTGGGCCGCAGATGACAGGACAGGCATGTAGACGCAAAACAAGTTTTTTATTTATGAGGGTGGACTGGAGTGGTGAAATGGAAACAGGCCAGAGTCTTGGCTGAGGTAAGGAGTAGGTGTTCGAGATGAACGGCTTTGCAGGAATCCGGGAATGAGAGCTGGCTGGCAGGCTTGGCATACTGGCAAGCCAAGTAAGCCAACTGGTGTTTCTGGAGATAAGGAGGACAGGTGTTTGTCACGAGCAAGCAGGCAGGGAAAAAATGTGACCAACAGCAGGTGGAAAGCCAAGCTAAACTGTTTGAGGACCTGGAAGCGCGGCACATAACAAACCATGTAAAGCAAAACAATCTGCCGAGGACTGGCAGTTGATGCAACGTACTTGTAGTGGAGTGGAGATGGCTTGAGTGGCAGACAGGTGTGCTGATTGCGCAGTGAGCAGGACAGTAAGAGTGAGAGACAGGGTGACAGGGGGCTTGACAGGGAGGCCAACAACAGTCAAGATGACAGTCTTAAGCCCCATTTCCACCGAGCAGTATGGTACGGTTCAGTTCAGTTCGGTAGTGGAATGTTATTCAATGCATGAATTGATGACGTGAATCCATCAACACACCTTAAATTTCAATATCACAACTTTGACCATTACTTTATTTTTATTGTTTTTTGGATGACATGCACTTTAAGTAATGAGTGGATCTTTAAGCATTTCAAAATATATATATATTTATTTTGACTGGATTCTGTGGACTGTATATATCCCAATCTCCACTTGGAGAAAAAAAAAGCATTCCTGTGGTCTATGGCAACATTAAACCCCTGAGCTTGCCTAATAAGGACTAAATCCACAAACCTGCTATTTTTAAATATCCCATCAAGAGAGACTCTCACTGCAGTCTGTTCTGTTTTGTTCTGAAAATGTTGGTGTGCAACCCCGTTCTGTGGACGATAGAAAGTGCAGACTGATAGGAGAAAAGACAGAGTCAAACCATGCCACGCTGATTTGCATTTCCTTTGTCAGTTTTAATATGCCAAGAGAGCACCAGAGATGGACCTTCCCTGAAGTAGGGCTAAAAGCACACCCACCTGCCTCCAAGTGGGCAGCAGTGACAGCTTGCTGACAGCAGCCAAGGAAAACCCAACATTTCTTTATTTTGCTGCTTCACAATAAAGGCTTTTACACAACAAAACAACAGGGCACTTCACTTCCTCCTCAGCCTCGCAAGTGATGGCTGCAACAACACATACATCAGAAGCTATGCAATCAGAGTAGTAAGACACACACTCCATACACAGTAAGTTAATGTGGAGTTAAAAGAAGAGAGTTTAGACTCTTTGTAGACTGGATATGTGCAAGGTTTTTATAGTAAGTCCATACCAGAAAAGGTTACTCAAATCCGCCGGCTTCACTGCTTGGAGCCCTGAGTTTCCCATATCAAAATGTCTTTCTGCAAGAGGAGAGACAGTAAGACAGAAAGGCACAGGGATGTAGCTTACCATCCTCAGATGAACGTTATGAGAGGACCTAGGACAATGGGTGCAGAGGTGAGGTTCTTGAATTCCTGGAGGAACCAGGAATCTTTGCAGTTGCTTATGGCTGTCTGGGCTGGGCCCCTCTAGGACTACTTTTGCCTTTTGTCTATCTGATCTTATGCAATGATGTAACCCAGAAGGGAAACTAATTGGGCATGAATCTCACATTACTCTACTTCTACAAACAGGCAATTCTCCAGATGCCCTTGGAGGACATCACAGAAATGCAGAAAGAAAGGTCTTTGGAAAAGATCAGAATGTCCAACAGGTCTCTAAACACATTGCTTATCAAGTGCTGGAAGACGACTGGGCACTGGTGAGTCCAAACAGCACCACAAGGATCTCATAGTGACCCAGGGATGTATTGAAAACCGTCTCTCATTCATCTCCTTCTCACATATGAACCAGGTGATAAGCATTACAGAGATCCAGCTTGCGACAACTGCAGCTCCCTGGAGTGAATCAAAAGCAGAGTTCAGGAAACGGCAGGGGATATTTTATGTTGTACTATAATGTTGTTTAGTCCATGTATGGATGGAGATTTTTATCCTTCTTATCAATAAAGAAGAAGCCAGGTAAGTGCATAGTCCAAGCAGAAAAACCAGTAGGGGACAGGCTGAGGGTAGGTAGAGGCCAGGCTGTGGATCAAGAATGCCAAGCAGCCACAGGCAAACAGGAACCAAGGACACAGAAGCAGATCTCAAGGTCGGGGACAGAAGGCTGGTGCATTTATTAGGAACCAGAAGAAGCAGGCAGGGTGAGCAATGGGAAATCAGTCTAGAAAGAAAGTGCTGGAGAGTCTTGCATGGGTGGAGAAGAACAATCTGGCAAAGTGTGAGTAAGGCTGGGGTATACACTGCATACTGCCAGTGAGTAATGAACAGGTGAGCGGTTTTACAAATATAGCAAAATTCTGCATTGAATTTTGGGAAAAGTTCAGAAAAAGAGTCCCAAGGCTGAATATTTATAGTCGATTGAATGGTGCATCCATTAAAACATGTAGTTTTGAGTTTGAATATTTCCCTTAGTGTAGACATAATGTAGCATCCATAAATACCTGGAGCAGTCATTCAGAAATGTATGACACTGTCAGACAGCGTGAAATAAGATGATTTTTACCAGTCTTAAAGATGGATGGATGGATGGAGACTGATGATATTTCAGTGTATTTGGGGGTAGAGTAGCTCTTAAATGACCTCAGCGTGTTTCCCTCCACACTCTAACTTCTAATACAGTTTACAACAGTGTTTCAATCACTGCTTTTTAATTTGCTCTCCAGATTTGCCAATCCATTCTGCCACAGACAATAATATATTCTCCTCTCAGTCTCTAATAGTCTGTGCCTGTGGAAATGATCTGACAAGACAATTAGAGAGAGAATGCAGACTGGTTTCAGTCCTGTTTCGTTCTGCAGGATTAGTAATGAGGAACATGGCAAGACAGTAATTTGACAGGGGATAAACTTTGAGCCACTCAGCTTGTCTCCTTGGCTTGCCGTGACAGTTTCGCTAAGTTCCAGTAATTAATTTGTCATTGTTTATTTGTGGAACTGAAGGGCCAGTCCTATTCAGCCATCCACTCAGCACACACGAGTGCTTGGAATTCTATTACAGTGCAACCTCATTTATTTGAACCCTGAGAATGAAGGTCAATTGAAAATTTTCGATATAGGGGCTGGAGATGCAGACGGAGGCTTTTAGCATAAACAGCACTGACAGAAGTGATTGTAACAAACCACTCAACAAACACAATGTGGACTATTCATTTTATATTTTCTATAATACAAAACCCTTGAATCTTACATGGCAGGTTCAATGTCTAAAATAGTTAAATAAAATAAGCATTCATACAACCGTGCAATTATTTATTATGGTTAAGGTCTAGTTAAGATTGTACAGGGATGACAGATTGACACTTTTAAGACAACCTGAATCAAAGTCTCTGTCATCAGATCAGAACGCTTCCACATCAACCTGCATTTGTATAGTGCCTTTCTCAAAGCGCTTTTTACAGTATGAGCCACATTCACACATACACATTCATTCATACACTGGTGGCTGAGGCTACGATACAAGGTGCCACCTGCCACTCGGTTTTTAACACGCACACCGATGGAAGCATCATCGGGAGCAATCTGGGGTTCAGTATCTTGCTCAAGGATACTTTGACATGTAGAATGGAGGAGCCGGGGATTGAACCACTGATCTTCCAGCAGATCACAGGTAACTGAACTGGTAAACTCACTTTGGAGAGCTGTCTCTCGCTGCAGAACACTAGGGATGGGCATCGCTAAGATTTTAATGGTACTACTCTTATCCATACTGCTTATCGATCCAGTATTTTAATGGTACTTTTATTGATACTTTTTGAGGAAGAAAAAAAACAAATTAAGAACATAAATTGCTTTATTTTCTCAATTCTCATTATGCAACAAAATAGTTTTTAACAAAACATTGTACTTTTTACAACCTGAAATATAAAATACATAAAATAAGCAGTTATTTAAAGAAAGAGAAACAGCAGTGTTTTTAGCAAATCACTATGATGTGATGATGTAAATGTAAAACAAATGAAATAAACAATTCGCTCCAAAATAAAATACAGTGATGTAGGGCAACATGGTGGAGTATGCAGGTAGGTTGCAAAAGGCCAACAATTTTTCATTCTTCATGAGTTCCTCTGGAGGAAGATCGACATATCAGCCTTCTCTGGCAGGAGTCAGGACCCCTCCTGGCTTAGTGTTCCCTGCAGTTGAGAACACCCTCTCAGAAGGGGTGGAGGACGCTTGGGTACAGAGGTAGCCTGTTGCAATGATAGAGGAGAGGCAGAATATTTTTCTTTTCCCACATTCACATTACCGGATCTTCAGCCATAGAGATGGCAGTCAGGCCTTTGTAAAGCTCAACCTCTCGGTCAACGCACTCTGTGAGGGACATGGTGCTCTGCTGGATTGTCGACCTGAGCTCCCTTTCCTCCTCCACGAACAGCTCCTCCAAGACACTTTTTGCTTTGAGCACTGATTGAGATGGGTCTGTCTCCAAATCCTCTGCTTCCTCTCCTTCAGACTCCTCTTCATGTTGCTGCCGTGCCGTGTTGCCTGCTCCGCTCCTATGACAACCCTGGACCTGGTGTTGGTGCTCCTGTTGCATGATCAATAACTGCCTTTCTCAGTCTGTCCCAGGTGTCTTCACTCACCGGTCTCCCTTGAAACCTGGGGTCCATCGATGTGGCCTCATGCAATCTTGGATGGCGTTGTCCTGGTAGTGCTCACTGAGGTTTCCCCAAACCTTCTCTTTGATGGCTGTCACAAACATAATTTAGTAGAGGCAAGGATATATAGGCCGGGGGGGGGGGGGGGGGGGGGGGGCTCTAAGCCCAGGCTATAATTATGGTTATATTCATGTATTTAGAAGATGTATCTGAAAAATACACAAATAAAATTCCAAATCTGAAACCCTATTTAGTAGGGATGTGATGATACCAGAAACTCGCGATAAGATATTATCATGATAATGAGTCCACAATACGATATAAATCGCGATATTTATATAAGGGGAAAAAAGAGAACATCTGTTGTTAAAATAGGAATTTTATTCAAAATTATTTCATCCACACTGTACAGAATGTTAATGTTATTTTGTAGGCTTATGCAACAACAACAAAATTAACAAACTGGAAATAATGTGAACTCAAAACACACTCCCTCCCTCACACAGAGAGAGAGAGAGAGAGAGAATGAGAGAACAAGCTGGACCACCCCAAGCCCATACAGACACTCACTCACTCACAACCATACACTCACTCACCAGACAGGTTTTTCTTCAAGAATATGAGTTTGTCCACATTTTCAGGTAGAATCTGGGATCTTTGTGTGTTTACAATATCCCCTGCTGTTAAAAAAAACTCTCTCACTCGGAACTGAGGTCGCTGGCACCGAGAGATATGCTTTGGCCATAGTTGACAGCAGAGGGTAATACCGTTCATTGTCTCTCCACCACTTCAGAGGACAGTCAGAGAGTGCAATAGAGGCCTCTTCGTGGTACAGTTCAATTTCAGCCTCAATCCCAACGTTGAGCTCTACATCATCTTCAGTAAAAGAAGTTCCAAGGAGATCTTCAAGATCTTCTTTTTGGAGGGCGGAGATCGTTCTTTTTCTGTTCAATCAGCTGTGTGTGCTCCAACAGTCCCTGGCTGTCCGGCCGCATCACGTGTGGGGCTGCCTGGTACTGCTCCTTCAGCTGCTGTCTCCCTGCTTGGGGCCTATAGAGGGAAACTCCCTAAATGTCTCGTCTTGTTTCTTTTCAGAAAAACAGAACAACTGACGCAAGCCTGACACACATACACATAGGCTTACACATCACACGCACACAGGCAGGCAGACACACACAGCTCACGCACATGCACACGCACAAACACACAAACACACACGGCTAACTAGATATGTAAATAAATGGCTTAGCGTAATGTTACAAACCTGGAATGGACGTAGATGAAGTAGCTGTGCTAGGGCAGTCAAACACTGTACATCTTTCTGTCTGAATATGATGCACTTTCGCAAGTTGTTTTGACAAATTACTAGTGTTGCCACCCTTACATGCAAAACACTCAACTCTTGTAAAGTAAAACCACACTTTTGACCAATCAGTGACCATTTCCACTGATTGGCCAACTCTGCATCATGCCATCTACTGCGCAGCCTCAGAGGTGCTTGGCCCATCAAGGAAACATCACCAGGACTGGTTCGACTGCAATTCAGCCGAAATACAGTCACTTCTTTAATCAAAACATCAAGCGCACAAAGCTCTCCTGTACTGCCCTGGATCTCCTGAAAGCCATCTTCGCTGCAGCAAGAGCTGAGACCCAGCGTGCCCTCCGGGTCAGGGAGGACACCTGGTGGGTGCAAAAGGCCCAGGAGATCCAGCACTTGGCATACTGCAATGACACCCAGGGCTTCTATGACGCCATCAAATCTCTGTACGGCCCCAGAAAGCGGGCAATTGCCCCCGTCCACTCCGCTGATGGATCCACTCTTTTTAAGGACCGTCACGAGATCCTTGACCACTGGGCAAATCATTTCAAGACAACGCTAAATAACACCAACCCCACGGACTCTCTCATCCTGGATAAACTGCCTGACCTGCCACCATTCACGCATCTCAACACCCCGCCGCAATACTCAGAGACCCACCAAGCCATCCAAAGCTTGAAGAACAATAAAAGTGCAGGACCCGACGGCATTCCACCTGAGATTTTCAAACACGGAGGATACTTCCTAACAAGCCGTCTACACCTCCTGATCTCACATATCTGGGAACATGAGACCCTCCCACAGGACTGCAAGGATGCCAACCTTGCAGTCATCTACAAGCTCAAAGGTGACAGAGCAATCTGTGGGAACAGCCATGGAATCTCCCTCCTCTACATCGCAGGGAAAATCCTGGCCAACGTCATGCTCAACAGACTGGTAAAACACATCTCAGAAGCTGTTCTCCCGGAGACACAGTGCAGCTTCCAGAAGACCAGATCCACCACTGATATGGTCTTCGTCCTGAGACAGCTAATGGAGAAGAGCAAGGAGCAGCAAAAAGACCTCTATATAGCTTTTACTGACCTCAGCAAAGCCATCGACACCATTGACCATGAGATGCTCTGGCAACAACTTTCTAAACTTGGGGTACCACCCAAGTTTGTCTCCATCCTGCAACAGCTACATGATGTGATACACACCAGAATCCTCACAGGGGAACTCCAGTCAGAGTACTTTGAGGTGAACGTTGGGGTGAAGCAAGGCTGTGTCTTGGCACCGGTACTCTCAAACCTCTTCCTCTCTGCCATCACATACCTTTTCCATTGTGCCCTGGAACCTGGAGACGGTGTCAACTTAGAATACTGTTTGGACGGAAATCTTTTCAACATCTGACGACTCCAGGCCCACACAAAGACGAAGACCAACCAAGTTTGTGAGCTGCAATATGCTGATGACTGCGCAGTCCTAGCACACAGCCCAGAGTCCATGCAGCACGCCCTCAACACCATCTTTTCTCTGTATCAATTTTTCAGGCTTCAGGTCAACACCTAAAAAACTGTCCCAACTCACTACCCAACCTGCCTCATGCCCAAACTTTCATGTAAATGGTGTCCCATTCAAAACAGTTGAGCACTTCACTTACCTCTGCTCCACACTGTCCTCACACTTCTCCCTCGACACCGAAATACACACTCGCATCAACAAAGCCTCATCAGCCTTCAGATGCCTGCTCAGCAGAGTTTTCGATAACCACAACCTGAAGGTCGGCACCAAGGCCGCCATCTATAATGCAGTATGTGTCTCATCTCTACTGTATGGGGCAGAAACATGGACTCAGATGGTACGTCACAAACTTGGAGGGCTTCCACATCTTCTGCCTTCAGAAAATCCTAGGTCTGTCTTGGAAAGACCGTGTCACTTATACAGAAATCCTGGACAGCACCAACTCCATCTGTATGGAAGCAGCTTTTGCCAAAAGGCACCTACAGTGGATAGGACCACCGCCTACCCCGTCAAGTCCTCTACGGCCAACTAAGGGGTGCAAAACGGGCTGTTGGCGGACAAAAAAGGCGCTACAAGGACTACACTAAAGACCTTCTTAAAGGGGAAGTTCAGTTTTTTACATGGACCTTATTTCTGGCATTAAATACGGTTGTTTACTCACCCAGATAAGTTTGGTGTCATTTGGAGTCCTTCGGAAGATATTTAGATCTGCGAGAGCCGGAGAGAGAGTGTGTCACTGGAACAACAGCCCCGCCCCCCTACTCTCCATTCACACACAGCAGGCAGCCAGGGTGAGCGACACAGATCAGTATGATAAAATTGGCATGTCATTGGTATCAGCCAATATTGGCTTTAGAATGAACAGAATCGCTCAACATGCTTTTTTTATTATTTTGCACAGTGAATGAATATCACATACATTGTAAAGTATTTTATTTCATGTCTCCGTCTGCTGGGCCATCATGATAAGAGTATGCATGCATAATATGATGATAATTCCACTCCAGAAGAGACGTGATGATCACTAAAATTAGGTGGGGAAAAACATGGCTACATCAATATTGGTATTGGTTGTCAACCAAATTAGTTGATATATGGAGGCATATCGGCAAAAATTCCAATATTATGAATCCATATTCTCAAGTTATATGGTGTATATGTGAATAAGCACAGAGGCCTCTAGTTTCGCAGACTGGGCGAGGCGGATGTGCAGTGCACCTGTGCTTCGCCAACTGGGTGTGGCCAGGCGGATTTTGCAAGTTTGGCACACCATATGCATTGGTGCAGCTACTCCTCTTTCCCACCTCAGTCCCTCCTACCTGCGCAAGTCGGAAAGAGGGAGGAGAGAAGGCGTGGGGTGGGTTTTACACAGCCGATTCATATCACACGCCCTTAAATGCGGCGCATGAAGGCGTAATGAGAGTTTACTCAGTTAGCCATGGCAGAAGAGAAACAGCAGATTCAGCCGTCCAAACTTCTCCCAGGAGCAGGGGTCGCGTTAACCGAATATTTTCCGTCGTTGATCGTTTTTTTAAAACGGTGATGGAAAAATCTGAAGGCCATCTGTCATTTTGACAGATTGCAATTCATACCCCTGACCACTTGGTGGCGAGTGAGCATATTAATTAGCTATTGTCTCTCTTGATGCATGACCTCGTTGGCTTCACTCGGAAAAATGTCACGGCAGCTGAGTGTCCGGAGTTTCTTCAAAAAGCCCAATAACGATGATGGTGTTGATAAAAGAGGTGAAAAAAGAGGGACTGATGCAGTGGAGGATGAAGGACAAACAAGTAATCAGCCCTCTGCAACTACGGAGCGAGTAAGCGGCAGCAAGGAGGTCAGGAGAGAGTACAGAGTTCAGTGGGAGCAGGAGTTCTCCTGGCTGAGAAGGGAGGATGGAAAAATGTTCTGCGACATATGTAAAAAAGCCAGTATGAGTAACGGATTTGTCCGAGGATGCACGACCATGCAGAAATCAGCATTAACTGACCACCAAAATAGCCACATCAAGGCTTCAAGGGTGCTCAACCAGAGTGTGGCTATGATTAAGCATGTGGAGAAATCACAGGTTGCCTGCAACGAGGCATGAAAAACACAACTTAAGGTTGTGCTGCATATGCACCTGTCGTGAGCATGACTGTGGCCTGTCTGGAAGACTTGATGAATGGGCCAGGTGAGGCGGAGAAAAAATTCAACGAGGCCTCACAAGATGGCAAGTTCTGTGGCGTCACACTCACACATACAGACGCGCAGACATTTTCAACTTTACGCACAGTGTACATCGCAGAGGTAACCAAATCAATCAAAAAAAGATTCCCATCAGAGCATCTGAGCATCATCTCTGACCTGGACACCGTACTCAATGCATCTCGCTATCCGGGTGCTGACAGCGCATTGATGAGTTATGGACAGGAGGCTTTGGAGCGCGTCTGTGACCACTACGGGTCACAGACCGGTGCAGCCGAACCACTGGTGCAGAAGGAGCGCATGCTGCAGGATTTCCTTTGTGAGTGTTTGCGGGTTCAGGAAACCCCTCGTTCAGAGAGTCTTGCCGACTTCTGATCACTTCACTTGGAGAAATGTTCCCTGATTTCAAAACTTTGGCTGAAGTGGCGCTTGTAATTCCCGTCTCCAGTGTGGCAGCAGAGCGCGGATTCAGCTTCCTGAACAACATCAAAACAGCCATGAGAAGTCGTCTGTCCGAGGCGAAAGTCCAAAACCTCATGACAATAGCCTCTGCAGCAATCCCACTTGAGACATTTGATTTCGCACAAGCGGGCATGCAATTCAAGTCCATGCGGACCAGGAGGAAGGTGTGAGACTGCGTTCAGGCCACAGCAGGTGAACTGTTCATATTTTAAGTGCAATCGTGTAATTTCATTGTTCATATGTAGCTACTGGGGCCACAGTCAGTGTTTTTTGTCACTGCGGAGAAAAAGTTACATATTCATCTGCTTGATGTGTGATGGCACAGTGTGGATTCTCTGTTAAGCTTGTTCGGACTGAGTATTAATTAAAAATAACTGAAAATTAAATGCTATTGAATATGTCATTATTATCATTTTAAAATTAAAGTGATGGGTAAAAATAGATTATGACGGGATTTTTATGACCCTGTTAGTCAAAATGACATACAACAAAAAAGTCTAGCGCAACCTCTGCCCAGGAGTAAACTGATGTCTTGATCCGGGAGGTCCAAGCTCGCAGTGTCCGGATAAACTATATACTTTAAATACTATAATATAGGAGAATTAATATACACATGTGTCACCAGGCAATTCAAGTCACAAATCACCTGGATATTAATGGAGTGTACTCCCTTACGGTTCACATAAGTGATGGCTTGGGTATCTGGGGCGCGCAACTGTACGTGTGTGCAGTCGATTGCTCCCAGTACCCCAGGGAATCCACATTTCAAAAAGAAACCTTGCTTCGTTTCCAGCTGGCTCTCAGCTGTGGATGGAAAAAATGATGTGCTCATTTGCATGTCGGACTAGACTAGACGTCACTTCATGTATAGTCGAATTGACAGCTCTCTGACTGATCCCCGTCACCGCGGCCACGGTGTGCTGGAAAAACCCGGTGGCGAAGAAGGTCAGAGCCACTGTCACCTTTCCAGCAACAGGTAGAGCACAGGTGCCACCAGGGTGTGCGCTCTCTCTTTCTCTCTCGCAGTCTCACTCTGTTTCTTTTCTTTTGACTTTTCTAAGATGACAGATGCTGAATATATACTGATGCTGTGGCTGTTTGTGTTTGGCTGAGAGGGATGTGAACTCATTAGTTTGCAGCTGTGTTAATCAAATCAGGCTGGGTTTCCATTACGCGTGCCAAACATGCCAAACGGTGACAATCCCCTTGATATCGACTGTCCCGTCACATCTGATGTCAGATCAGAGATACATTTATGTGCTGATTGCAGATAGTTGCATTGAATAGTGGTGTTTGTGGGTATTTATTGCATCGTTAATGTGCCTGACATTCTGGAAACCTGCCTGTGAGGTTTTGGTGACGTGAATGCACTGTCCGCCGGTCAGTCAAACTTCGGCTTACACCGGCTGCGCTTGGCCTGCACTGACAGTAGACCTGGTTTCAGCTGGCGAGCTTTTAGGGCACCTTCGGCGTAGCCTTTTGGCACAAAACTGTCACTGCTCCAAGCTGGATCTGTTGGGACCTCCCCCTGCTGCATCGCCACACCCATCTCAGCGCACCTCGGTCTGCCAAACTACCAAACTGAGCGCGCCTTGGGTGGCGCTGCTCGAAACTAGCTCTGCCCGTGGTTCACTACCCTGCGCCACCCTGTGCCACACCGGGAAACTAGAGGCCAGAGTCTTCCCTATGAATTGCCATCTCTGATAAATATGCATTTTGAGGGAAAAACCGATGAGACTCACCTGCAACAGTGGTATCTAACTTTGGCTATGACCAGATGTAATCCTAAAATGAGGCAACCTCACCAACCAATCAGACGTCAAGTCTGGTGCATAGAGCCCACCTTCTCAGACAGCCCAACACACAAATAGAAATAAAAAATAGTCTGATTTTCAATTATTTCTGTGTATCTATTCAACATTCCACATATAGAAAATTATACACTGATTTGACAGAAGAAAAATACAATTTTGGGAAATTTAATGAAAGTTTCCTAATTTTCTTTTTTTATGTGGAAAATTGAAGTGATAAGCGTCACATGGATCATTTCACTTGATACTGACTATAGTAACACTAACTGACCAAAATTACCAATTGTCCACAAAAAATCTGGTAGACAGACTGTTTTCAAAGTTACTGAGCGCTTGTATACGTCAAGCTTTTATTCTTTTGTCTTGTTCAGACTATCTTTTGTTTCATTTGCATCTCTTAGTTCTTTCAACAAATTTTAAGGTGGGCTATCTCTGATTACACTTCATGACAATAATTACACAAATCAGGGAATGCAATCAAGCAAGCTATAAGCTATCAGCCAGAATCAAATAAAATGGAAACAGAATACATCAGTACAATAAAAGAATGAAACAGAGTGTGGCATGCAGCTATCAACTAAGGAGTCTACATTCTATAATCAAAACTGACTTATCAAATGCAAAACAGACAAAAATGTGAAACATTATAATGAGAAACATTAAGAAAGTCAGACCGATCCCAGTGAAAGCTCAAATAGCCTGCAGGCAGTCGACCCCTTGGAAAAATGCCCCAGGTCTGAAGTCTCTCTTTAGGGACATGAAAAAAGAAGAGAAAAAAAAAGCATGTTAAAAGTTCACTCTTTCAGTACTGTTTTTATTAATGTTAATTAAATTACAGATTCTGGGCACTCCTGGAATTACTATTCATTTTCATCACAGGATGTGTTAGAAGAATGGCTCTGGGAGACAATTAGTTCCAACATGCAAAGTTTTAATTAGTTGACTCAGGCCTTGGCCCAGTAATGCTTCTCCAAGCCCAATCAGAGTGCTGACTTCACTCTCTGGAGAAGTGGGACTGTGAGGTTAGACCAATATGTTCAGGTGCTGAGATATTGGAGTGACATTAATGCTTCAGTAGCATTCTGATATCAGCCAGTGGGTACTGTACAACTCTAGAATGATGCCTTTAAGGAGGTAATATATGAATGGGATTTCTATGGAATGTAACAGCAATGAGTGATAATAATAAAGACAGATCCCTTTTTTTCTTAACTAATACCATAGCTACGTACAAAAACATAAGCTCATCTGTGGATATATTCGTTGCTTGTTTAGTTGGGTTTTTTAGCTTAAGGGAAGGGCATACAAATTTGGATGGTCGTATTAATTATGGATTTATTTTACTGGAAATTTTTAAAGAAAACGAGATGTTATGACTATAACTTCTGTTCCCTGAAGGAGAGGAACGAGGTACAACAAATATACTCTGGGATATCATGTCCCTACCCTAAGACATCTCTATTCATGCCTTTTAACCCTTTAGGCGCCAGAGTTCATTTTGGAAAATATTCCATTTTCTTTTCAACATTTCAAAAGGCTGTAGCTTGAAAACGGTGAGAGACAAAGGCATACTGTAAATGAGAAAACTATTCATTATGACCCCAAGTTTGTGATGGGAGTAAATTAAGTAATCTAATTTGCATAGTGGCGTCACTGGACGGTGGCCATATTTGATTTCATAAATCTCAGTAAACCACCTATCCCCCACCTATAATGCTGTCCTTTCATCTTTGCTCAAGAGACTTAACAGCTTAACCTCTAAAAACAAAGGTCGTTCACAAATGGCCTCATGTGACTCCAACGACCACCGTTGCAGCAGGAGTTTCAATTACCGTCATTGACACACCATTGGAGCACTAACGAACCAATGACATCATTGGCCTTGTGAAGACCTCCTCAGAGGTTAAATACCTGTTTTTTTTTCCACACCAGTTTGCCAGACTAGTTCCAGCCTAGTCAGACAAGCATGAACTGATGAAGCCTCTTGGATAAGAGGTGAAACGTCCTCTACGACAAAACTTAGTCCAGTTGCATTCAATCCAATTGCCTTGGGCTTACTGGGGGATGTGTTGAGGTGTGTTTACATATCTCAACCTCAACAAGGTTGCTCCTCCTGTACACAGGCAGTGCTGTGGCCATGACACAGAGTGTTTATTCTCCGTGTGGCGCAGGGCAAGCAGGAACAGGACAGCACCTCACATTCATATTGTCACACCAGTCCTTATTTACCAGTAAGCACACACCTCCTCCCTTTCTCTCGCCAGAGTTATCTGCTCTGTCAGATCACTAAAATGAGTCTCGTGGCTGAATGACACTGTCTGTCCATGCCTATGTCTTAGCTGTCAGGTGCAGCATCACATTCTATTTTTAATGTAATGAAAATGTTGTAATTTGTTTCCTTGGCTTGAACATTGAACATTTTGTAATTAACTCATTAACTCAGAACCAGTTTGATTTATCATGAGGGATCCACCTAAAACAGTTTATGGCTGGTTGCCATTTTAAAAGTCCAAGATGGCTGCCACAGAGACTTTGAAAAAATGGAAACATCGGTTTTGGGGTCTGTCACACTCTAAACTTCCCAAAAATGGATAGTTTTTAAACTCCCCAAAGATTTTGAACAGAGGTTGAAATCAGGACAAAACCTGACTATTACCACTAAATTTGTTTTCTGATGTTATACTTTAGTGCCCTACCGAAAGCTTGTTTCATTTTTTCACCTTTACCATTCAGATTTTTTTTTTTTTTTTAACCATATCACAATAACAGTCAGGTCTTTATAATCGTATTGGTCATAGCATGTGGACTACACTTTAACTGTTTGCCTCTCTCGAAGTGGTTAAATGCATGCTAGTTGAATCCCCCGTCCCTCTCTGATGCACTGGGGCAATACGCAGTTCTCCAAATTAAAAACAATGCATTATTAAATGCAGGCCTAACACACCAAAGACAATGAAACACACTGTGGCACTAGCTTGCACACACACACACACAAGAAACACACACACACACACACACACACACACAAAGGCCGGGCTGCGGGTTCAGGGGGGTTCAAATGGTACAGATGAGCCTGGCCCAAGGACAAGGGGGGCGATAAAAAGGTCTATGGTTGACCCTTAAATGATACAATTTACTTACTGAGCTATCACTGACAACGCAAGTTGTATGTATTTGCATGATAAATAAATGTATTTTTGTTATTAAAAACATTTCATTGTGCCATGTGATGCCCCACTATACACTATTTCAGTTCTGCACACAATTTTACCAATATTTGATTAAAGCAGCCCTCAAGATAAAGTAAACAAATGAAGAAAATGGATTTGTTCACTCATGATTTGAACTTGTGATTTTATACCTTGCAGTAAATTCTTCAGCTTATGTGTGATTTGACTTTTCTTCAGTCATGTATATACAGTATATATATATATATATATATACACTGCATATACAGTATATTCAGATTATAAAGCAGTCTCAGTCTTTCAGACACTACACTAATGTTCAATACCATACCAAGTGCAGAGCCCAAGGCTGGGTAGGTCAGGTGACCCACAAGAGATAGGCACTCCAAGCAAATACACAGAGCTGAGCTGCCTGTTAGAAAGCTTAAATTCTCAGCTGACACTGAGGATATGAGGTATTGTTGATGTGACTGCTGTCTACCTGTTTATATATTAATGCAGTGTACCATATCATTTGAGTCATGTGTGTCTTCCAGCATAATAAAACATTTTTAGAAAGCTGAAAAATCCAAACTTTTTTCAGCTCAAAGTGGCCAACTTTTTCCAAAGTGCTGCTCAAAAGTTAGTCAAGTGTTAGACCAAAGTATCTACATGTCACTACATTTTAATTATGTCTTTCTTAATGCAAGGGGTGAGTGTGCATTTATATGTAAAGTAGCTGCCTGGCCCTTCCTGCCCGCTGTCAGAGAAATATCGTAATCACTAAAAGTTGGTGTGATTACTGGAGGCAAGGACACTGACAACTGTGCTGTCTTAGGCAGAATTACAACAGGGCTATCAATAACAGTTAGAGGCCAGCAGGCAGAGGAGTCACCACAAGCAGGAGTCACTTTCACAAAGTTCCAGTCTGGATACAGTGATGTCGCACACCCTGTACTTGCAGTTGCACAGAGTTGGAATGCTGCTGAATGTAGTAATTTTAGTTTTAGGTAAACAATAGTGTCATAGTCCGCAGTAAAGTGTTATATGATTCTGTGAATTGTTTATTTAATTATTGTTTTTCATATTATTAATATTAACATTATTATTATTGTTAATTTTTATTTATTGTGCCGTGTCCCACCACCAAGCGAGCGTCTGGCTATCGCACCATGTCACGAGATATTGGACACTTACCTAGCAGCTATGGTCTCAGAGTAACCACTGAAAAAATGGGTGAGTACATACTTCTTTATTATTTATATCCACAGCAATACTATCATGCGTAACTTCTAGTTATCATTGTTGTAGGTACCACATCATACCACGATCTCCACTTTAAACAAGCTAGTTTGCCAGCAAGCTCTGCTTGGCATCCCACAAAATACTTCCCAGAAACATTCAGCTCACTGGTGATCTGCCTCCAGCCAGATGCCAACTTGTTAGGTGTTTATAGTGAAATGAGTATGTATTGAAGATACCTGACGCCAAAAGCCTCCTTCCACGATGCTAAGACCTGCTGTATTTTTTTTTACAAAAATATTGTCCATGACTCTCCAAATACTCCCTTTCAAATGTAATTCAGCAGTAAAGTCTGTTCAGTTTTACAGAGTTGTACATCAGTTCACCAAGACTGTCTTTTCTTACCTTTTAAGAAATTGGCAAAAAGCATAAAGCCACAAGACACTACATGCACAGAATATTATTATTAATATTATATATTAATGTAGTCTGTTGATACACTGATGGATGATTGATGTTTTAAGAAAGCAAGCACTGGGACGGTTTGCAACCGAGTGTGAAGCGGTCAAGTTAAGAGTCAGTACCTCCAAATCTGAGGCCATGGTTCTCACTCAGGAAATGGTGGATTGCAGCTTCTGGGTTGGGTGAGAGTTACTGCCTCAAGCAAAGGAGCTCACTTGTTCACAAGTGAGGATAGAATGGCGCATGAGACGAACTGGTGGTTTGGTGCGGCATTTGCAGTGATTCGGGCGCTGTGCTGGATCATCATGGTCAAGAGAGAGCTGAGCCAGAGGGCAAAGTTTTCGATTTACTGATATATGTATGTCCCTACCCTCACCTATGCCTCCTGGGCGCCTACCTTAAGGGGTGTCCCTAGCACGTTCCACTGATAGGAGGCCCTGGGAACACGCTGGAGGGATTATATATCTCATCTGGCCGCGGAACAGCTCAGGATCCCCCAGGAGGAGCCGGAGAGTGTTGCTGGGGAGAGGGGTGTCTGGAATACTTTACCCAGACTGCTGAACCCATGACCGGCTTCAGATAACCTGTTAAAATGGATGGGTGGATGGATGTTGCACAATATTAGAATATAGCAAATTAACACAGTTGTTTGCATTTAAAATACTGTTGTTTCTCAGACATACTATATGGTTCCAGTGCCAAATTAGAACAGAAATTTAGATTTTTAGATTTGTGCACAATACTGTAGGTTATGTCTTAGTATAGCCCAAGATACAATATCAGTGTTGTTGTCCATCATCTCAAGAAAATAAAAAATAGTCTTTTGTCTGGTCAAATGTTAACAGTAGGCCAAACAGAATAAATATGGGTTGCTCTTGCTCAAGCAGAGGTGGTGAAGGAAGCAACAGTGCTGCAGGCGACAGTTAAGAGTCAGAGCAGGAACCTTCAGGTACAAGAGCACAAAGCTAAACATTTAGACTATGCTTTTATATTTACAGGTGCTTCATTTATGAGATTATTAGTATGACTGTAATCGGGGCGCATACAGTCAATGACTGCACCAGCATCACAAAATTGAGTTTAGGTTTTTTACAATGTTAATCTCATTCCAGACCGCTGACCAGATGTGCAGCGGGTGAGTGAAAGAGGGAGAGAGGTTCAGAGCCCATTACAGGGAAAAATAAAAGGGACAGCTAAAGTACTGAAAATCAGTGTGATCATTTTGCCTGTCCTCAGTCCAAGGACTTTGACTTATTTTTTCAGTACCACCCAAAACAAACCCCTCACAGAGTCACTGCCGAGGCATTCCACTCCAAAGATGGCACAAACAAAAAATTGCTGACATACAATGAAGTCACTCACTGCTTGTTCTGCTCAGTATGTCTTGCATTCACAAAACCTTCATCCAGAAACAGTGCATTTATCAAAGGAGGCACACAGGCCTGGAAATATGCCCATCAGATAATACAGGAACAAGAGAGAACCAAGGCACATCGGGAAAGTTTCTCCCAGAGTCAGCAAAGCAGACATCCATGCCACTCTGAGTGAAAAGCAAATGTCTGTTCAACAAGACCAGGTCAGACAGAGGAGGCAGGTCATTGAATGGTGACTTATGTAGTTAACGTTATTGGTAAATGTGGGCTTAGTCACAGAGGACAGACATGAAGCTGCATATAACTTGGAAAATATGTCCGTCAATCGTGGCAGCTTTATTGAGGTTATATTCCTGCTAAACAAACATAATGTCCACCTACAAGAACATGTTAGTGATTGCATTGAGAGAAGCAAAAAGCAGAAGGGAAGTAAACAAAGAGGGTCCTTGGTAACTAAGATGTCCAAAACAACAGCAAATAAAGTAAATGAAGTCATCAGAATGTTGATTGGACATTTGCTGTTGAAGTGACAAAGGCAGGGGTGTTCTCAATACAAATGCACACAACACAGGACTTAACATCCAAGCACCAGTGTGCAGGAGTTCTGCAGTAAGTCACTGATGTTGCCCATGAGAGACTCATTGCAGTCACTGACTGTGAGTCATTGACTGAACTGTGCTTTGTGGACCTTGTGAAACAGACCCTTGAGAAGATAGACATGGACATCAAACAGTGTGTTGGTAATGCAACAGGTGGAGAAGCTAATATGCATGGACAATACAGAGGCTTTTCTGCATTGCTCACAGGAAAGTACTTACTGAAAGGTGTTACTGAAATATCGTCAACCTCATGCTAACTAACACTTATTGGGTTATTGATACAGGTGAAGCTCTGTTCAATCCAGAGGGAGAGGCTGTATTGAAGATGTATTGTATGTAGTGCACAGCACATGCCGCCAGAAGCCAGCCTCTACTGGTGGAACATGCAGCTGAGCTAAGAAACCACTATGGGTGGTGGGGATAACAGTATAGGATTGTAAACAGCCACAGCGGCAGACAGAGAACTTGGGGGAAAACAGCATATTTTCACATCAAACTTTGTGAATTAAGAGCTAATTTTGACCAAACCAGTCAGTGACTGTTGGAACAGCGACTAACTAGATGAGTAAAAAGACAACCTCAGAAGGTTTCGGTGAGTTTTATTGTTTTTGTCTAGTTTGAATTAAGTGTGTTTTATAATGACGTAACAAGGCAATTAAACTAGTCTTAGTTAGGTAAAAGAGAGAACCTTGAAATCAGATGGTGTATCGTTGCATTTCTCTATTTAATCATTAATAGGTTAAATATATTAGGGGTCTAAAAGTATGAAAGAGTAGATTCCACCGAAGCCTAATGTGGTCACCCCTATGGAGAAAATTTTAAAAGGATGTGACCATAAAAACTGCCATCAGAGGCAAGGCGTAAGGCTACAAGGTTGCTCCTCTACAGCTGAAGTTTTTCCCACAATTTTTTAGCAGTCATCCCCACTTTAAAAAAAATTTGCAAACAAGTGGCATGAATACAGTAACAGCACATCGCTTGGTGACGGAAATGGAAGATACCTGGAAAAATGTGTCCAAGACTTAGTGGGCATAAAGAGGGGAGCAGACGACTATGTTGAGTGGGCCAATGGCATTCTGGAGGAGTAGCAGGACTGTGATACTGAGGCTCAGACTGGGGAGAATTAAAAAACAAAAAGTAGAAGTAGAGTTACAAAATTTAAGATCCACAATGTGATACAGGACACTGTTATTGATAGGCTTCACTGCTGTAATGTAGTGCTGTGTGCAGATGTCACCTGCACAGATCCAAAGCATTTTCCTGGGATCAGAGAAAAGGACCTTACAAAGAGAGCCATTAAAGAGCTCAGCAAATGCTTAGTGGAATTTGATGAGTGAGCATTATTGGTTGAATTGATCCATCTTGCATACCATTGGGAAAGTCTCACCATTACATCAGGGCCAGCACCATGAATGATGAATCAGGGGAGGGATTTGAGGATCCTGATTTAAGTGTGGAAGTGGTGAGTAGAAGTTGTTCCACATGTAAAAACCCTGGTGGCCTGTGAGGGGAACTTCTCAACTCTGAAATTGCCTAAGAACATCATTGACAAGAGGGCAGAGGGCATGCTGCTAGTGTCCCTGAATGATTTTCTCTCACTCTACAGGGTCCTAAAGGCATTCCCCCATTTGACTATTTTGTTGGTTTGTAACTGTTGTTTGTCTGCAATTTTGTTCAATGTAATGCTGCCTGTCATTGCAATGGCACTCATGTAGATGAGATATAGGTTATTTTTTCAATGAGGCTTTTCCAGCTTATATAAACTTTAGATTAAAAAAATGCATTCATGGTATTCCTGCTGGGTCTGGGTTGTTGTGGCAACCTCTTCCATCTTATTTGAAAGAAACCTTACACTCCTGATTATGATGGATTGATTAATGGGTTACTATCTTCTCCTCCTGGCTCTCCATATGGCTCCAGCCTTGCATCCCCTTTGTCTACGCATCAGCTCCCCTGGAATTTGGACCTTCGCTCCAGGTAGTCAAGTCACAACTCAAGTGGCACCATCTTTGCCTTTCTAGATACATGTGGTTATTTGTGTGCATGTAGCATCATGGCATCTGTTTGCAGTTTTTGCTCTGGTGAGCTGGGGCTGGATCTCAGGGGATGCTGAAGGGTGTAGAAGTTCCTTCTTTTCCTATACAGACATTCTGTGAAGGTTCCAGGCATTTACAGTTGTCATTGTGTGGGAATACACTGCAACACAGTGATCCATGAGAGCTACTCATTCCATATGCTGATACAGCTACAGGGAAAATGACCATTGGATGTTGAGCATCTTTTTTTCTTTCTTGCTTTATCTCTGGGCCACATTTGGTGAGGAATGGCCAATGCTAGAAGAGGCCATGTGGATAATAGAACTGTCTAACCAATATGCGCAATGATGTTTCAGCATTGCGTATGTGGCAAGTTGAATGGAGCAGTATACCAAAGAATTGTATTGTATTGTCGACAACGCCACCTACGGAAATTATTAATTTAACCCCTACAAGGGACACCAAAAATAAGGCTCACAGGTTCAACTAAACACTGACAGAGGCAAGAATAAAATTGACAAGTTTTCAGTAGTAAAATGGGTAACTGTGACCAGGAAATTCACTGTGTGTAGGGGCCTAAGGAGCAAAGCCGCGGAGGCTTACCACGGAGGACGGACCAAAAGAGAACTATGCACCACACGTGAAGACAAAATAAACCAAACAAAATCAAAGCACTGCAAAAGAGGATGAGTAAGGGGGACACCACCACCAGCATGTCTGCCTGCCACCGGCTTGCACTCCACTGCGCCTGCCCAACGGAGGAAAACACAGTTAAATTAGGCTCATAGCAGGGTGTTGGTGGCTTAGTGGTAGAGCAGGCGCCCCATGTACAAGGCTGTTGCCACAGCAGCCCAGGCTCAACTCCAGCCTGTGGCCCCTTGCTGCATGTCACTCCCTCTCTCTCCCCCCTCACACTTGTCTGTCCTATCGATTAAAGGCTAAAAATGCCCCAAAAAATATCTTTAAAAAAAATAAAAAATGAACCACTAACCAAAGACAATGGTAATCACACACACAAAATCAATAAAACACACATACACAACCCAATTGACCCAAAACACAATATAGAAAACTAAAACCAAAGTTAAACCCTCCCACATAAAGTCAACAAAAATTTAATTAAATCAATAAACCAAAAGAAGGCCTTGCGCCCATTGAGGACATGCATGGGCGCAAGTCAACCAACTCCAGAGAAAACAAAAACAAAAGAAAAGAAAGCAAACAAAATGAAAACAAATTAGTACTGTAAATGAACTTGAATAAACAAAACACAGTGGGCACACTAGCACAGGAATATGCATATAGTCAACTTGTCAGCAAAAGCGTAAAAGGAATATCATAAGAGGACAGTTCTGGTGAGTCTTGTGCAATTAGAAGGAATCTAGACAGCCACAAATCAGGTGTGGACCAGAATATTGTACAAACAGTAAAGACAGAACAGCAGCCTGCGCCAGGGAGTGACGGTGGTTGGCACAGAAAAGATGAGACTATCTGGCCTTTAAGTGCCACCAAGGGGCGAACGGTTTCCACACAGCGTGGAGGAGAGGAGAAGAGGCGCACGGCCGTTGCACATTCAAGGCCAAGGGAGAAAAAGGCAACCACACTTAAGCTTGTAGCAGGACCAGCACACCAAAAAGCCACGGAAGGCACACCAGCCACACCAAACTGCACCCAGACTGCACAAACGCCAGACTCTGGTGAAGGTTAGGCAGAGGAACCAGAGCAATATTGACACACCTAGATATAAAGGTGAGTGGCACCGCCCAGCAATCAGTGCGCTGATGGCTGATTGAAAGCAACTCGCTGCCAGTTGGGTGAGGTGGAAGAAAGGAGAGGAGGGGGAGGGAAACTCAACCTGCCACACCTATAACAGAGCAAAGTCCTCCTACTTCTTTTTTGAGTTGCTTTTCACTCCTCAATTTCAGTTGTGCTCTATGGAGCCTGTTGATTATGCCTGTGCCTGTGCCATAGATGCCCTGTTGTTGTAGTGCCTAAATGTGCTTGTGATTCTTTTGCTGTGTGTCATCACAGAGGCATATGACTATGTCTGCGGCCATTTCCAATCGACTGAGCTCTCCAGGCCCAGGTAAACCCTGATACACCTTAAAGGCTAAGTTCGGTTTTTTGACACCTGGGCCTTATTTTTAGGAATAAATACGCTCGTAGACTCACCCAGACAATTTTGGTGGAGCTCGGAGCCGTTTTCGAGCAATTTAGATCCATCCGACGGCGTTTTCTCTCATGCCAATCGCTCATTTCACCTACATTTTATAAATGAATGGCCAGTGTTATCACCATGTCAGCTCAACTTCCTTGTTATGGTCATCCGGGGCTTTACAAGGATGGGTAACTTTTGATGACATCATAGACGTGCACCGCAGTAGCGCAGCTGAGTCCAGCCGGCGCTAGGCTAGGCTATACAGCTACACAGCTATTCTTGTGCAACATGACGGAATATTTATCCGATGTAGAAGTGTCTGATGACGACTTTGAGTATGATGGATGCCTGTATCGTTTTGAGCCAGAATACACCGACGAGGAGCTATTTGAAAGGAGGATGCAGAGGGAAAGAGCCCAACAGCTGGCCAGAGAACAAGCGACCACTGCCGGCGCTAGGCTAGGAGCTACGCGGGTACAAACATGGTTCGTCATTGCGTTTTTCCACTTTGTCCAAACAAAATGACTAGTTGGACAAAGTTCACATTCCACAGGCTTCCTTTGAAAAACCCGGAGTTACTAAAGCTCTGACTTGTTGTCCTGAAAATGGACCCGAATATTGGAAGAACTGAGGAGGGTCAGTCACCGGGTCTGCAGCGCTCACTTCGCTCCAGAAACCACACGGAACTGAATTTCCTAAATGCCAAACTCATATCTATGAAACTGTCAACCGTGTTTCTACATTATTTTTTCTGTGTAATAGCCTGAGTCTGCTGTCTGCATTCCAGATCATACATAACTACAAAGTAAAGACATCATACCCAAGTTATTTATTTATAAAGCAAACACTCATAGAAAATATACCCTTTTTGCATTTGTATGGGCTACTTACTCTATCGAAAGTTGTCCGTTCGGTCCTGCTGGCTTCGGCTGCGTCTGCCAGTTGACTCTCGGGACATGAAAAAAAGTCTCTATCACAGCCCGGTTTGTCATGGCAGAAAAATCTTCCAGTGTAGTGAGACACGTATTTTGGGGGGCATCAATACGTGTTTCCTCTGGTCTCAAGTCCCACTCTGAGCAGCAAAGGCTCTCCTCTTCTGTTGTCTGTGGCGTGTCCACAACAACACCACCAGTTAGCCCCCATTCGTGGACGTGCAGTGGTCGCTTGTTCTCTGGCCAGCTGTTGGGCTCTTTCCCTCTGCATCCTCCTTTCAAATAGCTCCTCGTCGGTGTATTCTGGCTCAAAACGATACGGGCATCCATCATACTCAAAGTCGTCATCAGACACTTCTACATCGGATAAATATTCCGTCATGTTGCACAAGAATAGCTGTGTAGCTGTATAGCCTAGCCTAGCGCCGGCTGGACTCAGCTGCGCTACTGCGGCGCACGTCTATGACGTCATCAAAAGTTACCCATCCTTGTAAAGCCCCGGATGACCATAACAAGGAAGTTGAGCTGACATGGTGATAACACTGGCCATTCATTTATAAAATGTAGGTGAAATGAGCGAGTTTCGCAGCAGATAATGTCTAATTTAGGGGCTTCGATGTCTGGCCCCGTCCGCTTCTATGGCATGAGAGAAAACGCCGTCGGATGGATCTAAATTGCTCGAAAACGGCTCCAAGCTCCACCAAAATTGTCTGGGTGAGTCTACGAGCGTATTTATCCCTAAAAATAAGGCCCAGGTGTCAAAAAACCGAACTTAGCCTTTAAATCGGTACATGTATCCAAAGGTCCCTGCTCTCAGCCACACTATCGCAATCCAGAAATTGATTTTTTGGGGGGTTGTATTCTTGAGAGACAGGTGGCCCTTGAGGGAGATTATCTCCTCATCAGTTGATTGGAACTTTTCAGAATTGACAGATAAATAGGAGGTTTTCACAAGTCCATTTAACACTAGTCTGATTTTGAAGAACTTGTCAGCATTTCCTGGCTCCCTGGCACTTCAGAATCTGCTTAAATCTGCTCACTGGCATGGCATTTGCTATCAAATCAAGACAAAACCATTCCTCTGATAATTAGAACCCTACTGATCTTTGGTATCTGAGGTGTGACATATATTTTACTATATAATGATGAAAACTCTGTCTGTGTGTCTGTTCCACGTTTTTCTCCTCACTGACTGGTCAATCTGAGTGAAATTTGGCACAGTGGTAGAGGGTCATGAGAGATTGCCGATGAAGCAATATTATATCAACTGGCCAAAGGGGGGCGCTATAGCAACCATTTGAAATTGCAAACTTTGAATGGGCATATCTCATGCCCCGTATGTCGTAGAGACATGAAACTTTGCACAGAGATGCCTCTCCTCATGAGGAACACATTTGCCCCAAGAACCCATAACTTCCTGTTTATAGATTTTCCACCATTTTGGATTCATTGAAAAACACTTAAAATCAATCTCTTCCTAAGAAATTTGACTGATCTGCATGAAACTCGGTGAACATAATCTAGGGACCAATATCTAAAGTTCCCTCTTGGCAAAAGTTGGAAAACTTACTAAAACTGAGCTTCTATAAGGCAATGAATATTGCGGAGGGCGTGGCTCATCACATAAAGGTGTATAACATCTCAAGGGTTTCACTGATCACCACGTAACTTTGTAGGCATATGACCACACATAATCTGAGGAGACCCCTCCATTATTGACCCCATCAAACAAAATGGGGGCGCTAGAGAGCTAATTTCTTATCTAGGCCTAACCGCCATATTGATTTTTACTAAACTTGGTAGATATGTAGAACAGGACGTCTCAAGGTGACTGGAGAAATTTAACTCTAATTGGCAACTGGGTGGCGCTATAACAACAGAAAAATGCTTAAAAATGGCTAAAATGTGTCTGATCGCTGTGGCTCCCCCTGTGGCCCATATAATAATAATAATATTATTATTAATATAATCATGGAAACTGTCAGTCAGTCATTCTGTCTGTCCCACGTTTTTCTACTCACCGACGTGGTCAATCTATGTGAAACTGCACATAGGCATTGAGGATTGGCATAGGTAGAAGGTGACAAAGCTACCAGTGGGTATGGACTAGTATGTATATATTACTCTGTGACACTCCATTATAGTACATGCATGATTGATAACTAGGGCTGAAAGCCTCATGAAACTCCTCTTCCATGCATTACCAGTCATCATATACAAGTAAAAAAAAGATAACATTTTCATTTAATGCATTCATTCAGCACTTGTATGTAGGTAGGTCATGTAAACTCAATACAATGTTACAGAAATGTCACAGATCTGTTGTTCTTTGCAGGGCAAGTAGCAGACATCTCGTTACCCCTGCAGCCTTGTGCTGCATTAATATGGTGTTGGAATAATCTTAAAAATTACTTACTGATGATATTTTATGACTCAGCTGTTTCCTTTGCTCTTATTATCAACGTGTTGTTTAAATGCTCTGAGCAATAAAATACAACACTCTTCGTAGTGCCTATATGTTGTTTCTATATTACAACAAGAACACACCGAAGTCAGAGGCATGAACATGAGGAGAACGTAAATGCACCACTGGCCTTGGCTGGGGGAGGTCTTGACTCATGTTCGACTTCATTGGTCCTTGCTCGTTCTTTGAGAGAACAGTTTATTTGGCCTCATTCAGTGAATATAGCTGCCAGGCTGTTTGGACCAATTCAGTCGCTCCTTGTTCACTTTGCATAGCAAGCAACATGAGTAGTACCCTAAGATAACAGTGAGTAGGCATGTGGGAAAAGTGGGGGATTCATGAGCACTTGGATGTGCCATAGGCTGACCCGGTACATACCGGACGCTAACATAAGTAATTCAAAAAAGATTTGTTTGTTCATTTCATCATCACTGCCACGAGCATCATCCTCACTGGTCTCAGATGGTATTGGTGCCGCTGTCCTGTAGGTCTTTCTATCATGCAATGCACAACTCTACAAAATGTAAAGATGCTGTCACTCACATGGTGATACTAATCTGCACAAAATATTGTTTTTCTTTAAAAACGTCAAGTTACATTCTAAGGCCCAAATCACACACAAAGTATTTTAGCAGCTAGAGGCGGTTTTATGTAATTGTTTTTTATTAAGAATGAAGCTTTTTGCTAGCTGTTTTCGCGTTGCTACACACCTTGAGTTGAAAAAAACTGCAACTCAGAGCAAAAAAGCTCCCCACGTCATCTCCGCCATTTAACCTTTGTCAAATCAGGTGATTTGAGAGGCGGGCCTTCTGTGGTGGTCATGACAATAAGTTTACAGTTGGTAAACAATTGAGAAGAAAATGGTTGTACTCCCTGTATCCACCCTCTTTTTTATTGTCTAATCTACCAACACAGATCTGTGTTTATTTAAGCCCAACAAACTATTTACTGAGGCTTCTCACCCTCAACCAGAGCTAGAGCAAGGTCTCTCTGCCTGTCCATTTTAGTAACTAGCTACTAATTACTGTGAAATAAATAAAATAAAATAAAAATAAATAAATTAATGATACCTCGATTACACTGGAAGATTAGGGTGAGGAGGTGATGGGGTGGCTGCCTGGCAACGATAACCGGTTCAGCAGGCATTTACTAGTGGCATTTAAATTAAAAAGAAAGAAAGAAAGGCAGTGCGGGGTGACTCGTGTTTGCAACCTGCGAAACATTTTCTCTATTATCAGAGCCTTATAATATAAATCAATTGATTAACAGCCAGAATAGTTTCTGCAGATTGAGTATTTTCAAGACCAATGAAGTTCCAGTAATCGTATGCATTGCAGTTAAAATATAGCCAGTGCTGCATGATGTCCAATTTGGACAGATGGTTGTTTGTAATTTCTGCTCCGCTTGTTAGCCACAGAACACCAGCAGAGCAAACAGTAGGAGGCAGGACGCTCAGTTATCTGTGAAGGTAGCTGTGCTGTAAGTAAACACTCTGAACTCAGATCAGTTTCCTCTTACATAGATGAAAGTTTAGTTTTGATCTCCAACTCTGAGAGGAAATTAGTTTAAACCTCCAGACTAACATGTTGCAGATTAAGAAATAATTTAGGCCTTTATTAAGTTATTATTTTGCTTCTTAACAGTGAGATCGGTGAGTTTTCAATGAACCTGGGCACAAATCCTAGCTGTCTCAGATTGGTTGTTTGTGGAGTCAAAGTTTTTTAAAGGTATAAATAGAGAGGTGTTGTGTTTTTCAAATGCTGATCAGTGTGTGCCAGTGTTTGTAAATATGTAGAAGGTATTTGTAGTTGTATAAAAAATGGACTAAATGAAACTTTTACATAACATGTCACCTTGATTCTAATTTTAGATAGATGAATTAGCCTAACTGGATTAGTTTAAAGATAGAAAAAAAAAACATGTAGTAAACATAATGACTAAAAAAAGTTGACTAAAATATTTTGAATTTTCGTCAACTAAACCTTTGAAGGACAAAAATGACTAAAATGTGACGGAAACTAATAAGAATTTTTGTCTCAAGCCTAAGACTTAAGGCCCATTTATGCTCCGTTTACGTACGAAAATATATACGTGCGTTTCAAACGATGTTACCATCACTGCCCACATACTTCCATGCGTCCTTTATGCTAGCATGGATGCTAACCAATATATCCACCAGGGGGCAGCCCAGAGTCAAAAGTTTATGACAACAACAAACTCAAAAACAAACATGGCGACTGTGGAGGAGATATTGATAATGTACTTCTTGCATAAAAGACAAAAACAGAGGCAGCGTTGTAGGAGGCGGTGGTCGGTGAGGCCGTTAAATACATTGAGACTGGAGGACGGAGAATTCTTTTCTCTAGTAATGCCGATGAGAGAAGTGGACGACGAGCGTCATCTCCAGTACTTTAGGATGTCTCACATTTTATTCCCTTCCAATCTCCTCCCAGCTGTTCTGTAGCATGTGTTTATCCCGGTGTCCAGGAGAAGTTGATGTTGTAGCACTTTATTTTACAATACGCTAATTAGAAATAATGAGCTGTATTTTGTATCAAATTAGAAAAAACTACACCTAATATAATCTTTATTAGACAGTAAAATAGACAACGTTGCTCTAATAAGACGTAACAATCCGTAGTTTGTACCAAATTAGGTAGAAATATGTTCGCAATTTAGACACTAAAGAAAAACAATTATATCCTAGTAAGAGTTAACAAGATGTGCTTCGAAACAAATTAGACAAAAACTATTGGTAATCATATTTATTAGATATTAAACAAACACAATTATACCCTAATGAGAGCCAACAAGATGTACTTTGCCACAAATTAGACAAAAACTAGAGGGAAAATATTTTATTAGACACAACAAACATCAACAAATCCCTTGTTGCCTGGACGGCTCGTTTTCTGGAGTCCCATTTGTAGGTAGTAATACATAGCGACCCTTAATCAACCTTAATTAGATCTTATTAGAGGTTGATTAGGTATAAATTACAGCAAAACCGTACTGTAGTGTATTATTCAAAGTTTTTAACAAATACAACAACCAATAAAAATTTCTGGGTAAGGGTTACACAGCAAGGTGCAACACCCCTTGACGCAGGGGCTCCAGGGATGAAGAGTTAATGTTGCCCCCTGTCCTCTTCTTGCTGTAGCATGTTTTGTGCTCAGCTGCATGTCTTCGGACATTATCTTCTGTTCCCTCTTTAAATGACTTCAGGACGGCGTCTGTTAAAGTTGGAAGACAAAAAGTGTTAGCAGTGCATAAGCAATCTGTAAGCCATGCACTTGAGCACATGTAACCGGTTGTGTCTGTCTGTGGATGTGGAGCTGTCTATGGTCCAGAAGAATGACACGGCCACACGGGACTTGCTCTCACAGCTCTCAATGGCCTTCTTTTAATTTTGGAGCTGGTATAAAGATAACAGCAACACACAGATGTCATCAAAAGTGCAACTGCAAGCATTCAGGTCTGGGTGACACAGAATAGAAAAGTTAGTATCTAAAATAATTACTTGAAATCATCACGGCAGGGGACGAGCTAGCTAGCTAGTTTATATTAGCTGGACATGCCACCAGAAACACTCCCTCATAAAGTTACTATTTCTGCACAGAAACATCTGTAACTTTCCACATACATGCTAGAAGTGCTTACAGTCAAAATGCATGTCACTGATAGCTTCAACAACAACCAAAAAGCATTAAACATAAAAATATGGGTTGCAACGTGGCTCCCGTGAAGTTTTTTTCTTTGCGGAGGAATGTACGGTGCTCCGAGAGGAACACTAAACCTGCAGTTGCACTATTAACCCACCAGGTGGCTCCAAAACTATACACAAACAGACCAGCACATCGATTTTGCAGGAATTCATAATAAAGGTTATTTCTAACCCTGTTACACACACTACCTGCATTTGCTGCATAACAAAGCTAGAGAAACTACATTATACTACCTCAGTCAAATACACATCTTGAAAAGTGCTGCAACCAGCAAAAGAATCAAACATCTAAGATACTTTATGTCAGGGTTCAATATCACATTTCTTCCCTACTTCCCTACTATTTTCACTGGCCTAAAAAATGAAAATAACTTTTTTTTTTTTTTACTTTTACCTATGTTTAATTAATTAATTTATTGATTTCATTTCACATTAATTTCATTGAAATGAATTCACATCAATTATACACATTTCAGATAATAACAGATAACTAACAGACTAATAATAATTTATCAGCGAATTTTGGACTGTTGAGGCTGAAATATACATAGTGTGCCTGTATAAAAAGCAGGCTATATTAATTTTTCAGATGTTTGCTTTCTAATTATTATCATTATCATCTTTATTATTATTACTATTATCATCATCATCATCATCATCTTTTTCATTATCTATATTACTCTTACTCTTATTACAACAGCATTTTGCATCTTCTCTTATTCATTAATGTAACTAAGTAGGCATTATGGGCTTGTATGATCTGTGTTTTTCGGTGTACGACACTTGAGAATTATTTTGAAGAAACATTTTATTTGTGTAATAACCTGATTCATATCAGTTATGTTTCACATCAGTTATTTTGTTATATTCGTTTCTCATTTTAATTGTGAATTATTGCAAATGTTAAGATGCATAACTCATATTAAGGTGGTGGTAATGTGTATTAGATTCATTTAATGTGTATTAGATTCATTTAGATTCATGTGTATTAGATTTAAGTTATATAACGCGCTCTTATGTGTGTGAGCCAGAGACGGTGTACTGTCGGCATGTGTAAGTTAGAGACTGTTTATCGTCGACGAAGTGTGGTTTTGCAACTACAAGGCAAGCTAATTAGCCTAGCTCGCCTACCAAGCTAATTTGCCTAGCTAAGGGGGGAGGGGGAGATGCTGGCCTCATTCTTCTTCACCTGCGAGACGAGAGAGGAGACTGCGGTCGGGAGGAGCTACAGCGGACGTCGCGGACGTGCTGCTGGGTCCCGAGTGTGGTGTGCTGTGTGCGGAAGCCGCGCGGCCTGCTACTCATCGCTGCTGTGCTGCTGTTTGGCTGCAGCCTGTGCCGGGGCTGTGGAGCGGGATTTCTACAGACTGTTCTCACACCACGAGGTAACCTTATGGCTGGTTTGTTTACTTCATGAGCTCCAACATTAAGTGCGCCAACGAACCTTAATGCAACCTTGCTTAATACATAAGTACATAAGACCATAAATTACATAGTTCGAAGTCTATTGTGGAATTGGGTTTCCAGAGGTTTTAAACCATGTTTTCAGCCACTGAAGTGTGGAGTATCACCTCTCTGAGGAGTTGAGAGACAGACAGGCAGGGGCATTTGTAAATTGTTCTGTGCTGCTGCATGCACATTTACTTTTGTCACTAGTTTTTGTACGTATCTTCTGTCAGGGCATGCATGCACTGACTGAGTACATTAACACACTCCAGGGAACCCCTGCTCTTGCCTTTTTGTGTTGGAGCATTTTCTGCTTTACATGGCTCAAGCAGGGCTTCACGGCCCACCATGTCAAACTATGTCCACCCCTTCTCTGCTTGCCTGGACTGACCAGATAACTTAGCTTATATATCACCTGTCATGGTTTTGGGCGGCGTGATAGGCGTTGTTAACAGTTATGTAACAGTGATCCAGGATATTCTTCTCTCTGGTCGGACATTTTATAAACTGTTTGTATCTGGGGAGTTCATGGGTGAGGTTACCTTTGTTAAAGTTGCCAAGGACAATAACTAAGGAGTCTGCTCCACACACAGTAGCCTATCTGGTTGGCAAGGGTGTGCTATAGCCTACCTCCTGCACGTTGCCGTGCGGTGGGATGTAAAAACCGATCAGAATGAATGAAGCAAACTCACGGGGGGAGTAAAAAGGTTTGCAGTTGATGAAAAAAAGATTCCAGATCAGGAGAGCAGTGCTGCTGGATCACTGTCACGTCATTACACCAGCCACTGTTAGTGTAAAAACAGATACCTCCACCTTTGGTTTTACCGGAGAGTTCTGTGTTACAATCTGCTCAAGAGTTGGAAGCCTGCCAGCTGCAGCGCAGAGTCCGGTATCTATCCACACAGCCACGTCTCCGTGAAGCACAAAACTGCAGGTATAGAAAAGTATCAGTTTTTCACCATCAGTAGCTGAAGTTGATCCAGTTTACTGGCCAGCGAACGCACGTTGGAGAGAAATATACCTGCATGGCAGCGGTGTGCAGTGTCCGCGTTGGCTGAGATGCACAAGCGCACCGGCACATTTCCCCCTCCTCCGGTGTTTCACTGCATGAGCAAAGGTGAGGGCACCTTTGGCCAAAAAGCCCAATAAATCCACTGAAGGCTCGAGAAAAGTGGGATAAAAATCCGCTGGAGTTGTTCCCCTGACAAAGAAAGTCTAACAGTGTCACTGGCCCGAGTGGACCTGTGACCTGTCAGTCAACTTGCCCGATATACTTTTTGATTGGCCCGGGCCATCGGGCCATGGCTTATGTCGAACCCTGAAGTATCTCCAAAAGCACTGCCTATAATGGACATACATGCTTGATTACCCATGTGCACACAGGCTGTCTTGTTGGGCACAATGACAGTGCACTGACTTAAAAAAAACCCATCGGATTTACTTAATTGTGGACATTGGTTGTACACAGATTGCAGGTACATGGACATAAATAACCCATTTCTGAAGCTTATCCTGGTAATGAACTTATGTCAGTCATGACCACATGACCACTATTTCCATTTGCAGTATCATATTTGGTTGTATGGTCCTATTCTGGGGCCTCTCTGCCCTTCCACGCAGCTACATGGAAAGCCTAAGGCGGAAAGAGCACACCTCTCTGCCCTTCTATGTGTTAATGAGGAAAGCCTAAGGCAGAGAGAACAAGCCTCCCTGCCCTTCCATGTGCCTACATTGAAAGGCCAAGACAGGGAGAGCAGCAGTGCCAGCATCAATGTCAAACAGAAATGCAATTGACAGGTCAGACAAAACATGAAAAGAAGGAGCTAGGGTGGAGGCAGCCTGCAAAGTGGCTTGCAGATGAAGCTGCAACAGTAGGTTGGCTAAAGCCGTTTAAATATCTAAATGAGATTTGCCAATTTGTTGCATAGAAATGGGTCATGTGATCCATCAGCTGACTCCCTTCCATCAATCAGCTGTAGCTGGGATGTAAGCTGAGCTTGACATGGGTCCTGCCTGAACCAATGCTATGCTAAATTTGGGATATGGTGTTTACATGAGCATAGAGAAACCAGGTTATTCATATTCTCCATTTACATCTCAGTTTCTTTTAGAGTACTCCAGCTGGAATATTTGGGTTTCTCATTAATGAAACATTAACGGAACCTGATCATAAATGGATTATTCATGTCCATCTCAACACACTTTAGCAGCAACTTAGAGAATTGTGCTGAATCAACACAAAAACCATTTATTCAACCAACAGAAATACATTTTGTGGCTATAAAGTAACTGAAATTTGATTTAATAAAGTAAATTAACATTTTGACATTTTAGTCCAACACAATTTGAATTTCAATCACATTATTCAAACACAATTCTATTCCTTTTATTTCCACACTATTTTATTACTTTAGCCCAATACTATTTGATCACATAACTCTTAAAAGTTTTGTTATTTTAATATTCCCATGTTAATTACGTTTTCGTAATTTAAAAAAAAAAAAAATTAACTGAGCTGATTTTTTAAATAAAACAAATACAACAAATTACAATTAAAAGTAATCAATTATTTTAATTAATTTAAGTAGCCTAATCAATTACTTTGTTGATGTCTAATACAACAACTTTTTAAATTAACCTTTTCTTGATCATTTTTAATATTTATTAAATTACCCTCAATTATGCATCAATAACCCCTGACTGGTTGTAGCAGTCCAAACAACTCAGTCCAGGAGTGCAGACTCTCCAATTTCCTCTACTACAGTAGCAGTGTAGGAAAAAGTGGTGAAGAAGTTCTCCTCACTGGTCTAGCTTAGTTTTCAGGCTTTGGGCCTTTCATGATAGCTCTATTTAAGCCGAGTCCTGCACTGGGTTGGAAACCTACGGATACAGATCATGGCTCTGTCTAGCAGCTGCATATTTTTTAATCTGGTGGAAGGATTTTTCAGTCGAAGTTGAAGCAACAAAGATATGATGGGTTATAGTGTGATTTGCTGTGCCCACCCCCAGTCTGGCTTCTCGAATGCTGTCACTGTAGTCATGACCATTCTTTCTTTTATATTTTCCTTCCTTAGTCCCTCCCAACAGGAATGCATGGAGAGATGCGAGGAAACATATGAGGAGAGAATAAACAAGGAATTATGTTTTTGGAGAAGACGTTTGTAAGATTGGTCGAGCGGTGAAGGCAAAAGGAAGAGGACTTTAAACTGTTCAACAGTCCAATTTTTTTATTCCCCTTTTTTTCAGCAGTGGGTTAGGTGCAGCAATATGTACAGTGCAGATCAGCTGGCCAAAACTGAAGAAAAACTAAAACAAAAATCAACTCTGCCCCGGGCTATGCCCCCTTTAAGTTTGGGCCCCTGGCAGTAACAGCCACTGTGGCCGGCTTGCTAGACAGATCTCAGAGACTCCAGAGAAGCTTCCAACTCCTGCATATATAGGCAGTAGCTCCTCCTACACATGGGAAATACAATTAATAAATCAATCAACAATCAGCAGTGATTAATTCATACTCTTTAGACTACTTCTATAAGCCAACAGTGAAAAACATTGCTACACACTCCAAAAGAGTAAAAATGTTCTTAAACTGCTCAAAATCAACACTTGCACAAATATCTCTCCAAAACTCCCCCTCATCCATACTACACTTGGCACATTCCCCTGGGAACTTGACTATAAAAGGAATCCAAATGGGCGGGGTCTGGTTTGGCAGTTCCTGAGTCCAAACCAGAGGTTGGCCAAGTGCAGTCATTAGAGGTCACGGGGCATCCCTGTGACATTCCCCCCCCCTCTGAAGGCGACCCCTGTGGAGCTCTGGAAAGGAAATCCGCTGTGCAGTTTTCTGTTCCTTTCCTGTAATGGACCACAAAGTCAAACGGCTGCATTGCAAGGAACCACCTGGTAATTCTGGAGTTGGTATCCTTCATGTCCTTCAGCCAGGCCAGTGCGCGATGGTCTGTCTCCAGAGTGAACTTTCTCCCCAACAAGTAGAACTTTAGGGAGTCGAGTGCCCATTTGATGGCAAGACACTCCTTCTCCACCACCGAGTATCTGCCTTCATGCTGGAGGAGCTTCCTGCTTATGAATGCGATAGGTTGGAGGTTATCTGGTTCTCCTTGCAGCAACACCGCTCCAATGCCTACCTCTGATGCATCCGTTTGGACTGTGAATGGCTGCTCAAAATCAGGGCTTTTCAGCACAGGCTCCTTGCACAGGGCATCCTTCAGGCTCTGGAAGGCCTCCTCACATTCCTCTGTCCACAGCACCTTGTTGGGCAGGTTCTTCTTCGTGAGGTTTGTGAGGGGTGCCGAGATGGTTGAGAAGCGAGGAATGAAACGACTGTACCAGCCCACCAGGCCCATAAAGGACTTTACTTGAGACTTGGTCGTGGGTTTCTCAGCCAACCTGACAGCTTCCACCTTCCCAACTTGTGGTCGCATTACCCCCTTCCCTAGCACAAAACCCAAATACTGGGTCTCTTGCTTAGCCAGAGAGCACTTGTCAGGACGGATGGTCAGGCCCGCCTCTTCGATTCTATGCAACACTGTCTGTAGATGGCTCAGGTGTTCTTCCCATGAGTTGCTGAACACCACCACATCATCAAGGTAGGCTGCTGCAAAAGAATCTGTGCCTGCCAAGACCTTGTCCATCAGGCGCTGGAATGTAGCAGGGGCACCATGGAGACCAAAGGGAAGGACAGTGAACTGAAAATGTCCAAAAGGTGTTCTGAAAGCTGTGATTTCTCTACTCTCTGGGGTGAGGGGAACCTGCCAGTAGCCCTTACACAGGTCGAGATTGCTGATGTAGCTTGACCCCCCAACCCTCTCCACCAGATCGTCAATTCTCGGCATGGGATACAAGTCCAGTTTACTGACACCGTTCACTTTCCTGAAGTCCAAACAGAACCTCAAGGTTCCATCCTTCTTGGGGACCAAGATAATTGGGCTGCTCCACTCACTGGAGGATGGCTCAATAACCCCCAGTTCCCTCATCACCTCCAGCTCCCTTTTCAACACTGGCAGCAGGCGTTCTGGGACCCTGTAGACAGGCTGGCGAAGAGGCTTGGGATCCTTTAAGGTGATGTGGTGGTGGGTGACCTCTGTGCAGCCCGGAGTTTCCCGGCGGTGCCTGGATAGTGTGACGTGTGTGGTTGTGCTGCTGCCGTGGTCCTGCCAGATGCCTGCTGCTGCTGCCATCATTAATCATTAGTCATACTTCTACTGCTATTATAGACATATGATATTATCATACATGTATACTGCCTGATACTAATATATACTTTCAACATATTGTACCACAGTAGCCAGAACTATAACGACAGTATTATTACTTTCATGAATGTTGTTGTAAGCTACTGTCATTACCGAGGATGTCATACAGATTACTGTATTGTGTCATACAGATTACTGTTAATTTGTTGTGCTGATCTGTTCTGTACGACATCTACTGCACGTCTGTCCGTCCTGGAAGAGGGATCCCTCCTCAGTTGCTCTTCCTGAGGTTTCTACCATTTTTTTTCCCCGTTAAAGGGTTTTTTTGGGGAGTTTTTCCTTATCCGCTGTGAGGGTCTAAAGGACAGAGGGATGTCGTATGCTGTAAAGCCCTGTGAGGCAAATTGTATTTGTGATATTGGGCTTTATAAATAAAATTGAATTGATTGAAATTGAACATGTGCAGTGGCAAGATCTGAAGAAGCTCCTTCCTCATCTCCTCTTCCAGGTGGCTCAGCTCCAGCTGTGGGCCCCCCTCTGATCCTGGTAGGTACTGCTCCACTAGCTCCTCTTCCTCCCTCACTGCCTTGATGAACAGAGAATGGATTGCCGGTGGTGAAAGGGTGGGACGACGATGCCATTTTTTAAGCATGTTGATGTGGAAAGTCTGCAAAGGCTGTTTCCGGTCAGGCATGGAGATCTGGTATGTCACAGGACCCATTTTCTGTTTAACCTGGTAGGGGCCCTGCCACTTTGCCAGTAGTTTGTGCTCTGATGTAGGCAATAGCAACAAGACTTCCTCACCCGGTTCAAAACTTCGCTGTCTGGCTGACCGGTCATACCATTCCTTCTGCTTTGCCTGGGCCTGGAGAAGGTTTTCCCTGGCAAGTGCTGTAGACTTCATGAGCTGCTCCCGCATTGTCAGAACATAAGAGATGATGTTCATGTCCTGGGATTTCCCAGGCCCCTCCCAGGTTTCCCAGAGCACATCCAAGGGACCTCTGACCTGGTGGGCATAAAGCAGCTCAAAAGGTGAAAACCCCGTAGAGGCCTGGGGTACCTCACGGTAAGCAAACAACAGAAATGGCAGCCATTTGTCCCAATCCTTTCCAGTCTCTGACACAAACTTCCTGAGCATTCCCTTCAGCGTCTGGTTGAAACGCTCTACCAAGCCATCTGTCTGAGGGTGGTAGGGGGTAGTCCTCACTCTCCTAATCCCTAACAGCTGATAGGCCTGTGAGAGCGTACAACTCATGAAATTGGGACCCTGGTCTGTTAACACCTCTCTGGGGATCCCTACCTGAGAGAAAAATTTTAGCAAGGCTGAGGCTACCTGCTTAGCTGTCACCTCTCTCAAAGGGAAAGCCTCGGGGTATCTGGTGGCATAGTCACTAATGACCAGGATAAACTTGTTCCCTGCCTGGCTCCTCTCCACTGGACCCACTATGTCTACCCCTATGCGCTCAAATGGAGTACTAATGACAGGAAGTGGAACAAGAGGTACAGGGGCAGTAGCTTTCCCTGCCGTCAACTGACATTCTGGGCAGGTTTTACAGTAATCCTTGACTTGGCTGTACATCCCTGGCCAATAAAACCTTTTGGAAATGTGCATGAAGGTTTTCATAAAACCTAGGTGACCTGACCAAGGGATTGTGTGACCTACCCTCAGGACTTCTTCTCTGCAGGACTTGGGAAGGACTAGCTGTCTGCCACAGTCACTTTGTCTGTAAAGTAGGTCATTTTCAATAAGGAACTGCTCAGTTAGGGAAGTGAATGAGGGGTCCTTCTCTGCCTCCTTAAAACAGTGCACAAGAGTGGAGTCTTCTCGCTGCTGTTTAGCAAGGTCAAAGGGCAAAGAATCTACCTGCAGCTCTGGAGCTGAAAGCTCTTCTTCTGTCTGCTGCGCTGACTGCAACATAAACTCCCCCACTTGCTGCCTGCGCCTCTCCAATCTGTTCTCCTGTGTGACTGTGGGCCCCCCTATAGCCTCTTCCCCATGAAATGGCAATAACTGCAGTGTGTCTGTCTCTGTGTCTGTGTCTGGTGTGCTGGGTAGGGGAGCTGTTACTGGCACTGCCTCAGGTGTAGTGGGTGGCTCTGCCTGCTGTGTTGCTGAAACTACTGGTGGTAACACCTCTGGAGCTGGAGCCACTGCAACCTGCTTTCTTTTGAAACGTGTAACTGCACCACAAAACCCTTTTCTGCTCTCATGGATGAGGTCATACAAGACTGGCATATCTGTCCCTAGCAGGATGGGGTAGGGCAGTTCTGGGGCAACACCAACTTTCATGAGGTAAACTTGACCTTTAACCTCAATGTAAACCTCAGCTGTGGGGGCCTGTTCCTCATGTCCATGAACACAAATCACTGGAACTGTTTCTCCCTCACTCCACAACTCCCTAGGAACGAGCTGAGACTGAACAAGGGACTGGGTGCAACCAGTGTCTAACAGGGCTGTGTGGGGCCTACCATTCAGCTGCACCATGGCCAGAGGGGAGTCTGCCTGCTCTTCAGGGGGGACAATGAACTCAGGTCTAGGAACATAGCAGAGACTGGTAGCTTTGTGCTTTCTAATGGGGCAAACTGGACGTGTATGGCCTGCCTCACCACAGTTGTAACAGATAACCTGTGCCTTGTCAACTGGCTGAGCCTTGCTCCTGGAGCTTTCCTGAAACACTGGTCTGCTTGGTCTAGGCTGGCTAGGAGAGCTACTGACTGGACCACCCCCTTGAACCATACCCTCAGACTTACCCCTCGCTTGGCGCTGTCCAGCGTAGTGGTAGGACCCTGGACCCTTGTGTGCCAAGACATAGGTGTCGACCAGCTCTGCCGCCTCTGCTGCCGTCTCCGGATCACGCTCTCTGACCCAGGTCCTCACCTCTGGATAAAGGACCCTGAGGTACTGCTCAAGGACCATCTTCTCCAAGATTTCCTCCTTGCTGGCGGCACTGAAGTTGACCCACTTGCAAAACAAGTCCTTAAGGCGGGTGTACAACTCCTGAGGAGACTCATCTGCTGGTGTATCAAGGGCACGGAAACGCTGGCGGTAAGAGTCTCTATTGATCTCATACTTCTTTAAAACTGCCTCTTTAAGTCTGTCATAGTCCTGAGTGTGGGCAGGGTCCATAGCAACAAAAGCACTTCTCGCTTTACCCGTCAGCAAGGGAATTAGTCGGATGGACCAGTCTCGCCGTGGCCAGTTGTAAACAGCAGCCAATCTTTCGAAAGTTGTGAAAAAATGTTCAATATCATCTGAATCCTCCAACCTTATCAGCTTTGGTTCTCCCACTGGCACCCTACTTGACCCAGATGTCGGCAGCTGTGACCTGGACGCCTCCATGTCCATTTGGAGCTGGGTGATGTGGTGTTTGAGGACGCTGAGTTTCTGCTCCTGCCTTGCATTCTCTTTTTCCTGCTTCTTTTCCTTCTCCATCTGAAACCGCATGAAGGATTCAAACATCCTGGCCAGGTTGGAAAAACTTGCCTCCTGGGACGAGGTTGTGTCCACTATGGGCTGGTAATCTTCCTCGAGAGCTCCCCCTGTGGCACCCTCTTCCTCTGGAGGCTCCGCTTGCTGCTGCTGCTGCTGATGCTGCTGCCGTGTCTGCTGGTGTTTTGAAGGCATCTTCGACCGTCTTTTTCTTCTGACACCACATGTAAGATTGGTCGAGCGGTGAAGGCAAAAGGAAGAGGACTTTAAACTGTTCAACAGTCCAATTTTTTTATTCCCCTTTTTTTCAGCAGTGGGTTAGGTGCAGCAATATGTACAGTGCAGATCAGCTGGCCAAAACTGAAGAAAAACTAAAACAAAAATCAACTCTGCCCCGGGCTATGCCCCCTTTAAGTTTGGGCCCCTGGCAGTAACAGCCACTGTGGCCGGCTTGCTAGACAGATCTCAGAGACTCCAGAGAAGCTTCCAACTCCTGCATATATAGGCAGTAGCTCCTCCTACACATGGGAAATACAATTAATAAATCAATCAACAATCAGCAGTGATTAATTCATACTCTTTAGACTACTTCTATAAGCCAACAGTGAAAAACATTGCTACACACTCCAAAAGAGTAAAAATTTTCTTAAACTGCTCAAAAGCAACACTTGCACAAATATCTCTCCAAAACTCCCCCTCATCCATACTACACTTGGCACATTCCCCTGGGAACTTGACTATAAAAGGAATCCAAATGGGCGGGGTCTGGTTTGGCAGTTCCTGAGTCCAAACCAGAGGTTGGCCAAGTGCAGTCATTAGAGGTCACGGGGCATCCCTGTGACAACGTTGTTTCCTCTAAGCTGTCAAGTGAACTTCCATGCAGTCGGCTTTAACAGCTGTGAAGACTTTCAGTGGAGTTACTGTCTGTATACATGTACACTGTGCTCACACTAATAAAGGCACATAGATCTCACTGCCAGAGTAACTGTAGGCTATTTTCTCTCTGTTTAACAAACATCTGCACATGAATAATGTGCATTCTGTATTTACGATATGTATGTACTGTGTCCCGTTTAGAGGCGCAGAATGACTTTATATTATTTATTTATTATTTGCATCTTTATGTATTGATATTCTAATTGTGAATTCATTATTTAATAACTTAAAATATATGGTTGTGGTGTCTTTCGAACGCTGAAAAGTATTTATTAAGCTATATTTTTTTGGTTTTAAATTAAGTGTACTGTTTAACTGTTTTTTTTTTTCTGGCTCCCATATTGTTTTCTGTGTCAAAAGGGATAAGCTCGCATTATGTCACCCACCAGCAGGAGAGTTTATTGGTTCGGTGCAGCGCAGTGCATTCCAGTAGTTGTAAGTTTTCTACCTAGCTAAAAAAAAAATAAAAAAATGCCAGTCCTTCATCTCAGTTTTCTCTGGTCATGTAGCACCAAATTCAAAAGCATTTTTAGTAGTGCCTGTACTGCATAAAAGCCTAGGTTTTATGAAAAGACCATCTTTCCAGCAGTGATATACTTAATTAAGATAAAATGTATTAAATGTAGATTTTTTTTTTCTCCATGCAGCTTTTTTACTGAGATACACAGGTATGTCTGGTTAAATGAAGTTCTACACACACTCACCATGTACTCCTGCACCAGATCCTCAGGAAATCTCACTGAGGTAGATGTCCTTTAGTGATGCACTCCCTGCAAACTCTCAAATTGTCAGTAGCAGGGATGAAAGTGGGCAAAGACTAACAGTCTGAAACTTATGAGGCTGGCATCTGCATTAACAATCTGAAAAGCAAATCAAAAGCAGAGGCTCCTCTCTGTTCAGCTTTGGAAAATGATAATTGAATAGCTTGGTAAAGAAGCTGACCTGATGATGAAAGGGCAAAAATGCAATTCATAGTTTTGATATATAGATTTTGTTAACAAAATTAACACTGGTAGCAATGTTTTTTTTGTTCATTTTTACAGTTTAAATAAGATTAATACCAGTCCCATTAACAGTGATATTTGCCTATGCTTATCTCTCTAAATTGAACTGTATCATGAATACCAGCAGCTATAGCTGAAATCAGCATAATGAACCTTCATTAAGCCATCTCGTGATGAGCCAGAGATCACACTAATAGAAGTGAGAACCACTGAGCGACTAACAGCCACTAACAAGCCTCACACAGCCCTGGTTTCATTCTGCTTTTACCTGGATTGTTGCAGTTCTTCCCTTAAAACTACCACAGCGTTCCACTACACAGAGCACTGTGGCAGCTTGATAGATGGAGTTTATAATGGACTTCATATACAGCAAACATTCATAATTTCAATGAGAGCTCTGTAGGTGCACACCGATTGATTAATTGAATCCTTCTGCTTCAGCCTTTTTTTTTTTTTTTTTAAGACAATGAACCTTGTTTGGACCAGTCACAGAGATATTCAGTAAAGCTGCTCATTGATCACAGTAAGGGAACCATTGGTTGATCATTAAGTAGTTTTTATGTAGTTTATGGTGAATTACGGTCAATATTATTTCCTACAGTGGCTAGTTTGGCACACAAGCTCACAGCTTAATTGGGATTTGAGATGGACAAAATGTATTCAAACTATCTACACTTTTGTTTTTCTCTTTGGCTGTAGCATCTGCTCTCATACAGTATGGTAAAAAATTCAGGGTCTGGCCCGGCAGTGTATCAATTATGGGTGTCCTCTGTAAGGAGAAGCAAGGGCGCTTCACAGTAACAGTCACTTTAATGAGAGATGTACAGTATACGTTTAAAACAGGCACAACCTTAACAGTCCAATACAGCAGTGAGGAAACAACACACAGCCATAAACAAGTATAATAGCTTAATCTCCTGTGAGACGTTGATTAATGCTATTGTTCCTCCACGTTTTACTGCTGTTCCAACTAGTGTTTGAACAGGTCAAGTCCAGTCAGCCATTTATCGCTACCAGTGCTGGCCAGTAACCCATTACTTACTGTTGCATCACTTTTTTTTTTTTTTAAATAAACTTTATTGAACAATTTAGATTTACTACAGTAAGGCAAATCCACCATATTATCAAGATATAGGCATGAAAGTGAGTAAACGAAAAACAAATAAACATAAAAGATACAAATGATAAATAATACAACATAAATAGGCTAACTGAAAACAGTTCAGGTCAGTAATAGATGTTACAATCCTTCAATGCACATTACTTGAAACTCTGAGTGAGAGTTGTGGTACAGTCCAAGCGGGAGCCAAAGGGTTAAGGTTAGATGGATAGAGAAGTGGGAAGGGGCATAGGTAGATAGACAAGTAAGAGGAGCATAGCGACAGCTTTGCCAGGTGTACGATAATTATCATATTTGGACAATACTTTGGCCCTCTGTACGATGTACGATCAATAGTCCCAAAAAAGGCCAAATGTACAATAATTTGACCATTTCATGAATGTGAGGTTGTAATCAGTACGCCGGAGTTTTATTGTGAGCCCTGAAGGCATCTGTTCCCATGTGACATGTTGTCAGCCAATCGCACTTTGCTTAGCATGAGATACGGGTGATGTTTGTCTCTGAACAATGGGCATGATTGGCTGAATGGTCAGCTGTACCCGCCCCACAAGGCGCTAGCACCCGTCAGGAAGTCGAGCGAGATTCAAAACAGAAGAAGAAGAAGAGGAAAAACAGAACCAAGGAAAATGGAAAAAAGTAAACCAAAAAAGTAAACACTAGAGTGACTATATTTGCCTAGAGCGTATCAGTAGGATTGTTATTTTGGTTATTGTAATTTCCCTCAAAATACGATAATTTTGAGTCTCTGGGACGATTTCCCACCTGGCAACGCTGCATAGCGAAAGGAAGAGCTAAGGAGCGACATCTGTGCTGACTGAACTCTCCTGCTGGACCGGGCCGTACACTCTACCTTCCCCTTCTCCCTCATTCTCATGAGGGAAGAAAGGGGAGAAGAGAGGGGAAACTAAGAGGAGGAAAACTTACCTAACTTTAATTGAGGTGGAGTTTAACTGATCCTTATTATTGCACAAACTTGCAGTTGTGAATGATAGTTGGGGCCATGCTGGGCGAGGGGGTGGGGGTTTAGGGAGGGTAAAAGCTTCATCGGGGTCATCTGTGGGTACCTTCCTTCACTGGTGTTTCGATGATTGGCCCACAACACCTTCAGGAAGACTCATCGGCAACACCTGGCATCCCAGGTGCGCCCCCCTCTGCTTTAACTTCCTTGAACCCGGCTGCCCAAGTCATTTCTATCACCTTAATCCAGATGATAGACGCCAGAGAGGGCTTTAACAGCCTGACGTTGACCTCAAATTCCCATTTCTTTTAGCAGCCAAGTAGTTTCTTTCTTTCTTTCTTTCTTTCGGATCCCCATTAGCACCAGTATACACTTTGGCTATTCTTCCTGGGGTCCACAACACATATAATCATACACATTTATACACACAACAACAACAAAAACAAAAATCGCTCATCTCATTGAATAAATCATATGCATACTGAAGAGAAATAATATTATTATCCTCTCAACAGAAATTCATCCAAGTACAAAATCAATAGTAATTTATAAGTGATATAAATCATTTGTTCAAAGGCCTCCTTAACTAATAACTATCATGTGCTTTCTCACACATAATTCCAAGGGAAACAAAGGGTTTAAAGTCATTTAAAGATTAGCTGACAAACCCCTGCAGCCTACTTCAGCCGGGCAAACCTTCACTTCTCAGCCCCGTTGCTCAGCGTCAGCTGCCAGCTCATGCACTCATGGCTCTTGCACTCATAAGCCTCATCCACAGCATCATCCCAGGGTACAGTGACTGCGAGGCCGTTTCTACACAGGGGCAAGAGGGGGCAATGCCCCCCCCCCCCCCCCCCCCCTTAAAAAAAAAAAGACTATATCTATTGTGTTTGTTATTTCTGTTAGTTTAAAAAACATTTTTTTATAAGACCTAAGCCTTGGTAAATACTGGCTATAGTGAGGTTATTGTAATTATTAGGTTCACATTTATTTCATATGTTTAGATGCCTAATGGCCATCCAATAAGATAAATGATAAGATGTTGGTTGTGCCTGGATGAAGGATATTTTTATTTTATTTTTTGTTTATTTTATTTTTCAGTTTTCCTCCCTGAGGGATTGCCACCTTATTGTGGTCAGGGAGTTTGTGTGCCTCAGTGACCCTAAGAGCTGTACCAGCAGGAGCTTAGTCTTAAGGGTGGACACCCAAGTTGGACAGGTCTTTAGGGTAGAGGCCTGACAAAGTGCAATCCATTTCTTTAGGTTGGGGGTTGGACACACAGCTAACAACAACCCAATTCCATGTAGTAAACACTGTTATCAACAACAAAACAAGCGGCAAGCATATTTGAGACCACGGTGCTTTGACACCCTCTATAGGGCACTCACACAGCGTCCCCCCATCCTGCGAGTGAGTGAGTGAGTGAGTGAGTGAGTGAGTGAGTGACCTTTATTTGTCAGCTCTACCTATGGCAAAAATGTGCTGGAGCATGACGCCCCCTTCACATTTAAGACTGCCCCCTCATATATGCCTGCCTAGAACCGGGCTTGGTACAGTGAGCTCAATGATGTGGAAAAGGTGCAGTGAGGAGGACCAAAGCATGATCTGGTCTGAGGGTAGTAGAGGTGATCTCAGATGGGAAGCATCTGACCAGATTTTTGCATTTATTACCTTGCTTAAGCCTACTGCCTTTGGGCACCTTTGTTTGTGATTTTGGACTGATTATCTGTGCACCAACCCCTTTTTTCGGCAAAAAGACCTTGTGTTTATGACTCCTGCATCTGAGTCTTTTCTTTGTTGGACACAGTCTGATAGCACCCTTTTTCCTCCAAACATACTTTTGCTCATTGTGTCCAAACAGTTCTACTTTTAACTTCACAGGACTTGTTTCCAAAAAAAACATCAAGCTTGTTTTGATGGTCATTTGCAAACTTCTGATGCTCAATTTTGTGGTGAGGACACAGGAAGGGTTTTTTTCTGATGACTTATGACTCCATAAAGGTCATATTTGTATAGGTGTCGCTGAACAGTAGAACAGTGCACCACCACTTCAGAGTATGATAATTCTACCTGCAGGTCTTTTGCAATCAAACAGGGGTTTTGATTCGCCTCGCTAGCAATCCTACGAGCGTTTTCTTCCACACCTCAACTTGACCTCCACAGTTCCTGTTGACTGCCATTTCTCAATTACATTACAACCTGAGGAAACAGCTACCTGAAAACACTTTGCTGTCTCCTTATAGCCTTCTCCTGCTTTGTGGGCATCAGGTATTTTAGTTTTCAGAGTGCTAGGCAGCTGTTTAGAGGAGCCCATGGCTGCTGATTGTTGGGACAAGGTTTCAGGTGTCAGAATATTCATAAATGTTTGAAATTTGCATCACCTGGCCTTTCCTAATGATGATTGTGAATAAGCCAAAGCCCTAACAAGCTAATTAAGGTCTGAGACCCTGGTAAATGTTGTGTGAGAGCTCAAATGTCCTGGGATGCCCAAACTTTTGCATGGTGCTCCATTTCTTTTTTTTTATTATTTTAAAATTGAACAAAACAAAACTAATACAGTAATCTTGCTTGAAATTTTGAAAACCATGTTTCATCTTTAACTTCATGCCTTTTGAACATCACTTCATGTGATTGATTTTTTTAGTTCACATTGATATACAGGATTATGCAAATGATGATGCACAGCAGCCTTTTGGGGGAAATCCCCAGGTAAATTATGGTGAAGTAGTACATGTGCACGACACATAAGGAAAGTAAGGTAACGTAAGGTAATGACATGATAATGAGAAAGACAGAAACCTTCGATTTCTGCTGCAGAAAGAATGAATGCTCTAGCTATTTTGTTTTTTAGTTTAGATAGACATATATATATTTACAGGATATGCAAAAAACAATATCCCACCATAATCATGATCTGATAACATCAGCAATTTATCATTTCTGAAAAATAAAACTGAACATTTTATTTTAATTTTTTAATTATCGTTATTATTAATTATCATGATTACAGCAATTTACAACATTTGCATGGCATTTAAAGTAAGGTAACGTAAGGTCATGACATGATGGCAGGGAAGATAGAAACTTTAGCTCTCTGATGAAGCTATTATGATTCTTATATTAAAATTGTTTAAACAGGATCATGCAAACAACGATCTCCCGTGGCTATCTGTGGGATGTCAGCTTTTGAAGGGCTGATTTCAAAGTTGTCATTTTCAGATACCGTGTCTTCTTAACTAGCTATCTAGCTAGCCACTAGTAGTCCTACATTTAGGAATATGGTCCTGTTCAGACTTTGAGGATGTATTCTGAACTTCTGTGTGCAAGTCACAAAGGCAAAGCCATCTGCCCAGTAAAATATTAACACTTTAGGCTGGCTTCTTATTAAAACACAATAGAAGATGCAACATGGGGGTGTGGTGGCTCTGGTGTTCATATTATCAGCTTTCACCATATACAGACCCTAGCCAACAGTTTGCTAAAGACTGTGATGAGATGGACCAATGAGGCAAAGCTGGAGTGACCGGCCTGCTTTGACTTACTGATTGGAGTGATTTAGGGCTGCAGCTAGAGACCTGGATGAACTCACTAGCCCCTTTAACTCTGCCTGTTCAAGGCATGAATGTCATGCTGATATTTCTCCTCGTCATTCTGTATTTAAGGTACAGTTGCAGAATGGGTGGACAGAGTTGTATCGCCTTTTTTTTTTTTTTTTTTTTTCAAAAAAGAAAAAAAAAAAAAAATCGCCTTTATCGCCGTTGTATCGCCTTTAAGCCGGCAGCTGGGTAAGTAACAATGCCGAATCAATGTCTGTGTAAAAGGGACAGCTGGCAGGACGAGATCATAAATGGGAATGAATTTTTGACAATGTGTTATGGGCGCAGCCCATCGCCAGGAGATTTGAAACGCAGCTGATAGCAGTGAGCAGCTAACACAAAGTAGAACAACAGCTGAAAATGTCACAAATAGGGGAGACAATGAGATCCAGGAGCTCTTAATCCTTTGAGCAGAGGACAAGATCAGCCGCCACATAACAAAGGCAGCAAATGATTGTTCGTGCCATGCATATGTTATATGTCAAATTTGAGGCTGACACTATTGTGTTACACGTCACGTCCATCACTCTTTTGCCTCGAGGATGCTGGTATGCAGGCTAAAACCACAAACCTGATGGTTTTGTTCAGTCCCATGCACAGACATTTTTTGGGGGGCAGGTGTTAAAGCAAAATAAGAGCAATCCTCTTATAATTTTTCATGAAAAAAAATTACATACAGTAGCACATCTATTACTTTCAGTACCCATACAGTGATGCAGACAAGGGCGCCATTTCATTTGAACATTGCAAGGGGCATATATTAAGTGGGGAAGGTCTGGGTGTCCTCCATCCACATTTTTTAGGAGAAGAGACTTTTTTCTGGGGAAGTTTGGATCATTTGAAAATTAACTTCAGCCTCCTACAAACATGATTCTTTTCTACATGCCTAATTGCGGGGCTTGTTTTTATATTTTCTCTTGTTACTTTTCCATCAGAAGCCTTTAATTTAACCTGCGATCCAGCTAAATTCTTGATTTTCTGTTGGTTCATAAATAAAAATTAAATTCACTTTTGTTTTGTTTTTAAGTTGTTGTTTTTTTATTATTCAATCCACCACCTACGTCTTTGGAAACAATTAAGTTTGTGTGTAAGAGACAACCGCTGTGATTTCATTAAATAGTCATGTACAAATTCTTTTGATTATCTTATAAATAATAAGAAGTCTAGTCTTAAAGAATTCCAGTGAACAGATGCCTCAAGTGGCTGCATTCCACTCTCCTTCTCTCCTTCGCCGTGCTCTGTGTGCACAGTGTGTACAGTGTATACAGCACCAAACCACAGGTCTGATTTGTTTAAACTAATTATCAGAGTCACAGCTTGGGAGACTTAAACCTTGTGTCAAGTTATTAGGCCTCACCAAGGGGCACCAAATATGTTGTGAACATAAATAAGGGCTTCACGCAGAGGCACCAATTATGTTGGGGTCAGTTTACTATTGGAAATAATTAATAATTATTAATAATAATTAATAATTATGTTGAATAATGTGACTTAATTAACATTAAATCCCCTCGTGGGGCACCATTCCTGTAAAGGGAAAATGATAGCCAGTTAAAGATATCAGTCTCATAAAATACGCTAAACTATTAATTTGGAGTTTTGATTAACAATTAAATTAATGACAACAACCAAAATTAACAGTAACGCCTGAAGGATTTTGGAGTTCTTGACGCAGCAGAGGTTGACTATTCATTCACTCTTGTGCAACATTAAACAGACAGCAGGTATGATTCCAAAGAATTATATTTATTCACAAACTAGCAAAGCAAACCAAAACACGCAAACTCTAACTAGCTATACACAAGCTTGGTGTGTGTGTGTGTGTGTGTGTGTGTGTGTGTGTGCGCGTGCAAGAGAGAGAGAGAGGGACAAAGGCGGGAGTGGTGATCAAAGAGTCGTTTGGCCTACAAAACAAAATGGCTGACAACAGAGAACTACAAGATGGCCGAATCAAAGCTGGCTTCAGGTCAGGGGAGGTGTTTGTCTGACCGTGTGGTCAGGACAAAGACAAAAGTAAAGAAGCGGGAACTTTGAGTTGCCTGGTTGGGTGTAGACAGTCTGGATTAGTGCAGAGATTGTTTAGTTGCATGCAAGAATCTGTTTGTGAACAGTATTAGCAAACTAAACACTTAGCTTTGGCGAAGCCAACTAATCAATGACCTAACTGCAAACCATCACAACAATAACTCAATGACATTATTAGACCACATACAACAAGTTAAACAGTTTTGCTTAGCCTGTAAAGCTGTGATGAAGCTATGCCCAGTTGTTACATTACCAATCCTTGAGTAGATGGAAGAAAGAATTGCTTTGGTGGTGTGCTGCTTTGTTAGCTGGCAGAAGAAGGCTGGGAAGAGCTGTGGTTCCAGCTGCAGTCTTTGCTGTGTCCTTGTTCCAAAGGTTCTGATCCAAGGAAACCAGTCACTCGGGGTCCTTGCAGAGTTAGATGCTGGGTGCTAACTCACTTAGTTCCTTGTTGCTAGAAAGCTAGTTGCAAACCTTGTGCTTGCAAGTCTAACTTCTCTGGTTCAGGTTTGCCTCAGCCTTAAGGCGTGGGCAAGTCGTGGTCCAGGGAAAAAAGTCTGTGAGCAATTGCCCCACCTTTCAGGGCAAGGAACAAGGGCATCTGGGCTGTTCCAGGCCCAGCAGAAAAGAGGTGTGAGCTGTTCAGCAGCTCTAGAGTAGGAAGGAGAGAGAGACTGTTTGAAAGGAGCAGAACTTAGCTTAGAGTTTGGTGACATCACAGAGGGGCATGTCACTGTAACAGTACTGTCCAATCAAGCTTGACGACTGGTGTCTCACTGAGGTGTGAGATGACCTCCTGTGGAGGTGAGTGTCAAACAGCTCTCTTTGTTCGAAGACAAAGAGCACACAGAGAGGAAAGCCTCTCAAGTTTAGATTTTAACCAATGACTAATCATCTGTGGTCCTTTGAATAGTTTAAAGACCTATTTGTAGTTCAGTCTTTTTGTCATATATATTCATTCCCTCCTAATTTGTATTCATCCTATTTCCTTCTGTGGTTTATTTTATTTAGTTCATTACTGTTTAATGGCAGTCTTACTGTGAGGCGACAGCGCTAACCACCACACCACCACCACCACCCGTTTAGCTACCAACAAATTCCAAAGAGCCAAAATTTACTTTAAAGTTAACAAACCCACCTTGCAAGGAGATGTAAAGAGATGCAAAGCACATAAATCATTACAACTTCCTCACAATTTGAGAGGTGATGGAGAAAGATTCACATTAATTCAGGACAGATGAAAGAGAGAGGGAGGGATGAAGGGTTGCACCCCCTCTGAGCCCAGACTCCAAATATTCTCATTGATCCCTGTTTAAACACCTCTTCATTGAATTATTGCCATTCCTCTGAATACTCATTTTGCCAGCAGGGACTCTTTCCAAACTGAATCATTCTGTATTATGGATGCATTCAAAACACTGACACACACACACACACACACACACACACACACACACACACACACACACACACACACACACACACACACACACAAGCATGGATGCAAACACGAACATGCTCACACAAGAATAGTGGCCTCACTTTTGTGATTGATTTCTATGGCTCAGGGTGTGAGGGAGGGCAGGAGGGCAAATTGATCGTGTCATTGGCTGGTAAGCATCGGGAGGGAAGAGGGAGACATCACACATGCTTTGTGTTCATTGATCTAACCTCTGAGATAAATTAATTTCTCCCTCTGCTCGGTGTTGTGCTGCCAACTCCTCTGGCTCATCAGTGAGAATGAGATTATCTCTGGGACCACCAGAGAGGGGCTGTGATTCTCTTTGTTAGATGATGAATAACCCTGAAGATAACATATCATAGCTCAGGGCCCTTCAGTGATTTAATCTATTTCTTAGACCTGCAAAGTCAATATGGAATGTCTGTTAATTCAACAGCTTCTTCGAGTGCTACACAGGCTTTCAATAATCTGTTTAAGACAGAAAAGCATAATAAAAATAGAGCCCTAAGTAGTAACTCCAGGGTTCACACCTACATTAAAAATAAGGTTTGATGATCAGACAAACGCTCATCATTCTGAGCAGCTTAATGAAAAATACCTGCAGAGTGTGGTGATTTTTGGCCTAATGTTGTGTCAGGCCAATGCACTTGTTTGGAACTGGTACCCCCCCCCCCCCCCCCCCCCATTTCGCAAATATCAAAATGATTTTCCTCCTTTGCCAAGACTTGTTCACAATCTTGTGTCCTGTCCATGTTTACTGTCTCCTTGGTTTGCTGCTTCCTGTTTGGTGTTGGAGAAAGTGCAGCGACTGGTTGTTGTGTGTCTATGAATGAGTCTATTTGTGGCTTGTGGCTGAAGACAGAAAAGTTATGATTTACACTGAATATGTTTGATTTTATTGGAACAATAATACAAGACTGTTTTAAGCTTGGTCTGAGGCTACTTTCAAACTAATCCAATTTAAAATGCATTACTATTGCTACATTTACGTATGCATTTTGTAACATCTAAAACGAAGACCTTTAAAAATACTTATGATCCTGTTTTAGTTTGTTTTTCGATTGGGCCTTATCAGTCACAGCTTGATAGCCTAATGTCATTCCTTTCCTATTGCCATGGCATCCTGCTTCCCTGCACCCTGAGGGTACTTCTCTAATATGTCGCAGTATTTGCTTTGTAATGATTCCCAGTCTATTTTGTGCCACCATGACCTCCTTATACCTATAATACTTTCAATGATATGATACAAAGTTCCAACTGGTCGTCAAACCAAGCAAAGAAATCTCTAGTCTTACTTTTCACCACCTCTGTAATGTATTCTCTCAACAACCAACTGCAGAATAGACAGTCTGCTTTCTGTTTACACTGGTACATGCATGACCAGTGTATATACATGTAAATGTTCACCTGATATGTGTTTCCAGGCGTGTTAGTATTAATGGAGATAAATCCTGAAACTGTGCTGAAACACTTGTGTGTACGGAGATTGTTTTCATAATCTTGCTGGGAGACTTGGTTTTACCACAGAAGCTGATAGTTGAAAACTGTGTTTTGCTAATGCTGGAGAGGTTTGCCAAATTCTGTCTAAACCATCCTGCCACACCAGATCACGTGGACACATTAAGTCCGGGACTTTGACACCAGAGGCCAGGCTTCACACTCTGCATCCCAACTGCTGTTAAGTTTAGGCTGCTAAAACACTCGCTTAAGGTTAGGTAAAGATGGTAGTTTAAATGCTGAAAAGTCAACAGGTCCTGTCTCATTCTATAAGTTGGCATGTCTTTTTCAGTAATTAATCAGACCACCATCTTTCCGTAACCTAAACCAAGTGCTATGAGTGGACAAACATAACCATGACAATGTTTAGATGTCAGGAGTGGATTTTTTTAGAAGAGCAAATGAAATATGTTGACAGGCCTCACTTAGGATCCTTGTGTCCTGAGGGTAGTCTCTTCCTGGGCCTCTCAGTGCTGGCCTGGTGTACCTGGTACCTTCTTCCTGACCTCAACAGGGAGATAAGGCAGTTATTCAAGTGTTTGGGATATTTTATGATTCTCCTGGCCTAATTCTTGCAGTGCCTAGTGTAAACATACTTTAGGCAAGGTAGAGCAGTGCCTATAGTGTGTTCAGCTAAATGAACCACTCCTTGCAGGGCTTTGCAGGCTTGTTTAGTGCTGTTTCCGTCCTGATGTTCCCCATCAGGACTCTCTTGATGGTGCAGTAAAGAAGTTCCTCTGTATCTGAGGGGATACCCAGAATTTCCCCAGGCTTCTGAAATGACACAGTAGGCAGAATGCAGGTCAGGCTCCCAGTGATGTGGACACCAAGGAACTTGAAGCTGTCCATCCTCTCTACCCGTTCATATCAAGGGAGGTATAACTCCTTTGCTGCTTCTTCCCAAAGTCCACTATCTTCCCTTTAGTTTGATAATGTTCAGGAGCAGGTTGTTGTCCTGACACCATCGCATCAGGCTATCTACTTCTTTCAGGTAGGCCTTTTCATTGTTCTTTGTAATCAGGTCCACCACAGCTGTGTCATCAGCAAACTTGATGATGGTGTTAGAGAAGAGGCTACGCAGTCTTGTGTGTACAGGGAGTACAGCAGGGCACCCAAAACGCAGCCCTGGGGTGCTCCAATGTTAAGGATAAGAGTGAAGGAGGTGTGTCTGCCCACTCTCACCACCCGGGGTCTGCTTTTTAGGGAGTCAAGGACCCATGTGCATGTGCATAGTGAGGTGTTTAATCTAAGGTTGAATTAAGCCAAAAAGCCCCCAAACAGAAAGTCAGCACCAAAACAGATACAATTTAGATCCTGACTGTATGGGGAAAGAATTACTGCTTATTAGAAGTTAGGACTTTCTAGTAGTAGGTAGTCATGTTGGTGCACTGCCCTCAGCTGTAGGCAACTTGTTGGTTGCTTGATAAACTGAGTCAGTTGGATATTGTCATAAAAGCATTTTCATAAAGCCAAAACATGTTTGTACTCAGTTCTTTCTTTCTTTCTACATTATTGTATCCAGTGCCAACCCTGTCTCCTAGAAATAATATTTGGATACTAGTGAATTCTTTTCATAATTAAGTTGTGTATCAACATTTTTGTGACTTGCCTCATACATCAATCAGTATTTCCTCATTATGTTAATAGTAAATGAATTTGCTGTTTCAAATCAGATGCAAATTCCAGGAGACAGGGCTGCCAGGAATAGTTAGATAAAAAGACAGATGAACCTCCAGTCAGTTACCATTACAGGATAACAGTGTTCCAAGAGAAACTGAAATCAGGAACCTTTTCATAAATATTGTATTTATGCCCTTCCCTCTTTAGTGAGTGAAAAAATGTGATCAATTTGATAGTTGACTTTTTAATTTAAGCCAAACAGTGTGAAACCAGAAATTAAAAAGGTGTGTAGAATTGAGTCAGATGGTTTGCCCCCACTGCTTCCCAGCCAACATCTAAATAATTAACAACAGTTTTATTGAAACTTCTTTCAGAGGCTGTTTCAGGTCTAATCTGAAGGAGGCATAACAGCACAGCTGTTGCCAGATGGTTCAGGGCACAGACCCAGACTCTCACTACTTTGTTTCTATTACTACCACACTCCAGCAGCCCCAGAGGTGCTTTCCTGGCAGCTTGCTGCAGCCCTGGAACAAGGCCTTGGAGACTCCAGGACCCAGACCAATTCATCAAACTCTCTTCTCCTCATGTCTCCAGTGTTGAGGACTGACTGAGCCTGTTGTCACAGCAGCTCTTTAAAACCCCTCTCTCCAATGTCCCCATGCAAAAGGGACATTCTCTGGGAATAACTGCACCCTCATAGGACTTTATTACCTTACTGGCTGACACACAGAGAGCCAACAGGATGATCACAGTGAAGAGGCAGAGAGTCAGACTTTTTGGGTTTGTTAAGGAGGACACGGTCCCAATGGAGTCAGTTGATCTTAATTAAGGGTGCACAACCCTGCATATCAGACAATGCCTTGATGAAAAGGCAATTGAAGGAGATAATGATAAAATAAGATGGAACTTTTATACCTCAAACATTTTCAAAGTGTCCAGTTCTTTTGTTTCAAACTTTTGTGTTAACACCAAACCCGATGTGAATTTTCGTATTACATTACTCGAGCGATTTGAACACTAGAATATTTTATGTTTACTCGCTTCATATACGCAAATAACTCATTAAACTCTGAACTTCAGCCAGTATGTACTCTGTCATATGATCCCTGAGGATCTCAGTGATGATTGGCTATCGGGGCGCAAATCTGCGCTGTTTTCTTGTAGTTTGCGCCACTTAATTTACATATTTCACGTATTTCGCGTCATTCACATCGTCCATCGTGCCGCCCATCGGGATTTGCATCTCATTGCATCTTTACATTGACTTTTCATGTAATTCACTTGTGCAAATTGTTTAATTTGTGCCCGGTATAAACACATTAGAAAATGATTCAGTCCCACTTGTTGATGCCTGCCTCCAGGACCCTTCAAGGTGAGAGGTTGCGGATTGGTTGAAGACCACTCCTTTTATTTTTGACATTTTAGATGAGTCTGTCCCAATCCTGGAAGAGTGATAGCTCTTGTTTTTTTATTAATATATCATTTTAGTTTAGTTGTTATGTTTTCATATAACAAAATATTGTATTATTTAAATTTAAGTGTTTTTTTTTTTTTTTTTTTGGTTTCACAGTGTTTTTCATTTAAATATTTTACATGAATTTAAATATTCTAATATTTTATATAATATTTTATTTTGTAGGTTAGGGATTGTAATGGAGGCAATTATGACTTTGGCTTTTCCTTTGTTTCCCACATGAACAGCCCACCAGGCCAACCAGTGATGGAAAGTCACCAAGTACATAATGCTGTAGGTGTTATACTCTTAAAGTGCCTTTCAAGAGATACTTTCCAAGTACAGCTATCTCAAACAACTCCAGGTATTTCAATTTGATGCTACCTCATACTTCTACTCTTTGACAGTTAAAGTTGTGAGTAACTTTGCAGGTTATGATTCGACACAAAAGGGATCTTCTGTGTTGATTCTGCGGTGGAAATGCTAAATGGATCTACTGTCTAAGTACATGTTCATAGAGGTTACTTTTGGTTTTGAAAGTACTATACTGCAAGGTTTCGGTGAAAACGGGGCTTTTGTGTCAACCCTGTGATAGGAGAAAATATAAGACTTGCTTTCTTACGTAATGGTAGAGTAAAACAATCTATATTGCATCCATCATAACGATTCCTGCAACACTTTAAATGGACTTTAATTGGAATAGTTTATACTATGGTATTGTTACTTATACTCAGGTAAGTCAAAACAAAAGCATCTGAATTATTACAGCCCTGTCTCTCCTTCCCTTTCTCCCTCTGAATATAAAGAGATAAAGGGAGAGCCTTGAGGATATTTTGTAATTCAAGAATATAACACAAGCCAGTAAAAGTGAAATCATTTTACATGTACCAGTTCTAAAATCATTGGCATAAACTATATATAGCTGTTAGGGGCCATCTTCCTTGGGGGCCCTAGGCAGTTGCTTACTGTGCCTGGCAAACTGCACCCCCTGGTGGGTAATATAAAACGTGTGATGGTGATCAATATGACCAGAGTTGGGTATAATGCGTTACAAAGTAAAGCGTTAGAGTACTTTGATTACTTTTTGCAGTAACAAGTAACCTTACGCGTTAGTTTGCTGTTTGAGTAATCAAATACTTAAGTACATTTTCAAACAAGACATCAGTTACTTCCGTTACTTTTAGAACGCTGGTCCTCCAGCTGCGAAACATCAACGGCTGTCGTTTGGTTCTAATAACGGAGATAACGTTAAACCTATCAGTCTGAAAGAAGCCACGGAGCTTGTGGCTCGCTACGTGGTCGGAGAAATGCTGCCGTTGTCTACGGTGGAGTCTAAATAGGTGGTGTAGGACTCGCTGACAGACATATTTCAGACTCAGGACTTGCATTATGCCTGGTATACGCTACACGCTGGTACTCACCAATTATCCCCGGTCGTCTTTCACGGCGTGTGTGATGTCATCGGGTATTTCTTGTCCTGTTTTTATTACTTTCACTATTTGAGTCACTGTGTGTGTTCATGTGCCAGCCGACATGTTGTTGTAGTCACCTAAAAGCATCAGCAGATGGCAGGAGCTACATTTGAAGCACCATATGTAAACTATCAAGTTACTGTATCTTCCACAGGAAGTTCTGACAAATGTTTCAGAATTAAAGTCTATTTAGAAAATGGAGGAATTCTCTAGCCGAGGTTATAAGTGGCTTTTAATTTGAAATAAGTGTTGAGTTTGAAATGACGGTGCGATGTGTTAACTTTACAAAGACAACGGAGCGGATAAAAAGTAAATACATAAACACACAGAGGGATTAATAAATAACGGACCATCTATAATGTAGTCTGTTTCAAATGAAGCTGGGAGCCTCTGCAGTTGTGGTGAGTAAAAGCCCCGCCGGTATTTGTTAATGTTATTACTTTATGTCCGACCGTGAGGATGTAGCATTGTTTGCTAGCTTGATGCTAATGACAGTAACGTTAACTCAGCGGGTTGACAAAGTGCCTCTGCTGTTTCACACCATCATTTCCCCCTTTTACTCTGTGTGGTAACATCCCTAGAGGAAATATTAAAAATGCTGGGGTGTTGTTGTCATACAGTTGTCTACGGCAGCAGATGGTTCTGTGTTTCTACTGGTCAAAGTGACGGCTGTGATGGGAGAATTGGATCTCAGTGAAGGGCAAGTGGTCCATAACTTTCATTTTGGAGACAAAAAATGTAGGCTTAGCGCCCTGTGGTCCATTGTCCAATAGGAAATGTAGAATACTCAAAAGTACTTGAGTTACTTTTCTCAGGGAGTAACGTTGGAAGTACTTTGAAAGTAAATGAGTTACTTTACTCAGGAAGTAATGCAGTAAAGTAACTGGTTACTTTTTTAGAAAGTAACACAGTAACATACTTTGATTACTTTTAAAGTAACCCTTACCCAACACTGAATATGACACAGTTATGCCACAGATAAAAGAGGAATAAGAATCACAAGAGTGAATACTGGTCAAATCATGTAGCTGTAATGACATAGTGCATTTATTTTGAAAGAGGAAAAAAAAAGTGAAAACACAGCGGTATTTTAAAAACAGACAATGCATGTAACACGCTGAAGGTGACACGACTTCCCAGAGTGTCAGCAACCAACACACTGTACTGTACTGTACTGTATATATATATATATATACATATATATATGTATATATATATATATACATATATATGTGTGTGTATATATATATATATATATATATATACATACATGTATTTATACTTACATGTAAGGAATAATGTATAATGAGCCAGTGAATACTGGCACACATATACATACACACACATTTTTTTACCCAATACAAAGCTTTTTGCAGGTTACCTGTCAGACACCTGACCCTGTGCAGTACTCTGCTTTGAACACCACACAACTTGTTTTATATAGTTATGTATGAACACGACATTGCACAATCTAAAATTAAATTCTGATAAAAAATAACCATCACTTTTGTATTCTGTACTCACATTGTCCTCCCTAATACAGGACTCATAGCCTGGAATGAGAACATGTCTTATCTCAAGCCAAGGTAGGTGATGGATCAGAGTGAAAGGCAGTCATGAAATCATTCAGTCAGCTGGTATATTATTGTGATTATAGATTTGCTGCTTATGACCTGGGTTCATTTCCCCCAAACTTTGTTACTTTGTTATAGTGGTTTAGATTAATGTTGGAACCACTGTGGTAATGTGGTGTGGTTGATTTAACACTGTATTCTTGGAGGAGTAGATTTCTGAATATAGGAATGAGATGACAGCTCATCCTTCGAGTGGGGTTCTGACATCCTCATCTTTAAAAGCCATTCTGAATCCAACATTATAATTTCACTTTTCCAGCGTTAATACAGGCTCAAGTCATTAGCATTCATTTTATGACTTGGGTTGAGCTCCCACTGATTGTTTTTTTCCCCTCAATCATCTGGAGGGGGGGGGGGGGCGTGGACCGGGGCCTCAGGGGCCAACTCTGGAGGAAAATGAAAAATGGAATGGTAATTAAGTGTTAGATGGAGGTAGCGCAGGGCGGTGAGAAAATGAGGAAGTGAAGCATCAGGTTTGGAAAGGGGCTGAAACGGCCTGGCACTGCAGGAACTCTGCAGGCACAGTGGAGTCATTGTTTCACTGGTGACAGATCTCAGGAAGGCCCGGCTAATTTATTTCAGGACCCTTGTTACTCACTCAGACCCTCGCAGGTGTTGCGCTATTAAAAATGAGAAGCTTTTAACTCTGCTGGGCATACTGCAAGCTTATCCAGTGTGCAGGGAGAAACTTAAGGGAAGTTGACTGCAGTACCTAACTAATGATTCAGCTCAAAGTTGTGCGGGTGTTGGAGTGCACTGTCAGAGTAACGTACAGTAAAAGCACAGGTTAAAGCAAGTATTCAAATAATGGCAGTCTCAAATGACAGTCATCCAAAACTGTCCACTTGTGGTTACATTAATGTACTGCCACTACCACCACTACGATTACTATGTTAAACAACTCAAAATATACTGCTAACCACATTTTATCTTTTATTAACATAAGAAAAAATGATTTTGAAAAATGTGTTCAGTAAACATATTTTTAAAGTTGCAAAATGTTAATACTGAACCCCTCGGTTTGTTTTCCCCATAATATTGGTTATTTCCAGTGAAGTGCTGTCATGGTAGGGAAAGTAAGCAGCCTATCCTGTCTCCGATATAAATCACATTTTATAAACCAATAATATTTAATGTAAGAAATTTTAATTTGTAATATTACTATTTATTTTGATTTCTTTCATTTGCATATTAATTCAGTAGTGCAGATGTTACGATGAGAAATGTAGCAGTTGTGCATTGAGTGCAGAAAGCCAGTGTTTTTAGTCCCTTTTCACTGTGAATGAAAGCCAAAAAAGCATATTGTGCATGAGCGCTTTGATTCTGTATTCCATAACATTTATGTCAAAAAGCAAAAATCTTCTGTACCTTCTTTATTTAGTCTTTTCACTTATTTAAATCACCTCGTCCATTTGTTTCGGAGAGGAAGAGACCTCAGATAATTTGGTTCCTAGTAAAAAAAACCTGAACATTGAAGACTTAAGGAATTCTAAGGAGTAGTTTCAGCTGGTTGCAATCTGCAGTCGTCACTTCTAGCTGCTACGATATCCTCTTACATTTTTCACAATGGACCTTTGAAATACATCTACATCTGCAATCCTGTTGCCCAAAGCATCACTGAAGGTGTCTTTTCAACCAGCTGTTTTATGCACATTCTCAATTTGCACTTAAAAACTTGAGTGGAACCCTGTAAATTTGAAAATAAATAAATAAATAAATAGGGCACACTTTTTATGCTTAGCTTAAGTGGAAAAATTGTAACAATTAAAGCAAATTGCAAGAAAGAAATAGAAACAGATTTGGTGAAATAATCGTGATGTACATAAAGCAAGATTCTGCTGCACTGAAGAGACAAAAAATGTCAAAAAAAACCAAAAGCATCAGATCTGTGTGAAATGATAAAAAAAACTGTAACCTGCCTCACATTAATATACAAAAGAAATAAACCCCAAATTTCCATCACCTTTTTATATTGTTTCATTTTGTTTGACATTTGACTGGTGCTCTTGTAATTAAATTCAGCACCTACTGCTTATCTTGACAAGCCACTCCTAATGCAGAGAATACTATACTCTTTTGCAGATTTTCTGAAATGTGGGTTTAAATTTGAGTTCCAATGGATGGAAATCTGGCTTGAGACAGAGGATGCATCTGCAAGTGACCTTTTTTGCCTCCATCTCTGGGCTTTTGGGTTCAACTGGCAACACTAAGCAGAGAAGGGGGGCTAACTAAGTCAGTGCAGATGGGAAAGGCACAAACTTTGGCAAGCAGCGAGGCTTCTTTTCTGAACTCTCCCTGACATGGCTGGTGGGGATACACTGTGTGGCATTGTGCCTTCAATTCACCAGTAAGACAGCCTCTGAAAGTATGTACTCCGCTGGGTTGGAATCATCGTCTGTTATTTATTATTGAGATGCAGGAAACAAGCTGACCACCTAAATTTACAGACATAGACAAGATTTGACTGGACTGGGCTGCAAAGTTTAGATAAATGGTAAAATATTTTCATGGCAGTTGATCCACAGTAAATCACCTAAACATATGGGAGAGCTCTCTGGCTCTGACAGTGCACATACTGTGGGGAAAGATCTGTTAATTCCCAGTCAAGGCAAGTCAATGTTTATTTATATAGCACAAATCATGACAAAAGTTACCTCAGAACACTTTTCATATAGAGCAGGTCTAGACTAGAGACCCAACAATTTAAATGAATCCTCACCAAGAGCAAGCACATTGTGCAGCAGTAGCAAGCAAAAATTTGAACAGGCAGAAACCTCGAGCAGAACCAAGATGGTGGGCGGCCATCTGCCCATTGAATGCCTTTTGTTGTTCCATTGATTGATGGCTGTTTTGCTTGTTAAAAGGTTAGTTCAGGAATTTTTGAAGTGGCCTGTATGAGGTTTTCATCTATAGTCAGTGTATTTCCTTCTGTAGATGATGGTCGGCCCGCCCCTAGTTTAGAATAGCAGGCAGGAGTCCCACCAGTGAAGCTCAGCATTACATTGCTGTGGATGGGGGTTGGCGTCAAAAGCGACATTAAAGGAGGCCCACCTAAATTAAAATAAATATCAGTCTAAGTGTGTGTGTCTAAGATGCTGTATTGAGGATCTTTCACAGTTTTACCTCACCATCAGCGAGCCCTTTTATTTGGTACTACATTTTCTCAACCACAAAACTTCCCTATTACTGTGCAGCTGCTGCTGCACACTGTATTACTCTGTTACAGTTATGTACAACAATATAAAATGTTATAGACTACAGTTATCACAGTACCAGTGGCTGCAGATTGTGTGATTCCAGCAAACAGCGAAAAAATATGTTGAAAAGGTAAACATAGCCCATGAAGCTTTGGTTGTCGAATAACCAATCATAATCAAAGACTTACTTTGGAGACAACTTGTCATTAGGCCCTTCTGGTCTGGGACTTTTTTTCAATTTATCTTCAGAAAATTGAAGGAACACCAGCAGTAACGTTCTGGACCCACCCACAATAAGGGACATACTTTGGACCTGGTCATATCAAAAGGATGTAATATTACTGTACCCTCTGTCATGGATGTTGGTATCTCAGATCACTGTTGCATTTTCTTTGATGTGTCTGCTTTTCCTATACAACAAATGAGCACTCGAACAATCAAAAAATGTATCATTGATAATAATACAATTGAAACCTTTAAAAAAACTGAATCCTGATTGGCTCATCTGTCTCTGGGGGCGGGTCTTACATGCACACCAAAGTTTGATTGACACATTTTGGACTAGTTGTTTGGGAGAAATTTAAAAAAAAACGTCACTTGACAAGGGTGTCCGAAATACCATGTGTGCTCACGGTGATCCGGACAGTTAGACATTTTGGCTGACGGTAATCCGGACAGGTAAGGAGGAGGTTATTCTAACACTATTACAGCACACATTTTAGTAAATATCAGATACTTAATGCATGATATTTATGAATAACTATCACATATTGTATATTTATCATCTCTAAGCATTACATTTTCTGATATGAAGCGCGTCAGAGTCTAAAATGGTGGTAAACGGTGGTGACGTTAATTAACTAAGTTGATGCACGTGTCAGAATTAAAATTGATGTTGGTAACAAGGTTAGCAAGGTTAACATTATATAGCTAGAGATACTGCTATTGTAAAACCAAGTGCATGATTAATAAACACAACTCTGGTAAATTTGAGGAATTATAAGTTTAATTTGAAACAATTAACTCCCTCCCTCCCTCACTAACGTTAAGTTAACGTTAATGTTTCATAACTGACATAGGCCTAACTTATTTACATAATGCTAGATATATATACACATAATATAATAGATCATAGATATAATAGATATAATAAAATGACATGCTGTAATTTTTTTGTTTGTAACTAATTTATAGTGTGTGAACCGAACATTGGAGGCTGCAAGAAATCAAACAAAACAAGAAAAAACAAGCAGGTAATAACAGGTAACATTAACTGGTAACCATAATAATTCTTAAACATGTAATTTTGTATTTGTATGTGAACTATTTACAGTGAACTATTTACAGTAGTGTGTGTGTGTGTGTGTGTGTGTGCGTGTGCGTGTGCGTGTTCTATGCAGTGACACAACATTTGTGACATAGCCACTCTCCCTCCGGGACAGCGTCTTCATCGACACAAGCCAGGTGAAACCACAGCTCACAGAGTTCACACTGGAGCCAGTCATCAACTTCAGCCTCTGACTCTGGTGTTGTTTTCCTGCAGATCGCGCAGTGACTGCTGTCGTTTGCTGCAGGGATGACATTTTTTGGATCCCTCCTGGCCTTCTTCTCTCCCCTCTTTTTTTCTAATTCCTCCTTTCTCTTTCTTTTCTGTTCATTTTTCTCCCTCTCTTCAGCTTCCAATCTATCCAAATGTGCAACGTAGTCATCACTCGTGATAACATGAGCCTGCAGTGGGACCCGGCGGAGTACCCCTCCTGGTTTGTCCCCAAATGTGGGCGTCGTTAGGATTTCAGCAAGTGAGTGCGGAATGAGGCCAGCTTCAACAAGGTAATTTCTGTTGGACCTGTTGCATGTTGGACATTTAACATTACACTGTGTTTCCTCTGAAGGTGGCAATGAGGAGGTTGGGATGGTGGACGAGGAGGTGGGCATGGCGGAGGAGGCCACTGCAGGAGCCTCAGGAGCAGTGGAGGAGGCAGTGGGCACAGCAGCTTGACTGGACACGAGCTTTACGATCTGGAGAGAAATTGATCAGGTTGAAACCAAGGGTTCCTAACATTAAATTAAATTAAGTTGCATAAGAATTGATAGGAATCATTATACAAAATAAAATAAAAAACCTAACCTGTGACATGTCCACTGCCTCTCTTGACAGAGGATGGATGCCAGCCTTCCTGAAGCCAGCCATGATGTTGTCTGGGGTGACAGCCTTCTCATAGGCATGCTTCAGCACTGAGGAGAAGTGCTTTTTCCCCACCACCATGTCCCCCCTCACCAAGCCCATCCGGCTGGCCAGAGTGCTGAACACCGTTTTGAGCAGATGACAACTGCCTTGCTGAGGAAGCTGAAGGTAAAGGTGATGGACTGGCCAAGTATGTATGCAGCCCTAAACTCACCTGTGCACCTGTGGGCCATCCTCAAGCTGAAGGTGGAGGAGCGCAAGGTGTCTTCACATCCATCTGCTCCATGATGTCATCATGGAGGAGTGGGAGAGGAATCCTGAAGCAACCTGTGAGCTCTGGTGAATTCCATGCCCAAAAGGGTTAAGGCAGTGCTAGATAATAATGGTTGGCACACAAAATATTGACACTTTAGGCACAATTTGGACATGTTCACTGTGGGGTGTACTCACTTATGTTGCCAGCTGTTTAGATGTTGATGGCTGTGTTTTGAGTCATTTTCAGAGGAAGGTAAATCTATACTACTATACAAGCTGTACACTGACTACTTTAAGTTAAAGTTATATCAAAGTGTCATTTCTATAGTGTTGTCCCATGACAAGATATAAGATAATGAAATATTTGCAAAAATGGGAGGGGTGTACTCACTTAGGTGAGACACTGTAACGTTAGTTGTTAGTTCCTGTTCACTTTAAGTTAATTCTACAAGTTAATCAATCATTTTATTTTATGTTATTGTTGTTAACTGTAAGTTAGTTAATTAAGTTAGTTGTTAGTTCATGTTCACTTTAATTTAATTGTTCAAGTTAATAAAATGTGTTGTTTGAAATGTAACCTCAGACTCTTTTTTTAATAACATAACGTTAAGTTAACATTAACATTATTTTATGTTTTTATGTTATGTTTAACGTTAATGTTAACAGACTTTCATGGCAAATACTGGACCAATTATGTGTTGTTGGTAACGCTGAAAAGGTTATGGCTTGAAAAGTTAAAGTTACAAATGTATGCTGTCCCTAACCAGATACACAGATGTGTTTTAAAATAACTTTAAATGTCTGAAAACCCAAAGAAACAGCCCAGGAAAGCTTTCAAAGCCTTTGGAGCTGGTCTCGCTGGTCCTCCCCAACCTCCGCGATGTTCAGAAGAAGGAAAAAGGCAAAACGAGAGAGACAAACGCAGAAATAAAGCCTGTTTCACGCAGAGCACACAAAGCGTGGACCTCCGCCGATGAACCCATTCATTGTGTATGTGTTACCGCAGCGCAAGAGCGCACTGCTCTGCCGCAGAGCTGTCTATATTGTAATGAATCACCCACGAGCAGGAGACCAGAGTAGCATTCGGGAAAAAGGCCCGTTTATTTGTGCACTCCAAAAACTCCGATAACACTCCAGGGGGTAACAGTAACGGTAAAAGTGTCCGTCCCAAACTCTGACTCTTCTAGCGTAACGTTAGCACACACACTTTACACACACATACTCACTTACAGTACCCAGTGGGGCAGCCCTCCCCTCTCTGCTCCACCAATCTCCAGCCCACACACTGACTGACAGCCGACTCCACTCATACCACACTCATCACTGCCCCAGGGTCGCTACAGTATATTTGTTCATAGCAAATAAAACAACAAAAATTATTGGGTGGTAAATAGGTGTGTCATTTAGCTTTGTGCGGTGCGGGAGCGTCACTCATATTGCTGACGTCATCAAACGGCGCATGCCAACTGTTATTGTTGCAGTACTCGGAAAAACACGGTGGATGGTGCAAATGGACAAAACTCCACAGGGCAGCTTTAAAACACATCTTATGACTTGTTTCTCATGACCATATGATCTTTTAAACCTCATCACAGCATTTTAATCTTGTTACAGACCATGAAATTGCAGTCTTTTTTAAACTTATCAGATTATTAATGTATCATCATTTAACCTGTCACAAAAACATAGAAAAACAAAAATCTCCCTGGAGAAATGGAGTGTCTGTTCTGCAGTCTAAGAGAAAGTGTCGCCAGGCAGAACGACAATGGAGAAAAACAAAACTTCAGGTTCACTATGAAATCTACAAGGACAGACTAAATGACTACAACAAAGAAATTAAACAGGCCAGACAATCCTTCTTTTCTATAATCATTAATGAAAATATCAATAATACTAAAGTGCTCTTTTCTACTGTTGATCGACTTGTAAATCCACCATCTTCAACCCTATTAGTGATGCTGTCCACTGAAAAATGTGAAAAATTTGCCACATTCTTCAATAACAAAATTATTGCCATCAGGCGAAACATTAGTGCCTCAAGATCTAGAAATGACCCTACACTCCAGTTCTCCAGATATATTATCTGTGCTATGTCTCACTTTGACATTGTAGATTTAGAAAAACTAGACAGTATAGATGGGCATCTCAGGTCCTCCACCAGCTGTTTGGATCCCATCCCTACCACATTTTTTAAAACTGTTTTTAACTGCTTAGCACCTGATGTTTTAGAAATTATTAACTACTCTCTTCAGTCTGGCATTTTTCCTGCAGCACTTAAAATAGCTGTCATTAAACCGCTTCTGAAGAGTAACCCTGATGCAACAGTTATTGCTAACTATAGGCCCATTTCCAACTTACCATTCCTCACCAAAGTACTTGAAAAAGACAGTCTTTTCTCAGTTTAATGAGTATCTAACATCACATAGCCTTCTAAACATCTATCAATCCGGTTTTTGATCTCACCATAGCACAGAAATGATACTTATTAAAGTTGTAAACGATCTGCAGATAAACACAGACTCCAATAAACTATCTGTTCTTGTTCTCCTGGATCTCAGCGCAGCTTTCGATACTGTTGATCATAATATTCTAATAGGGAGGTTAGAAAAATGGGTCGGCCTATCTGGCTCGGTTCTAAATTGGTTCAGAACCTCCCTACAGGAAAGGCTTTGTATCCATTGGTGAATTTGCCTCAGACAGAGTGGGTATTACATGTGGAGTACCCCAAGGTTCAATTCTTGGACCACTATTCAACCTCTATATGCTCCCACTCACACGTTATACAGAAACACAACATAAATTACCATAATTATGCAGATGATTCACAACACTACATAGCCTTATCTCCTGATGACGTAGATCCCATACATTCCCTAACTCAGTGTATTGAAGACATTAATCTATGGATGTCAGAGAATTTCTTACAACTGAACAAAACAGAAATACTAATCTTTGGTGCAAAGGCTCAGAGACAGAATTGCAGCTCATCTCAATTCTCTGTCTCTGAAGAGCAAAAGTGAAACTAGAAATCTGGGTGTGATCATAGACAGTGATCTAAATTTTAAGAGCCACATCAATCATCTCACAAGATCGGCCTTTTACCATCTAAAATACATCTCCAAACTAAGGGGATTTCTATCAAAATCAGACTCAGAGAAATTAATCCATGCTTTTCCAGTTACTACAGTTAATTCAAAATGCAGCTGCACGCATTCTCACTGGAACTAAAAAGTCTGAACACATTACAGCTGTTCATAGATCCCTGCATTGGCTACCTGTCAAAACCAGAATTGATTTTAAAATTTAATAATAGTATACAAAGCTCTAAATGGCCTTGCACCTCAGTACATAAAAGACATGCTGATTGGATACAGAACAGCAAGAACTCTCAGGTCCACAGGCAGTGGTCTTTTAACCATCCCACGTGCTAACTCTAAAGCAGGAGATGCTGCCTTCTGCACTTATGCCCCAAGAAGATGGAATACTCTGCCTGAAGTCCAGAGAAAGGCCCCCACACTGAACACCTTTAAAAGCAGGTTAAAAACCTTACTTTTTAAAACCGCTTATGGTTAAATTCCTTGTGTGTGTGTGTGTGTGTGTGTGTGTGTGTGTGTGTGCGCGCGCGCGCGTGTGCATATTTCTCTTCTGCACTTGCACTTTTATGACTTTGTTGTGATTGTACTGTAATTTTATGTAAAGCATATTGTCTTGCCTTGTGTATGAAATGTGCTATATAAATAAAGATTGACTTGACTTGACAAACACAGATGTACACACACCATATTTGGACCATCAACCAAATAAATGGCTTCTTTACTGATTACAGTCAGTGCAGCTTTACTTGTGAAAATAAGCAGAGAGGCACAACCACAGTGAATAATTCATCACGCTGTTAGCCGGAAAAACACAGTGTCACTGCTATTTGATTTGATTAGATTTGATTAGATTTGGTAGAATTATATTGATGCCCGTGGGGCAAATGGGCTGCCACAGAAGCTAATAGAAAAAGGATAGAGCAGAGGAAACAGGATATAAATAAGAAAAGAGGAGATGAGGGTTAAAGGATTCTAAGCAGCAAAAGCAGCAGCATGTGTATTGTGTATGGTATTTATGTAATACCTGTATTTAAATTCAAAAGATTATTCAACACAACAGAGGCTTCTTTGAATGCTTTTTCTAGACTCTTAGCTTTTTTTAGAAAAAGTACTCTCCTACTTTATTGATTAAGATAGGATACACCTTTATTGATCCCACAATTGAGAAATTCCAGTGATTGGTTGAATACAAGCCAATGCAGCATTGGCAACCACTATTTTGAAAAATCTGTTAGCTGTGTAAACAACACAAAACACAAAGAACTTGTAACAAATAAAAAGTGAAGAGAAAACAAAGACAAATGTACCAACACTGATGTCCAGGCTTTAGTGATCATTTATGAGATAGGTGAAATACATCACAATTTTGACTCCTCAAAGTGAAGTATAAGAATCTTTGACAGCATGTTGCTACACCAACCCTCGATCAGCTTATATTACTTTCAGTGTTTCTACTGGCGATGCCACTGTAAACAGACATTGAGATCTTGAAGATACGTAGTTCTTGGGAGAGCTAGAATGGTTTGTTATCACATCAAGTCTGCAAGGGTGCTGGTGAATGAAAAGAATCCACATTGACAATTTGTGTGTAATCTCTGTCAATGGGGCTAGATGGCACCAGTGGAGCTAGATGAAAGTTAAGCAATCACAGAAGTGATTACAATTCATTGTGAGGGGAAGATGAATGTCTGTAAAAAATATTATGACAATACATACAGTAGTTGTTGGGAGTTTTCTGTTAGGACCAAAGTGGTAGACCAACTGTCCAACATTACATTGCCATCCTAGTGCTACTAATGTTACAAAAGAGATAATTAACTTTTCAAGTTTCACTTCATGTTAGAGGTATTCCGTGTGCACAAATGTTTGGGGATTTTTTTGGCTTCCAAGCACATCCTGAATGCTTTGTGTTAAGGTGTCTCTGGAGCTTCAGTGGTTATAGCACCTCATTTGACAGACAGGATTCCAAATTTAATGTAATGGTCATATTTCCTCACCACATGCTTTGGAGCTTCTGCTAGTGCAGGGTTGTCTCCCTCATCGTTTCTCTGTTTCAAAATCCAATCCATTTCATGTCACTGTAACATTAGCCACGTAACAGTAGCATAACACATTTGTCCTTACCTTACCTTTCCTTTTAATTTGTCTTTTTTCTGATTTACATTATGTCTGGAGCATATTTAGATTTAAATGTAACTAGCTTTGTAAATTACCAAAAAACCTGAATGTTTAATTTTAACTAACCAACTGGCAGTATCTTTGCAGCCCACTAGATGGCACTCTGGGGCCTACCCTGGATTGGCCCTCAATATTTTGTGTCAGCAAGCCTGGATCCAGCCGTAATTCAATGTAAACAACAATAAAAAATAACTGTAATATAAGTAGCACCAAGTCAAAACTTGCATTATACAATGAGGTTTAAGAACTGTAAAATAATAGAAAAATATGCTCCACTTTGTCTTCTTTATGGATTTCCTTAGGAGTAAAGCTTAGCCACCTGCTGTTTTCATTGTGGAGAAAAAGAGCTTTGATTGAACAAAGAGGGTAATCGGGTGGATAAAAGCAGCTTCTCTACAGAACAAAATGCTTTCTAAACCTGTCTTTTCAAACACCTACTGTTGTAACCAAATCTTTATTTTCCTGTTTTTAAAAACCCTGGGAGCTTTTTTTTTTTCATTTTCATTTATCCATACATTTACTCTCTTTTTTTCATAAAAAAGAATAAAACACTATTATCTATCTTTCCATTAGTCTACTCTTCTCCTTCTTCAGCATCCCTCCATGGAGATCAGCCTCTGCCCTCCCCTCCACTCACAGCAGATTGCTTTCCTTTGTTGAGAGCCCCTCAGGTCCAAGCCAATGTCTGAAGTGAAGATGAATGGAAGGAAAGCAAAGGAAGGGGGAATAAAATATTGACAAAGTGAGAAAAATGAGAGACCCTCTGAGTCATAAAATGTGGCAAGCCTGGACAAGAGAAACAGTGGAGTTTCTATGTGATGTAGGAACCATACAAGATTCTCCTCTCTATATCTTCCTTCCACTTCCTTATTCTGGGAACTTCCACAGTAAGTCAGGCCTTCAGGGGCCCTAAAGGCCCCAGGTTCACTGCAGTTACTTTGTGGTATCTTTAGTACTTGCAGATTTGTTTGGGAATATGCACCACTTAAATGGTGAGGGGCTTATGGAGGCTGCTATGAATAAATGAATAATGAATAAATGAATGACTTTATTTCGAACCAAAGTTTTAAACAATGTTGTGATAACAAAAAAACAAAACAAAACAGAAATGTTCGAAAAGGAGTAGGTAGAAGTAAAACGTATATGTCCCTACCCCTCTTTCACTTTTCTTCTCTTAACTTAAATTCTTTGCACCAATTTTTACATATATTTCCTCTATTAACTTCAATTATTTGGCACAATTTCTTACATGAATATAGTTAGTACATACAACATTTAACCAATTTTTATAACCTAATTTTACAATTATATTACATTCCTAAATTATTTGCAATACACCTGGTGACACTAAATAAATACAAATTTCCCTGCTCTCCAGCTCTTCCTCTTCCCAGTACCTGTCAAGGGTTTGTTTTTGTACAGTTTTATAAAAATGGTTTACATTTGTACTTTCTTTAAGCTCATCTGCCAACCTGTTCCACAAATCCACCCCACACACTGAAAAGACTTTTTTTAGTTGTATGAACACACAGTTTTTTAAAGTTATGTTTTCCTCTCAGTTATAATCCCCCTCCCTGTCACAAAGCAGGCTCGTTTCCTCTCTGACACGCCACATACCTGTGTGCCGCCACGGCTCGCTTGTCCAGGTACTACTGGGCAGTCATGACGCCAATAAAAGAGGAAATTAGGCTACTGGACCTGGAGTCGAACTTCTCTGTCGCCAGTAAGCCGTTATCTTGCGCTGCGGAGCTGGCTAGTCACAAATGCAAGTGTGGAAAACAAATCACTGCCGACAAGTAAAAAAAAAAAAATAATAATTTTCACTGCTCAAAGATACTCACATGTCTGGAAAACAAACCACTACAGCAGCATATTAAGTGCCAGGTGGCCAGCACGCGCCGTTAATGACACTCACCCTCTTGCGATTGGACTTTGAACTTATCTATCCCACAGTAGTGGTATGTGAGGCACCGTAGTACTACGGTACTCCACCCTGCAACACTAGTGACATCAGCCAATACTGTATGTAGTTTTTAGATGTGAAAAGTTCTAGACCCATGCAGATTAGTTCCGGAACGCACCAGGGACTTTTCTGAAAATATCCTGGTATGCGTTCCAGTACGTTCCGGCTCAAATTAAGCACTGGTGACCTCCTTCAAAAGATGCTGCAAATTTTCCCCAGAGCAAAGAACTTGGTGTTGTCAGCAAATAAAACAAATTTAAATTTTTGTGAAACCATAAATATATCATTTAAATACAAGATAAACAGTTTTGGCCCTAAAACAGATCCCTGCGGAACCCCAACTGTTGTCAAGGCATGTTGACATGCGATTGCCTATTTGTACAAAACTGTCTCTTTCTCATGTAACTTTTCACCCACTCTAACACAACCCCTCTTACCCCATATCTTTCCATTTTCCTAAACAATATGTCATGGTCCAAGGTGTCAAATGCTTTTATTTTTTGAAATCAATAAAGACTCCTACTGTTTACTATCCATAAAACCAGTAATTTCTTCTACTAAATCCAGCAGTGCCATTGATGTAGATCTATCAGCTCTCAAACTGTACTGACTGCCTGACAATAAATTATGTTTTCAATGAAATCATCTTCCCTTTTAACAAACAGTTTTTCCAGTATTTCAGAGAATTAACAGTAATGACACAGGCCTATAGTTATTGAATTGCTGTTTGTCCTCTTTTGTACCAGTTGTGAATGATAAATTGCAGATGTAGGTTAGTAGGCTTACAATACTATGGATGACTTTCTTGATTCACATCAAATATTAGTCAAAGGCTTTTTGCTTGTTGACAAGGGTTCAATGCCAGTGCTTTCAGTTTCGGAATGAGTTTCTCTGTGAGCTTCAGGAACAATAACCAAGACTTCAGTTTTGTCCTGGTTGAGCTGTAGAAAATCCTCTGCCATCCACTGCTTGATATCTAAAATACAATTAAAAAGGGCATAGATTGGCCCTGGGTCATTAGGAGTGTGATGACAGTACCAAGTGGCAACATGTAGAGGTTAAAAAGTGTGGGACCTAAAATTGAACCTTAAGGAACACGACAATTTATTTTATAGCATTTTGATGAAAATTCCTCCATGCTTACAAAAGATTCTCTATCGGTGAGATATGATTTAAACCAATTAAAAACAGTTCCAGAGAGGCCAATAAGATGATGAAGTCTATCTAAAAGAATTGAGTGATCCACTGTGTCAAAGGCTGCGCTCTAGTCAAGTAGTACTAACACAGAAAGTTTTTGATTATTCATGTTAGTCCTTATGTTGTTCACAACTTTGACAAGTGCAGTCTCAGTGCTATGATTGGATCAAAAACCAGATTGGTATTTTTCAAAAATGTTCTTGAAATTCATAAAATCATTTAACTGATTAAAAACAAGTTTCTCAAAAATTTTACTTAAAAATGGCAGGTTGGACACTGGTCTGTAGTTATCAAGAAGTGCTGCATCGAAGTTGTTTCTCTTCAGAAGGGGTTTAACCATGGCAGTTTTGAGAGCTGTAGGGAAAATACCCATCTGAAGGGAATAATTAACAATGTGAAGTAAATCTTCATTTAAAACACTATAAACAGCTTTAAAAAAGGATGTGAGAATGGGATCTAAAAAGAAGGTTGCAGCTTTTATTTGAGACATAACTTTGCTAAGCATCTCAGCATCAACCAGGACAAACTTCTCTAGTGTTTCCTCACATACGAACAAAGGTTCTGGAGTAATACAATTCATAGGTTGACAATTATGTATATTTGATCTATCTATCCATGGTGGTGTCGAATTGGAAGTACTTGTTTTCAGTTTTAATGGGGCTACTGTGGCAAGGGTTGACTTTAATTCTACTGTTAAAACTATCTACAATAAAATCACAAGAGGAGGATAAAATGTCTGCAGGTGTTGTTACGTAAAAGATGAATAAAATTTGCAGCCACTTCAGTAGTAAGATAGCGTTTCCTCACAGTTCGCTCTGGAATATCCTGTTGTATAAAACCATTTATACTAAAAAACACACAGAAGTGGTCAGAAATGCCTACATGCACAACTGAGGAAATATTAGCAGTCAGGCCATAAGTTATTACTGGATCTAAAGTGTGGCCTCTGTTGCGAGTAGGCAGTGTAACATGTTGGATAAAATTTATACAGAGTGGGTAAAATTGTAGTTTGGTGGTGAGGCTTCACTGAGGGTTGCTGGTCCATCTGTATTAAGCCATGTCTCAGTTAAAAACATGCAATCAATATTGTTACCTAAAATCAAGTCATTAATAATAAAAGTCCTGTTTAAAAGAGATCTGACGTTAAAAAGTGCCATATTCAAAGTCACTGGTAAAATTCTCTTCTGAGGTGCAGGTGTATATAAAACTCTGAGGTTATTAAAATTCACACAGTTGGTTCATTTGCTGTTATGCCTGGAGGTGACCATGACAGGAATTGTGTATATGGCAGGACTTTCTGTGGAGTGTTTTTTTGACAGTCAGTGGGTATGCGATGTTTTACAGGAGAGCAAAGTCAGTTCAGTGTTTGTAGATCAGTGCCGTGAGCCTTCTTGAGAGGGGTGGAGGCGATCTGATTTAAAAAGGTGAGGTCTGTTAAAAAACGCAGTAAAATTGTCCGCAAAGGGGATGTCTCTGTTCCTGCAGAAACCTTTCAGCCAGATGTGTAATTGGCGTATGCCGCTGAATTTAACATCACCAAAACGTAGGGGAGGGACAGGTCCAGAGATGATTACCTGCTTCCCGGTGTCCAGCAGACTGTCCATGAGGAGCCTGAAGTCCTCTTTGAGCAGCTTGGACTGTTGGCTTTTTATGTCATTTATCCCTGCCTCGACAACAACTGCAGAGGTGGTGTTGTGCTGTTGGATCAGTTGGAGAGCGGTTGGTGTTAAATCTTTAACCCGGGCCCCTGGACAGTAGACAGTCTGGCCACCGCGTACTGTCACGTGTCGCATGTCGCATATTGATGTGCCAACCACAAGCACAGAGGGTGGCTGCCGTGCGGTGGAATCGCTGGCATCCTGCGATGCGGGAGTGAAACAACACCAGAATACGGAAGAGATGCACAGGGATCAAAAAGACAGCTTCCACTGAAAACTTTTACTGTAGTTTTATGCAACAAAACAAAAAAAACAAACACAAAAAACACCCACACAATGCTGTGCGAGCAGGACCGATTTGTGACACACGATCAGTATAGCTTACTCGTTATGCTGTGTTCCCACCAAACGCGATGAACGCGATTTAATCGCTCGTAACGCGAGCATCGTGCCGCCCGTAACGCCCGAATTTCGACGCCTGACCATTTTGTTAATTCACGTCATCGCGTCATTCGCGCGAGTAGCAGGAAAGCCGGCGGCTGTGCTAACTGGAGCTAAGCTAGTGCTAACGTTCATAATACAACCATTCTGCAAACTAATTAAAGACACTTATTTACAGAACTTACCAAGTAGACCAGTCTCCTCGGCGTCTTTCACCCAAGCCTGCTCCTTTTTGTTGCGGTCTCTGTAGAGTAGACACGTAGTATCATATAGCGCCGGGTAGCCACTGACGACCATGGCTGAGATAACCACCATCACCGCTTTGTACCTGCTCTGGAAGTCCCAAATGCGTCGGAGGACCAAACGCCGTCGTTTTTGGGTTCACACTATCCTGCAGAAGCACATCCAGCTCGGCGAGTTTCACCACCTCCTCCATGCGCAGACGGGCGAGCAGTTGTGAAGCACCTACACCATCCAAGGGTTAACCCCCCAGTGCAGCAAAAAGACTGTGGTTGACCTACAGACATGATAGTGTAAGTAAATTATCTTGAAAGATACATTATGTTTTAATTACAGATATCATTATGTCACACAAAACAGTGAGTTTTATAAACATAACAGTACCTCATTGACAAATTCACGACCTTGGTCTGTGATAATCCAGTCAACCAGCCCAAAGGGGGTGTAGCGCAGTTGCAGCTGTCTTCATTGTTTCATGACGCTGATGTAGTGCTATTAAGTCATCTATATGTTATGAAACAATCATTTCATGAATGGAGAATAAGTTAAGAGTTGTGATCTGGTTCATATGTGTTTGATGTGTTTATGGCAATAAGAATGATCATTATTGTTAAAAATTAGGGTACAGAGTTATTCACTACCATTATTGTTACGCTAGTAAATCACCAGCAGGTGGCAGTGTCGCTACGCGAGCAGAGTGTAAACACAGGGAGTTTCCGGGAAGTCTCACGGTAACAAGTGGCATCATGGGAATCTCTGGCTGCATCCCAAGTCTCTTAAAATTACTGCTAACCACCTTATCTAGCCACCTTATCTAACTGTTTAGTCCCTCCCACTTAGGAAAACATGCAAGGAGTCAGGAGTTAGGAGTGAGGAGTTTTTATAGGGCAAGTAAAAACTGACTTCGGGCAAGTAGATCTCTGACTAACTTGCCCGACTGGGCAAGTGAAAAAAAACCTTAGCGTTGAACCCTGCGGGGCTGTCTGTGCTTATTGCTAAATTATCAGTAATGCAGTTAATCTTGACAAAATTATGAATATGTTGTGTGGATATAGATAGTGCTCCTAAATTTTGTGCTCGTGCTCCTAAAATTTTCAGTAAGGAGCACTAGTGCTCCTAGTGGAAAAAAGTTAGTCTGGAGCCCTGAACTATACTTTTTTCATGTTGCAGGTAAGCTGGTGATGTTATTGAGGGATCCGGGGCTAAGATAATGTTTACACTGTACATAAGGGGCAATGTATTACCGTCTGTGAGTGTTATTAGCGACTGTATTTCACTGTGTAATGCTAGCCAGTTAGCAGCTAATGTACGGAGGGCGCCCGCCTTGGTAGTAGGGACGCGCGGGGCACTAGACTTCACAATGAGCCCTCGTCACTCATATCTTTTAAGACTGGGTACAGTAACATAGTGTGAGATTGTTATATTAATATTTGGTAAGACTGTTTATGTTAATGTTTTGTAGTACTGTTTATTAAGAAATGTGTACTGGTGATTAAGAAATGTGGTGTTATACTGAATACAGATTATTGGTATAGAAATGAATGAAACATATTACCCTCAAAAGAGTTTGAGATGGGGTGTAAATCATTTATGTACTGATTGTATCTTTTTATTGGTTATTGTGAACAAGGGGCATAATGGGAATCTCTGTGTACAAGATACAAGCAGAAAGCGCTGTGTAGCAACTGTGAACCTAAAACTATACTTTTTGCATGTTGCAGAAACTCATTAAATGTGTAGCACCAGATTGAGCCTGCGTGACATCATTCTGTGTATCGCTACACTGACAGCGGGGGCACTCATCAGCCTTTAAAATAGGGTGTTGTTTAGAAAATAACAATAATTTCTTGATTTCAGTTCTTAGACAATAGACACTATTGTACACTGTGCTTTTGGAGTATTATGTTTTAGCACATGGGTCACTTGAATACTCGACTGATTGTTCAAATCAGCGGTGGCCTCACTATACATCATCCCTTACTTATTTCAATTTAGAGTCAATCAACAGTCACACATTTTCTGCAGATGCACTAATAACTCAGTCAAGAGCTCTCACTCATTTGGTAATATCCTCGCGCACAGTTTTCCAATGGTAGGACGCCAACAGTGTTCTTTTTCTGCCCAAGTGACCCCCTTTGTTATGACATTCCCTCAACACCTCACACACCTGTTTATGGTCCATCACCACCAGTCGGATTTGGTCATTCCATCTGTAAAACAGCTGCTCATCTATTGCAGCAGGACATTGAATAGGAGTTTCATTTTGTGTTTTATTGTCCCTTAAGCTTATATCATGAGTTGCAGCAGATATTATTTGACAGGTGTAAAAACTCTGATTTGATGTGCTTAAGTGACTCAAATGGATTTGCACTTGCTGAATATTTGGAGAAAGCTTGGGATTAATTTAACGAAAAAAAACCCCAACATATGTGATTATATTTTGATTTCTGGTGTAAATTGTGTAGCCTCCGATTAAAGGTGCAGTAAGTGCATTTAGCAAAAAAAGAAATATATTTTAAAAAGTGTTAAAATATATCACTTACTTCTACTTTAAGTGAAGTGAATGTAATACTGTACACTGATGTTTTTGGTGTCTGACATAACAATAAAAATGCATTCATTCATAAACCACACCTCACACAGTCACGTTAGCTTTCCAGAGAGCTAAATTTGGAAGATAATCTAATATTCTTTACCCATATACACCTCACACAGCCACGTTAGCTTTCCCTTTATCAGATAGCTTTCCAAGAAGCTAACTCACTTACCTTTCATCAGATAGTGCTTCGACTCCCACCAAATCACTCTTTTGCTGCTCTACGCTTTCTCGAAGTTGATGGTAAGTTGGTGTTACTTGTTATTTTCAATATAGTGTCTCAATTCAACATAGAAATTAAAATTTTCCCAATGTTTCTCCAACCTTTTCGACTCGTTCGCCATCCTTCCACTGACATTGTTTTTGCTCTCGCATAACGCTGTTTCTCTCACATTCAAATGCAGCCACTCAGCCAATGATAGTATGTCACGTCATCAGTTGCGGGACCCCGGACACAGCCAGCAACTTACTCAACCACACATGAGACAATTTGCAACTCACCTCAGTGAAGTCGATCGCCAGGAGAGGGGCAGCTAGCTGGCGAGTTAGCATGTACAGCTCCCAGAGCCAGCAGCACAGAAGGAAAGTGGAAACTTCCCCTTGAGCCAGCAAGGAGAGTACAGCAACTCAGGCCGGGACAAAATCAAATCCAGAGGACACCAAGTCAGATCGATAGTGTTACCCAGCAACAAACAACCAGGGATTCCCATATAGGTAGGGAACACGTAGCAAACACAACCACAGCACAAGCAGCGTGAACGAGCAGCATCTGCAGCCAATTTTTCATTTATTTTTTTGTTGTTCCAATGCACGTCTGTGAAGTTGTTGGTTGCCTATGAGGCCTTTCAGAGCAGGGACCTGTTCACACTGATTTCAGATGTCAGCTATGGGTCACTTCTAACATGAATGTGAGCAGTCCAGGCAGAAAGATGTGATCTGGGGAAAAACTGGAATTGAGCAACCCTGTAATGTGAATGCAACCAAAGAAAACAATTATTCCCTAACCTTAACCACATAATTATTGTAACAAAGGTTCCCTAACCTTAACCACATAATCATTGTAACAAAGGTTCCCTAACCTTAACCAAGAGGTCATTTTAACCCAACACTATTTAAACCAAGTGGTTTTTATTTTAACCTAACCACACTGTAACCAAAGCATTGTTGAAACATTTCCTAAAACTGATTTATTTTTCAAAGGTGATTTCTAAGGGTTTTCAATGACAGACAGAAGATGTTGTCCTGCTGATAGGGGTGTCAGATAGGGTACTTTATCAATCCTCATAGATCAGGGGTGTCAAACATAGAGCCCTTGGGCCAGAACCGGCCCTCCTAAGAGTCCTATCCGGCCCACTGGATGACTTTACACACCTAATATCGATGCACTTGTGAAAGCTAAGAGGAGTCAGGTTTCAGGAACAAGTTCAACAGTGAATAGCCTACTTGATGTAAAACGCTGCTTCAGAGGCTTGTCCACCCTGTACAGAATATAGTTCTCTGAGGGGAAAAAAAACAAGGAATACTTGTGTTCAAGTTTAAAGATACTGAACATTGTGCGAAATATTATCAACCAGCATCTTCAGTACAAAAGAATCTGTATCAGGAGTAAAAATGTTAGAAAAAATGCACATGTGATGATAGTGAGTACTAGACTGACTGAATGTGGAAGAACTGAGACATATGGTTGAAACTGCACTTATAATCAGAGCATACTTGTACATCTTTACACTAAAAGAAAGGTAAAAAATGTGGGGATGTTATTATGTATAGGTTATTAAGCAATGGTTTTACTGGCCCAGCCCACTTGAGATTAAATTGGGCTGTATAGCCCCGCTTCCACCAAGCAGTCCGGTACAGTTCAGTTCAGTTCGATAAGTTGTGGATAGCACCAATGGAACCGCTCCTCACTGTCCCCATTGTTGGTCACTCCTCTGTTGGAGTACCTAGCACACAGATCTGGTACTAACAGATGGAGCTGTGAACACTGCAGCCTGTTGATTGGTCAATAGAGGATGGTCACTCTTGCTCAGGGCTGAGTTTTGGCTGGTTTTGTAACCACTGTTTAAACTGTGGCAAGTTTTACATACATAAGTCAACTATAACCATAAAATCAAAGGCTGTTTTGCTGCCTCTAGCAGCAGCTGTAGTCTGAGAAACAAAAAAAAAAATTCACAGGACTGACTGCTGGCAACTTCTAAGGTTGAACATTTACTTGTAATGTTACTCAATATATGAGCTGATGATGTGAATCCATTAACAGACCTTAAATTTCAATATGACAATTGACGATTCCATTAGTTCTTTTTGTCTCTCTTGGATGATATACACTTTTAGTAATGAGTGGATCTTCAAGTTTAAAATTATATATATATATATATATATATATATGTTTATGTAACAGGGTCATTTATACAGCAGTCATATGTGTTAAGAAGCCAGATGTGCATTTGTAATATTAAGTATCATAATTATACAAAATTTGTTTGTCGTTATTACCTGACACTCTTGGGCCTCCGGAGTCAATATGTGGAATGTTTATTACTCAGTTTCTGTACCCCTACGTTCACCTTTGGGGGTACCCCTCCTAAAAGGGGGTGTCTCCCGCCTTGCTTCTCCCCTTTTGCTGTTGTACTCCATGGGAGAGGTAAACGCCATTGCTCCTGCTGTAACATCAATGTTTTAGCGCTGTTAAACTATGTTTATAAGTTCATTTTTCAGCCTAAACTTGTTGTACAATATTGTAATATATTCCTGTGTCACTTAATTTGTGTAGGGGCTTGAGTTGTGAAAGTCATTGACGGAGGATTTTGTTTTTTACCTCTCGCTGTCAGGTATGTTTTCTGTGTTTTATTGCACTTCATTGAATCTTGCCTCGCCCTTTTGGCTGTTGTACTCCATGGGAGAGGGGCTTGAGTTGTGAAAGTCATTGATGGAGGATTTTGTTTTTTACCTCTCGCTGTCAGATGCCGATAATAAACGGAGACCGCCTCCAAAGAAATGCACTGGTTGGGCCTCTTCATCACTTTCATCACAACACAACGCAGACAACACTAGAGTCCACCGGTTACATATATACAGTATATATATGTATATATATATCAGATTTGACCGGATTATGTGAGCTGCATATATTCTAATCCTCACTTGGAAAAGAAAAGTGTTGCGGAGCGTCACTCCTGTGGGCTACAGTGACACTACAACCTTGAGCTTGCCTGTGAAGGACTCAATACACAAATCCGCTATTATTAAATATCCCATTGGAAGAAACATTCCCTGCAGTCAGTTCTATTTTGATCTGAAAATGTCTGTGTGCAACCTTGTTCTGGGGACAATAAATGAGGTGCAGACTTCCCTCTTTGTTATCAGTGAAGGGGAAATACAGCAAGTGCTGGACAGAGCAGTGAGTGAAAACAACCCCACCCACATTTAAGAGTACTGTACTGCTCATGGTGGAAATGCGAAACGCCCAAGGGTCTGGGTATGTTTCTGAAGGGTTACGTTTGGTTCCAAAGGTACCATACCAAAAGTGTTTGATGGAATCAGGGCCCAAGTGGCCCATGAACCAAAATTAGTTTGACACTGGTGTCATAAATTATGACATCACTTTCCGTATAAGCAGCTGTGACGTGTTTGTCTCAGAGTCAGTGTGGATGGACACATTTGATAAAGCTGAAACCTTTCTGTTTCATGAGACAGATGAGTGGTAAGTGACAAGAAGGTGTCCTGTGTGAACTGCCCTTTAGTTAATTATATTATATTATTATATATATATTATTATATTATATTATTTATTATATTATGTTAATTATAGACATCATGTTTCAACAAATGTACAGTGGATCCTGGATTAATACTCAATTGGTTTGGCTCGTTGTTTGAAAGACAGACTTTCCAGTGAAACTGGTGAAAATCATAATGCAACACTGGTATGTTCTAATGGAAATAATGTAAACTTAAAGGATGCACCCAAAAATGAAAATTTAGCCATTATCTACGCACCCATTATGCCGGTGGAGGCTCAGGTGAAGTTTTAGAGTCCTCACAGCACTTGGAAAGATCCAAGGGGAGAGGGGGTAGCAACACAACTCCACCTAATGGAGGCTTACGGCACCCCAGATTCAAATGTCCAAAAACACATAATTGAAACCACAAAATATCTCCATACTGCTCGTCCGTAGTAATCCAAGTGTCCTGAAGCCCCGACATAAAAAGCTGTCTGGAAAAATGTCATTTGAACTCTGTTTTTAGCCTCACTGTAGCCTGTAGCTCTAACTGCCTCTCTGTGCACTGAGCTCACGTGTGTGAGTTGTGTTGCTACCCACTCTCCCCTTGGATCTCCGCAAGTGTTGTGAGTACTCTAAAACTTCACCTGAGCCTCCATTGGCATATGAGTGAGTAGATAATTGCTGAATTTTAATTATTGGGTGCACTATCCCTTTAATGAGACTCGTACATGTAATTTATGCTGGTTTTACACACATTTATAAAATTACAAACACAGGCTAGTTAATCAAGCTTCAGAACAAAGAACAAAGCAGAGGGAGTCAACAAAAACAGATTGTTAAACTGATCATGAAGCCAGTATTAAATGGATTTCCATAGAGTGCGGCTGTGTGATAATTTAATTCCCCTCCACGTCCATTGGTTGTGATTTGCAGCGCTCCATACTGTCAATGTGTGCCGATGGTGTGTGTCAGAAAGTCCTGAGATTTAATAAACAACTCATTGGGTTTCATTCCCCTGTCTGGGATCATGCTGATGAGAACTCTCCAGGACAACATTAAACCTCCCCCATCAATTTCATCTCCCCCAGCCTATTCACATGAGGAGAGTGATGAGAGATGATCACAGCATCAGCTCTGCAGTCACGGACAACTCCACACTGCCTTCAGTGCTCAGGGATTACTGTGGCTGCATTACAAATTACTGAGTAGCCAATGATTCACTGTGCTCCAACAAGAACACAATGGTGGAAAAAACAGTCCTCAACAAGTAGAAACATACTGTTTATGCCAGAACACATTGTGAGGGCTCAGTGGAAAACTAAATTTGAACCCAGATGCATAACACAGGTTTAGGTAAAAGCTCACATGTACTTGTGGTCAAAAACAGGCAAAAGTCCAAACCAGGCAAGTAGATTGAGACAGGCAAACTTGTGCAAAAAGGGGACACAAGTCTAAAGCTCAGTAAGGCAGAATCATGCTTTAGAGTACTATGACTTTTCAACCCTCTCTCCTAAAAAATATTATTTTGAATGCTACTAATCTGCATCAGCAAATATATTCTGTAATATTATGCTATGTATTATTATTAGTTTTTTTATACAACAGTTACTTTCAACCAAGCAATTTGATTGGACAAGAGGCATGTCATGAGTTCTGATATATAGTATACCAGCACTGGGACTTTACTTACACTTTCCATGTGTTCTGAGCCGTTAATTAGGTTAACCGTTAATTAGCCGACAGGACTTTGTAATAAACTTTGCACCGCAAAATGAAACATATTACCACAAATAACATGAGTCAAATAATGGATTGTCAAGGATGAAGGGACACAAAGAAGCCTGAATACCTCACCACAAATCTCCAGGTATGCTAATTTGACATCAGAAGGCGATGCAACATACTGATTAAGCTGTAAACTCATCAGCATCACAGGTATTCCACCAGAGCAACTGTCAATAGACTTACAGTGGCATGCAAAAGTTTGGGCACTCCAAGACATTTGAGCTTTCAGACAACTTTTACCAGGGTCCTAGATCATAATTAGCTTGTTAGAATGATGTTTTGTTCGCAGTCATTGTTAGGAAAGGCCAGGTTATGCAAATTTCAAAGCTTTATAAATACTCTGACTGTCCCAACAATCAGCAGCCATGGGCTCCTCTAAACAGCTGCCTAAAGGGCCGTCCACACCAAGAACTATAACTATAAATATAACTATAAATATACAGTTTTAAAAATCGTTCTAAACTCAAGTGTTTGGCAGCGTCCACACTACAACTATAACGACAACGATAGCGGTGGACGACAGCCAATCAAAATCCATCCGAAATGACAGGTCGAGACGTTCATCACGTCATGTATACCCACTAAGAAAGCTCCAGAATTTCCATATACCCACTTAAACATGTGCAAAGATCCGGAACAATATAGTTTTGTGACAGAACTTTAACTTCAGTGATTTTGTTTGGCAAATACCGGGTAAATAACTGCAATAAAATACATTTTGCAGGGGAATGCGTCTCCTCTTTTCCCCTCCATTCATAAAATTCACCCTGTGCGCTAGAGCTCTGGGTGGGACTGTTTTCTTCAAGCCGCTCCTGAATTTCTGACCATTACCGCCCGCAATTATATTTATTTTTCTACCTTTATATACTAATCACGCAGTGATTGAGGTTAAGGCAAGCCCGGCGCCAGGATGACGTTACTGAGGGGGGCAAATCTTTATTATGCAACATAGGTTCACAGTGAGTTATAAAGAGCGCGCAGCTGTGCCTAATTGTCGCGCGTAATGACAGCTCGTCGCCGGTGAAACACAATAAACTGCACGTCTTCTTTCATGTTTGTCTCATGACAGATGGAGCTGACAGACACAGACAGACAGACAGACAGACAGACAGACAGGTGGAGCAAGCGGCAAATTGGTTTTCTTTTTCTTTCTCGCAACATACAGCAATAACAGGTCATCAATATCCATTTTATCCATCACTCTGCTCCCCTGCCGACCGCACCGAGCAGTATGTGTTTGGTGTAACCTAGCAACACAACAATATCGTTCTTTGGTGTGGATGCTGCCATTGTTATCGTTATAGTTAACGTTACAGTTATAGTTCTTGGTGTGGATGGCCCTTTAGACTCTGAAAAATAATTGATGCCAACAAAGCTGGAGAAGGCTATAAGAAGGAAGCAAAGTGTTTTCAGGTAGCCGTTTCCTCAGTTCATAATGTAAATGGCAGTTAACAGGAACTGTGGCGGTCAATTTAAGGTCTGGAACTTTCTAAGAGAGCTGATCGTAGGATTGTTAGACAGGCAAATCAAAACCCCTGTTTGACTTCGAAAGACTTGAGTGGTGGTGGAATGTTCTACTGTGCAATGATATCTATACAAATATGACCCTTATGGAAGAATAATTAGAAGAAAACCTTTCCTGCATCCTCACCACAAAATTCAGTGTCAGAAGTTTGCAAAGAAACATCTAAACAAGCTTAATGCTTTTTGGAAACAAGTCTTGTGGACTGATGATGTTAAAACAGAACTTTATAGATGCAATGAGCAAAAGTTTGTTTGAAGAAAATAGGGTGCAGAATTTCAAGAAACAACATCTGTCTAAACTGCTAAACGGGGGTGGTTCGATCATGCTTTGGGCTTGTGTTGCAGCCAGTGGCACGGGGAACAATTCACAGGTAGAGGGAAGAATGGATTTAGTTAAATTCCAGCAAATCCTGGAAGCAAACATCACACCATCTGTAAAAAAAGAAAAAACTAAAGATGAAGAGAGGATGGAATGATCCTAAACACACCTCGAAATCCACAATGGAGTACCTCAAGAGGCGTTGGCTGAAAGTTCACCTTCACCACCTTCATGTACAATAGGGTGACCATATTTTGATTTCCAAAAAAGAGGACACTTGGCCCGGCCACGACATAGCCTATTTAAATGATACTCGCAGTTTACTCAATGATGCCTTATCATTTTAATATATTTAAAATTTATATGTATGGATAGAAAATTCAGTTATATTACAAAATGATATCTCTCAAAGACAGAAATTCAGATAGGCCCCAATAGGGGACACATACACACACACACTAGAGTGTGGCGATCCGAGCCCGACAGTACCCGACAGGTCGGGCCAGTTTGGTCAAAAATGTAGCTATAAATTGTATTCAGGCTGGGGTGGGATTCGGTCAGCTTTCAGTGAAAATGTAGTATAAAAATAAATAAAATTCTATTCTCTGTCCAGTTTATTGCTCGGGGACTGTTATTTATGTGACAACACCTGAACATAACACACACAGACACACACTGGCTGTTTGTTTCTACCTCTCCCCTCGCTGGAAGTCTCGGACCTCCAGCCGCCCGCCTCCGCCTTGATGAAACGCTGAAAATAAAATAAAAGAGGGAGACAAGTTTTTCCTATTTTATCTTATTTTGTTTTATGTCTCCCTCTCCTCTCGCTTGAAGCATCGGACCTTCCGCCTCCTGCTCCCGTCTCAAACACGGGCTGAGCGCCCACGGCGCACGCCCGTACTGTTAAATACCCTGTAACCATAACAACTGTGTGACACAAACTCAGTGCTTTGGTCATTAAATAATGTCGGGCTAGGTTCGGGTTCGGACAGAAATATGCGGCCCGTGCCGCACTTACACACACACACACACACACACGGAAAACCGGACATTATCATCAGTTTATAAAACCCCCCCGGACGCCCCGGACGGGACGTGAAAAGTGGACATGTCCGGGCAAAAGAGGACATTTGGTCAGCCTAATGTACAACACTAGATTCCAGATTTCAGCACTGGATGATCAGTGTGTTTCTTCTCAAGATGGTAGACGCTGGCGCACTCTAGCTGCCCCTCCAGCTCTGATCTGAAAAGTTTTGCCATTTTGCCGTTTAATCTTCACTTCTGATTTTATGGCCTGGCCGGTTAACTGTCCTGTGACTCTGTGGCTACAAGCTACCTGTCATCCTCCTATCCAGACAAACACTTTTACTGGACTTGTATCTCAAGATCAGCTGAAAGTTTTACCTCCCAAGGAGCTCCCATGTGGGAGTTATTCACAGCGTCGTCCTGCTACTGCAGCGGTCACTTCTCCAGCTTCTGCCTAATAGCATTGCTTGCTAGCACAAGCCATCCTGCTTGTCCCATCGGGATCTTTCTGTCCCCCCTCCTCTGCTCTCCTCTGCTAGTCACTACGACACCGGGCAGGCCAACACTCTCTGAGCAGGATCACAAGGCTAACACACTGGTAGCCTCTTGGGACTACTTCTTCTCCTCTCCAGTCTGTTATTGTGCTGCCGCTGCTATGCTGTGGATTACCCTGTGGATGGTCTTGGGGTGCACATCACTTCTTTCCTGGACACCTGGCCTTCAGCTGCAAGTTAACACTAGCCTTGTGATAGTGTTACCCGACTGGACAATGGTGCTGCTGTACTCCACCAGAGAACTCCAACTCAACAACCATCAGCGAACGGACTGCATTGACTTTCTCATATAAGCTGGAATACAATGCAAAAAACGTCCTCCACACAGAGGCTTTGGCAGTGTGTTTATATATAACCTCACGTCCCCTAACTCCATTCCATCTCTGTGATCTGTGACAACACGTGAATCTGTCCAATCTCCGTCCACTTCCTCAGTCCTCACAACCTATCATAAAGCAATGTTACCTGAAAGAGGCGTTACTTAACACCCGCTCACGTAAAGGAACTCTTACCTTTCTTGCATTTCACACAGCACTGAGAAAAAATTTGAACATCCACAACTCCTGCCTCCCTCAAAAGTCCCATCCCCCTCCTCCAACAACTCCACCTCCCTCCAAAGGCCTACTCCCCCCTCCTCCATTATTTGTCATTTTTATGCACAGCACAAAAAGGAAATTGATTTCGCATACCCCAAGCAAAAGGAAACAAAATATTTAAAAACAATACAACATACAAGAAACATACAAGAAAGAACATATAGTGCAATAGTAAGATGAAAACGGTCGGCATTTCACTGTCAAAAACTCTGCATCCTGAGAGCAGAACCAGGAGATCCTCTTCACATCACAGCACCATGAATTGTTTGTGTATACACCACGGAGCTAGCCTGAGTGTCAGACTGAAGCTCCCAGAACCTTCAGTCTGACATCGCCTCCATTGAAGGCGATTTACAAGGGGGAGGGAATTTGATTTTTCCCTCACCAATCAGTAGAGATCAACGACTCACTCAGAATCTGACGTCATTAGTATCCATGCCTCGGGGGTGCCGAAAACAAGCGAGCATTGCCGTTTAAAATGTTTCCGTCGTCGTGCACGTCCAGCTGCATCGCCATTAAATCCAGTTTAGCAGCTTCCTTAATTTGGTCCTCCATTAACGCGAGTAGTGGCGAAATACCTCAATAGCATCATTAATGTGGTCTGTAGGATCTGCAGCGGTCGCCATTGTTGCTATCCTCACCAGTTACCCACCGGCGTACAGCTTGTCATCAGCGTGGTGCTGATTGGCTAATCGCTAGACCCCGGCTTTCATTGGTCCGTCCATCGTTTGGACGGGATAAATCGCAAATTCAATGAAGTATACCAGACCAGTGAGACAAGCCTACTCAGTTGAGTGGGCGGGGTCTATGGTCTGGAACCTGGCTACCACGGAGCTTACCAGATGGAGTAGCCTACCTGTCTGCTCTATGTAGTGTAGCCCTGTTAGCTCAACACTGGAGTCTGATGTGTTTCCATTCATCCATGTCTCAGTGAGGGGGGGGGGGGGATGTTTCGCAAGCAGTTACGTCAGTCGGAGGCCTCTACGTGGGGAAGACGGACAGGACAGGAGAGATGCAATGATTGGTTGGAGTTTTCTCAGAACCATATGAGAATGCTATAATTATGAGTTTTCATCTCTGGTGGAATTCACTTACATTTTAGTGTGCCATCAGCTTATTAATAGCATTTTGACCTAAACAAAGAAAAGTGTAAAATTTCCAGAAAGGTAAGTGTCGCTTTAACAATAAAAGCCTCATTCTGAATGAATTCATCACGATAACAACCTGGATTTCCTCTGTCTCACTGAAACCTGGCACAAACCCCTGGACTATTTCTCAATCAGACCACTCCCATAGGACACTCATGCATTGATCAACCTTGCCTTGAGGGGTGGGGCGGTGGCGTTGCCCCTGTTTATAGAGAGGACATTACAATCCCACCATCCCCATTCCTGCCGCTAATTCATTTGAACACATCGCCTATAAACTCTCTGATCCTTCTCATTTAGTCACAGCCATTGGTCTTACAATACATCACTTCTCACCTCTCCTCAACCTCCATATCTCTGACCACTTGGCAATCACCTTGGACACTGACATCCCTATCCCTAACCCCAAAGAAAAATGCAAATTATCTTTTAGACATGTGAATTCCATCTCCTCCTCATCTTTCTCAGCCTCTCTTGCCAGTGCAATGTATATTTTTGTTCAAACATATTTTGCTTTTTTTGGGGTTTTTTTGTTTGTTAGTTGTTTTTGGCAAGGGAGCATGGTTAATGGTTAGTGGTTAGTGGCCCCCCAAAGTGTCCATAGTCAGGAATAAATGGAGCCCGCAGCACAACTTTCTGATGGCCTGGCCTCCTTAATTCCTGAACGTTAGCTTTCTGGCTCATAGCTAAGCCAAAGGGTTCTATGAGGTGAGTGGAAAAGAAATATCTAATATCTATCTAGAAATATATCTTTTTGCCAAGTCGCACCGAAGGTTTTTTCCGATTTACTAGAGTAGTGAAATACTTTTCCAGTGCATAATATCATAATGGGATGGCAATGATTGTTCCAGTCATTAGTCAAACCCATACGTAGGTGTAAACACAGAAACTGAGGTACGGCTTGTGATTGCAAAACACATCAAATTGTAAATGAATGGGCTTTTTTTCTTTGGCAAATGACCATGGTAAACATGACCCTTGGAGGTGTCCATAATCAGGAATTAATGGACTCTGTGGAGGCAACCCTCTGAGGGGCTGTCCTCCCCTTAGTCCATTAATTTCTGATAATAGACATCTCGTCGGGCATTATCCCTTACTTAAATGCTCAGTGACAATATATTATTACTGGAATCCTTCCAGCTGAGCCCATTCTTGAAGGAATTAAGAGTCATTTTTAGACAGTTGTACAGTGTTTCTTTTAGGTCTGCAAAATTATATCAAGGTTTACTCTAGAACATAGTGGTAATATGAACTGCATTAATGGTAACAGCCTCTCTGCATGTTTGTAACTTATTACTCCTTTGTGTAGTCCATATCACTGAATGTTAGACAATGTAACTTTTCTAATGGTTACAAGCCAGCATATGTAAGTGTTTTACTATATCTCCATGGCTGGATGACCACAGCATGATTTCATCTTCACTGATTGGTATGTTAAGAGATGCATCACGTTTAGTTGCTGGCTAATGTCAGTGCCGTCTGTAAAGCAGAGCACTGCCAAGAGAGGAAGAGAAGAGAAGCTCTGACTGTAATTTAAACAAGACTAAGTGTCTACATTGTAAGGTTTAGTGGTCCCAGGAGGCTGCAGTGCTCATTAAACCCCAGAGAGCATACAACATACTGATGACTTTGGCCCGACAGAGCCTTCACTGTGGGGCAGAAATGGTGATATTTGTACCAACAGTGATGGTGAAAGAAAGGTCATGAGATCACTGAAAAATTAATTTAGTTCATACTGTGGGTACCATTCAGCAAAGCTTGTTGCAATTTGACTATTTGGTGTGCAAAAGTTGAGGTATTGATCTGAGGGTAGCGCTAGGTGTCCATTAGATTTAGATATTGCATCTGTACCAATAAACATTTATGCAGGTGTAAAGGTCACTTGTCAAGAAAGCGCATGGTAAACACAAGTAATGCTTGAACACATATATGCATGGCATGTGTTTGGTTGTCACACATGAAATGTTTTCTTGTAATGTTTGTAATATCTCATATGACCTCTGCTTGCTTCACACATTATAAAAGAGAGTCTGCCTGTTGTTCCTAGAGCTCCCAGAACCACAACATGTTGCAGAGTCACAAAAAGGACATGACCAATAAGAAGGCTACACTGAATATCTGCAGCACGCTGGGAATTGATGTGTGAAAAGTATCAACATGCTTTGGCACTGTGGATAAGAGGCTATTGAGTTTGGGGGTCTTCTGTGGCCATGACTAAACTAGATTTTTATTATGGTTGAAATCTTTTCACAGCTGCTGCCTGAGGACAGCCTATATGACTGTAATGATGTAAATATTGAAATGAAGCATGAAAGTGTAAAATATCGCCGAGCAGCAGTGAACCATTTTACAGGCTGGAAGCACGGTAAAGCACCCTGCTGGGGCAGTAAGAGGCTGATTCAGGGGGCAGACCTGGGTGACATCACCTGCTACAAGTAGATTTCTATTTTGACCCACGTAATGCATGCCGGGATCTGAGAAAAATTCCCATCTACTACTACTGTAGTTTGAGACTACATCATTATTTCCACCTTAAATCTACATTCTGTTCTATTTAGCAACAAGGTATTCTTTGTATATGACAATTAAACAACCCAGCTACGTTCCTTGCAAGATTGTCTTAGATCCATTCTCATAGTGTACTAAACAAAACACTTTTGTTTTTGTCCTCATTTTTCAAAAGTTTAAGATCTAAGACTTTTTTTATGAACTCAATAGATATATTTCTTTCAAATTTTGTCAACATATTTGTTAAAATCTGTTTGCACTTCTTCTTTTCATAAATTAGTTCATTCACCTGACAGGTGTGGCATATCAAGATGCTGCTTAAGCAGCATCATGACTACACAGGTGTGCCTCAGGATGGTCACAATGAAAGGACACGCTAAAACGTGCAGTTTGATCAAATAAGACAATGCCAATTGCCATTTCTTTCTCTGGCAAAAAGCCCGAAAGGCAAACTTCCAACAGTGTTGAGGATAACACGTTACAAATGTACAAAAGTAATGCATTACAGTAATATATTACATTTTAGCAGTAAAAAGTAATACAATGCGCCACTAACAGAATTTTGAGTAATATTATTACATTTTAATGTCACGTAATGCATTATGACCTGAAATAAACTGTATATTGGTGGCATTTTTCATTCATCTTCACTGATCCACACTGCTCCACTTCCACCAGTGCGTAACCAGAAAAGAAACTTCCCCCGAAGGTTGTTGGGTGTTGTCATGTCATTGCAGACAACATCATAGAAGGGTGCTGACGATCAGCACATCTGGGTCATGCCGTACTGTGTGTTATAATGTTCAGTGTGTTTCCATCAATAAAACGTGGTAACCACTGTATGTGAATGCAGGAATGAGTCAGACCTGCAAAGCACTGGATTTGACATGAACTGTAATACACTTGAGCTTCTGTGCTTTGATTACCTGCTGTGAAACAACAAGACCCTCATCCATTTACAATGAACATTAATTCTTCTGAGCTCATTTTCGTCAAAGTAATGCAAAAGTAGTATAATAAGTATTTTATTACTCTACACAGAGAGTAATATTGTAAAGTACCTTATTACTTTCAAATGAAGGTAACTATGATATGTAATATTTCGAGAGTAACTGGCCCAACACAGATGACTCCTGATGACATGACATATTTATTTATTGCATCTGCTTGTTATGTGTAGGACTACAGAAGGAAATTACCCTTTTGCTAAATCTAGTGCAACCATGTTTTCATTTCTTGTAAATGTTTAATGTCACACACCCTGTCCTTTTATAAATCAAATAAACTAATTTAAATCAGCGTCTTGAAAGGTTGTCCCATTTCATTGAGGAAGATTTTAACCACAAGCCCTTGTAACTGTTCCAAGAGCAGGTTCACTAAACAAAGAGAAGATCAGGAGGGTAAATTGAACAGGTCAACATGGGGCTGCTATTGACTGGGCTAGACATTTACCTTGGCTAGAAACCATAAAGCAGTCTTTAGTGCTGTTTGTGTATTTGTGAAAGGCCATTTGCCTTCTCTGATTATCTCCCAGCATTCTGCATAATACTGCCTGTGGAACTGCGGTCAGGAACAACAGCATTAGCCAGACCAAGCTCTGCAGCTACTCTGGATAATCAAATCACATTTAGATGAACACAAGACCTAATGTGCTTTTTGAAACAGGAGGATTTAAAAAAAAATGTATTAAACAAATCAATCTTATCTTATTGCATTACCTGCATCTACTGGGAAGAGGTTAAAGGTCACTAAGCTGGAGCCAGCAGAGAAATTATTATGGTTTATTGACTTACATTACCTTTTATCTTAGGCTGTACAGATTTTAAGAATATGAAGATTTTGAAGACACTCCAAGAAATAACATAACAAGAAGCAAAAAGAGCAATGTAGGCCCTGGAACCATTCCTATTGCAGCGTTCAAGGGGTTAAGGCAGTGAGTGACTTCTCATCAGCAAGTAAATGGGGGAGGGATCACTTGCTACTTTATAAAACCAACAGCACCCAACATGAAATGAGCTGTCCATGGGCCTGGAAACATATTGCTCCCCCTCCACTTGTTAAGACAACAGCATGGGTCTACAAACAGGTACAGTAATAAACTAGTTATCATTCTTTAAGTGTTGATGTGTTCCAACATGTTCTGCTGGCCAAGAGACAACTGCTGGATAGCATTAGCAACTCCATCTGTAACCCTCCTTTTAGATTTGCACTAGTACCAGTCCTATTAGCTAAGCTAGCCTCTGGCAGCTTGTGCTGCTACTGCTGCTGTGGATCCAAGCACCAAGACATTCATTTGCCCCCAATTTTCCGTGATCTGAGTGCAAATCCAGGTGATCCCGTGGCAAGGCCTAACACATTAAGGCACTGCTGTCTAAATGACTACAGGATTGTGGGTAAACAGTATCCTCCTGGCCAGGCAATGAACCTTTCTGAGAAACCTTAATCACAGAGGTTAAAAGCCAGTGTACAGCTATTAACCCTGGCCATCTAAAGCCTGCACAAGTTTCCTTGTCTCTACTTATTTACAAGGAATGCACACTTCTCCCTTCCTTCAGCTCCCAGCCTCATATTTCATTTTTCCACTTCCATCACTTAAACAAACTGTCCTACGTGACAGCTCCCAAATGGTGGAAATATATGTGCAGACAAAGCACCATGATTCATTTTACCTGACAGTCTTCTGGAAAGCTCGCTAAGGAGCATGCTATTCAAATTGAGAGAGGTAAAGTGTCAACCCCCATCCTCACCACCTCCATCACCCCTGCCGCCAACTACACCCTCCTCCCACTGAAACTATGTCTTATTGTTTTCTTATGAGAATCTTTTCCTGATTGCCTGCTCGGATTCTGCCTTGTTCATCACTTCCATGGCTCTTCTGGGACATGATATGATAGCTACAGCCCCGATGTCTCTGTTTCAGCAGAGAATTGTGTTTCTCCGAAAGGAAGGCATACTCACGAGGGCTCTGGAATCTTTGAATTCAGACAGACTCGTGATTAATTAGGCCCTGGATCCTGTGCTGCCCTCAGACCTCGGGGGAAGACTCGCTCTCATCCCCCAAAACAGACTTTTTATCCTGGGCTGGAGACTTGAGCTAATCCCCCGACAGACTTACGTTTGGCCTCGAGGTGCCTGTCCTACATTTCACACAGCACTGTGTTTTTATATTCTTTGTATTGGGCAAGGTGGTGTGCATATTAAAGCACTCAGCCAAAACTTACAATATTTAGACATGCAGACAAAGTGACACTACAAAGCATTCTTGATGAGGAATCGTATAAAAAAATGTCAAGTTGTCATTGGATACGTCTAAAAGAAAACCTCAATTATTGAAATCATCTGAGCAGTTGAAGACTTTTGCCATGGAGAGCCTTGAGCATCACACACTGCAGCGTAATTTCACTGACGGAGTTCCAGCTCTTGTCATGTCTGTGACAAATAGACTTGCAGACATTTCAAATTACACTTGCTGCAGTCTCTTTAAATGTGAATTTGCTTGCACACACGGCAGCAGCAGATAATGAGGGCAAACTTCAAAGCCTGGACTACGATGTACATTGAATCAGTTGCTCCGGATAATTTCCTGCACTGATAAAGTTTGGAACGATGCTGTCACATCCATGTCAAAGTCCACTTGATCTCGTTTTTGTATATCCTGCTGTTAAGGTAGACATTCTAAGCTATAGTCTATAAGATAAATGTACAAAGGTTAGGTAGCACCAATGAGGATTAAATCTTAAGTTAGTTTAAATAAAAGTTTAGAGTTGAAATCCTGTGAGTGTAATGAGTGTATCTGTGCCGCGGTTTTGTAATTCTATACTGGGGATTCACAATCTGTGAGAATGGTTTTGCTAATCTGTGCTTTCAGACTCTAGTTTTCTACACAGCAATGAATAGGTGTGGTAGACAAGTGTGAAAAAAGGGGTCATTTAGCATGATGCCAATGTAGCTTTGTTTAAATCTAAATTTGACATCATGATGTGTGACACTGCACTGTCAAACATATTCTCATAGAATGGTTCGTATGATATCCTACGAAAAATGCATGCACAACAGTTTTTTTTTTCTTTTTCAAGAAAAATGGAAATTAATCCAAAGTAATCCAGTACTGAATCTCTTCTGTGATCGTGTATCTGTTTTTCTGATTAAAAATGAGAGTTGATAAATACTTTAACTTAAACCCTGTGCTTGTCAATGTCACAAGCCATCCAACAGCAGTGGAGAAGGGGCAGGACAAATACCAAAGACTTACCGTCACAGAGAACAAATACAAGTGCTGAGCAGCTGGGAAAAGAAACACTTTGGTGGACACACAGCCTTATAGATTGCCCCAGGGATGAGTCCGAAAACCTGGGAATCAGTTAGCATTTCACCACTCACAGTTCTGTCATCTCAGACTTCAGTGAGTGTTTTCTGAATAGGTTTTTGGTTAGATGCCTGAAATAAAGTTAATGAAACCCATTGGTGAACCAATAGTTACTAAAGTTTATTTCCTGAAATTTAATTTAATTTAATTGAAAACCATATTCTTTATTTTTCTTATTTTAATTTTTATTTGATCTCAGAGGTCTAATCTTGCATCAATTTAGGAGTTGATTGTGAAAAAAAAACACAATAACAAACTTATTTGTTGGGTCTGAGTGTTATATTGAGTGCTACTGGTGTAGAATAAGGCAAGTTCCGCCGTCCTCGCATCAATCACTCAAGCTAGTGTGACGCTGCATAGTGTAGTGTGCAGAGCTGTCGTGCACTGCAAGATGACAACAGAGACTTTGCTAATTGAGAGTGATATTCCTTGATAAAAGTACTTGATATTGCACCAAAAAACAGCAAGCTACCCAACCAGATATGAGTTAAGACCGCTGTCGAAGTGACCCTGAGATCCTGATCTTCTGTTTGTTTTGTTTTTTCTCTCTCTCACTTGGTGAGTAACTTTATCGAACAATGAATGCACATGAGCTCCAGCAAAATCTCTGTCAATTAGCTTAGCTGTGGTGTAACAACAGGGCCACACTACTTGTGGAAGCGCTGCAAATAGCCTGGAAGTGCCTCGAAACGAAGCCAGTTTCCTTTCGGTGCCCATGTTAACTGATTGTGTCATCCACACCGGCTGCGCAGCTCCGCGGCCCGCCCTTCAGCGTCTGGTCTATTTTCTGCGCGAGCCGCGAGCGAATGTGTCAAGCCGGGCAGGAAGTCAAACAAAGGAACAACAACAGCATCCGGTCAATTTTCAGAATAAAACAGAATTTCAGTGCGCTGCGCTTCGCAGCACTTCGTTGGCAGTGTGGCCCTAGGGTAAGCCTCCAGTTACTAGCCTACGCCACGGACACACCAGAAGCGGAACTGAAGCTTAGTGCCCAGCAGCGGACAGTACCAAACAGGAAGTAAAATAAATTTAAAAAATAAAAGCCTGTTTAATGATAATGTTGCTTGTCTGCCTATAAATATTTGTTCAGTTTGGTCTAGACATGAGAGAGATGAAAACACACACACACACACACACACACACACACACATACCCAGAAAGAGAGAGAGAGAGAGAGAGAGAGAGAGAGAGAGAGAGAAATGGCTACAGGTTGGGGGTTGCAATTCACACATACAGAAAGAGAGAGGGGGGTAGAGATAAGTGGGAGGGACAGCGGCTTTCCATGCCTCCAAAAAAACACACTCACATCCATACTGAAGGAGAGACCTATGTAACAGACCTGTTAATTTAACTGTAGTCATATTTCAGCAAAAAAAAATTGAAGATGGACAACAAAAAGTTAGTTTATGAAGTGGAGAAGTACCAGGAATTATATGATCCACAGAACAGATCACATAAAGACATAAACAAAAAAGAAGCACTTTGAGATGCTGTTGCCAATGCTGTTGGAGCAACATGTAAGTATGCTATTTCGATCTCCTGTGTTAATAAGACTGAATATCTGGCCTCTGCAGCATAAATTCAATAAATGAATCAACACTGATGAAACACACACCTTGGGTCTCATTCATGAAAAGTAAGTAAATCTGTGTGTAGATTTGCACATAAAAGCCTACTCTACTAAAAACCTACTCCAGATTCAGGAACGCCGCAGGAAACTCAGATTCGATCGTAAACACGTGTGTATGATCATGAACGCCAATCCATCGTAAAGTGACAGCGCGCTCCCGGTAATCAACAATTAGCATAAATCCCCGCCCATGAATAGCCAATGACCACCATATAAGGAGGTGTAAGTGCATACAGTCGACCTGTCAGTCATGGCGCAAAGAAAGAAAAAGAGTGGACTTAAGAAAAAACATTTTATTTTCTTGAGTTAGTAGTGGTGTGACAGGGACAGGCAAAGCGAAGGCCTGGAGGGAGCCAACAGATGCTGTTAATGTTGTCTCCCTAGTACAAAGAACCATGTCAGAGGTGAAGCATAAATGGTTTGATATGAAACTGGAGGCAAAGAAACGCATAAGCACACACACACACACACACACAAAAATAAAGCGTTCACCAAACAAACAGAAACGTGTTGTCTCAAATAATTCTTTCAGCTGGCGCGTGCTCCTTCGTGGCTCCACCACCTGCTGCTCCTGCTGCCACTGCTGAACCCAGGCACCGAGGCCCAAGAGGCTGTGATCCGGCTGTCCTTACGGATATTTTTATTATCATCATTCAACATGTAGAAAGAACGTGTAATCTATTGAGTTGATTTACATAGATAATTCACAATCGTGAACCTAATCTGGATCTTAAACCTGCTAATTGCCAACTAATTTAACTAAATGTGTTATATTTTTAATATTTTGTCATGTTTAGATTACATGTTTCAAAGGCATCTGTGTATTGTGTGCATAACAGAGCACAATACAGGTTAAAATTGTAATTTCCAATAGTGACAAGCAATATTTATGTGCTTTACCAAATTTACACAAGCACTACAAGTGGTCAGGAGCAGGAGTAGATTTTGTTAGTAGCTACGAAAAGATCGGAGCTACTAAAATATTGATGAATGCGGACATGCACGTAAATTTCCGCCAACAGTTTACACACAAATTCCTTCTGCTCACGTTTCATGCATGAGACCCCTTGACAGTAGGCCTACAGGGACAAACAACTAAAGCAATCTATTCCCTTCCCCCACAGTCATAAACTGTCCCCAAGGAAAGTTGTCTCCACTTAAAAACACACTCTGAATGCTGAGGAAAAACCTTCAGTGCCATTTGTTGTGGATGCTCATAACAATAAACAATAAACACTAACTAACTAAGTGAAAAAACGAGTAATGACGAGAACAGACAAGTGGAGTCGATGTTTAACCAGCGTGGAGAGCGCTCCCTGCGGGAACACCCGCAGGACTTCCGCGGCACTAACACGTCCGGTGTGGCCCTGCCGTTCGTCTCATGGTGATTCACTACAGAGCTGCTGTGAGCTGCTATTTTTCTATTGAAAGAGATAAACAAGTATTTTTATTGTGAAACGAGTGTGTGTTCATTTCATGGTATAAACAGCGTGATTTGTGTAAGTTTAACAGGCTACGATTCAGTTGGTCACGGTATCAGCTATTACTGTCCATGGCCAATACTGCAGATAGCAGCATGGTAACACATAAATGTATTGTTTCACTCACATTATTCAATGTAGTGAGCATTTAATGTCAAAAACTGCAGTTAGCTTTATAGTTAGCCACAAAATCTTTTCAAGTTGTTTTCAGTTGTCATTGATTATTTTATTTGCACTTTACAAGTGTATGTCGTGATTTTATTTGCACTTTTGGGTAAATATTAAATAAATAGAAGTTAAGTTGACATTTAATATGTTAATATTTCAATGCAACTGTTATCCTAAATTCACAGGATAATTTAAAAGGTTGTATTTGATATTGATATTGATAAAAAGATTATACTGTACAGTTAAAAAGAGTTCATTTAAAGGGCTAAAAGCTACAGTATTTAAATAGTTAGAAAAGTTAAAACAACATTTAAAAGAGTTGACTGGAGATACACATACTATAATCCACCTGTTATGTTAATACACGCTGTCTTTTTTTGGATACCCTTGGATTCCTTGCTTCCTGGATTGGACTTGGATTCGACCTTGATTGCGAGCTACCCATGTTTAGCACCTGGATTGAGAACCCTCTTCATTCTTCTACCCTGCTTTGGTGTAGGACGGTGACTTTTAGACTTCAGAAGGAAAGTGACAGTTTTCTTTCTCTCAAGGACAGTGGACAGCTCCATTTTATTTTTCGAAGACAGACATTTTTTAAGGGTGCACCCAAGAAAAGACTTCCCAATAGAATATAGGTTATTTGTCGTCTTAGATTGTAAATTTGTGTGTGTTAATATTTTGTTAATACAAGTAATTTTCTATAACTGCATTCGTGTGTCCTAGTTACTCACTGGTGTCTGTCTCTCTCTCTTAATCATTACCCCCTTCCATGAACCTAGAGTATTCTAGCCCATTAGTGTCTCCCTCAGCGTCCAGGTTACATTAACACAAGCTGAAAAGACTTTTACATTTTTGAAGCGTATAAGGCGGTCGCTAAGTGGCTACATGAGACTTCCGAACATCATCACACCAAACACAGCTTTATAGCTTTGTTGTGGTGGCGACATTAAGACATTTTACTGTGGTGTAGTTCGTTTAAACCTTTATCTTAGCTTTTTTGTCACAGCAATTGCATTTAGGCTTACAAAAATCTGAAAAGAGGTGTTTATTTGTGAAGATTATGTTGCTGAACAAAATGTGCAAGTGTCATAAACATTTGTTTGCCACAGAGCTTATTTTCTACAGTAATCCAAAATCAAATGTAAAAATCACATGGGCTTTTTGACAAGGGAACCAGGGCAAAGCTAACTTCTATGGTTGGACAAGAGCATATCAACCAACAGACCAGAATTTGACAGCCCTTGTCAGTATGGATAAAATACATTGTATATTGTGACAAATATGCATGAAAGGGTCAATAAAGGAAATTGTGCTAATGAGACAATGTTTTTTCTTTGATTTCAATGGAGAGGAAAACTACAATATTATAAAAACATGCAGTATTAATCATCAATCCAAGTTAAAATTATAACATCTTAATCAACAAATCTCAGATTATTTCTATTGATTATGATGCAAAATAAAATGACTCAGTAATGATTTATTGTGTTAAAAAAAAAGGCGAGCACTTATAAATGGCAATGACTGAGCAGTTACTCACCAGCTACTTGACATTTGGTGTTTTGCATATGCTTCTTTGTTTTTATTACAGTATAATGGTTTTCTGCTGCATGTTACACTGGAAGACGCTGAAGAACAGGCTTTCATTATCATGACTAAAATGTATTGTTAAAAAATTATATTACTAAAAAAAAAAGAATATGATTTCATTTTCAAAATAAACCATAACAACCACAATTTAGGAGTATATCCATTGCTTTTTCGTATATGCTTAATTTTTTTTAATGTTGGCAAAGTTTGAAACATTCTGTTATAAAGAGATATGGAATATTCCGACTTGTAACTGAGACGACAACTGATCACAGCAACCACTTTCTAATCCTGCTTTGTTAAACAGCCTCCAGGTCATCCTGCTCTAAGCTCTGCTCGAACCATGTTGTTAGTTCTGTGGGGAATGTCAGGAGGTTGAAAGGTTGCCAACAGCTGAGCCTGTGTGTCTGAAAGTGCCATCCTCAGGAACCATTGAGGTGGCTGTTCTCAGTGTGTAGGAAGTAATGAAAAGGTCAGTTTGGAATTAGAAAGACTACCTATCACCTCAGAGGTTGTGCCTTTGAAGGTCAACCCTGGTACTAAAAGACAACAGTAAAATTTAGAATGAATAAATATGGGGGAGAAGCTCCCATGGACAAGATGTTGACGTTATTTGCAATGCCAGTATAATGTTAAGACCAGCTCACTGTTCATATATGATTTTATATGAATGATACGATATGATGCGATTTTCACTGGGGACGCATGCAAGTAATTCAGGCTAACTTTACCTGTTTTTCAGCGAACTCCTCTGGTAATCCTTTTAAAAAGCATGTCATTTAGGTCCACAGTAACTTATTGTTATTATTATTGGGTATTATAAGAGTGGGCTACAATGAGCACCGGGCCATCAAATCACAACATCCGCGGTAAGAGGACACGGAATTGTGTGTGCTTTTACGCATGCGAGTCTAGGCGATCACGGATATTTGATGTGGGAAAGATGTAGCCAGATGTATTACCTGTTTTTAGGCGGCACCGAGATACGTGGCTCGTCTGTCCGTCCGTCCGTCCATAGCACGAGTCATGTGCGCCACTTCTAGGGGTGTGTCTAGAATTTTTTTTCTTGGGGGGGGCAAGCTAGGGGCACAGACTGTGGAAGAGTTTCACACTGAAATTACATTTTTTTCAAATGCCCCATAGTCTTAGATCATAATAAACGGTAGGCTGAGGTATGAATAATAGAACTACTTTATTTACCCAAATAATGCACAGAACAGTGTAGCATCCAGCATTTAGAAATCTTATCTGACTGAGTAAAATGTTTTTTGTTTGTTTGAGTGGGTTGATCTGTGCTCTGCAAGAGTATACTCAGTGGTCGAATTGTTAATTTTCAACAAGGGGGATGCAATGTAGCTTTGATTTTTTTGCGTGCACACATCATCAAATATGGCAGCACAGATGTGCAAAATTAATCAAGATAAAGAAAAATGGCATGACCTATACCTGCTGCCTTTAAAAACACAAATTATGCAGTAGTATTGCTATTGCAATACAGACAAAAACATTTCAGAGTATAAATAAAGAATAGTTCTGAAATAGCTGTGAAAATTAATCTTAGAGTCACTCTTATCCTATAGACATTTCCTTAGCCAGTTATAATTTCTCCTCACCTGTGAAGCCTTGGGCTGATAATTGGTGCTGCTGTCAGATCCCTGTCCTGATACTTGCCTGGTTTCTCCCTGTCCCTCCTCTATCTATTGCAATAATATAGATAATAAATGTGCAAAAGCAAAATTCATAAATAGAATTAGGAATAGTAGTGGTGACATAGCTGTGGAAACTAACCTCAAAGTCACTTTAACCTCACAGTCACTCTAGATATTTTCTCTCAGCCAGTTATAATCTCTCCTCACCTGTGAGGACCCTGCATGATCATCCTTGCTGGCCTCTGGTCCACTGTCTCCTCCATGACCCTGCTCTTTATATTGTGGCAATAAAGATTAAACAAATATGTGCAAAGCAATAGTGAGCACAAGTTTTTATTAAGGAGGAGTGGGTTTATTCCTAGCATGAAACTAGCTAGCAAGTGATTTAACATAGGTAACAATAACATTAGTATTCTTCTTAACTATCTTAACTTGATATATTGCCATCTATTAATTAGTCATCATTAAGCTAACATTATCTACATGCAACAGCATTACTCAGCTTACACGGTTTGTTTGGAAGAAACTGTGCAAGGTTTTTGGCTTCTTGCTGGCTGGTTTGCTGAACATAGTTAACACAGCGGCACTGTCCAGCAGCACACCTCTCGTCTGTGTGCCATTGATATGCGCCTGGCGCCGCCTACTCATGGTGCGTTTAAGGACCGCTCGGAAAAACACGTTATCACATGTTATAAACGAATTGAACGGTTGTAACGCCTGTAAACGGCTGTAATTTTGTTTGAGCCCACAGACCCAAATAGTCTATATTTGTATATTTTGGTCTGCAAAAGCAATGCTTTCCAGTCAATGTGAATTACAATACTGGAGATCATCACAACACAACCCTGGACAAACTGCTTGGCAGTTCTGGTGGGGGTGGCCAGGCAGGGTGGCCAATCTGTTATGTTTGGTCACCTAAGCTCAAAATGCAAGTGTAGACTAAATAGGATTGTGTCAATGGTGAGCAAAATAGTGGGAAAACCCCAAAAGCCTCTGACCCATCTCTACACTGAGAGGACAAGGAGGAAAGTGAGGGGAATCCTGGCAGATAGCTCCCATCCTCTCTTCAGCCAGTTTGAGCTCTTGAAGTCTAGGAGGCGCTACAGAGTTCCTCTGGCTAAAGGGACTTTTAAAAAGTCCTTTGTCCCCAGTGCTATTAACATCCTTAATTCCACTAAGTGACTAACCAACAGATAATGACATGAACTGCTCTACCATACTTTTATAGCACTGTATTTTATTTTATTTACTTATCTTTTAAAATGTATCTATATGAATTTTTATCTTGTGTTTTGGCTTTGTTCATATTTTAGCTCTGTTATGTGTTATGTTATGCTACGTCCTGTATGTTGGTGAGCCGAAGACAATTTTCCACCCTGGTGGACAATAAAGATTTATTCTATTCTATTCAATTCTATTCTATCATATTCCAGGGGTAGCCGGTGCCACCCCCAGCCACCCCAGTGGCCACGCCCCTGGCCACTTTACCACCGACCCGTGTGTAAAGGTGGAAACAATTCGGGTCCTCTCACCACGGATGCTGTGATTTGATGGCCTGGTGGCCTTATTGTAGCGCATTGGCGAACGACCCCCTTAACAAATGCTCCATTTTAATAGAATGGAGCACGTAGGCTACTGACCTGTTGCCAGACCCGGTCTCACACCATTTCTTGTCATATTCACAGACTCACCCCTAGACATGACTGATAATACCATTTTGATTTTTTAGTCTTGATTTTAGGTCATTTTAAGATGCATGTATGGTGCCCATCTGCCTCCTCCTTTACTGTAGGTTTTACAGATATTATAAAAAATAAAATAAAATTTCTTGCTCAGTCAGTTGAGGGTCCAGAGACACACTCTGGACATTGTTCTGCCCTTTGTTTTTATTCTTGAAAGTGTTGATCTCTGTGAAGTAGAGGTCGACCGATATGGCCTTTAGGCCGATTATGCTGATGCCAATATTGAGAGAGAACAGGGCGGCCGATGGCCGATATAAGGCCGATATCACTTTTTTTTCTCCCCCATCTGATAAAATACAATATTTTGTCATTACGGGTCTCCTGTCCCTCGCCTCAAGCCCAGGCTTCACCTGCTCTCTACCTCCTGTGCTTTTGGATCTAGGACTGAAAATGATAACAAATGACACAAAACTGTTTAAACTTAATGTTAAAATTTATTTATTTATTTGAATGTTCTTGTCATTGACTAAATAAAAGAAACACTTAGTGTTTTAGTGCACTTATTAAAAGCAGCATTATCAGCTGACAGCAGCATCACTGAGAAAACATTTACAGAAATTACTGTATAAACTTGGTTAAAAAAAACAACCCAACCTCTCTCTCCACCTCTCTCCCTCCCACCCTCTCTCTCTCTCTCCCTCCCTCTCTCATAACATGAGCATTCTTGTGTTGCTGTTACCAAATTAGTTAAATGGGGTTTTGGTAATCACTGGGAATGGGAACTGGGAAACTTATAAATACCTATTGCAGTGTTTTGAGTAATTATGTTTACTATTCCGTTACTGTGCCACTGTGTTTTCCATTGTTCTGATGCTAAAACTTGAATAGGGTTACTGTTCACTCACTATTCTGTTGTTACTGCCACTAATATTTGCACTGATTCTGTCTTATACACTACTGCACTGTTGCCATGACATCCAAACAGAAATAGACGGCACTGACCAGAGGAGAAACCTTAAAACAGTGTTAAACTGTTGCACAATGAGAGTGCAGAGTCCAGGCCCTCTTTTAACAATATCAGCATCATTACAACAGCCATCATAACCTCAGAGTCCTTTTCAAAATCACTGAATACATAATAAACCCTCCTCCTAAACAACAAACTAAAGTCACCGTAATGATTTGTGAGAATGTCTGTCTTCACAAACAAAATAACTGAAATTAAACTTAAGATCAGTCATGTCACTGGTGACCCATACATACACTGCACAAGGTGGCTAAAAAAAGGAGAAATAACGGTGTCATATCGTAGCATATCATTCGGCTACAACACATTTGCAGTATAATCTGGTCTGCACTTGCCTAAAGGCTCAGTAGCGATCACAGAACATGGCGATGATTGATTCGTTTCACTGAGGCATCTGTAGTCATCCTTAGATGGGAATATATTTTATACAAAAAATAAAGATATGAGGACCGAGAACTAAGCGCACCCAAAGAGCACTTGAGTGGACACCACCGCAGCTCCAGTTACATGTGTCATACCTCATAGCTCCCATGGGATAAAAGACTCTATCCCAGCCTTCATATAATAGCCTCAATATTGCAGCTCCTCTGCCTTGCTGCCTTTAAATGTTATGCCTGCCAGATTTCTCAAGGGCGTTTTAAAAAGTGTTTGTCCCATTATTTCATCTATTGTATATAACAGTGTCCACTGTTTGTGTTTCTTCTTGCCTTAAGCGTTAAGGCAGGAAAATTTAAAAAAAATAAAAATAATTTAAACCCAGTTTTAAATGACTAAATCATAAAAATGAAAAAACTCTTAACTCTTATTTTGAGTTGATTTATTTTATGAATACCTGTGATATATATATATATATATATATATATATATATATATATATATATATATTTATATATATATATATATTTATTTTTTTTTTTTCTCTGTAGTCATTGGTGATGTCTCCTCCTCTGTGGCCCCTCTGACCCAAGTTGGTCTCCAAGGCTCCATCCTTCGCCCACTGTTGCTTGTATACATGCTTCTACTGGGACATACCATGCATTCATGCAAAATCCAATGCTATTGTTATGAAGATGACACACACATTTACAAAACAATGAAGGATGTTATTATTTTTTCTGTCAGAAATAAAGTGGTAGATATCTACCAACATTCTCAAGCTACTTACATATATACATACACACATACAGTACATACATAAGATAAGAGATAAGATACACCTTTATTGATCCCATAATTGAGAAATTCCAGTGTTACAGCAGTCAAGGGGAAAGAGTCAGATTAAAGAGTTCAATATTTAAAAACTTTTAAAAACTAGGCATGCAAAAAGTACAAAAAATACAAGAAACAGCCATAATTAATGAACATAATAATGGTAATAATAATAATAATAATAATGAGCAGTAGATTAAAAAGTAAGCAATGGATTAAAGTGAGCATATTTAGTGCAAAGTGAAAATTGTATGTGCAAATGAACAACAGCAATGCTTATAGTGGTGTTTATAAAGTGTCCATGGTGCAGTCTACTGTGAGCAGTGCTGGTTATGTAGCCTGACAGCAGCAGGCAGGAAGGACCTGCCATAGCGTTCCTTCACACACTTTGGGTGAATCAGTCTATTGCTGAAGGAGCTCTCCAGAGCTTTTATCTCCTCCTGCAGAGGATGGGAGTCATTAGTCCTCCTTTCTCCCACCACCTGCACAGAGTCCAGAGAGCATCCCATGACAGAGCTGGCCTTCTTGATCAGCTTGTCCAGTCTCTTCGTATCTGCAACCGAGGCGCTGCTGCCCCTGCAGACCACTCCATAAAAGATGACTGATGCCACCACAGTGTCAAAGAAGGTCTTCAGGAGTGCAACCTGCACTCCAAAAGACCTGAGCCTCCTCAGGAGGTAGAGTCTGCTTTGGCCTTTCCTGTACAGTGCTGTTATGTGGTTAGTCCAGTCCAGTTTATTGTTAAGATGAACACCCAGGTACTTATAAGATGTCACCATCTCAATGTCCTTTCCCTGGATGTTCACCGGTGTTGGGGGGAGGAGTCTGCACCTGCAGAAATCCACCATCAGCTCTTTGGTTTTCATCGTGTTGATCTGAAGGTGGTTCCTCAGGCACCAGTCCACAAAGTCCTGGTTCAGTTCTCTGTACTCCCCGTCCCGATCTGTGATGAGGCCGACTATGGCAGAGTCGTCGGTTGTGTCCTGTGATGGCTTTCAGACCTCTCCAGACTCCGCTGACGTCACTCTGCTGCAGCTATTCCTCCATCTTCTTTTTATATTCTTTCTTGCCCCGCCTGATTTTTCTCTGTAGCTCCCTCTGCATGACCTTCAGGTTCTCCCTCGTTCCAGAGTAATAAACTCTCTGCTTCTCCTTCAGGGGGGCTTTTATATCTGGAGTAATCCAGGGTTTGGTGTTGGAGAAGCAGCGTACAGTCCTGGTGGGTACAGTGCTTTCCACACAGAAGTTAATATAATCCATAATACATGATGTCAGTCTGTCAATGTCCTCCATGGGAATCGCTGAATGGGAATCGCTGAGTACCTTCCACACAGTGGTCTCGAAGCAGTCCCTAAGGGCCTCCTCGGCCTCATCAGACCATTTCACAGTGCGGGTGGTTGCTTGTTCTCTCTGCACCACAGGTCTGTAGACAGGCAGATGAACCACGTTGTGATCAGCTCTTCCCAGGGGGGAACAGGGGGGATGAGTGGTATGCCTCCTTGGTGTTGGCATAAAATAAATCCAGTGTTTTATTGTCTCTGGTGTGGCAGGAAACATACTGGGTGAAGGTGGGCAGGGTGGTGGAAGGACAGGCGTGGTTGAAGTCCCCAGAGATCAGAAGGAGGGCCTGAGGGTGGAGAATGTCACAAGTAGACTCAGCCTTTGCAGACGGGGGGGACACACACTACAACTCCCTGGGTAGATAATATGGTCTCATGCCAACAGCCAGCAGCTCAATGTCCCTGCAGCAATGCTGTTCCTTGATAGTGATGTGCCCAGAGTTACACCATCTATCATTCACAAACACAGCCAGCCCCCTTCCTTTCCTCTTACCGCTGTCCTGTCGTGCCTAATGAGCTGGAATCCATCCAGCCTGGCGATCGTGTCCGGTACTTTCGCGTTCAGCCATGTCTCTGTAAACACCAGCACGCTGCTCTGCTGGTAGTCCCTCTGATGGCGAGTCAGCCCTGACAGGTCGTCCATCTTGTTGGGAGCGATCTTACGTTTCCCATAATGACGGACGGGAGGACAGGTTTGTGATGTCTCCTCCGGTATCGACCCTGCACTCCAGCGTGACATCCCTGTCTCCTTCTCCGCAGCTCGCGGGAAGAACAGCTGGTCCCAGGTGTAAACAGTGGAGCCACGGCTGGGCGCTGGGTCCCCACACTATCATGTCCATAGAAAAATGGGAGGAAGTCCGCTATGAAGAAAACGGTCTTCGTCTTCATACCAAAACAAAACACAAGTGCTAGCTAGCTAAACTGAAACTGAAAAAAAAAATTGAGAAAAGCTCAGCAGTGAGCAGGAGCTGCTGTAACAGGCGTCCACACAGGGGGTGCCATCTTGCCAAAAAAAAAATATATATATATGCATACATACATACATACATACAAAACATTGTACATACATACAAATATGCAATCTTTTGTACTCATAATCCTCCTTTCATCATGTGACTATGCCAGCAAGCAGTGTGTGATAATATCCTTTCACTGTCTGATGTTGCTAATGAAATAGATTATATTATATTAGATTAGATTCAATTTTACTGTCACTGCAGTACAGTACACATGCTGAGGCAACAGAATGCGGTTTAGAGTCTATCCACAAGTTAAAAAAGCAGTGGAGTGCAGAGTTATGTACATATGTCTAGTGATTATCTAAATAACATAACAGACTGTAAGGGGTGGATATAAGTACATTATACAGTATTAGCTGTATGAACAGTGTGTATGAATACCCCATATAGTATACAAATAGTAGAGAATGTGCAGCTGTTACAGTCGGCACTGCAAGTATGAGGATAAAATACTTAAAATAATTAGGGCAGGTACAAGTAATGCTAATAATAGACAGGCTGAATAGGATAAACAGCTGGAGAAATAATATGAATACAGTGTATACGCTATAGATCCAACAGTACAGTATAAACAATGGTATTACATGATTACTCTAACATTCAGAATTTACAGTATTAAAAAAGGTCAGTGTGGGTATGTGAGAGAGTATAGAATGGTAAATACAGTATCCATGGTGTGTCTCCTCTGTCCTTGTGATAATGGTAGATAATTGCAATTACACTGAAACTAGAAATTTTTCTCTGCCTCATTAAAGCACAGCTCAAGTGAGTATCTACACATACAATCAAATACAAGGAGCACTAAGCTGCTGCAGAGTTTATCTGAGGAGAAAAGCATTGACTGAGCCAGTATGGTATCACACAGTGGACGCAGGTATACTGTAGGTAAACTTTTAATGAACTCTGTGCTTAATACAGAGCTATACTGCTTGCTGATTATAGTATTACAGAAGACGCAGCACAGCTCAGCTTGAAAGACAGGTAAAGGAGGAAAAATGAAGGTGAAAGACAGATAAGAGGGGATATGAAGGAAGAGAGACGAGAAGGACACAGCAGGACATCGAGGTGTGTGAGAGATGAGAAGAGGGAGGCAGTTTGTGGAGGGAAAGGAGAGACAGACTGACTGAGAGAGACAAACAAAGTAGAAGAGCAGACAGAATTACTAACAGTAACAGAATGAATATATACATAAATGCAGTGACAATAAATCACCATACATTTGATTAGACTGAGATGAAACCCTTAGAGATCCAGTTAAGGAAACATCTGGTTCAGTAGGAAGTGATGATTTGATATGAAGATGACAAAGAAAAGATTAGGAATAAACAAGATTAAAACCCTAAAGACAGAAGCTGTTGATGAATTTGCTCTGGATCCAGAGTTTTTGGAGAGACAAGGCTAGATCAAGTTGAGTCAAACTTTATTTGTATACCACAATGAAAACAACCACAGTTCACCAAAGTGCTGAATAAGCACAAAATACCTAAACAAATGGATACAGGAGCAAACATAAAAAAGAACAGAATATACGTATATGGTGCATTTGGCAAATACTCATTCCGAGTGGTAGAGCGCCCTTTGGCATAAACTGGACCATTCGTAAATTCTGAGCGCTGCTGGAATGTACCGTTCGGTTATCCAGAGCACTGCAGTCCCTGAGAGTGACAGCGGACTCTGTGCTCGCTGTCTGGGGAGATGGAACAGCAGAGCGGAGTGACTGTATGATTAACCTAATCTTCATATAGAAATAGAATGCTCCATTTCTTCAGTCAACAGGGCTCTCATTTTAGTGTAGAGCGTCAAACTCAATTTACAAAGACACCATGTCAGGTCACTCACTCTCCAGGACCACACGAGTTACTGATTGAGTAAACACTGACCAACAGGACCAGACTTGCCGACTGGTATTCTCTCACTCAGTGGATGGATGATTTGACAGGATTGCTGAGGGTGGGATGGCCGGCTTTGTGGTTGATTACGATGCCAATCTTACAAAGGAGGGCGACACTTGAACAGTTTCCTCTAGTTTGTTTTGATATTGAAGCTAATTAGTGTTGTGTCGGTTTTGAATGTGTTGTTCAAAAGAACGAATCTTTTAAGTGAACGTACTGAACTGCATCACTTCCAGAACTGATTCGTTCCTTTCTCAGTTCAGTTCAATCAATTTTATTTATAAAGCCCAATATCACAAATCACAATTTGCCTCACAGGGCTTTACAGCATATGACATCCCTTTGTCCTTTGGACCCTCACAGCGGATAAGGAAAAACTCCCCCAAAAAAACCCTTTAACAGGGAAAAAAACCCCAGTAGAAACCTCAGGAAGAGCAACTGAGGAGGGATCCCTCTTCCAGGACGGACAGACGTGCAATAGATGTCGTACAGAACAGATCAACATAATAAATTAACAGTAATCCGTATGACACAATAAGAGAGAAAGAGAGAGAGACAGAGAGAGATGCAGAACAGACTTTTATGACAGTAGCTTACAACAACATTAATGAAAGTAATAACATTATAATTAATAATAATATAGTAATATCTGATAGTATACATGTGTGACAATAATCATATGTGTATAATAACAGTAGAAGTATGACTAATGATACAGCAGCAGCAGGAGGCATCTGTCAGGCCCACGGCAGCAGCACAACCACACACAGATTTAGTTTCCAGATAAACAAACTTAAAACGTTAGGCTGGCAGCAGTAATGAGAAGAGTGAGACTCACCAGTCAGGGCAGAGCAGCAGCTGCAGCGACGGAGACTGGGGGTGTGGTGTGTTCAAGTGTAATAGGCACTTTATTGATCCCGGAGAGAAATAACTTTTTTTTAACTTTGCTAAATTGTCAAAGCAAGCAACAACTCACGTACAGTATAACACAGCATGCCACAGCAAGCAACAACTCACGTACAGTATAACACAGCATGCCACAGCAAGCAACAACTCACGTACAGTATAACACAGCATGCCACAGCAAGCAACAACTTACGTACACAGCATGTAACAGGTAGTGAATAAAACCCGCAGTTTGAGAAAATGCGTGGCTGAGACTGTCAGATCCTCTCATTACGAGGTAACTGTGCAAAAGTGTGCATGTTAAGTGACTCAGTGATCCGCAGTACGTTCAGTGAACGGATCACTCACTGAAAGTACTGATACTGTAGCACGCCATGTCCATACTGCACAGTGAGTGCAGTGCACGTGAGCCATCAGCCCAATTTGCAGAGTAGACCAGTTAAAAAACCCTTATTCTAAACAGTGTTCATTTACGATAGCCTACTATACTGTATATAGGACAGGACACTTAAAACATCATGATTTATAAACGAGTTTATACGTGTTTGTCAAAGCAACACAGCACTCCCGGCCATCTCCACTCCCAGAACTGAAACATGAATCGTTCAGCCGTGTATCAGTTCAATGAGTCAGAGTCGCAGGCTCCTCCTGCCAAGCATTGAACGATTCGGTGAACGAATCTTTTTAGTGAACTGATTCTAGTGATTCAGTAACGTCTAAAGAACTGCCGTGCCCAACACTAAAGCTAATATTAGCTAATATGCTAAAAAAAAATTTAATATACCTACCCAATGTCTGATTAGGTGGACATGATAACCCTTAATACGCATTACATTATTCATCCCTACAACAGTAAATACTTTTTCCTTAACCTGATCTGAAGTGTACACTGCACATGCAAGCAATTTTGACGATCACCTCCAGTTCTTTTGTCTTATCACATTCAACTATAGTTGTCTTTGTTTTTTGCTAATGGACAGTGGCGGCTGGTCTGCGGTAAAATTTAAGTTTTGAGCCATGACTCCTTCTATTCTAGCTCCCAATAACATAACAAGACGACATTTTAAGACTCCTATATAACCTACAGCCCTGTGATGGTGAGTCGTGTTTTGCGTCCAGGTAATAATAATATAACATCATGGGCCTTGAGCACACGTCCTTCTTGATGACATCATGCCATCATTCAGCCCTCATGGAGTCTGTTTCTGACAGTTTGGAGGTGCTCCTCCTGTTCCTCCTCCCACTTTTACAACACTGTCCAGCTCTCCTTGTATTATGGCCGGTCTCACAGCAAACCCTCTTGCAACCAGATGTATGGATGTGCCATCCTGGAGGAGCTGGTCTTCCTGTGCAACCTGATAGGGCTGCAGGTACTGCCTCATGCTACCAGTAGTGACAAGGACACTCAGTGGTGCCATATAGGGGGGGAAAGTTCGCACAATTCCAAGAGCCCCTGACTGAGAGAAAAAATAGATAAAAATTTGTAGTGAAATAGTGAAATAAGCTAGCTACAGACTAGTGTTAGCCTTCATTTCACTCATTTTTAACCTACATTTAATCAGTGCAGGTAAATGTTTAACAAGATATTCATATTAAATCAGTTGTCCTTGCCCCTTTTACCAAACTCAACAACAGATGAGTCAGAAGCAGCAGCCCTGTATCCCCATAACTTTACCCCTCTCCGTCCCAGTGAAGAAGGTGAGCAACATCATGTTGAATGACATGCCAGTGAGCATCATTGCAGGGAGTCTGTGGGAATTTCTCTCTCTCTCTTGCTCTTTTTTACCATTACAAAAAAACACTCTATTTCATCTTAAACGACCCAGGAATGGGGCTCAAAGTGCAAAATACCATACTTCTCCTTTTTTCTTGCATCAAATACTGAATCACATACTGTATGCAGACTGTTGCATGCAAAACTTACTAGCAGTAAATATTGCACTGGTAGTACTGAACTACTACTAATGGGTCAGTTAGGTCCTAGAGATGTAGTGACAACAGCTGCTCAGGGGTGGCCCAATGTGATTTTTTTTTCATGGGGCCCAAAATCCCTGGCGGCGTCCCTGAGGACACTAGCAGAACACAAAACTAGAGAAGAATCAGTCAGGGAGGATAAGGATGCTGCAAAGTTACGCTAAATTTTTGTGAGGGAAAAAGGAACATTGTCATTTTTAAGAATTATTTTTTCACACTGGAGACCCTAAATAGGCTTTGAATTACATAAATTGGGTATGACTGGAAAGCAGAGCTGACAGCCATCTTCTCTTTACAATGTTTCAGTTGTGCAAACAATTTGACCAGTATTTGATTCTTGTAATATTTGTTCATTCATGATGTGATTTTATGATTTAATGCCTTGCAGTAATTTCGTCAATTATTGATTTTACTTTTCTCTAATCATTCATTGCAGGGCATTTTTTTGGTCAATAAAATTCAATATACGTGTGGAAATATGATTAATTGTATTATAATTGTAGGAAGCGACCTGGTGGCCGTGGATGAGAGACTGCGGACAGAGCAGACTGAAAGATTGCTGTCTAAATGTTTACATGTTTATGCTCGCTGAACACGTGCAATAATGAATTATTGGCTTTTTACTTGCTAAGGTTTAATTGCACTTACAGCAACGAGCATAGTTACAGTCAACTCAAGTAATTTTCGAGTTACCCTCACTTTGTCTTCCTGTTTCTGTTTGACGGGAAGCAGCACGTGAAGCTAGTTACGTTTTTTTTTTCTTTTTCAGTTACATATTTTAGCACCAAGAGTGACTGCTGATGGTTATGTAATCTTTGCCTTTTCTTTTTTCAGATATTCGAACCATTAGTTTCATAGAGCTTTATAAGCAGATGCTGCTCTGTCTCAGAGATGTTAGTTTGATATACAGGTCTACAGATGATGCGGTCACACAGTCTGCCATGTTTTATTCTCTGCTACACTGCCTTCTGGCTCTGATGCATTATTGTAGCACACAATGACACTTTGAAATGCATAATTTCTTTCATAATAAACAATATTCTTAAAACTTTGTTTAATTTTAAAAGAACATTGACCACCAATACTGTGCTGCATCTTCATCTATAAATATACACATAAAAAGTTAAAAGACAAAAAATTGATAAACAAAGTTGACTGCCTTGCTTTTTGTATCATCTCTAAAGGTGGGCACAAAGGATTTCACTCTTACTGCTGACTGCGGTGAATGTATGGAAGACTTACTGTGTGTATGTGTGCGTGGAAGGTCTCTGCCCTCACTTCCTGCAGGATGACTTGCGAATGGCTGTTTGGACAAACTCCAGCTTACACTTGGGGATATTGCTTAGAGTGCAGGGAACTCTGCACTTCTTAAATGTTAACAGAGTTTGTAAAGTGGAAGAATTACTGAGTCAATGCAGCAACGCAGTGGAACGTGCTCTCATGACTTGGGTTACAGACCTTGTCGGAACATTGTATAAAACTGCTCGGCTTGTCACAGAGCTCCAGCGTTTCTCATTCAGTTAAAGCATGTTTTTTTTTTCTTTTATTGGCAAATGTACAGATACACAGGCATGTTGGGGGGAAATAGGTGCCAGAATTACAGAACTACAGCTATAACCACTTGGCTATGGGTTGAAGATGGCAGTAATGGTTGCATGATGAGCTTTGTTTTACTTTGGTCTACATGCACACTATTGCAAATTGCCAATGCAACACAGCTGAATATGAATGTTTTACTAATTGGTCTGCTAAAATGTCTGTGTTTCCATATTATAAAACTAATTAGAAAATAACTTTTAATATTAAGCCTTTCAAAGGCCCATGTTACACCAACTAATGTGTTTTAATTAGTTATGCCAAAACAGACACCAGAATGATGGACCATCCTATTAGTTCTGCACCTGTGTCTTAAACTTGCTTAAGTGTCAATTACAGGTTTGAGTTTTTAAGAAATAACTGGGAAAAAGCAGAAGGAGCTGGGTTACTTAAACATGTCACTTTTATTATGATGGCAATAGTTTATATTTCACTACCAGCCTGGCTGCTAACACAGCAACTGGATGTAAAGGAATAGGACCTAGGGTCAGGAAAAGATCATGGTGTGGGTTAAAATGAAAAAGAAAGTGACAAACACATAAGCCGTGAGCCTGCTCCGCCTCAAGCTGGTCGCGGCGCACCATATGCCCGCTGCGAGCCGTTCAGCACCACGGACAGTCGGACTAATGGGATGTCGAACCAATGGGCTGTCGAACCAATGCCATGGACCCGCTGTAGTCAGGGCCTGTACAGTAATCATCAAACTACCAAAATAATTTTTTGTCTGAAGTGAAACATAGTAAAAATGACTTTTAAACAAATTTAGGAAAAAAAAACTTTTTTTGGCTTTAAATTGCTCTGACATTAAGAAGGAGTCCAATGGTCTCTGTTTGGGATTAGTCTGTTAGAGTGCCACATGACTAGAGTACAGAGACAATGGTGAGCATTCTGAATTAGATTTGTTTGGGATACCTGTAGAAAATATCATTGTTGATGGTGGAGAATGCAATATCTGAAGCAGTAATTCACCCTTCCTAAGCCCCACCCCTTTTAGTGCATAACTGACAAATAGTTCATTTTGTGATGAAAGCACCAAATTTGGTATTTTAAAATATATCAAAGACTTGACAAAGAGCCCGACAAACCCACTGCTTCTTCCCACTTTACCTGAATAACAAACCAGGGCACGGTGCTCCGGTTAGCTCTAAACGGAGAGCCGGGGCTAGCTGGGAGGCTAGCGGAGGCTAACTGGCTGTGCTTCCGTCCGGGCATGCTGCAGGTAACACTCCGCTAGCCTCAGTTTGTTATTCAGGTTAAAGAGGAAAGAAGCAGTGGGTCTGTCGGGCAGCTGAGTGAAGTGGAGCCTGAGGAGGAAGCAACAGTTAGCGCCGGTTTCACTACAGGCAGATTCACTCGCTACAGGGGTGAAAACCTGAACAGCCAATCAGAGTGATCTCTCTCACCGACAAGCTCTGCTGCCGATTCAACATTCAACATGCTCAATCGGCCGAAAAGCTACCAATGAAGTGCCGATGGTGCAGGACACACCACAAAAACTAGGGCGACAGACGCTCACCAACGGCCGTCTTTGACCGACGGCCAACCGTTGGCTTGGTGTGTCAGGGCTTTAGGTATGTGAGGAAATGGTCTGAGGAGACCAGCATGGCACTGAGGGACTGTTTTGGAAGAACTGACTGGGGAGTGCTCTGAAGTCCACATGGGGAGGACACTGACAGTCTGACTGACTGCATCACAGAATACATAAACCTCTGCGTGGAGAACACCGTACCGATCAGGAAGGTACGGTGCTTCTCCAACAACAAGCCGTGGGTGACCCCTAATCTGAAAGTGCTTCTGAATGAGAAGAAGAGTTTTTTTGATCAGGGGACAAAGAAGAGCTAAGGAGGGTCCAGAGGGACCTTAAGAGAGAATTAAGGAGGGCCAAGGACAGCTACAGGAGGAAGTTGGAGGAGCACCTTCAACACAACAACGTAAGAGAGGTGTGGAGAGGCCTGAACACAATCTCTGGCCACAACAACAACAACGGGAGGGGTCCAGAGTCCAGAGACCAGGGGTGGGCGAATGAACTGAACCTGTTTTTCAACAGGTTTGATTCTGCTCTCTCTCCCTCCCCCACCCTCCAGAGCACAGACCCAGGGCCCTGTCACCCTCTCTGGCACACCTCCTCCCCCTCCCACAGGACATCAAGGACATCAGCTGCATCCTCCCCTAACCTCTTTACCCCCCTCCACTTCACATCTCCCTCCCCCCATCTTCCTCAGCTGGAGTCACCCCCCACCCCCCGCTGCAGCTGACTAGGTGAGGAGGGAGCTCATGAAGATCAAGGCGAGAAAGGCTCCGGGTCCGGATGGCATCAGCTCCAGACTGGTGAGGGACTGTGCAGTCCAGCTCTGAGAGGTGGTTCTGCTCAACTTCAACCTCAGCCTCAGTCTGCAGAAGGTTCCTGTCCTGTGGAAGACTTTCTGCGTGGTTCCTGTACCAAAGACTGCACACCCCAGGGAGCCCAACCACTTCAGACCTGTAGTCCTGACCTCCCACCTGATGAAGACCATGGAGAGGATTATACTCAACTACCTCCGATCCCTGGTTAGAACAGAACTGTATCCCCTGCAGTTCGCATATCAGACAGGCATTGGAGTGGATGACTGCTACACCAATCAATATCTCACCAGGAGAACACTGGAAGTGCTGTGAGAGTCATGTTTTTTTTTTTTTTTTTACTTTTCCAGTGCTTTCAATACAATACAGCCAGCTTTGCTCAGGGGGAAGCTGGAAAGAGTCGACCGCCACCTAGCTGCATGGACCATCGACTACCTCACCAGCAGACCACAGTGTGTGAGGCTTCGTGACTGTGTGTCTGATGTGGTAGTCTGCAGCATGGGGGCTCCCCAGGGAACAGTCCTCACCCCCTTCGTCTTCATCCTGTACACATCGGACAGCTGCCACCTCCAGAAGTTCTCTGATGATCAGCCATTGTTGGGCGTGTATCAGAGGGGAATGATCTGGAGTACGGGGGGGTCATCACAGACTTTGTCAACTGGTGTGAGGTCAACCGTCTTCACATCAACGCCAGCAAGACAAAGGAGTTAGTGATTGACTTCCGCAGGAAAGCGCCCAAGACACAGTGAACATCCAGGGTTTGGACATTGAGGTTGAGGGCATTGAGGTGGAGGAGTACAAATACCTGGGTGTTCACCTCAACAATAAACTGGACTGATCCTTGAACACCAGCATCCTGTACAAGAAGGGCCAAAGTCGTTTCCACCTACTGAGGAGGCTGAGGCCTTTGGAGTGCTAAGGACTTTCTATGACACTGTGGTAGCATCTGTCATCTTCTGTCTGCTGGAGCTGTGGAAGCACGGAGAGCGACAGGAAAAGACTGAACAAGCTGGTCAGGAGGGCTGGCTCGGTCCTAGACCATCGAGGAGATGGGTGAGAGGAGGATGTTAGCCAAGCTGATATCCATCATGGACAACACCTCTCACCCCCTACATGAGACTGTCCGTACACTGAGCAGCTCATTCAGCAGCAGACCGCTGCACCCAACGTGCAAGACAGAGCGTTACCACAGTATCTTTATTATACTGTGTATACATTGTAAATAGTCTTGTGTGTACAGTAATTCAATTTAGTGCCTTTCTTTATATATATATATATTTATCTATTTGTACATATATTTATATATACATACACTGTATGTACATATTTTACTGGTCCATCTACGTCCCAACCTATGGTGAGCGGTGGAAATGAGTTTCCTCCATGGGGTGGCCGGGCTCAGCCTTAGAGATAGGGTGAGGAGCTCGGACATCCGGAGGGAGCTCGGAGTAGAGCCACAGATTCATTCAACTAATCAAATCCATCAGATCAAGCAAATTGATGGCTTAGAAGTTGTCCAGAATGGGTTAAGATGTAGAGGGACGACAGTTGGGTGGACAAGTCCTAGACTGAATACTGGACCTTATAGTCATTACCTTATCAACAAAGAAGGTAAGGAGCTAGTTACAATCATCAGTAGAGAAACATGGTAATGTAGAGGGTGGCGGTAAAACAATATTATTTACAGTGTCAAACAGAATTGTAGGATTTCTTTTCGAAAAAGAAATAAAGTAAGCAGTCCAGGCTTCCGTTTCCGGTCTCAGGCAGCAGACAGCATCTGTTATCCATGGATAAGGTTTGCAGATAGCCCTAGTCCTAACCTTTAATGGTGCCAGTTTGTCCAGCAATGAGGAGCAATGCTCATTAAAAGACTGTGTTAAAAACTCTACATTGTTAAAGTTTGTATTAATATCATTGCAAAAAAGAACTGATCAGCCATACTCTGATTTATACTGCGGGAACACATTGTTTTAGGATGTGGAGGGTCATCAATTTTAGAGAGGTCAAAGAAAATACATTTATGATCACTGATCAGTAGGACCTAGCAACTGATATGATCAATATCTAGGCCCAGAGAGAAGACCAGGTCCAGGGTCTGACCACTCAAGTGAGTGGCACCAGAAACATGTAAGAAATTAAAAAATTCAGTAATGTTAAGAAATTCACTTGTGGCACCATTTGTGGCATCATTACTGTGCAGGTTAAAATCACAGACTTTTTCCAGCTTAATAATGGATCTAGGAGAGTCAGTGAACTAAGATAAAAACTGACCAGCTGGACCAGGAGGTTGAAAAACACAATAAAATAGCCTGACCTACTTTACTCAACTGTAATTCGAAAGTAGTAAAAGGTTAGTGTTCATCAATTAGCAAGAGAACTGATGATTCCACAGCAAGACCTCCACTTTTTCATTTCCACAAAATGAACAACCTGAAGGGCACAGTTCATTCAAATAGAAAAATTCCAACAAATAAGAAAATACATTTTTCTGTGAAAATAAGTCATTTAGTATGTGAGCCTTGTTCGCCACAGAGCGTGCATTTATCAAGCACATTTTGATTGAGGAGGCCACCGTTATCGACAGAGGATGCTTTAAGGGTGCATGCAATTGGACGAATCACCTGGACACCACGGCGCCTCCAAATATAACAGGGGAAAGCAACACCTGACTACAAGAGGCAGCTTCAGCGGCTTCATCATCTTTAGCAGCAGGACAAGAACGAGTAGAGGCATCAAGCACACTTGTAATTTATGCTGGACCAATGATGATTGTGTCCATCAGCTTCTCGGCTTCCTGGATCTGGTACAGTGTTGAAATCCTTGCTTCTAGCTCTGACACGGCCAAACTTCTCCCAGAAGGAAACTGATGTTTTGGCCCAGGAGGTCCAAGCTCGCAGTGTCCGAATATAAAGAACTGCGAGCAGACCTCCACGGGCTGATGATGCAAAGGTAGCCTGGGAGGAGGTCACCACAATTGTAAATCAATGTTGCGTTTCTCTCGTGCGCGCTCTCTCTCTTTCTCTCTTGCAGTCTCACTCTGTTTCTTTTCTTTTGGATTTTCTAAGATGACAGGTGCTGAATATATACTCCCTATCTGATGCTGTGGCTGTTTGTGGTTGGCTGAGAGGGATGTGAACTCATTAGTTTGCAGCTGTGTTAATCAAATCAGGCTGGGTTTCCATTACGCGTGCCAAACGTGCCAAACGGTGCCAATCCCCTTTGATCTGACATCAGATGTGACAGGACAGTCGATATAGAGATACATTTATGTGCTGATTGCAGATAGTTGCATTGAATAGTGGTGTTTGTGGCTATTTATTGCATCGTTAATGTGCCTAACATTCTGGAAACCTGCCCGTGAGGTTTTGGTGCGCACTGTCCGCCGGTCAGCCAAACTTCCACTACAACGGCTGCGCTCCCCCTGCGCTGACAGTAGACCTGGTTTCAGCTGGCGAGCTTTTAGCGCACCTTCGGCGAAGCCTTTTGGCACAAAACTGTCACTGCGCCAAGCTGGATCTGTCGACACCTCCCCCTGCTGCGCCGCCACACCCATCTCAGCACACCTCGGTCTACAAACTACCGAACTGAGCACGCCTTGGGTTGCGCTGCTTGAAACTAGCTCTGCTCGGGGTTCGCCACCCTGCGCCGCACCAGGAAACTAGAGACCAAGGGCTCCAACACTGAGCCCATTGCATTGTTCTGGTTATTGCAGCACAAAATAGATTCATATAGGGTGGCAAGACTTACTGACGGATAACCTCGCTAGCTCCCAGTGCTAAAAACAAATCTTCTTAGTCTTGGCAGGCTGTCCCCCAGGAATCTTGAAACTTAAAATGTGAGCACCTGATGAATAAAATCCTTCACTTCGTTGCACAGACAGATAAAACCAACCAAGAACTAAAAGTGTAGTGCAAGATATGGCTTAAAAACTGGGTAAAAAACAGATAAAATGTCAATTCATTAAAAGCACTGACAAGCATTCACAACACCAATGCATACTCATGCATAGAGCTTGGTCAGCTTCCCTACTGGAAAGCTCTGCAGGTATCTTATTTAAGCAAAAGGTAGTGTAAACTGCTTGTGTCATGGTCACAAATATAGTGAAATGACATTGTGCACACATTGTGTCTCTCCTGATTTTTTATTATCACAGGAGTGATTGATGACCTGCAGTCTCACTCTCAGTCTGAGATTCTCTTCTGTCATATAGTTCAAGTCAAAATGAAATGCACTGACTGACTAAAGTGACTGCAGAGGGTAATGATGCAGTTTGGCTCCATCCTGAACATAAATAAAATGCTCAAATCACAGATAGCAGCTGTGCTGATCGTGGAATGAAATGGACTGATGGTTATATGGGGTTTGGGGGCACTGGTGCACATTTAATCAAATCTCAGCAGTCTAATGCAGTCATTCTCATACAGAGCTCCCCAAAAGTTAATGGTGGGTTATTTTCTGAAATACTGTTTCCCCTCTCACGCATTGCTTTGTTTAAATCATTCCTCATAGTCATATCCTACATGTTTACTTACAGCTGTCAGAGGCTAAATTTGTGGTTTCATCAAGCTTCATAGTATGATTTTTGGGTCAATTTCTGGTTTCACCAGTCCGGTCCTGTGTATGGGCTTAAACTGATTTGTTATTTGTTATTATTATATCTTCTGGCAAATACAAAAAAGTACACTATAGCAGTGACCTGTGCTAAAAGTGTTGCGGCACCTAATCCAACATGCATTGCAATAATAAGCAGTTAGACACTGTAATTAACATATTATAATGATTATAAATGGACTTACAAGCCACTAGTGTCCAAAAAGCTGTGAGCCGTGTATAGTGACATGAGGGAGCTCATACATCAGTAGACATGGAAGGAGGGATGAGCAGTGCACTTTCTGTTTGTTTACTAGAAAGTTCATGTGTTTTTTGGGGTGACCAGATGAGACATGGCAGTGAGTCTCTTAAGAAAACTAAAACAGTGCCAATATGGCAACATTTTTGATTTGATATTGGAGTACAACATCACAGTTTGTTCACTCTCTGAATGTATTACTCCGCATCAAACAGCGGATCAATGCTGACATGTTGCCATGGCAACATTCTAACTACCGCTGCACTCAAGTGACATTTAAAGCAGCTGTGCGGAATTTTTTACCATTAATAAAACTGTCCCTAGTTCGTATCACCCCCCTTGGAGATACGCATATTTATTTGAACCCAACAGCGACAAAAAAGCCTTTCTCTAAATGGCTATTTAGCGTAGCCTAGCTCGGGTTGGACACACAGCGGAAGTCAGAAAACCAGAATACGGCACCCGAGGCGGAAGTGATTCTGCTCGCCCGCAGCGCCCGCAGCGATTAAACCAGAAGGAAGCCGTGTTTACAGTTCTTCGAGGAAGCAGTACGCAACGGGCATTGCTGAACACAAAACACCTAACAGTTTTACCAGAGATGTATCTATGAGGACTTGGTTGTACTTTTGATGTCATGGCGGATAACGAAGGAGCATCATGTAAAATGATCTGTGACTGTGACCATGAACACAAATATACAGCAGGCAGTTGTCCTCAGTTTATAAGAAATTCAGAGCTACACCAGAACATTTATGAACAGGTCTTACTTTACTACTAACTTGTGTGTAACGTTAGCATGTTAGCATGTTTCCACTAATTACTTGGACTGACCTAACGTTAGTAGCGTTAGCTTTGCAAGCGAAGGCTGCAGGTAACAGCTTTGCTGTGTTAGGATTATGTTATGTCTTCACTGTGTATCTTCACATAAAAGAATACTCTGACGATTTGGGAGTTATGCCCTTTCTCTATCATTTTCATATTGAGACAACATGATCGATATCTTTTTTGTGTCTGTACGTCCAGTGGCTGGGTCTCAGTGTTTAGCATTGCAAATGAAAAACATCCTAAATATTGAGTTAAAGGCTGAATTATGAGCATATTCAAATAATAAGGCTTCAGTGCTTGTGTCACTGCTTGCAGCACTGATGGCCTACATCACCAAGAAGTTAAAAAATATATAAGCTATATTTTTATTTGCATATTTATGCTGGGGTGTTTGGTTTATCAACTGTCTGTTTTATCTGTCCAACAAAGACAGTAGCTTTAGGTTTGGTACTTGGTAACAGTCAAACGTCAGTCCAATTTGACCCATTTACACCAAAATAGCACTGATGTAGGCAAAATATTGCGATATTGGTCATACTTTGCGGCAAAAGGTCACAGTTGTGGTAAGTTTTTCAGAAAAATTGTCGAGGACAAGTTGAGATGCTGCTTCTCTCTCTGATGCAAAGTTTGTTCTACTGAAATGTTTAAATGTTTAAATGTGTGAAAAGATGCACCTAGAGTCAACATAGCAACCATGGAACCATCAGGTCCATAACAACACGTCTGACCTCAGAGTTGTCATTACGTCCGCACCGGCCAGTCCTCTACTGCAGGAACAATAGCATCTGTTAGTGTGTGGCCATTTATTAAACCGGCCTACATGATATGGCTGCATTGCGATATAAATTGTGTTTGCTTTTAATTTTTTATGTATCTATTTTGTGTGTGTTTTGTTTTCCTCTCTTCTCTGCATTCACGTGGACAGTTTTTTTTTTTTTTCAATGAGCAGCCTTATTGAGAATCGGTTAACTCAGCTGACTCTTGGTTCTTCTTGATGTGGATATCATCATGTGAATTAATTAAGGTGTATTCATTAAACGCTTTCTAGTCAGCTCGAGGCTGTCGTCGTCTGAAGCTCATATCATACTGGTTATGTGGTGTATACACACTGTTAGAAAAGATGGTACCAATTGGATAAATACAACTGAATGAAAAAAGCAATTTTTCAAAAATCATTATAGCTACTATGAAATGATCAATTTTGGGTTTCTCTGGGCGCTCCCTCCCTCTTTCAGCACTGTTCAATAAAGGTGCACTGCGCTTTTACGCATGACTAGTGACACTGTGGAGGAGATCAGAGAGCCATGAGGACCGTCAGTGTGTGAGCGTTTTGCTGCCACCACCGCAACAAGATGATCCTGGTGCCTGGTCTGTTGTTGTCTCTCCCTGAGGAGAAGCGGGCCGGTGTACAGCATACACTGGCTCCCGTGCAATGGGCTAATGACGCATAGTGTTGCTCGTGCTGAGCCATATAATAACTTTGGGAAATGTAGTGGTTTCCCCAAGTCAGTGCAGTACTATAGGAGAATGCTAGGGGCGCCGTCATCCATAGGGGGCGCCACTACTATTACTTTGAAATATCACATAAGGCCACAACACCATAACTACATAGCAAAACCTGCTAAATAGTCCAGAAGCATTTTTGTCTGGGTTCCTGCTGTCTCATGGAGTCATGCGTTCATGCTCTGTTCAGTAAACATGATTATTGGGCAAAGGTAAAGTGACGTTCTCATGACATGTTCAGTGTAATCTCGTAAAATATATCTTTTGGCGAGAAACTTGAATAAATACAGTTGTTTAAAGGAGAAATGTGTTGATGTTTTCACAATAATCTAAAAAAGATATTAGAGAGGGAATTGTGATGTATCAAATATAATAAAAAGGCTTTTTGCTTACTTTTTAAAGATATTTTCCATGTGAAAGAAGGTTATGTTAAAGGTTGTAAGGTTTGTAGTGTACATTTCTGTGTGTCCCTTGAACAAAATGGCCTCAAAATTGTTATTTTGAACATTGGTATCATTGAATTTCTTTTTTTTTTTTTTTTTTTTTTTTGGTATTTTACAATGCTATGTATTATCGTATGGTTTATTCTTCTGAACAAGTTAATTTGTGGTTCTTTTTTTTATTGATTTATGATTATTATAACATGTTGCTGTGTTTAGGTTGTTTTTTTTCCTTATTAGCTGATGTTTTTATTTGCATAAATAAACAACCTAGCTTTTCAGGGCCCCCAGAAAAAACTCATCATTCACTCAATCATTAATTTGGCAAAGTATCCATAAATGTATATGTATTTGTCAATATATATATATTGCCAGATGAGAAACATAAACATAAATGCAGAATAGGTATAGGTGGACTATTAAACAACATGCTCCTACAGTAAGACAAACAGGTGTTTTGGAGGGGTTTTTTTTCTCCTTTTTATTGTTGTTTTTTTTGCATCTCTTTGTAGTCGTTAAGCATATTTTTGTGGATTTATAGCTCTTGTTTGAAACTCTTCTTGTGTCATTACATGAGATGTGTACCAATTTTGGTGCATTACTTTTTGTAGGAAAACATACCAACAGTGCATGAGAACAGCCTGTCTGAGGGGCAGCTTTGATTATTTTGCTAATAGCACTGTAAACAGCAGATCAGCCTGCAGTGTGTTTGTTGACATGGTTTCACACTCATTTACTCATAGTGAAGTACCCTCATGTACTGCAGACACACTCCCAACACTATGTGTTTGCTCATGGCAAATGAACCAATCAGTATTCTGTGTTCAGTGACAATCACATCAGTGTATCTGAGTGTATTCTTGTCACAGTAACTCAGACGATTTGCCTTCCATTCCCATCTAATTTTATGTTATTTCTATAGTAAAATACCTTGACCTAAAATCACTCTAGTCAGCAATCTTCTCAAGTACTTAATTTAAAGAGCAGTTCTAACCTTGGATGTTAATCTGCCGCCCTACATTATTAGTTCATTATGTTAGGTGCATTGAGGGTACTATTATAAGATCAAGTGTTATCGCTGACTAACTTTAATCCATCACCCAGAGCATTCAGCTACAGTAAATGGCCTTCATTACACACAGTATAACTTCCTAAATAGTTTGTGACATTCTGTTGTGACCTTTACAAAACTATTTCACAGTGTAAGGTGCTACAATATTAAATCTGTGGCTTTATGTTATTACAAAATAGACATTCACTTATATTACAGCATAGACATTTTATAAAACATCATAAATAGGCATTTGCTTTGGGCCTCAACCAGGGCGTTTTTGAATTTGTGTTCTTTTTTTTTCTTTTTTGGTTATTTATTTGATTAGTTTTTTTGTTTTTTTAACGAAAAGTCTTTTCTTGTTTTGTCACTTTAAACAAATGATAATTTCAAATACATGAAAATAAGTCGGTCTATCTGTAAATGTGGGTCTATCCAATTAAATAGCTTTATTTGCCAATCTTTATTCGCACACATGTTTTGCATTTAATGGACTATTGACCTTTCTGTGCCTTTGCATGTGTCATTTGTACCAAGTCAAATGACGTAGCAATTCAAGACAACCACTGAAGCATTTTCAAAGTTCATTCAGAACTGAAACAGGAAGAAGAAAAGTAAGTTTGCTGAAACAGTTAAAATTCTTCGATAAACAACCAGAGACTTTATTATTATTAATATTATTGCTATTATTAGTATTATTGTAAGATCCAAGGAACAGCACTAGGCTTTGAAACCAATTTGACACAGTGACCACCCCAGTGAAATAAGGTAAAGGTAAAGGTAAAGTTCCACTGATTGTCACACACCTGAGTGTGTGAAATTTGTTCTCCGCATTTGACCCATCCCCTGAAGGAGCGGTGAGCAGCAGCGGTGCCGCGCTCGGGAATCATGTGGTGATCTAACCCCCCAATTCCAACCCCTGATGCTGAGTGTCAAGGAGGGAGGCAATGGGTCCCATTTTTATAGTCTTTGGTATGACCCGGCCGGGGATCAAACCACCCACCCCAGTCTCAGGGCGGACACTCTACCACTAGGCCACTGAGCAGGTCTGAGCTCATCTTTGAAATGACTCATTTCACTGTCATTCAGTTTGATAACATTCAAAAAGTCTGCAAGAGCTGCATGATTACATTGTTTGTATCTCCATTTTAAAGGTAGCAGAGGGCTGAACCAGAATTTAGCTGCTTGGCCGGCAGAAGTCTTTAGTGGGCCCCACAATTTTAAAGATTCAGGTAATTTTATACTGTAAAAAAAAGCTTTTTGGCTTTAGGCACTACAGAGCAACTTTGATAAGAATGAACGGAGGCCTGCTTACAGAGCTGTATTCACTTCTCTTATATATCCATGGTCACAGCCTGTTCTGCACCCACTGTTCCAGCTCTGCATCCAGCAGCAGAAATTGCACTACCACCATCACCATCACAGAGCAACATGAGCAGTGTTAGCAAGGGCAACAAGTCTGCTAGTGACACTTTGATCATTCGTTAAAACAAAGGCCCCAAAAATACAAACATAACCCTTAGAAGAAAACTGTGAGATAACAATAAAACAGGGGAGAAAATAACAGTGAGGTGGCTAATGTCTTCAGTCAGTGCACATGCTGTATTTTGTTTTAACTATTGTATTTTCGAAAAAGAGAAACAAAGCTCAGCAGAAATGGCTTCTGGACATAAAAAGTATGAGTACATATCTGAAAAATTCTCAAGTGCAGCAAGAAGGACAGAAAATATAGACACATGGATTAAAATCAAGCACCGCTATCCACTCAATTAAGAGATGTTTCACCCACTAAATGATGATGTGTATATCAATTACTCTGCATGTGTTACGTTTCAATTTGTGAAAAGAAAACTGTTTTTCTCTCATACCTCCATGGCAAACAGCGAATCCAAAAATTAGAAAATTAATTAAAATGGGGATTCAAGTAGGCCTGTCAGAACAAAAAATTTTGCTGGGCGATTAATTGCATCAGAAATGATTGTGATAAGCGATAATACTGCGTAATATTGTGCTTTTAGGACCATTTTTATTATTGTTGTAATTTTTCTGTTTTTAGACCATTTTTTAAACTTGTATAATGATAATAAAGGCATAATGATGAAAGTACACCCTTTTAAAGAGAAATAAACATTTATTTAACAAGAATATTTACAAATGCAAAAAAGAAATTTTAAATATCTGAAATAACATGTAAAAATATTGAAATAAATATATAAGTACCAAAAAATAGACTCTCAGTCTCTCACTCTCAGGTGTGCAGTTAAGTTAGTCGCATTCACTCTTTTTGTTGAGATGGTTTTAGAACAAACCCGGCACACCGGCTCGTCCAAATGACTGGGCTGCCCTCTGTCATTTGGTTTAAATCCAAAACACTCCCACACAGGGCCGTGGTATGTCGTTTAGGAACAAGTTCCATGTCTTTCTCTTGCGCTCAACTCTCTGTTGTTTTCTCCGCCTCGTCTCCCCCTCACGAAGATCGCACTGCACTGTGTGTGTGTGTGTGTGTGTGTAGCCCATAGCCCCGCCTCCCCCACAGAGACAAAGACACTCGATGACAAGAGGTTTCCCTCCGGTCATTACGCTAATGAACCAACTCACCTGGCTGCTAGACAATGCACAGCAGTGAACGCTCTTGTCCTACAGTCTCTTTGGGTGAGAGAGACGAGGAAAACAAACACGCATCAATATGGCAATTAATCGCAGCTGGAAAAGTTACCGTCTCCCTTTTAATTTACCATGCAATTAACCAACTTATTACATATGGCGACAGGCCTACTTGTGGCATTGTGTTGTGTGATCATACTTTACATTTTAGAGTGTCCTTTTACTGTGGTGAGCCAAAGGCACACCTGTGTGGTAACGACACAGTTTTATCAGCATCTTGGTATGCCACACCTGTCAGGTGGATGGATTATTGATTATATTGGCAATGCTCTCAAAAACATGGATGACCATGAGACACCGAAGTCTTTGGGTGCCTAGAAAAAGAAGAAGATCTTTTATTGTAACGCTTGAAACGTCTGTAGCTAGCTAATTAGTAAACAGAGCTGTTTGTCATGCAGTGCATGCAAACATGATTTTCAGTGTCTACATTTCAACTCATTTGAGGACAAACTTTCTACTTTGTGGGTTTTTTATGACTGAGTGCTGTTGAACAATTTGTTTTCTGTATGTGAGACAGCAGAGGATGCGGTTGTGTCATGGACTGGTAATCAAAAAGTATTCACTTGTGAATAGTGTCTGAATGAAAAACAGTTTCCATATTCCCAGAACCATCATAAGTCTATGGCTGCCTCTGAATAGGAAGGCAGATGTGAGATAATGCATGTATTCACCTGTATTACAAGGATATGTAAGCATGCTTCTATCTGCTCCTGCAACCTTACTGTGTATCGCTGTTTCTCAAATGCTGTTAGTGCTGTGTCGCCCCATTCATCATCCAAGGCCAAACCCATATTTATCCAGCAGCCCTGGGCCGTCTGCTTTTCAATGCTGTAGTTGCAAATGATTTCATACTGTTATTGATTTGCCTTTAATTATAGGTAAAAGTCATTTTTTGAGATAACATATAAAATGTATGCAAAATCACACCTAGAATAATTAAACTGATGCAGACAAAAATTGTGACAAAAATTGTAGAAAAAAAACCCAACAACAACAACAACAACAAAACCTCTGTTTTAAGTTACAGTTTGAATGGAATTGTAAGGCATTTTAGAAAACCAAACATGTTTTAAAATATAGCAAAAATGATCATATCCTGGCAAAACAAGTCCAGTGAAAGATGGTTACCAATGGAGTGGCATGAGTTTCTAGCCCTGATTGCACAGTGTTGGGAACTCTTGGTTCAAATATTAATATGGCTATTAGAAAATAATTATTATTTATTTTAAATAATACAATTTAACAAAATAACGGAATGGTCAATGGAAACCAAAATCACTGAACCATTGACGGCTGAATTCAAAATCACACTGAAAGTCAAAGTCAAACATTGAAATTACAGACTGATACAACTTAGAATTTATCTCTGCAACTCATTATGTGACTCGGTAGTGTGTTGATCGAGAAATGGCAGAAATGACATACTGTGGATTTAAAACTTATTCTGTGTACAATGTCAGCTAAAACACTTTGACAGAGTCAAAGACATGTTTTGACATGCTCTATTGTTTTATTTATTGACATTATTTTGAAAATACAGGGTGACTGAATGGTTTCTTATGGGTCCCATGTAGGTAGTAAATGGGCTGAAAAATGGGCCTCCAAAGGGATTGTGCCAGTTGCTCACATGGGTGGGTTATCTTTGTGGGCCCCAGTTAAGATGCCCATTGTGGACCCATGTCCACTTGGTACCCAGGTATCACTGGCATAATCCATGTGGGGCCAACTTGGGTAAACCCACTCATGTAGGCTACTGGCATGGGGCAATATTGAACCTGGGGACAGTCCCGTTGGGGGCCAATTTTTCAGCCCATTTACTGCCTACATGAGATGAACATACAAATGTTGGCTATGTGAGAAATGATGTAAGGATGAGTACCAAAAGGAAGATTGCCAATGACATCCTGAGATTAAGAAATAAGTGCAACACACACCGCCGTCAAAACGCCCACCTCTATTATATTCTATGAACAAACCCACACCGGCGCCGGCCGACGTGCCGCTCTGCCATGCTTCAGCCCACTGCTCTATTTCCAGCGTGGCCGGCGCTGTGAGAAAAGCCTTTTATGTACATCTCGGCCGCCGTAATATCAACTCCAAATGCTTTCAAAGGGTTATCTGGATGCGTAACATTATTAAGTTTTTCAAATTCTTAATAAGACGATTTTGATAACAAACTCACCCGTGAAATCCAAGTTGTTGTTGCCTCAAAGTTTTTCCTCTTCTTCTTCCGTTACTCGCAGTTGGCAACCGTTGGCAGCTAGTGCAGGTACAGCCACCTAGCAGGCTGGGGTGGGAAATACACTTTAGTGTTGACGGTTGTGTGTTGGGGGGCAGCACTTGACGGCCACAGCGCCACGCCAGCTGCAGTGTGTTTTGCACTTAGAGAGCCTGCATGCCTTCTCCTCTCTCATATCGAAGGAACCATACAGATTCTCTCAGCTTGGTAATTTTTACAGGAACATCATCATCCTGTCATCCTGTCATCCTGTGCTGCCATGTGTTTAACTGAATACAAACAAACCTCAGCAGGGCTTGGCCACCATTTGTTAAAAATGTGTTTTTGTGTCTGCCTGTAGTTATACCAACAGTGCAGGCAAGAAGTGAAGGTTTGGTGTTCATCTGGTAAGATAACAGCATCTGGCAACAGCCAACCTGCCTGTAAGTGTGTATCTAGATAGCACTTCCTGGCAGTCAAAGGATCCAAAACTCCATCAGTGTTATTAGGACCTTTAGATCAATGCTATGTACACACATCGTTGAGATTTTCTGTGCATACACTGGATGACAGTTTTGCATACTTCTAACTGTTCTCATGCTGGTGAATGATAATGAATCATGCTTCAGTTGGTGGCTGCCCTTTTTATCTCATAATCCCAGATAGACTAAAATAAGTCAGAACAGATTGTGATTTGCAACATGGAGATTTATGAATAAAATTGATAGATAAAATAATGGACATAGACACCGTGACATCAACCATTGATTTGTAGACTCCCGTTTTAAAGCCTCGAGTGTTATGTTGTGTGCAGCAGGTTGACACAAAGCTAAAAAGAAATCACTCTTTATTCACGGGAAACAGCATTTTAACATCACACAATCAAATCAAGGATCTAACAAAGACTGAATTGAAAACCAGGACTGAGCTGATTGCCTGGGGAAAAACTCAGGAGCAGGGAAGGACTACTATGAGGATAACACAGGGCAGGTGTGTAGCTGGTTAAATGAGGGAAAGGCACTAATTAGCTTAACTTTAGTTCCCAAAAGACAGGCTTAAGACCATTAAAACAAAATGTGCTTGCTTGAAAACTGAATAACATTAGAGGTCCTTTAGAGGGTTTTTAGTACTGGCAATGCCTATATTTTGGCTATACTCAATGTGTCTCAGATTGCATACTTCTGTTCTAAACTAATATTTTGAGTGCACAAGTATGCTAGGTGCGTTCACACTGCATAGTGCGCACTCAAAACAGTCCAAAAGTCCAAAAGCATAGAATGATGGAGACTTCTCACCGTCAATAGTCTCTATGTTTGTGATGTAGCGGACAAAGTTCTCATTTTTTGACTTTGTGGCCGGAGATAGCGGTCAAATTTCGGCGATATTGCTTCACCATCTGTTTGCAATTCACTGTTTAAGAAGAAGATGAAGAAGACTAAAAGGGCAGTTAAAACAAAGCCGCTGTCACTTCTGGTAAATGCAAAACAGCAGTTGGGGATTTGAGACAACACTACCTGTTGAAAATAGTGTGCCACACATGTAACTGAGTGAGTGAAATCACGACACAGATGATGATGAAATCTTTTCATCTTTTCATCTATAATGGGCTGTTTTCATGCATTGTTTGTACATTTGTTTGTTTGTACAAAAACTAATGCACCAAAATTAGTATATCCCACGTAAGGACGAGTCAGTTATTTGTGCATAACCCTCATATATTGGAAGGCTGCAAACATGTCACCAATGCGCTGAGTAAAGAAGGAAGTGGTCCAAAGTAGTCCAATTTAGAGGCAGGTTGAGGTGATGGATATGAATGAGTCACAAAACTCAGGGCCGAATTCACAAAGAATGAACTGCGGCCGCTGATAGCACCTTGAATTCCACTTCACTTGCACCCGCAGTTTGCTCCGTCTTAACGTCCTATCCACAAAGGATATTGCACTAATGATATACTAGCGCAAACACGCCCAAAGATTGGCAGCTGAGTGCAGTTTGCCCCTGATTTGCCCCTAATTGCAATTAGCCACATGGCAAAGTATAAATGCTGGCTTTGCGCCAAGAACACTGTGGCAGAACAATGGCAGACTTGGCAAAGTACTGAATACTGTGCACCCTCGTGTAGTGATGTCTGCTGGTGAGTCAGTCTAACAGTGTCGGATGGGTTGAGGCTGTGGATTTGACCAAGTTTGACCACTTTATCACTATTCCCTCTCACTTGTAGCTGTTTTTTTGTTATCTTTTGAATTTAATATGAATTATGGGTTTTTGTTCACGTGTGTTTCCCCCGTTTTGTAAAATAAATTATTGAAAGTTGCTTTTGAAGTGCATGATAGAAGTGCGTTTTGAGAACGGCCGCAGACTGTCACCTGTTCAACGCATCAATATCTTCGGATGCCATTAATGATTATAATAATGATGTCAAAATATTATTTACAGACTGATTCAACAGACAATCACTGCTGCCACGATCACTGGAAAGTCTGGGTGAGAGGCTTCCACAGAGGAGCGCCCAGTTTGCACCAGCTTTCTAAAGACGTTATTTACTTCACTCAAACTGCATGTGGCTATTAGCACTGGTGTTAGTGAATTAGACGTTGTTTATCAATGATAAAATAAAAAATAATAAATATAAAATAATAATAATAACATAAATTAATGCCGGCGCACTGAGATGCAATCTGCTTGGCAGCGCAGTTAGTAGAGCATTTCACCCTCTGCGCGTGCTTTGTGAATTAGACGGTATCTGTTTGCTCCATTTTTATGGGTTTAGCGGCCGCAAAAGCCACGCAATCCTGTTGTGAATTCGCCCCTCAGACTCATCATTCATAGGGCGCTAATTGATATAATATCATACAAACCATTGTACTGTATATGTTGTCTGAATAACAGTCTCTCCTCTGCGCTGCCAAAAAATGTAACTTGACTAACCTTTCACAACCCTTTTAACCGCCATATCGATTTTTACTAAACTTGGTAGATATGTAGAACAGGACGCCTCAAGGTGACTGGAGAAATTTAACTCTAATTGGCAACTGGGTGGCGCTATAACAACAGAAAAATGCTTAAAAATGGCTAAAATGCGACCGATCGCTGTGGCTCCCCCTGTGGCTGAATGCTGGTGTTTTTTTTCCTTCTAATTTTTGGTATGACTAAGTCATGGTATGGTATGCTGTACATAATCATGGAAACTGTCAGTGTGTCATTCTGTCAGTCAGTCATTCTGTCTGTCCCACGTTTTTCTACTCACTGACGTGGTCAGTCTATGTGAAACTGCACATAGGCATTGAGGATTGGCACAGGTAGAAGGTGACAAAGCTACCACTGGGTATGGACTAGTTATTATTATTAAAAATAATTGTTTTTCTTCCCCATTTGTGGCACCCACTATGGATGATGGCACCCTAAGCATTCACCAATACTCCATATGCCGCAGGGCGGCACCGGGAAAAGCCCCGCCCACTGTCCTTATGATGAATGAATGCAAACATTCATACACACATGCAAACAAACAGACACTGGGGTTTGTTGTGTCTTCTTAAATTTACCTCTCAGCAGAGTATGGCACTGACATCACCAGAGACAATCCAAACTCACTGGCCTGAAGGTTTAGTTCAAGACAAACTCTAAGTTGAGTTGCTCACTTTAATACAGTTCACAGTATTTGTTCCAGTAAAAAGCAGCACCATGGGGTGCTGCCCAGAAACAAATGGGTTACTATAAGCAGGTCACTCAACAGTGAAATTAATAAAACACTGGAGGTGCCTCTAATGCAAAGTGTGAATAAAATTACCCCGAGGCTGACTTGGCTGCTGTTATTCAACAGCCTTTCACACTGTGCCTTTCCTTCTGTCTTGGAGGAAAATGAACCACTGCATAAATATGCTCTTTAAGGAGCTTTGGCAAATACAGTATGTGATTATAATACGACACATACGCTCACAATTAAGGGTGTGGAGAATAAAGATGCAAATGAGTTTGCAAGCTTCTGACTCTTGTTTTACAAGAAACATTTTTGCTATTTAAAGTTCAATGGACCAACCATTGCACACAACATAGAGCACTTTATTTACCCTCAAACTAATAAGAAGACAATGCTTCAAGGCACAGTATTTACTTTAAAATTCTCAAATAAAACAGTGTAATCAAATATTTCTTTACAGCCAGCATGAACTGGCTGGCCTTTAATAGAATGCTGGATTAAAAAAAAGAAAGAAAGAGGGGAGGATATTAGGGTCCATGTCATTGGTCCGACAGCCCATTAGTACGACATCCCGTTATTCCGACTGTCCGCGGTGAACACCTACTTAAAAAGAAACTTTATTCTGATTCTAACAATACTGATTGTTCAAACACTGAAAAAATGGAAGATGGAGGGTCAGTTTACAAATATGCAACTCGTATATTACATAATTGATTTATATTTCTCTTTGAAACATGATTAAATCTTATAAAAGTAATTCAGTCTTGAGTGATTTGAAATGTGCATGTCTCAGTCATGTAAAGAGGAAAGAAAGTAGTTATGTTTCAACAGCCAGAAATGGGAAATCCCGCATCCAGAATACTGCTGCTCGGGTACTGACCGGAACCAGGAAGTACGAGCACATTAGTCCTGTGCTCAGGTCTCTACACTGGCTCCCTGTGGCTCAGAGAATAGACTTTAAAGCAGCTCTGCTTGTGTACAAGTCTCTCCACGGCCTAGCACCAAAGTACATCTCTGACATGTTAGTGCCATATGAACCATCTCGGACTCTGAGGACCTCAGGGACCAGCCTCCTGCTGGTGCCCAGAGTCAGGACTAAACATGGGGAATCAGGGTTCCAGTTTTGTGAAGCTAAAATCTGGAACAGTCTTTCTGAAGATGTGAGACAGGCCTCTACTCTGACAATGTTCAAATCTAGGCTCAAAACAGCTCCATTTCACTGTGCATATGACTGAAAGGATCTTATCTGCACTCTTCTCTTTTAAAGTTCATTTTATAATGATTATTTATGTTTTTTGTGATTTTAATGCATTTTCTTCTTCTGTAAAGCACTTTGAATTACTTTGTGTACGAATTGTGCTCTACAAATAAACTTGCCTTGCCTTCATACTGCCATCTACTGGTGGAGAGTCAGCTTAACCTACTTCCACCCTGTTTTGCTCAGGCAACAGCGCATTACAGTGGAAACCCAGTTAACAGTAACAACTCTGCACACACAGTATTTGCTGGTAATTGTTGGTTAAACTATATTGCGAACTGTATTGCACCAAAAAATGCAAATCATTAATCTAAGACTTTACTCATGCTGTGTAGATGAATCAAATGCACAATGTTAATCTACAGGTAATCAATCCCTGTTTCCATCAGTCCATTTTTTGGTGTATTTATTTACTTATTAATTTGTCTGACTGATTAATTTATATTAATGTATTTTTCCTCAGATGTTACCCTGGTATGTGCTCACATAACGTTAATGTTATAGAATGGCTATTGTATTCTCTTGGCTTTTATTTTGAAAGGCCCATATTTACTTGGACATTGGGGAAGCTCATCTGTCTTAAGGCCTCTACACATGATCAGCTGTAAAACCGCTTTGCGCTGGCTGTCCCATTGTTTGTCTATGGAGAGGTTGGCAACGTCTGACCCTTGGCGTCGCACACCGCTTGGATTTTCTGCCCGAGCGCTGCGCTCAGTGTTGAAATTATTTGAACTTTGACTGCGCCGCTGCAGCGCACCTGGCAGTGAGCAAAACGCGTTGTTGCACGCATGTGAAGGCCGCTTCAAGCCCTTTTCACACAGAGCGCGCAAAGTGCAGACCTCCGTCTACGAACCCATTCATTGTGTATGTGCTACCATGGCGCAAGAGTGCACCGCTCTGCCGCCAAGCTGAGCATTACCGCATGCCGCGGTGTCTGCCCGCTGCCAGCCTGCGCTCGAATTGAATTTTTTTTAATTTCACCACAATGCACTGTGACGACACCTCGGCGCATCCAATAGCAGAAAAGAGCCTGAAGTAGACCTGGAAGCCTCTTTCACCCAGAGCGCGATTTTCGCGGCGCCCACCACGGGGTAGGGCGCAGAGCAAGCACAGGGCAAGACAGGATTTGGGGGAGGACAGGCTCGTTCAGGAGCTACAGCTCCATGGTGACCGCTTCTGGGTCTACTTCAGGCTCTTCTCTGTTATTGGATATGCCGACGTGTCGTCACAGCGCGTTGCGGTGAAATTTAAAAAAAATTTCAATTTGAGCACAAGCTGGCAGCATGCAGACGATGCGACATGCGCCCTCTCGCGCTCCATTCAGCTCGCCGGCAGAGCGGTGCACTCTTGTGCCCCGGTAGCACGTACACAATAAATGGGTTCATCGGCGGAGGTCTGCGCTTTGCGCGGTCTATGTGAAAAGGGCTTTACTTTTCTTCACCTTCTCTTCAAGAGAACAGTTTGCAATATAGTTTAACCAACAATTACCAGTAAATACTGTGTGTGCAGAGTTGTTACTGTTAACTGGGTTTCCAACCGTAATGCGCTGTTGCCTGAGCGAAACAGAGTGGAAGTAGGTTAAGCTGACTCTCCACCAGCAGGTGGCAGTATGAGTACTTAAATGTATGCCTGGTTTGTCTCTTTGTGAACTGCTGGCTTATTTTTCAGGTTATTGATGCAGATGTATTTACTATTCATTTAATTTAATATTTGATGTTTATGGTTTATTTACAACCTAGTTATAGATAGCATGTATTTACTTTTCATTTCAGAACCACACGTAGGCCTACCTGTATGGAAGAATGAGCATGTGTTGATAGTGTGGCAGAAATTAAAATGAAAAATAAACGAAAGATAACGACACATTTGGGCTGTTCTTATTGGACACGATTCAGTGGATCAGGCTTCAGTTAACCCAAACAATTTCACAGAGTCACATATATGACAGCAGAATTTTATGTACAACGATTTTAAATGTTTAACATTACGAATACGAATGGTTAAAATTATGCACACATCTTTTTGAAAGTTGTCTTACACCACAGTCGCCCACATTGTCCATAGCAAAACCCATCCCTGGGTGTACAGGAAATCTAAAAAAACCACTTGTCCACCAAACCCGCTGTTGAAACTTACCTCACGACAACTGCCACCCAGGCTACTGCAGGTGGTGCAGGTTCAGTTTGGAGAGGCAGAGGAATGTTTTTGTTTTTGTTTTTGAAATTATATTATAACACAGGAGATTTACGGGAACATACTAATACGGGATAACGGCGAGAAAGAGGGGTAAAATACGGTAGACTTGACAGCTATGCTTTAAACCACACCTCAACCGAGAAAAGTGTCTCCTCTGGATAAAGTTGTGTGGTAACGTTAGACCACAACATCAACTCAACGTGAATAAGATTAACAATGATGTCTACATCTGTTCTAAGGTAAGTCAACATTGTGTTTGAGGCAACATATTGTCACTTTGCTGGAAAGAAATATAAAGTTATCTTTAACATCTCTAGCTAACGTTAGCTAAAGTTAGCCTAACGTTAGCTCCTAGCTGCGGTGTTCATCATGTCACCTTGTTTGCTGGGAGTTCATTAGCCTATTTTGTTCTAGTTTTGTACTTTGGTGATCGTACATCATTGTTAGCTGTTGTCCAAAGGGCTCTAGTTAAGCTAACATTAACTTCTGGAGCTTAGCTTCATTAACTTATCTGTAATGGCAGAGATAACAAAGGTTGGCAAACGTTATGCTGAATGATTCAGTGTAAATACTGTAGCACCAAACTAACAGAGAGACACTCTTGGTAAAGATGGTAAAAAGGCCGTTATCCTTTTCTCATATTCTGAGCCAAAAACCTGAACTTCAGTGGCACTTTCACTTGTTGTCTTTGATGGCGACGGCAAAGAGATGATTTACCATGCTTACACTGTGACCTGTAAATTTTGGCTTGTAATTTAAGCTTTTCATCGACCTTCTCAACAATAAAATGATGAATATATCCCTCCAATGCGTAGTTTAGTTCAAAAGTTAAGGCAGAGATGTGGATCAATTTGATACCAAATGTCAGGATTATTTGGATCCCACCTCAGAGGTGGATTTGACAAAGTCTCAGCTCCACTTCTCCTAGATATTGTTACTCAAGATGTCCATTACACTTAATCTAAATTGGTGTTTTAGTTCTAAGTAGTTTCAAATATAGAAAAATATCGTTTGGCCATACTTCCTGAAACTGCTGTAAATAAGAGTAACAAACACAGACCTATTTCTCAACCTCTAGTTTCACCTCACATTGTAACTTGTTTGTACCAAAACATCCAACATATGTTTGTGGTCAGACAAAGGCAAGGACATGCAATGTAAAGCAAATTTATTTGTATAGCACATTTTCTTTACATAGAGTGCAAGAAACACAGGGCTTAACATAATAAGCACATGGCAATTCAAACAAAGTAGGCTACTAAAAAAGCAATTAGAAACAAAATGTAAATCAAAATAGTGCCACAGAACCTAAAGACTGCTCACAGGTCTGAGCTGAGCTTCTTTTCCAGAAGTTTCTGTCTCTTTCTGCTGAAGCAGCGTCAGCTTGAGCTGCTCGTCAGCCAGTTGAATCAGTTGAACTGTCCTCTTAGTCTCCATTCTCAGGAGCTTTTCATAGGCATCCTCCATCCACGCATGCCTCTTCCTCCTTCTCTCTGGCTCTGGCCCACGCACCTCCTGTGGTGCATGGGGTGGGGCAGTGCTGGTGCTTGCAGATGGCTCAACCTCTGAGGGATCAGCCTCCACAGGTGTGAGGAGCGCGTAATCTGATGAGAGATTGAGTGGCTCGTCAACTGGCTCCTCAACACATGCAGGCACAATCCCATGCAGGGCCTGGGAACTCTCCCCTCCAAGGATGTTGAGGACAGCATCACTGAATTCACCACCTTTAATAATAATAAACAAAACATTTGCACCTCATATAAGACATGCAGCTCAAAGTGCCTCACAAAAGTTACATGAAATGGGTACTATAAAAAACATTTAATTTAAGATGGCAAATAAACTACACTGTAAAAAGTACAAAAAACGACAAACAAATAAGGCAAACGGCTGCACAGCCTTACTGAGTTTACTCAACTTCAGGGCCCCTTAGTTGTGTGTGCACTAACAAGCCCTGAAGTTCAGTAAACTCAATCAGGCTGTGCAGCCGGTTGCCGTATTTGTTTGTCAGCTTCGGGGTTTTTTACAGCTTAAGTTGGTGACAATTTAATACTTAATACATACTCAGTATTTCACTTTGTAGACATAATCTAAAAAATAGGCACTTAAGTCTCACCTTTGTAGGGCTTGTCCCCAGTTTGGGGGTTCTTCGCCTCTGAGTGGTCCTTGGTGGCCTTCTGTTTCAGGTTCTTCCACCGCAGTTTCACCTGTTCAAGAGACTGGAATTGACCACTGCCAGTAGCATTTACCTGTGCCGTAATGTCGGCCCTAATCTCGCTCTTTATTCTTGCTGAAACATTGCTCTGGCCTGGGGTACTGAAAGTGCCAAACAAACATTCATAGTTTGTGCGAACCTCATCCAATAATGCATGTGTTTCAGCAGTTGTAAAGTTCAACCCCTTACTCCTTTGGCCCTCCATGTTGTCTGGAAGAAGAAGAAGAAGACGACAAAGAAGAATAAGAAGAAGAAGAAGAGGAATTCTTTTTGCATGAGAGGAAGAAGTAGGAATTGCTGGTACAACGGCTGCAGTTGTACACCGATACAGACAACAAAGGAGAAGGTACAATCCAAGGCAATATGCTGAATGCCCCAACCTGCTCGAGCAATACTCCAGTGATGAGCTTTATGCACGATAAAGATTTGGGCAAGAGGATATTGCTCTCATCTGCAATATTCTTCATCCTCATCTTGAACGTGCCACTCTGAGGAGCCATGCCTTGACTGTGGAGGAGCAGGTACTGATGGCTCTGCGTTATTATGCATGTGTTTCCTTCTTTGAGGTGATTGGGGATGGACTGGGGGTGACAAAAGCAACAGTGGGCCATGTAGTGCATTCGATGTCATCTGCCCTTACTGGTCTTCTGGGTCAATATGTGAAATGGCCTGAAAATAAAGAGGAGATAGCAAGAACCAAGAGGAAGTTTTTCTCATTGGGGGGGATGCCAAACACTATTGGTGTGATTGACTGCACCCATGTGCATGTTCAGGCACCACATACCAGGGAATGGGAATATGTGAACAGGAAGGGCCGGCACAGCATTAACGTCCAGCTTGTGGGGAATGCTGACCTCGTTATCACAAACTGTGTTGTGAGATGGCCTGGGTCTGTACATGATGCCCGTATTTTGAGGGAGAGCCACCTCTACCAGAAGCTCCAACAGACTGCCCCAGATTGCATCCTCTTGGGTGACAGCGGTTACCCCCTTCTACCCTGGGTGATGACCCCTTTTGCTACTGTCACCAATGACTCCCAGCAGAGGTACAACAACGTCCATGCCACAACAAGAGGGACAATTGAGCACCTGAATGGAGTGATAAAACGCAGATTTGCCTGCCTGAACTATCTCTGTGTGGAGCCACAGAAAGCCTGTCACATCATCTGTGCCTGCATTGTGCTACACAACCTAGCACAAACAAGGAGAGTGCCACTACAGGAACCTCTCATCGATGGACCTCCTCCCTGCGCAGAAGGCCTTGACCTGCCACCACCACTACTGCAGCCTGATGGTCCTGCTGGAAGAGCCGTGCGAAATGCCATGGTTAATCTTTATTTTTACAATTAAATGGTTAAACTCTGATATGTGTGATATGTGTCCATCATATGTTTAAGGGGGGAAAGTGATAGCTCAACTATGTCTCAATTTAAATCACATTTAAGCACTTTCAATGTATATTTTCATGCTTCTGATTTAATGAAGACACATTTTACTTAATTCAGATAAGCTTGAAAATGCACCTTTAAAATGCCTGTGCTTGACTGTGATTTTATAACATGCAGCAATGTATTTCAGGAATTGTTTGTGTGTACAAACTGATTATTTTACTTCATCAAATCAGATGCTATGGTGCTACATGTTTAGTGGGAGCCTTCTACAAAAGGGGATACATGTCCAGGGATTTCCAGCACTCGACCTGTTGTCTTCATTAGCAGTGGCATTGCTGAGTGGTCCATGGGTGTGAGTGTAACGTTACTCTGAAAGTAGAAGTAGAGTGTGTATGAGCATATCTTTATCATTATCAGGAATCCACAATAGTCAGAGAAATTGTTCAAGTAACATTACAAAAAAGCATATCACCAGCATTACTGTAGCATACCCAAACTCAGTCCTCTCACACTTCTGAATGAACCGCAGATAGTAAAGTGTATTTTTCCTATACAGTCTGCTCTGCACACATGTAAAAAAAAAATGAAAACAAAAAAGTCTGCTGTGTTGGCAATAACATAACGTTAAACTCGGAACAGGTTGGTGTTTAAAGAGTTGATGTATGACGTACTTCTGATTAATTACCTTTTAAATCAACAAAGCCAGCTACCTCGCTAGCTACTTAACATGCAAGTCAATGGAGCCACGTTAGCTCAATTAGAGATCGGTAAGCCCACGTTTTAAGTAGGTGACAATTCAAATAGCTGGCTCACATCAGATGGTGAGTGGCCTTCGTATGGTCTTAAAAACGCTACACATTAGACAACGGTATACTTAGATTTTGATGTGAAAGCTGTGCTACCAACTGCTCTTTTCGTGAATTAGTCCACCGTGGAGACAGAGCACAGCGGGTCATAATCTGAAAGCCACGCCCCCAAAGGAGAAACGTTTCAGATCCGGGGGCGGAGTCGTGAGATTTGGAAATCGGTATCCAGTCAGATTGGCATCAAAGTGATCCACCCTGCCAATGTTTTGAAATACTCAGATAAAGTCAGCAGAATCACCTTGATCCCTGACTGAGAAAAGGAGGATTTCATTATCCGGATTATTCTGATCCAGATAAAAAGTTTTGAAATACTGGGTCCTGGGGATCATGTTCCATTATGACGTCATATTGTAATATTCCTCCATACTGCTCGTCCACGACAATCCAAGTGTCCTGAAGTGGGAACATCCAGAGAGTACTTGCAACAACGTCATTTAGTATATTTTAATACCATAAACAGTGGCTATGCTCTGTTTGCCCGGAGGCGCGCTCTCGCGTGCTCGCCCGTGTACGCCATAAACTCTCTGGCCCGCTTGAACTACGGAAGCCGCGCCAGACAAGATCAATGAGAACTCGTGATAGATACACCGGTATTTACATCCTGCTGTACGCCACGAGAGCACAGAATGAAGTTAGTTTCTCCCCGAGCTGGATAAAAAACAACATTATTGGTTATTTTCTTTGTCACTCAAAGGTTTACTCTTTTTTCAATAGCGCCAGGAAGTTAAAATAAAAAGATGGTTCGAGTGTGTTCCTTTCCTGGATGCTTCAATCAGGAGATCCGTGTGTTCAGGAGATCCGTGACTTTCCACAGGCTTCCTGTTCAGGACCCTGAAAGACTACAGCTATGGCTGATTGCTCTTCGTTGCAATATCAACACCGTCAACGTCCATGCACTCCGGGTCTGTAGTGAACACTTTTCACCGGAGGATTTCAAATGTTCAAAAGGCCAGAGAGTGAACAGGGTGCACGGGCGAGCACGCGCAAGCGCGCCTCCGGGCAAACAGAGCATAGCCACTGTTTATGGTATTAAAATATACTAAATGACGTTGTTGCGAGTAAACTCTGGATGTTCTCACTTCAGGACACTTGGATTGTCGCGGACGAGCAGTATGGAGGAATATTACAAAGTTTTTGTGTAGTTTTATGGACCTTTTCGTGTCGGTCACAATTGACGCTCATTGTAAGGATTTTCGCTGCAGGACTGGCTCACTGGGGTCTCCAGGTGCACTTTGAGGAAGAAAAAACTACACCGGATTACTCATCAGCATGAGGGTGAGTCCATAATGACTGAATTTTGTTTTAGGGTGAACTATTTCTTTAAGATGACGATATGGATCGATGTTTTCATTTTGCGTCGATGTAATCAGATCATTAATCAATGAATTGATGTGGATCGATGTATCGTTACACCCCTATGAACTACGGCAGTTTTTGCCATACACAGGACCTGTGGTATTAAAAACTGTGTTGTCCCCTGAAAGATACAAACATTTCTTGTCCTTGACAGTAGCCATGTCGATAATGCTGGAGTCAGATCAGAGGATTCAAAGTACTTATTTCCAATATGCTCATGAACTCATCAAACACTTTGTCATGTGCTGTGTTGACCTGTAGGTATGGTAAGACCTTGTCTGTATAATGTACATGGACTTCTTCATCTCCATGAAGATGCCAGCCACTTCAACTGTTCCCTAAATGACCTTTCCTGTTTTCCATTTGAAAACTACCTGCAACAAATCAAGAAACACGTGAGGAGCGGGAGAAGTCTCCTGGAACAACTAACCAGGCATTTGTCAGAAATCGAGTGAACAAGAGCAAAATGCACCCTAAAGTGTTGGCTTCTGTCAACAGCTTTGCTTTTGTTAGACAGAAAAATGCAGAAGTACCTTTGCTTGTGAAATCCCGCACCAGCGTCATATTTCACCATTATTTCACCAACCATGTAGCCCTGGACTTCTGAATAATAGTGTGTATAGGAAATAGTCAGGTCAGGATGAAAAATGGACTACTGCGTGAAAGGGATCTGCTCCGGTGGTCTGCCTCCCACAAGAAACTGGTGGTTCTGTCCTCATACCCCTTTGCCATGGTCGGGAACATGCATATTAAGGTTGAATTTTCTTATTCTTTTAGCTAGATCCCAGTAGGAGTCATCACAGCCGATTACCTGTTTCGATCTATTCTCTATCCTCCTCGGTGACTCCTGCCACCTGCGTGTTCTTTCTCACCGCATCCATAAACCTCCCCTGGCCTCCCTCTCTCCACTTGCCACAACATCCTTCTCCCAATGTAACCTTTATCACTCTTCCGCACATGTCCAAAGCCTCTCAGCCTCACCTCTCTTGCTTTATCCACTAACTTAGCCTGAGCTGACTCTCTAATGTTGTCATTAGTCACTCACGTCGCATATTAATTTCTAACACCTCCAGCTCCGAGTTGTCTCTTCTAACATGACAATTGGTGATTTGTTGAATAGGGTTCATGTCATTTTTTATGCTACTGCATCTGTAATTCGCTTTGTATGAGATTTATCTGCTACAGTGGTCCTCAAAATGGGTTCCAGGGTCCTTGTAATTCCTTAATTGGGTTCTAAATTGGATGCTTACAGGTCTGTAACTTTTAAATGGAACCTAATGTACCCGTAAGGGTCCATTTGGTTCCACTTTTACATTCAGAGTTATGAGGTTCTAAAAAGGTTGAGAACCACTGGTCTACTCAATGCGAAAGCTTAATGAAAATGTTAAAAACTTAACATGCTTATGCTGTTCTTTCCGGGTCATGTACGTGAGGGCTGTTTGGAGGGAGGGTGCACAAGAGGAGGAAGGTGTTGTTCCTGAAAATTGGATTGACAGGAACAAGAGAACCATTAGATGGCCACGTAATATGAGCGCCACAAAAACAGAAAAAGCTATAAAGGACAAAATTAATTAAAATAATTTAAGTTGAACTGTCTAACTTCTAGCTTGCTTCTACCTTGTCTCACACACTGAAGCATGCCAACAGATCCAGGGGGAGAGAGATGACCACTCCTCGTGAGTATAATTACATTTTCAGTTGCACCAACCATCCCACTGCACAAACTTAAAGCGACTCTTACCTCACACAGCACTTTGAACATGAACAGCTCCACCTCCCTCCAAAGTCCCACCCTCTTCCCTCTGCCTGACCTCCGACACGCCCCTCCTCCCCTGACTCTTGTAGTAGGAAAATTAAGGTAACTAAAAGTATCTGTCAAGCAGAAACCCCGCAACCATCTCATTTCTTTTTAGCTCCGGATGAAGCTGCATTAGCCTCTGCTATCGCTCGAAAGCAGAGCCGATGTTGACTCGAGTCTTGCCTCTTACCACATCAAGTTGTCTCTTTAGTGCAGCTTTTTGGAAAATATTCGTCTTTTTGCCAACTGATTTCTCTGTGGGAGTGGCAGGAGGTGGAAGCAGAGGCTCGCCTTGGTCAGTCATTGTCAGTTCTTCCCTGTTCCTTGCTATCACTCTCAGACCATTCTGAGATGACAGCGGTAGGCAAGCTGGAGAGGGGCTAGGTGACAGATGACAGCCTGGAAGCTCAGCAATTCATTTTATTTGGACTGAATAAAATAATTGGTCAGACTTGTGTCAGAACCATATGAGAAAAGAATATTGATGAGTTTCAAGACCTGGTGGATTTCTCTTACATTTTAGTGTGTAAGATCAGCTTATTAAGCATTTTAAGTTAAGGAAAGAAAAGTGTAAATTTGCCAGAAAGGTAAATATTGCTATAAGTAAGGTAACTGATGCTCACCTGAATATTCTTCTTTTTTAGTTCTCAAGATGCAAGCACAGCACCTCGGCGCAGAGACTTGTCGATACCCAGTGAGTATTCATCTCACTTTTAACAGTCACTTTTTTATTTTATCAGGTCTTGTGAAATGTAAGAACATTCTTTGTGTTTTTCAGGATCTTGACATGCAGAAAGAGGTTGTGCGAAGTAAAGAAAGGATATGGCACAATGTCAGTAGCGGCTGGCGTCTACTGGTAGGTCTCCAGAGTCTAGAAGCAGTGTAAACGCAATGTCTAAAATGAGTTTAAGACATTGAAACATTTGATGTGGAAAAGACGTCTGCAACGACCTCATTTGGACTACAATTAGCCCTTATACAAAGGTCCTGCGGACGTCAATACGTTTGGTAGACGTCGGAAAAAAGAGTCTCTGCACCTTCAGGGGACCAAAATTGGACGTGCAAAAATGACCTAGAAATAACGTTGTTAGGACGTCTCTTTGCGCAGTGGGCAGAGACGCTGAGGCAGAACTCGTGGTCAGGGACAGAAGGCTGGTGAGTTTACCAGGAAACACATGACGTAGACAGGTCGGGAACAAGCAGGGTCGGTACCGGGGAATCAAGCCAAGAGTGAGTGCTGGAATGTCTTGCATGAGGTTGAAGAACAATCTGCCAGTGAGTGTGTGGAGAGCAGGAGTCTTTATACTGAGCCAGTCAGTGACTGAAAGCAGGTGGAGTTGGGCTGATGAGGTGGCAGGCTGAGTTGAGCAGGTGAGCAGAGTTGCCTTGATGAGATGGGTGTGGCTGGCAGTCAGAGTGGAGCAGAGGTGGGGCAAATGGATAAGTACTGCATGAGGTGAGCAGAGGAGCAGAACTGTGACAAAAGCACAACCTTTTAAAGTTGTATGTCTCTCTAAGCAAAAAAAAAAGTCCCTTCACAGTGCTCAAAAAGTGATTTGATATGCCTCTCCTGTTTTGCACCATCATTCCCGCCCTAATAAATAACAGGTAGTCCTTTAATAAAAGCCTTTAAACAAGGTTCACTGCTGGTTAGACTTCACACATTAGACAAGTGCTGTGATTCATCGATTACCAACTCTTTATCTTCATATGTTGATGTGAAAGACCCATAACCACAGAGGTTAAGAGCTGACCTCTTTCTGACTGCTCTGACCACCATCCAGGCATCACAGATCATTGGTAAGCACTGCAAAGCTCCATCTGTTGAACTGAATGCCGTGTGAGTGTATTTTAATCAAGAAATCAGCTGTAGCTGGCATGAGAAGATGACGATGGACCCCGGACAGAGAGGAATATGAGTGATCAATGAAAGACAGACAGAAGTTAACCTGACACTTCAGCAAACTGAGGTGGCCTTGTGGCTGTGATCGACACGGGTTGAGAATGAACAGCTTGACAAATAAACAAGCCTCTGTTTGTTAAGACCATGTGCAGAGGCAAGTGCATTGCCAAAGGTTCTGCTGTGAACACAGGCAAACAGAGTTATGATAAGACTATAAGAGTCTTTCATTGTTTGGCCATGTTTCAAATTGGATTTCACTCTGGAAAGTGATAGGTTGCCTCGCTATTTGTACTTGGCTTGACTGCTGTTTACATTTTCTGTCTTTGTGGAAGAAATTTAATTTTCTCTGATCCTATCCTACTTTCAATGAGGGTGTTTTTTTGAAGGAGATCATGATTAATCCTTTAATTTTTTTCATCAAACTGGCACAAGCCAGTCAATATGACAGAACTTCTGCTGTGGATTTAGTTACAGATGGCACACTGATAATACTGCAGCAAAGAAAGCAGATATCATTGAACACACTGCAGACTTTCACCTCGGTTCGGCTACGCTACTCTAAAGAGAGGAGGGGGGATATGACGTATGTCGTAAAGCAGCCAAATTTTGTAATCCTTTTTGTGTCCAGGTTCCTACCCGAGCCCCGAAACTGCATGGTGCCAGTGCAAGTGAAACAGGCACTCTCAAGCAATGACGGAGGTGTCATCCAACGTATTGTGAGTTGATGTACCATCACAAGGATCTTGGATGTATATTTTGAGGGCTCAAAAACTCCATTGTGTTGCTTTAAATGTAGTGACTGTTTGGTATGTTAAGATATAGTAGATACATTACATCTGTGTGTGTTGTAATCCAAGCATCTATGTCCTTTGTTGTGGTAGATGGGCCAACCACACATGCATGAGTTCCTCCCTTGCATCCCACTGGCTAGCTAATTGCTGCCGCTCCACAATGGGCTTATATTGTGGTTACAGCTGATAATGCTACCCTGACTGATGGTGGTGGGCCAGTTCCACCCCAGCTTAACATTGTTTGCTCTGTCAGCAGCTTTGCGTTGTTAGCATTATTAGCACCGTAAGTGTGGCTAGCACTGACTGCACCTGCCATTTTTGCTCAGCCACCTCCATGTTGTTTATAATGTCAAAGGTAAGATCTGTGTGCAGGCAGAATGTCTGAATGTTATAGGAGCAACCGAGTTGGACGTAGTTGCTTCTGGGTAAAAACACAGATAGTGCCAACAACAATACTACTTATTTATAAATATGGCATACGCACAGATGAAGGTGTTGAAGTTTCGGATTTCTAAAATCAAACTCGAAAAGAAAATGTGCAGTCTGACAGAAGCTGTGATCCATGCATACGCACAAAAATTGGAGACATGAGGGAATGCGACCTCCATGACAGGAAGATGAAAAGGAGGAAATGTGAAGTGTCTAAAATAAAGGTATATGATCTCTCATGTTTCATATATGAAGAGTGTACTTGCAAAAATGGATAAACATGAATAAATGGACAAACATGTCTTTGACTGATGGTCTCTAGTGTGCATACATGAAAAACACGAGTTATGAAACTAAATACAACCAGACATCTGTCTTTCATACACCTCCTCAAGTATGTCCTGTAAATAATCTGATGAGCTTTATTCTCTGAAATAATGATGCGAACAGTTGGATAGATCAAATGTACATTGCTGTCTTTTTCAGTGCCTTAGTCGGACAGATTGGAGTGCAGAGTGTCGCTATTATCCTATATAAGCCAATATACAGTGGCATGCAAAGGTTTGGGCACCCCTGGTCAAAATTTAATTTGCTGTCTTGTAGTTAAGCGTAGTTAAGTAGAAGATGGACTTAATTCCAAAAGGCAAGAAGTTAAAGATGACATATCTTCAACATTTTAAGCAAGATTACCTTTTAATTTCAATCTTTTACAATTTCAAAATACCAAAAAGAGGAAAAGGGCCCGAAGCAACAGTTTCGGCATCTTGTAAGTAACACAGCTTCTAAATGCTTTTTGAAACCAGCTAAGAGTCTTTCAGATCTTGTTTGGGGGATTTTCACCCATTCTTCTGAGGTCTGCCCATTGGTCCGACGACATCCCATTGTTCTGAACATATTAAACCCATTTTTTCCGAAGTCCTGTTGTTCCGAAATCATCATGATGCCCTGTGGTTAAGGTCTGGTTAGGTTTAGGCACAAAAACCACTTGGTAAGGGTTAGGAAAAGATCATGGTGTGGGTTAAAATGAAAAAGAAAGTGGCAAACACATAAACTGTGAGCCTGCTTCGCCTCAAGCCTTTCCCAGCTGACTCAGAGCCGGTCGCGGCGCACCATCAAGGCAGAAATACACCAGCCGGGAGCCATTCAGCACCACAGAGAGCTCCCCACACAACCCCGACCCCAGAGTTAATAAAAGGAGGTTATGGTGTTTCATTCTCTCCTCTCTATGACACTTGTATCTCGACCAGTAGCCTACTTTTGTTGTGTTGCTGATCCTCTATGGTACACAAATACAGTACAGCCTAGTATAATCACATATCGGAACAACGGGACGTCAGACTAATGAGATGTCAGACCAATGGGCCGTCGGACCAATGACATGGACCCCATTCTTCCTGCAGAAGGCTTCTAGTTTTGTGAGATTCATGGGCACCTTACATGTACTGCTTTTTTGAGGTCTATCCACAGATTTTCAATGATGTTTAGGTCGGGGACTGTGAGGGCCATCGCAAAACCTTTGGCTTGCACCTCTTGAGGTAGTCCAATGTCAATTTCAAGGTGTGTTAATGACCATTGTCCCATTGTAGGAGCCATCCTCTCTTCATCCTCAGCTTTTTTTTTTGCAAACTGAATTCATTCTTCACTCTACCTGTGAAATATTTCCTGTGCCACTGGTTGCAACAGAAGCCCAAAGTATGATCGGTCCATCCCCGTGTTTAACAGTTGGACAGGTGTTCTTTTTATGACATTCTGCATCTTTTTTTCCCTCAAACATATCTTAGCTTATTGTGTCCAAAAAGTTATATTTTAACTCACTCCACAGGACTTGTTTCCAAAAAAGTTTTCTTCTGATGACCATGAAGGTCATATTTGTACAGGCGTCACTGCACAGTAGAACAGTGCACCACCACTCCAGAGTCTAAATCTCCCCGCAGGTCTTTTGCAGTCTCCTGCTTTGTGGGCATCAATTATTTTAGTTTTCAGAGTGCTAGGCAGCTGTTTAGAGGAACCTATGGTTGCTAATTGTCAGGACAAGGTTTCAGGAGTCAGAGTCTTTATAAAGCTTTTACATTTGAATGGCCTTTTTCTAACGATGACTGTGAACAATCCATAGCCCTAACAAGCTAATTAAGGTCTGAGACCCTGGAAAAAGTTGTCTGAGAGCTCAAATGTCTTGGGGTGCCCAAACGTTTGCATGGTGCTCCTTTCCTTTTTTCACTCTAAAATTGTACAAAGCAAAAATAATGCACTAATCTTGCTTTAAATGTTGAAAAGCATTTTTCATCTTTAACTTACTTAACTATTGAAATTGAAATTTTTACCAGGTGTGCCCAAACTTCTACATGCCACTGTGTTGCGTTTTGTAATGTGTTAATGTTTTATGGCTTTTAATTTGTTTTATAACTGTGTGTTAATGTGTTGTATGACATTGTAAAGCACTACATCACTGTTAGAGAAAATGTAAACAAATAACATGTATAATCATCATTATTAACATTTGTCTCACATATTCATAGATCAAACTTGCCCCTCAATTACAATCAAGGAATTCCCACACACTTGTAGCTTTTCACATGTAATCAATCAATTGATGCCAGAAAGCAAGCTGTGCAGGTGCAGGACTCTGATGAAGACGCAGTTGGCGTCGAAACGTTAGTCATTAATAAATTCATCACAAGTGATCTGAGTGCTCCAGTGCTTTTCTTGTGGATTCCTTCACGGGGTTATTTTGATCTATATTGTCCTGTTCTGAGAAGCACCGACCTCCAATTGCGGAAGGGCTGAATTGCAAGAGATTCCCTCTGCCTGTGCAGGTGCCTCTTTAAGTGCTGACAACACAAGGGTTTCTGGTTTTAGAGGGAACTGGCTGACAGGTCAGGGATATTGCAGCCAACTTTAACAGTATTATGCCAGACATGTTAGATGGTATCATTGGTTTGTCATAGTAGTAAATGAAGTGTCCTACAAGGTAGGCAAACAGGCAAATAAGAAAGCACAATTTGCAGCAAAGTCCAGTTTCCCAAATGTAATTGATGCTTTTGACTGCATTCTTGTTGCTGTAAGGGCACCTAGTGAGAATGTATTTGCTTTCATTAATCAAAAACATTTTTATTCTCTAAAGTCCAAATTATATGTGATGTGGACATGTTGCTCACAAATGTAGTGGTTTGGTGCCCAGGGTCACCCCATGATTCCTTCATACTGAGACACAGGACACGGCAGTGTGGGGATCAGACTTGAGGCTGGGGCTGCGTGTGATGGCAGCCTTCTGAGTAGGGACAATTAATGTTGAAATACAAAATACATTGCACTTTCTCTACTGCAGGAGAAAGTGGTATCCTTTAAAATGGTGGGTAAACAGAGCCAGGCACACACCATTGTGGAGCGGACCATCAGGCAGCTGAAGAGCAGATGGTGCTACCTGGATGCCACAAGAGGGGGACTGTCTTTCAGTCTTGAAAAGGTCTGCAAAATTGTCAGGGCGTGTGCTGTGCTGCACAATATGGCACAGCTGACAAACATGCCACTACTGCCTGACAGGGATGTTGGCCCTGACCCCGAGCCCTATCCCCAGGCATTTGAGCCAAATGCTGCTGTTGCTGCGCGCCAGTGTCTGGATGTGTTGTGTCACGTATGAAAACACAAAGCATGTTACGGAATAATTTGAGTCAAGAAAATCATGTTGTTTGTCAAACAGCGCTATGACACAGGAAATAATTGGAAGGTGAAGGTCCACACACCGTTTCCCCCATTTAGAATGCCCATTTCAGGCAGTCAGCTGGAAACCCCCCGATTTTCTGTCTATATAAATCACAGCGAATGGGAGCTAGTTTTTTATTTATTTTTTTGTCATGTGTGCACTACCACTGGTTGGACTGAAATCAATAATGCATCCTTGAGACAAACTGGGTGATACGTGGTAAATGATTAAGTGCAGAAATGGAAAACTGAAAAACCCAGTGTTGATAGATGGAAAATATAGGGAAAGCTGATCTACTGAGTAAAAGTTTGCCCCTGCAGAAATAATTTAGATGGACAACGTAGGATTAGGGCCATGTTACTCTCTGTGTAGAGAATATTGTTAAGTAACTTATTAGGCTATTTTTAAATGAAGGTAAATATTTAGAGATTTAGAACAATTTAAAAGCCCTAGAAATCCATAGCCTTGGACACAGGGATAGGCAGACAGAGTATCAAAGTCTGATCAATAATGAGATAGGGATCAATATTTTTGGCCAATCATATTAGAGGTAATAGACAATTGCTCAGATTAGCCCAACAAACAGAATGGCAGGGTCAGTCACTGTGACAAGCGCATATTAATACACCAGAGCTGGAAGACAGACCTGCCTGTTCCCGGTGCACCGGTCAGCTACAGCAGCACTGGAGAGGGAGTTATACATAACAACTGGACGGTGTGTTGCTTTGCGGTTGTAGGGGATGTGACAGGAAACACATCCAACATACTTATGCACAATGGCATAACCCAGATGTGCGGATCAATGGGACAAGGAAAAAAACACACCAAAGGCCAGCTCTTCATCCAAGCTGCTTTCAGGCAGCCTTAAGACGCAAAGCAGGATGGGATACATTGTAGGTAGGCTATATTAATGAAAACACATTGAAAATGATGATGCATGGTGCAGCATCACCCAAATCCAAATGTGCTATCACTGGCAGCACCCTTCTATAATGTAGTCTGTAAGTTGACCTAACAACCTTAAAGGGATATATTTGTCTGGTGGCGCACACTGGTGGGCTGCGGGTACAGAAACCTCCCCGTGGTGCAGCCTGGGAAGCGCTGATTGGTATAACCTGATACCACCAGTAGGCCAATTTCTGTATAACTACCTGAGCATTCTACTGAATGACAATGCCAAAGCGCCACAGACAATTGCCCCCCTTGGGGCCTAAACTGTCAATTGCCTGCATCAGTGGAGCTGCCAGAGAGATGTAAGAGGAGATACCACATCAGCATCGGGGACTTCAACTCCCACAGCACATTGTGGGGCTATGAAGTGAACGACCGAGTTGGAGATGAAGTCGAAACCTGGCTTGAGTCGAAACACCTGACCCTGATTCACGACGCCAAACTGCCAAAATCTTTCAACAGCACCAGATGGAAATGAGGATATAACCTAGACCTTGTTTGTGTGAGCAGTGAACTATCATCCACAGCTGTGAAAGAGGTCCTGGACCCCACACTCAACACCGGCCAATCACCATAACCATCAGATCCGTTCTCCAAGCGATGACTGTCCCTTTCCGTAGAAGGTTCAACCTGCGGAAGACACAGAAGACAAATGCAGCTGTGGAGCAGTACAGACCATGTCCCACCTTATGGAATGTGACGATGCCCCCCAGTCCAGCCCCCAAGACCTGGCTGAACTGACCCCATAAGCTGTGACCTGCGCTACATACTGGCAAAACGACATTTGAGATTGCAAAGGACTTGAAGAAGTAGACTGGTGGAAGTGTAGCAATCTGGATCAGCGTGGATGAATGAAAAATGAAAACAGACAGTTTTCCATTGGTAATGCGTAACATAACATTGTAAATGTAATATCACCCGAAATCCTGTTGATAATGCATAGTACAAACGTACAGTACTGTCACCATCAACGCTGTACACACTTTGTCAGTTTTTATACGATCTTACCCATATTAATCTGTAGCCCTTTTTAGATAGGAATTGTGCAAATTTGCAGGAAAGCCCAATCAGTCTTTTTTCAGCATTGGCAGTATAAAAACAAAATCGCTTTCTGTGCTTTGTTCGTACACCACCTGTCCTGTGCACACTTTTATAAATGATGAGGATGAGCGAATACACCACTATCTGTATCTGTTAAACCAACTAAATTATCTGTATCCATATCCATACTCGAAGGGTGCGGGGTTTGACCCGGACGTAGGTGGGGTTTAAATCGGAAGTTTGTGTTTTAACTCTGAAATTGATATGGGTTGAAGTTGCTTTAGTTATGATTAATTGGAAACCTATGCACATAACAGCCTCAGAATTGAGCTTCCGAACATTTCAATCACAAAAACACGAGCTTTTTTAACAACTGTTTTTTCAGTTAAAGTTGCTGTGGTGTAAAAGCTTCAGATCAATGTTTCTGAGTAAAATAACTAAAGAAAAAGACATGACCATAAATTTGAAATTTATGGTCAAATTTTTCTTGTGTGATGCTTTTCTACACAATGAAACACAAAGTTTAATAATTTTTAGGTGTGTGTGTGTGTGTGTGTGTGTGTGTGTGTGTGTCTGTGTTTAGCCTTATGACTGTATTCTTCTCAAAAACACGCTGCTGGTTGACTTTTAAACCGAGGTAGCAGCCAATGGAGGGGAAAAAAAGGAAGCAGTGAGTCGTGAGCTGCACAGCATCCTATACGAGCCAAGTTCTCCAACTAACTCAGCTGACTTTGGATATTTTCTACTAACAGATGTAGGAATAAGCTGAAAGAGGAAAACTTAACCATAACCAGAGTAGATTTAAAGCAGTAAGAGTTGCGCTGCTACTCAATGGCTGCCTGTGATGATGGCGAGATAGTGTGTTTGTGTATGACAGCCAAATGACAACAGAGCTGCAGCAGTTGTGTGTGTAATGGAAGGAGCCACTCTGTGTTTGTGTGTGGCCAGCTGCCTGGCCTATATGAGGCGTGACACAGCAGCTACCAAATACCCATTTTGATGTTTTATTTTAGTTCATCAGGAGCATGGCTATCGGCACCTTTTACTCAGGTGATATTCATGCTCATTAAAAGCTCATTATCCGTGCTGGATACTAGTTTCATACAAGTGTCCAGCTCATCCCTAATAAATAAGGCCATTGGTCAGTACACAAGGAAATACAAGATAAGCACTCTAACCATGGTACAGCCTGTGATACGATGTACAAAATGAAAATATAAATGAGAGAGCGCTATCAGAATAATTTGGCACAGATTTCTCCTGAACATCACCATGAAAGAAAATACAGCTGTGAAAAGAAAGAATTGGACACCGGGATCAGACGATTTGATGTAATAGCTTGCTTTAATCATGTTTAATGTAAGCATGCCAAACACTAGCCAGCTAAGTATCTGGATGTTACTAATGTTCAGGGGTGCATACTTATCAGGGTTGAATTGTGTCACAAGGATGGCGCACACGTGCGGGGGCTGGGTTGAAGGCATAATATAAAGAACACACATGAACGAGCAGGTATATTGAGTGCTCTAATTACATGTGCTTAAGTACTGTACATCAGTACAAAGGTATTTTACTTGTGTATTTCATTCTATGCTTCTTTTTCCTTCTCCTGCACTACATCTCAGAGGTAAAATATTGTACTTTTTACTGCGCTAAATTTGTCTGACAGCTTTATCTGACATATCCTTTATGTACAGTGAAAAACGTACTTCCAGATGTGTTGATGTTGAATGTTTGTGGTAAACTGAAGGCTCAATCGACTCTTCAAAAACCCTCTTGAATCAGCTGAGTCATGCTCATGAAGCTGAAAACAGAACTGTTTTTCTGACTTTATAGAGATGCATGGTTCTCACAGGACAGCCACACAACAAACATATGGTGATCTCATAGAATATGATGCATTGATGTAGATAGATTAAACTACTCAGCAGTATATAAAAGAGTAAAAATTTGCACAGCCTTCAGCAGGAAAATGAAACACATGAATGCAGCAGGAATATTAAGCCAAGACCATCAGATACAAAAAGATAACACTGACAGGAGCCATTTTGATGCACAAGGACTAGTTTTGCAGTAACTACTCCAAGTAGGCTGTGTTTTGCTGATAATACTTACATAATTAGGCCTACTTTTACTTAACTATGATATAGCATTCAGGACTTTTACACATAGTGGAGTGTTTTCATGGTGTGGAATTATTAGCGGCCTGCCTCTACTGTAGTAAAGGATTTGAAGACTTCCTCTAGCACTGCCTATTTGTTGAGTATCTGTGGTAAATGCTGCAGCTCATTGTACTGACATTGCTGTCAATCTCTTCTCATCCCTTATCTCAGAAGCGACACTTCTCTGTAAATTTACTTTTAACTGAACTTCCATCGTGCTGATCTATTACAGCAATGTGCCACCACATACTTGCAGACTTTCTTTGCATGAAGTGCAAAATGACCCCTGTGGTACCCAAAAAGTGTCGCTGATAATCCAAGCAAGCAAGATACAGCAAGCTTTATTGTAGTGACAGTGGACAGCAAGGGTCAAATTGGGATACAATTACATACAGTCATACATTGCATTCCGCCACATGGTGTGCAGTCGAACAAACGAAACAAAATGAATTAATGTCTAGTCTAACATTAATAAGTGATGGTGTCCAGTTCTTCCTTTTCACAGCTGTTCTCCACCTGCATTTTTCTTGTGTAATGTTAGCGACCAGCAAAAAATGCTATTTGGAATGCAAACCTTGGAAGCTCAATATCACAAAAATGCTCAGAATGCAGACAGGACTTTATAATGCTGTGGTGGCAAAATATTGAAACAGCGTGCTGTTGAACAAACCCAACATCACCATCCTTGGGAACCACCACTAGTTGGGCAAAAATTAGGATAACAAAGACCCCTGTAAATCCTGAGATAACAACTGATTTGGCTGTGATTTGGAAAAAATAGAGAAAAGTCAGCTGGCACACAACCAACCTTCAGTGTTGTAATGTGGTGGAAATTATGTAAGTTATTGTTTCAAGTATAAAATAACATTGAAACAGTGCAATTCTCATAATCAACAGTGAAATTTCAGATCTCTTTCATTATTGAAACTATTTTAAAACAATGTTTAAAGGTTATGGTTGAACAAAGGTTGACAAAATTCTCATAAATTGAAAAACAACTGAAATTCTTGCCTTTGAACTTGTTATGATCATTTCTCTTTTCAAATTTTTATTATGTTTCGATCATCAATGCCACTTTGAAATTTCAATTAGGCCTATTAAAATACAAAATTACGGTATCAGAGGAAATCATCGCAAGATGATCCTGTTTTAGTAGGTGGTAGTATGGCTTAAAAGCTTGTATTGCAGTCCAGCAAAAAAGACAAAGGAGAAAAAGAATAATATATCCTGAGAATACAGTATGAGAAGAGGTACAGTGCCTTTTCCCAATTTCATGCACACACACACACACACACACACACACACACACACCTGAGAGATGGACAATTTGTTTGCTTGTCAATATGATAATTTGTTGAGCAGAGTTCCAGAGACACAATTGTTGTTGTAGTCTTACTCTTGTTGAGCTGTTCATACAGTATGTTATATTTTTATTCATTGAATAAAACTCTGTGTGAAAGAACATCTTACAGCAGGTATTTATTCAGAATGGTGCCTTATTTGTTTGTCACTGAATATTATTTCAGTGTACAGTAAATCACTACATTGGACAATACTGTCATGTTGATCCAATTGCAAGATTTAATATATTTGTAGGTAATCTATGGTTGAAATTTCAACATCGAGTCGTCTTAAAAAATCAAAATATAATTCAATGTTAATTCAACCTAAATTGACTCATGCTGACAATTCTGACACTGAAAAAACATTGTGAAATCAACCCTAACCCAAAATTAAAACATAATTCAGCAGTGATTCAACCATGGTGTGTGAAGTTAATTCAACAGTGAACAAACATTGAAATGGCAGTTGGGAAGATTTTGGAATTACACGTCTTCACTTGTCCAAAATATTCTACCCAATCTGCAATTTACTTGTGCAAGACCTATATAAACCTGAAATGCATAAATTCATTTTTTTTAAAAACCCTGAACTAACAGCTAACTAACTAGCAGCATGATGCTCCACCAATTTAAAAGTATTCATTCATTAATTTTCTGTAACCGCTTATCCTGTTGAGGGTCTTGGGCACACTGGAGCCTATCCTAGCTGACATTGGGCGAGAGGTGGGGTACACCCTGGACAGGTCGACTATCGTGGGGCTGACATATAGAGACAGGCAACCTTTCACGCTCACATTCACACCTACAGGAAATTTAGAGTCACCAATTAACCTGCATGTCTTTGGACTATGGGGGGAAGCCGGAGTACCTGGAGAAAACCCATGGGAGAACATGTAAACTCTGCACAGAAGGGCTCCCCCACCCTGGTTTCAAACCCCCTACCCTGGGTTTGAACCAGAAAACCTCTTGCTGTGAGGTGACAGTGCTAACCACTATTTCACCGTGCCACGCTAGTTTGACCACAAAAAAAATAAAGCGGTCATGTTAAAATATAAAATTTCTACCACCAGTTCAAGGTTTATTCATGTGGAAATGTTATTTTCCTGTGATATTATCTGTACTTGTTTGTATGACAACATGTGGGTATGTGTGTACCTTTATCTGGATTATACCAAAAGTTGTCAAATCTGGTTCATTTAATGCAATAAATAATTTACTTGTCATTCTCAGCTATAAGTTTAGCTGCCACAAAATAATATATTTTAATATGTACCTGAATTAATAATAAAATGAAATATGATTAATATTTGGACTCTGTTTTCTCTCCAAAATAAGTTTTGCTTACCTGAGAGTTTGTTTCCACACTGATGAGAGCAGCCAAGAAGGTAAACACCTTCAGTCCTCACAATTTCAATGAACTGTTGTTCAATGAACTACGAGGTCTTTATAGTTTAATTCAGATTCAACTAGCCTTGCAATCTCTCAATGTTCCATCAGAGTGGTGAGTTAGATAAAGAGCGGTCACAGTAGATGTACAGCCTGCATACAGAAGCAGACCAACGCCAGTGCAGACCACAGTGTGTTTAAGGACATGCAGGGGAACAATGAAGTGATTGAGCTGCAAGGCTCCCTGAGCTCTCAGCCTGATTTGCCGCAATAAAAGCCAAGTGATTATTTAGAGAGAATAAAGCTACTATTAAACACAAATGACTCTGGGCAAGGCTTAATGAGCATGGCACAGAGGTATAATGTTCTCTAACAAATATTTAACTCTGCTACTTTCCTGATAAATACGGCCAACTAATACACATCCTGAAAACCAATCCCTTTTCTCCTGCACTTTGCACGAGGCACATGTGAATACAGTAAGTACTATTTTACTGAAATATACTGCATAGTATATATACTGTAAAGACATGAAATAAATTCTGCTGAAAGGAGTTTATTGAAACATGTGGGTTCCTGAAGGACACTCTTATTTATCACAATCACAGTTTGAGTATGACAATAATTTGGAAACTGGAACACAGAGGCTTAAAGGTATGCCATGCAGGGTTTTCCTCAAAACCATGTATAGACTTATAGAAAAGTAATCCCTCTCAGTCATCACTTATGATCCACTAGAAATGGGTCATGTATTTTTATATAAAGACTCTGCCCTCTGCCTGGATTTTCTTATTTTCTTATTATTTTGCTGCGTCCACAACATTCCTGGGCACAGGGCATAGGTGAGATTGGGATTTTATACAAAGGTAACAACCAGGCGCCAGAACATAAGCAGCTGGCATCCAAGAGCGAGCTCCAAAAATTATGGACACAGTGCCAAAAAACCACAAATATAGGGAGGTAAAATGCCAATCTGGCTGGCTTTAACTGTCACTTTTGCTGGGGATACTGTTTACAAACCGCAACCGACAATTCCTGCATAGTATCAAGAAAAATGTTTTGTAAACTGAACAAAAATCGACACTTGTGTTTTTGCTCCTATTTTTCGCAGGTTTGAGTGAAAGAACTAAAACTTTTTTCATGCACCAGGACATCACGGCCTGGATTTTGGATTACCTCATGGCCTGGCCACAGTACGTCAGGGTGGATGGCTGCGTATCTGAGGTGGGGTCAAGTAACACTGGGGTGCCTCAAGGAGCTGTTCTGGCACCATTCTTCTTCACCCTCTACACCTCTGATTTCCAATTCAATTCTGGTTCCTGCCACCTCCAAAAGTTTTCTGACGACTCTCCTACAGTCGGATGCATCAGCAATGACAACGAGGAGGAGTACAGAGGACTGATTGAGAGCTTTGTTGCATGGAGCAATTAAAACCACCTAAAACTCAACATCAGCAAGACTAAGGAGGTGGTGGTGGACTACTGGAGGAACTGGAGGCAACCTTCCCCAGTCACCATCCAGGGCGAAGAGGTGGAGATGGTGGACTCATACAAGTACCATGGGGTCCACATCAACGATAAACTGGACTGGACTCATAACACAGATGCCCTCTATAGGAAAGGACAGAGCAGGATGTCAGGCTGGGGCCAAGCAGTAGGCTGGCAGTTATAGATAAAAGAACTGGTAATGTCGGAGCTTCTCAATACTACAGTTGTTAATATATTAGCGATCTAATTAATGATGCTTTTTCCCACAGATGTGTAGGCTTAAACCCTATTAATCCCACCGGTAGTAAACAGGCCATGGCGCTAACATATTAACAACTGTAATATTGAGAAGCTCCGACATTACCAGTTCTTTTATCTGTAATTGCCAGCCTACTGTTTTTATGTTTTGGTGTCACTTATTATCATGCTGCTGTCTGTGCTACTTATGCACACACACAGACACACAAACACAGACAGAGAAGTGAAGATATCTTGAGCTGATGAAAGCTACACTTGTTACTGCAAGTAAAATAAAACAAGCTCTACAAGGAAAAAGTCAGTACTTTATCATTACACCTGATCAGCAACATTTAAACATGTTGAAAAACGGTATTTCAGTCTGCTCCGTCCACAGTCTCTCATCCAACGGCATTAATATTATGTTATAAACAAGCACAGAGGCTTCACAGCTAATTGCAAATTGTTACTAAAAAGCTGAAACAAGCTTCCCTGAGACGGTTTCTGACAGTTTGTGCAGAAATTCTTTGGATGTGCTTTTTCCATAGAACAGCAGGGTGGGTAAAAGTTTACCTGGTGGAGGTGAGCTGTTTGCAGAGGTGCAGTAAGAGCCTGTTGTCTGCAGCTCTTCATCTAACATCGTACCGTGGCTGTCTCTGCTTTCAGTCTTCCACACATTTCATTTCCTATAGATTCTTCACAACAAAAGTCCCCTGTTATTTTGCTGTGTAAAAACTTTTATTGTGAAGCAGCAAAATAAGGAAATGTTGAGTTTTTGAGCAGCGACTTCACAAGACTTATAATACTACAGTTAGCGCACATGAAGTGGTAAAATAAGGCAGATATGTAAGGAAAAAACAGGATGCAGGAGATAAATTAAACTTTAAACCATAGAGATTCAGTTAGGAGGTACAAAACTACTGAGAGCTGAACACACAGAGGCTTTTAAAACGCCTTTCTCTCAAGGCTCCAGCAGACAGTCTTACAACACACAGGCTTGTTTGAGGGGGAGAACTGGGGTCGTTGGGTGACACACACTACAGTGCCATTAAGATAAATGAGAAAACTTAGCTACTGTAAATATTGGCATTTTTACACCTATGATTCATTTGCTGTGGTCCAAAGTTTGTAAACTTGGAGCATTTTCCACTGGGTTCAGTCTCTTTTCACACATAAACAAAACCAAGCAAACCAAAATGCATCACTACAAACCACATGAGAATGTTCACACCACTTATTGGTAGATGAGTCTGGGCAGGAGCAGGAAAGTAATTACAGAAAGAAGGTCCTCTGTTCTGCACTGGTGCATATTACTGTGAGAGAAACATTGCAGAGCAATTTAACATGAAGCACGACAGAGGTGGCATTTGCTCATAACCCTGGTAATTACCTGGGCAAACTATACCAACAGAATGCCGAATGCACTTCCAGGAAAGTCTTAAAAATACTACAGCCTATTGCTTCACACTTTGCATAGACAATATGCTTGCTTTATTCTCTGCTTGCTGCCCCAGTTTGCATGCTCTAACAAATCCCAGAATGCAAAGCACACCTGGCTACACGAGTGGTTTAGCTCAAACTTGCAGAATACTGTACACCTGGCAGTTCTGCCGGATAAAGGTTTGATCATTTTCCAAACACAAATGAACCGCTTCAAAGTTTGTTTTGAACTGAGTTCTCAAAGGTCTCTGACTCGTCAGCACCCGAGTGTGATCACACCTGCTCAAGCAAATCTTGCCAAGGAGGAAAATGAACCAGAGTACAATTTAGCTGCTCTATGAAGCACAGTTGTGAAAACATATGTTGCAGCGGAGGCACTATGGTCAGCGGTATCATGAGCTTCAGCATGTGCTTTTATTCATTTCTATCCATTTGATAAATGTGATTTAAGTTTTCAATAATCTCTCAAGACAGATTCTGCAATTTACATTGTAGAATCTGTCGGCAGCCCTGTGTGAAAGACGACTAGAGAGGGGGGCTTTGAGTTTGAACGATGCTGCGCTTTAGCCAATCACAATGGAGGGGGCGTGGCCGTGTAGGTGTAGACTTAACAAACATCAGATTTGTCTACACGGTGATATAGTGACATGAAAAATGTGATAAATAGCTAAACCCTGCTGGTTTTCTACCCGAAGTATTTGGCACCGCCGGAAGTGAAGGATGTGAGCGATCGCCGAGGCCCTGCACTTCCATTAGTCGAAAAACTCCGGGCTGTGCCTCCAGAGGTAAAGGAAGGAGAAAAAAAGGTTGTTTTTTTTCCTTTTTTTTAACCGATGGATTTCCAGATTGAGTTTTCAATAACTCATTCAGTATTGAATTTGCTTTGCAACCAGCGACACACAGTCAGCAGTCTGAGAGCCGATACATGTGCTGCTAGCTTTCTAAGCTCGGGCTCTCCTCTTATTTGTACAAGGTTTGATACTGCCACAGTGCATAACAACTGTCCCTGCCTCATGTGCCAGAGCATTGGCTCTTGCCCGAAGATGAAGTCATTGACGCCATTGACTGGCCCTCTCGTTCCCCTGACCTAAATCCAAACGAAAACCTATGGGATGTTATGTATTGGTTCCTCAGTGATTCCCTGATACAGGTCTCCCCAGGACAACATCCACTGACTCATCAAGAGCCTGCTTAGCCGTTACTGGGAGTGCACACAGGCATGAGGGGGCCATACACACTACTGAGTCATATTATGAGATGCTGTGATAAAATTCCAGCAAATTGAATCAGCGTGTGATTTCAGTTTTTACTTTGATTATTCTGTGTTATTTTGAATCCAGCGCTCAGTGGGTTGATGATTTTGGTTTCCATTGACTGTTAGGTCATTTTTACAATGTATATCAGTAAAGATTTTCAACTTGAATTATTTGTTCATCAAGATCAGATGTGTGGTTTAAGTGTTCCCTTAATTTTTTTGAGCAGCGTGGTAACAAAAGCTGTCAGATAAATGTATTGTAGTAGAGGAGTGTGACATGAGAAGAAAGATTTGTGTTTACAGTACCTGAGTAAATGTGTTCAGTTACATTTCACCACTAGTTGCAGCTCATGTTGTATTATCAGTTTGTGAGTAAGAGTTGACTTTGACTTCACTTGCAAAATTTATATCAAGAGCTCGACTTGCTTGATTGTCACAACAGTGAATTGGGACTTGAAGTTTATGAATTGTGACTTACTTCCACCTCTGATATCACTGACAGCAGTGATTGTTATTGCCATCCTTATTGTTTAAAAAGCACTGCTGATGCATATGTCACATTAGAGGGCAACACTGTTGTGTTACATGTCATGCCTGTCACACCTCTTTTGCTTTAGCTATGCCAGGATGCTATTCAAAATCACAAACTGGAGCAGAATGATGTTGCTGTTGTTTGGTTCTTTGTAAAAATGCAAAGGTAGTATGAAAAAGGGACTTCGTATTGGCCCCTTAGCATAATCTCTGTGTAACAAGGGCTTAAATTTCCCCTGACAAGGAATTTAATAATGTGTACCATATTCACCATCTTGGTTTAGTATGCTAGTATGCTAATGATACTCTGTTTAAACATAAATTCAGTTAGCTGGCATACATGAAGGCAGGGATGGAACGTAGGGAGAAAATTAAGAAATGTACATGATGGTAAACAAACCATCACACACCCAGCAAGGTTATGTCAACACCTACAACAGCTGTAGGAAGCCAGCTGCCATTAGACTGTTTAATGCACACTGTACTGTACTGCAGTATAGGTTATTACTGTTTACTGTGAAGATGTGCATGTGTGTGTGTGGATATTTATTTATTAATTTTATATTGATATGGGTAAATTTTACATTTTATATTTTTATAATTTAAATTTTGTAGGGATGCTTTAATATATAATATACATATATTATATATATAATATATAATATATATATTTTTTTAGATTATCCACATTACACATTATGAACACATGATTTAGGTTCTTTTAGGAATTTATTTTAGCTTTTGTGCGTAGTTGTTTATTTAACTGTGTCCTGTTTTTGTTTGTGTTGGTTTGTGTTTGATTGTGAAAGTAGCCTCCCTATAAAGTAATTTTTTAAAGCTACATTTTTATCTGTCCACAGAAAAATAAATTTGCTTTATGTGTTACATTACAAGGACATTATCCATGGAAAAACGGTTTCATCTCACACAACAAAATTCCATGACTTTCCCAAAAACTTTCATTGGTTTTTTACTATTTCCATGACTTTTCCAGGCCTGGAAAATGTGATTGTGTAATTCCATGAATTTTCTAGGTTTTTCATGACAGAAGGCACCCTGTGATATTACTCCATTCACTGGTAATCCATTCAAGAAATCTTGCTCTGGACCAAAGAGGTGGACTGACCGACCAACACTGCCACATATAGAATCACGCCACTAGCATGGCTAAAAATAAGTGAAAATGTAAACTTCTTTATAAGCTATGAGTTCATGAAATTAAAAAAGCCCCAAAATGTGCTCAGTGCATTTCAAAACACTCTGCCATTTACAGTAGATACCTTGTGTGGAAAGATGACATTTACTCCCAAGGGCAGTGCTAGAGAAAAGCTCATGAAGTGACCGAAATGGAAAGGTTGATCCATGAGGGACAAACTGGTGAACAGACTGACAAAGCGATTCACCAGCAGTGACATCATTAGGCCCAAACTCTTGACAAGCAAAAGCACATTCTGAGATGTCTGGTAACAGTGCAGTTATTAAAGTGTGCACTGTGTCACCCTAATGATAATTTTATTCATTGTTAGGAAATAAATGTGACTTAGGTGTGAGTGGACAGAGAAGTCATCCCACCACAGATGAAAGGAAGGAGACATGAGGATTGCAGGCACCATCTATTTCCCATCGGCTCTGCAGACCCTGGCAGTGGCAGCACTATGGCAATATCTCTATTAGGAGTGATGGAAAGTGTGTCGCTTCCACATTATTAACTGTGCTGCAGGTCTGAGATCAGCATACAGTGGCTGAGAGTAATGCCTGCTGCCATCCCCTTAATGTACACTCCAGTGCTGCCACTAGCCTCTCCTTCTCCACACTGCCAAGGTCGTTTGACCTGATTGGTATCAAAACGTATTAATAAACCATTCGTTCCAATTACACAGAGGGCAAGTTGGCAGAGAAATACTGCAGGAGGCAGGCTCAGGAGAAGCTTCAACAGACATAATGCACACAGTGGTGACTGCATTGTGTTACAGTCACTGTTAGAATGTACTGCATCACTGCAGGTCTGCTCTGCAGCACTTAACTGATGACAACTCACCTTTGATATGGAACTGATACATTTGACAATATTTCTTTTGAAAATTGCGGTCAGATTCATAAAGTCAATTGTAGAACCAATCCGCCTTGCTTTGATGATAATGGTCTCATCCAATTTTCATAAATTGACCACTTTTTTTTTTTTTAATTGAAATAATACTTGTAGTGCCACCAGAAAATAAACGTTTTCACTTATTCTGTAAAATCTCTACATCTACAAATTTGATAGCCATGAAAAAAAAGAATAAAGAATACATTTTTGTTACAGTGTTACATCACAAAATATTGCCTAACACATATTGCAAGTGTTTTTCTACTATGTATGGCTTTAAAGGCAGAGACACACAAAATCGATTTTAGAGAACTAGTGGTGACGAAAGCCTCCTCCTGTGTTGCCTGACATTGCTGTGTCTTAGCCAAAAAAGTTGCACATGAACTCACCGCAAACACTACAGCAGACAACCAACCAGCAAGTACATTCTGCGCCTGGGGGAGAGGAAATAACTCTCCACACCAGCAGCCGACAGTAGTCTGTGTTCGTTATTGGAAAAGGGAAACCGAAAGACTGCCTTGACGCTAGTTAGCCAGTTAGCATATTAACAACACAGTCCAGTGTTGAAAGAGCAGAGAATATTTACTGTACGCCAGTGAACAATAACACAAACCATCAGGAAATGTTTCCGCTAAAGAGCTCAATCGATAAAGAAAAATAATCTGACATTGTGGGTGGCACGGTGGGGTAGTGGTTAGCAATGTCGCCTCACAGCAAGAGGGTTGCTGGTTCGATCCCGGGTGTGGGAACCTCTCTGTGTGGCTGTGCTCTCTGACATCATGAAACAAATTTATTTTGGTCTCACTCCCTCTGGACTTTAGCGACTTTTTTCCCTTTCATCACTTTCATTCCCTTTCATTCACTTGCTTCCAATGTTGATTCAACATGCTGAATCAGCCAAAAAAAAGGCAATGGGGAGGCAACAAATTGCAACCTGCATCGATAGGGTGACAGACACTCACCGATGACCCAACACTGACCAACGGCCGACCGTTGGCTTAGTGTGTCAGGGCCTTAATAGTGTGTGTTCATGCTAATTAAGGAAATGTCACCCAGTGCGATGTATTTTTAATAATTTTTGGACAACAACGGAGCTCTGCGACAGATAGGGCTGGCCAATAAATCAATTTTATTGATTAATTCGAATTTGTAGTGTAGGTCGATTTGTTTTGATGAAAATCGAGTTTCTCTTTAACATCCGCCACCGACGTTCCCCACTGGGCTCCTGTAGTTCAGAGTGGGCTCACCCCTCCCCCCTCCTTCCTCCCTGGGCTCGATACACAAACAACATGGCAGCGAGCGGGGAAGAACTTGTTCCCAAGAAAGGGACATGACAGGCTGCTGTGCTGTGTGCTTCTGAAACGTTTTAGCAGTAACAAAGTAATATACACATTATCAACAGGATTTTGGGTAATATTATTACATTCACAATGTCACGTAATGCATTACAACCAAAAATAAACTGTTTTTCATTTTACATCATTTTTCATTCATCCACACTGATCCACATTATTCCAAAACCTCTCCCAAAGGTTGTTGTTTCTTGTCATGTCATTATACATTACATTATAGGCCTAGAGGGGTGCCTGTTAATCGGCACAACTGGAACTGTGTGTTATCATGTTCAGATTGTTTCCATCATTATACCTACATTGCCCAAGCTGAAGGAGCTGATGGGATTACAGTTCACTGGAGTAGTACCTTGTATAATTCCGTGTGACAAATAAATGAATAATTGATTAATATTTGCAACAACTCATAATGCAGCCAATCAAATGAGTTTTAAACAGTTTTAAATGCTTTGACTCATTACATACTTGTGGCTCATTGGCTTCACTGATAATTTCAGTCATATTTCAAAGGCTTGGCCACGAGTCTGGGGACTTGCCAATCATGTAAGCTCCAGAAGTCTCTGCTGACATTCAGTGGCCTTTTCACATTTTCTCTGGGGAACTGAAATTATAAATCCCATGACCTCACTGACCGACAATGCATCACATGAGAAGCAAAGTCAAGAGGAAGGTACATCAGGACATCCAGCCTGATATTTATGCAGATCGATTATCAACAGCAAATACAGTATGCAAATGTTTTCACACACACACACACACGGTCACAGATTTTGAATGTAACCCTGAATTAGAGGGAGTGCATGAAAGAAGAAGAGCACATACAGGTAAATAAATAAACAAAGGTCACATACAGCAGCCCCCTGCAAGGCCTCGTGGATCTGTGATTAAGATGACTGTTTTTCCAATATGTCACTGTGTATTCACCATCCATTATCAGCCTGTTCTGCTATAAGATTATTCATTCATTCATCTTCTAAGCGCTTCATCCTCTTGGGGGTTGTGGGGGGGGCTGGAGCCTATCCCAGCTGACATCAGGTGAGAGGCAGGGTACACCCTGGACATGTCGCCAGACTATCGCAGGGCCAACACATAGAGACAAACAACCATTCATGCTCACATTCACACCTACGGACAATTTAGAGTAATCAATTAACCTAGTCCCCAATCTGCATGTTTTTGGACTGTGGGAGGAAGCTGGAGTACCTGGAGAGAACCCACGCTGACACGGGGAGAACATGCAAACTCCACACAGAAGGGCTCCCACACCCGGGATCGAGCCGGCAACCCTCTTGCTTTGAGGCGACAGTGCAAACCACCACACCACCGTGCCGCCCTGCTATAAGATTATTGTCACTAATTCAATTCAACAACTGTGCACATTTTAAAAACATCACAACTGACCAACAAGGCTATTTGCTAACCAATAAAATACAAATATTCTGGTGTGTCTAAATCAGTGATATCTACAGGTCATTTGCACATTAACAAATAAATAAATATGTAATGCCAATTCCCTAATATTTAAACTGTTAAAACGTGTGTGTCTTTTTTCTTTTTGGTGGCCAAATATGTTGCAAAAAATGAAGACCGTATTGAAGACAAGAACTTTGTGCTACATTACCTGCTTGTTTTTAATAAATAATGATAGTACTTTTTTAAAGGCCAAAATGTTTGTAAATGTGCAAATTTAATAACAGTGAAAATAAGTGGCTCTGAAGAGCCAACAGCACCGTCTGTCTCTGGACACACAACATCCACACTACTAACTTACTACGGACAGAGCTGCAGCTGACCTATGAGCAATGTATGTGTTACAGGTCTCAGGAATGAGTGCCACGGTAACAAATATGTAAAGCTGTATGAAGCAGGTAGAACAGAGGCAATGAGCACTGTGTTTCCTTTCAGATTGCTCCTCCTGGTTGTTTTATTAACAAGCCACATGTAAACAACAGATTTCAGTTCTATGCATTTCAGTTTCTTTTGTTCTTTTCAGTCTCTTCCCTATGTTCAGTCCATCACTTTCAGTATCTCACAATCCTCACAGTTTCACTAAAGCATCCATTTACCATCTGTGATAAACACAAACTGTTGACTCTAAAATTAAAGTACATTTCTCACAGTATAGGCCCTACCACTGCTTAAATTATTCTTCACCTTAAGTGTAATTCAATGACATGAAATGTCCCATTTAATACAGTATGTTTACTTCTGTAATAATTACAGGCCACTGAAATCAATCAATCAATCAATCAATCAAACTTTATTCCAGACACAGGGAAGGTCCATAGTACAGTACAAACATATAAAATAAATAACAAAACTTAGTATGAAATGCTTGTGTTACATGTTCTACTGATGTATTTTAGCAGGAAACAGACTTCACACTCACGTCTGTCCGTCCTGGAAGAGGGATCCCTCCTCAGTTGCTCTTCCTGAGGTTTCTACCATTTATTTCCCCAGTTAAAGGGTTTTTTTGGGGAGTTTTTCCTTATCCGCTGTGAGGGTCCAAAGGACAGAGGGATGTCGTATGCTGTAAAGCCCTGTGAGGCAAATTGTGATTTGTGATGCTGGGCTTTATAAATAACATTGATTGATTGATTGATTTATTGATTGACTAAGCAAGAAGGTTTTTGGTAGGCTGTGGCTCAAGAGGTAGAGCAGGTTGTCCACTAATCAGAAGATCACGGGTTTGATCGTCAGCCCCTCCCAGTGTTGAAGTGTCAATGGGCAAGATACTGAACCCCAAAGTACTCCCAGTAGCTCAGCCATCATGTGAATGCTCAACAAAGTAGCCGGTGGCATCTTGTATGGTAGCATTGGCCACCACTGAACAATTGTGAATGTGAAGCAGTGCTAAGAGTTTTGAGTGGTTGGAAGACTAGAAAAGTGATGTGTAAGTCCATTTTAAGTTTGGTGTTATTTCATGTGTTTATTATGATTATTATGAATCAAACCAAACCAAACGTATTACTTATAACACCTGTTTTTTCTGTATAGCCTGTTTCCTATAGCTTATGTATCTATGCAATAGTGCTTCACTGTCACTAAAACTATATGAAACAGATAAGTCATGCCATTGCATTTGGTTAAAATTAGCATGGTCAGTAAAAGGGACAAATTCACAGTTGTATGTAGTGATTTCCTTTATAAACACTGGCAAAGTGCCTTATGCATAGAACTAAAGAAGTCCTCCTCACTCCTTCAAAGAGGACAGAATAAAGGACTTAAATGAGTAGGCAGGACATCTTAGTATCCAATTATCCCAACCCATATGGGAAATATAAGAGTGAGGAGCTACAAGGAGGAGAGGAACCTATCTACAAGCTGCTTGAAAACACACACGCAGACAAACACAAATTAATTATTGAAGGTACATTGTTTTCATTGTTATCAGAGTATGAAAAAAAACAAAAAAATTGTTGGTTAAAATATTGGCTTGATTATTATTAAGCCTCCCAAGAAAATCAGTGTTAGGGTTTTTTTTTTTAATTATACAAGCATAACTTTTCCAATGACTGATTTACCAGACTACATTTAGAGAACCTGTATTTCTTGCCAACTGAAAATTACAAATTGTGCATTACAAAAATTAGAAAAATGTAAATTGGGTAGGAGCTCTTAAAGTGGAATCATGTGCCTTAATTTATCTATATGAAGTAAATGTTAATAGCACAATGTAAAGCCTAGAGATTAATGACATCCTCTGCATTAGATTTGGTTCCATATATGCCTTTCTTTAACCCTATGGGCCCTAGGCCTTTTTTGGGGTATTTTTTACTGCCTTTACTTTTAAGCTCATATCACAGTCATTATAAGGGTGACATACACATGCTATATCTTGTTTTTTCTTTTTTTTTTCAGGACAATCTGGGCTATCCAGATTTGCCATCATTCCATGTCCTTCTATGTGCCTGTATTTTATTTAAATTTTTATATCAATGAAAAAAACAAATCTGTGTTACTAAATTCTTACATTTTTACATGTATCTCACCATAGCAAGTTGGAAAAGATACGATACGATGGGTACGAGAAAGATACGATATTCCTCACTATATGAAGTGACTGATAACAAGATCTGTATAGTGGATATAATGGATTGTTATTTTGTAGACAATTGATCTGGATTTATAGCATGATGGGATGACAGCACAATGATGTGTGTGGTATCACTGGAAAGCACTGGTCCTGCCCCTTCATGTGATATGCGTGACATTTCTGTGCGACCCTGCATTCGCGAGTAATCCATCCAAGAGTAATGTGTGTGCAAAGCTGTATGAAAGCTCTGTTATATATCATTTTAGTGTAACTTTATCATTTTTTTCCCTTGTGAAAACATTGGACTACCAACAAGGTCTTGTCGAAGCTGTGGTTCCACTGTTTCCGCTGATATGAGTGGCTTCTTGCTATGATGAACGGTCACGGAGAAAATCCATAGAGAAGAACACGTGTGAATTTGGACGCACTATGCCTCGTTCGGGCCCATAGGGTTAACCAAATAGAATAGAACTTTTGTTTTTCGCAGTAGCTACGGGCTATCCCCATGTTGCCAAGGAGTATCAATAACAGTTCTTTGCAGATGGTATCTCCAGTAGTGGATTGGCGCATGGTCCAAAAACTAAGGAACTGTGGGAAGTCTACCCAGCAAAAGAAAATCAGCCCGATGCTAGGCCCTGAGGAAAACATAAGAGATCTAGATCAGTTGTCTTGGTTTCTAGTTGTCTTTGCATCAGCTGTGGCAATAAAAACACCACTGCCTCCTGGTGCCCCCTTGTGAAGCCAACGCTGGGTATGTCCATCTAGTTAACTATACCTACCTTAGGATTGTTAGACATATGTAAGGTTTAATGCTACATCGTTAACTGGCAAATTACATGACAATGCATTCCAGGCAATTTTCAGAGTAACCAGTAATGTAATTGTATTACATATAGTATTGTAAATAATCACTTTCTCCAGGGAGTTACATAAATCAAAACGCCCGGTGTTCCCTTCCCGTATTAATGTTCAGCCAAGTCATGATTTTTTTTTTCTAAACCTAAGCATGTGCTTTGGTTGCACAAGAAAATAAATGTAAATATTAGAGTTTTAGTGATGTTGCAAGTTTATTTTGAAAAAGACTGTATGCATCTAATGAGCAGAAACTGTACATTTCCTGTGAAAATGTGTTTTGAAAAGTAACAATACATTGTACAAGCATAAATTGACATGGCATCCATGAACAGCAACAGCAGACAAAGGAGGATACCTGGCATGTCATATTTCAATGTATTCTCATAGAATGGTTTGTATAATATCCTACAAAAAACAAAACAAAAAAAAAACCCAGTTACGTTATTAATGTAAAGTTATCGAGTTAGGTAGTAAAAGTTACTGCGGTTAAGTTTAGGAAAAGAAAGGTGTTGAGGATGTGCCTTAAAATGACTCACTGATGAGTTCACATGGTTCTGAACATGCGTCTCCAGGGGAAAGTCCCAGTGAAAGTCCATTTTTTGGGACTGCCAGTTGCAAATGCTTCATGTGATGACAGCCTTTCAAAAAATGTGGGATATATGCAGGGGTGGAAATCCCAGGGGGGACAAGGGGGACATGACCCCCTCTCAAGTAAAGCTGTCCCCCCCAGAATAATTTGAGACACAATTAATAATTTTTGAACAATGCAGTAGTATTTATTGAAAGCACAATGTAAACATTGTTCATTATAATCGTGCAATAATGTGCTATTTAAATCTTAAAAGTTTTAGTCCCCCCCCCCCCCCCATTCCTAGTAGTGGTATATCCCACACTCTTTCCAACGGGCGGGGCTACTTGGCAGCAGTAGCAGCGTGTGGCTGGACCCGCTGCCCACATCGCGCATCGCAGGGTAAGATGTACACTCACACAGACACAGTTTAACACATCCCATTTACTGTTACAACAAGCCCCAGGCCCAGGCTGATAATATAAACTGTCTGCAACATTTCTCCTGCACTGTTCAAAAGCCTACTCAATTACGAGTGCTGCTAAGCTAAAAGCTAATGATGAAGCTCAGAGTTTTGTGATAGTCAGAGAGGACAGGAGAGTAAGACGGAGAGGACAGGACAAGAGCAGTCAGTGGTGGAGCGGCTCGTAGCTAATGGCTACCTGTCTGTAGGCTCTCCACCTGTCAGTGAGACAAACATGAAAGACGTGCAGTCTTACGCACGCTGTTTATAAACCAGTTTGCCAGTTTAATTACAGGAAATGTTTAGTTGTTAAGCCATTTCTCATAAGTACAGACATTCACTGTATATCCACTTTTCTACATGTGGCTGCTGCTGGCTTGAGTCTTGACTCTCTCATTATCAATAGCTTGCAATGCTGAGATAAATGTTTAAAGTCCAAAAAAAGTAATTTATTACAAACAGGCCAATAAAACAGGTTTCAAAATTCAAAATACCTTGTAAACAAACAAAATATTCAGTATCGCACATTTTCTTTGGTTACTTTTCTTTCAAACATTTTTTAAAGTTATGATCTCACTGCCGGTCAAAACAAATGAAAAACAAACAAACAAACAAACAAAAAAACAAACAAAAAACAACAACAACAACAACAACAACAAAAAAACCCGGTTTGCTCCTGCAGCCAGCCAGAGACGAAGGATCCATTCCACACACCTGAGCCAGAGAAATAAAGAGGGAGAGAAGGAGAGAGATTGAGTTTCTGTCTTTGATGAAGCCTTATTGTTTTGCTGCTATTAAACAATGAGAGACATGTTTTCTCCGTTTACTTCTCCGTTTATTAAACAGCAATAAAACTGAATTCCTACTCATTGGCACCAAATCCACCCTATCTAAAGCTGACACCTTCTCTCTCTCCATCGACAGCTCCTTAGTCTCTCCCTCCCGTCAGGTTAAGAGTCTGGGTGTCATCCTCGACAGTACACTATTCTTTCAATCTCACATTAATAGAATCACCCGGTCTGCTTATTTCCACCTGCGCTCCATCAATCGTCTCCGCCCCTCCCTCACCCCCCACACCACCGCTATCCTCGTCCATAGCCTTGTTACCTCCCGCCTTGACTATTGTAATTCACTCCTCTTCGGCCTCCCTCAAAAGTCCATCCATAAACTTCAGCTGGTTCAGAACTCTGCTGCCCGGATCATCACCAAAACCCCCTCTTCCCACCACATCACCTCCGTTCTTCAGCAACTCCACTGGTTCCCGGTTAATCAAAGAATCACTTCTGTACACCTACAAGTCTATCCATAACCTCGCCCCTCCTTACCTCTCTGACCTCCTGCACGTTGTCACCCCATCTCGTGCCCTCAGATCTTCCTCCTCCCTCCATCTCACCGTACCCGCTGCCCGCCTTAGCTCTATGGGGAGCAGAGCTTTCAGCCGCTCTGCTCCCCAACTCTGGAACTCACTGCCGCCTGACCTCCGTAACTCTGTCACCCTGCCTATCTTCAAATCTAAACTCAAAACTTATCTGTTCAGACTTGCTTACTCTCTCTGAACTGCTTCGCACGGTATTCACACTACTGCGCACGGGGAGACAGAGACATGCTCTGCTCCAGACACACTCGGCACCTTGGACAGCTGTTGTCCTATGCCTGCATCAAATTGTGGTAAAAGATGCTGTATAAAAGACAGGCTACAACTTTTTTCCCTTGTCCCCCCTGGAATTATTACTGTTTATTGCCCCCCCCCCCATAGTCAGTGTAGTACCTACAGTACAAGGCGGATGGTAGGCCCCACTTTGGAGAAGCAGATAGGAGTACCACCACGGAAGTTATGCAATCTACTGCTTTGAATGGGGTTAGCAGCAAAACATATTTTAGCCACTTAAAAAAAAAAAAAAAAAAAAATCAGTCTAAATGGATGCTATATTGACAATATTTTCACTGATTTACCTTTCTGTCAGACAGCCCTTTCCTTTGGCTCTACATTTTCTCCACAGTAGAACTTCCATAATCCTACGCAGAAGTGCAAATTTGCCACTCACTGTGTTATGCCACAGGTCAGCTGTCTGGGTCAGACTCTCAGTGGATTGTGTAAGCAATAACATATACAAGAAAGTATAAAAATAAATGATTATGACAGTGACAATGAAATGCCATGGAGACAAAATAGAGACAAAAGGATACCTTTAAGAACCAAAGTATGCAGAAGAACTTTTGCAGAGGGAATGAAAAACCTTGAACTGCAAAACCTGTGCTTATGGACCCAGAGAGCTTCTGCTGCCATGAATAAGACTTGGTTACAACACAACCTCAGGATTTTTCTGAATCATAGGATGCCAGCGCTTCACACTGTTTGGTATTTAGCAAAATTTTACCTGATTTGACAATGCTGTTATATAATAAGACAAGTGAAAGGCGTTCACTGCAAACACTGTGTTGTCTTAGTCTTGCAGGTGGAGTGTTGATGTCTATATTACTGGGGAATAGCTACAGCTGTCAAAGGTCAATGTCAATCAACAGAACATGGTGGAATCTGTATGGTGGCTGGGACAATTCTCTGTTTGATCAGCCCGAAAAAAAAGAAAGAAAACAAAACAAAGCAAGCACCCACCATCTTTGAAATCTTTAGAATAGTCAAGTTTTGTTTCAGTCGAATTATGCAACAGCACTTTCTGACCTGAATAGCTAACCTGCAGCATGATAGAGTACAGACGTTCTATGGTTGAGCAATGTAACGCCAAAGGAAAGGGCGGGCTGACAGTAAGGTAAAGTGGTAAATACATTCTCAATATAGCATCCACTGTTTTTTTTATTATTTATAGAAAAAAAATTGGTGGCTAAAATAGGTTTTACTGCTGCCCACGTCCATAAGAATACATCGCTAAGCTTCCATGGTGGTACAACTGTCTTGGTCTAAACTAGTGGCATACCAACCAACATGTTCTGTAGGTAATATGTAAGCCAAACAGGAGTGGTGAGTGCAAATGGAAAGAATGGATTACGTGGGAAATTGTTACCAGGTACAATTGGATTTTTTGGGTGAGAGCGACACTAACACTGATCGAAGAGACAAAGAGCTGGTGCAAACACAATAAGGTTTAAGGCAGGTTTGTGCTTATTACAGTGCAGCAAGAGGAACCCACAAGTAATTAATTTCTCTTGAAAATGTGTCTTAAAGTGGGTTAACATATTAATAAAAACCCAATAAAAGAGGAGCGAGGAGAGTTAAAAGTCCATTCATTAAAAACAGAGGACTAGCAAGTCATTTTAGTTCAAAGGGGACAAAGGACTGGATTGTTGCTGTTGTCTTGCTGTGGGACACCACCTGCCAAGACAAAAGAGACGTTGCCAGTACTGTACACCCAAACCAAAGCCACAAGCTGTGTTGTTCATTGACCAGAGTGTTACTACTTTCCCAAAGAGATACTCACACCGCCAGGCAGAGCTCCCCACTCTGCCGCTGCGTGTACTTTGCGTTGTACTTTCTCCTGCTGAAAGCTGGCGTTCGGGTCCGTCCCTGTTCTGCTCATGGCCGATGCTCGCCCTGACCTCCGATCCCTTCTATCACTCGCTTCCTGGTGTCTTGGTTGTGCAGCCACAGAGTTTTCTCCCTTGCGTTCTCCTTCATGTGCTCCCTTGTTTTCCCCTTTGTCCTCTCGTCCTTCACCCTCCAGGTTTTTCAACTGCACTTTGTCCTCCGCTGCCCGCTTTAGCAGTCTGTTTTTTTTCCAGATCTCAGTGATTTAGGCCTTCTTCTCTGCTGCCGATTGGGTGCAGGGGCTCGCTCTAGCGTCCTCATTGGGTAATAAAATTGTCAATAAATTAAAAACAGAACTGCACAGGTGCAAGTAATTTGTAACCATTTGTCACGTTAAATCTAAAAGCATGAAATAAAAACAGTCTTCTTGTCTTTCGGCTGCTCCCTTCAGGGGTCACCACAGCGGATCATCTGCCTTCCTCGATGGTCTTCGATCAACGGTAGTCCAATTTCCACTGGCACCCAGCTGGTAAACAGCACTGGAGGCGGTCATTGTTAACCCGGGACTCGACTGATCCGGTATGGCAGACATTACTGCATCATTGTTTTGGCACAAGTTTTATACTTCCTGACTCAACCCTCACAATCTTTACGGGCTTGGGACCGGCATCAGGAGTACTCAGAAAGTGCCCCCCTCAATGGCTGGTTTCATGAAATAAAAACAACAACAACAAAATAAACAATAAAAACAATAAAACACAGCAAATAAAAGCTCAGAAATAAACAAAATCATGACATGGATAAAACCTGAAATATAACAATTCACAATAAATCAATAATCATAAAATCAATACTTTCACCATGTGACAAATACATTGAAGTACCTCATATGACCCCACTTCCTAAAAATTCCTTACATTAGATTTATTTTTCCACAGCAACTGACTTATTGACTCCTTCTACAATGACTGTGAAAGCGGTTTTACACGATTTTCTGTGGCTCCCACCAAAAAAAAACAAAAAAACCAGTGTAACATCAGCATCATTGCAAATTCAGCCTTCAGTCCTCAACTTAACTAGTTTTATGTGATTTTAAGCTTCTAAGGCTTTACCGTAAATACACTGAGGAAGTCACTGCAACTGAGTGGTGGAGACTGCAACTGAGTGGTGGTGAAAAAGTCACATCACATCTGTTCATTGCACCTCCTCTGAGCTCATCTCAGTTCTTACGCTGTGACTGTGACAAGATTCCTGTCACACAGCCACCAGGATGAGGAGAGTCTCCAGTATGGAGGATGAAGCCGTGATGTTATCAGAGAGACAGGTTGACAGTGCCAGAGACTGGTATATTGACCGCGTAATCCCTGACAATAGACTTTGCCTTGATCTGGCATTGACACAGATTTACAGGTAATTACTGCTCCTCACCCAGACACAGAGAGTCCAAAAGGAAGAGAGACAGACATAACCCAGCCAGGCTACAGTTTCACTGTCTCTCATCAGAGTGGCAGCTGTGTGCACTTCCTCTCAGACACATGGCACAAGGGTCAAACTACCTGTTCCCACTGTAAGTTACTGGTTTCATGTGTCGCTCTCTTCTGAATGACTGTGGGGATTTCACAAAGGTCCAGTTGCATCTCTGTATGCAGTGGTCTACAGCCACAAAGCACAGTGCTACCCGTGCTAAAATTCTACCCAAAGTTGCATTTTCTGTCCTTGCAATTCCGACTGTGCCCTTGCAGGGGAAGGAAACAATGTTGATCTAATGTTTCTCTGCTCTTGCTTAGAGGCTGTCCTGCAGCATAATAAAGTTTTGCATTTTTGCGTAGGAATATGGAAGTTATATGGTTGAAAAAATGTAGTGGGAAAAGAAAGAGCTGTCTGACAGCAAGATCAAGCAGTGAAAATATTTTTAGTATAATGTCCATTTAGACTGATGTTGATTTTTTTAGGTAGGCTTTTTTTTAAGTATCTAAAACATGTTTTTCTGTTTACCCTAATCTACAGCAATGCAAAGCTGAGCTTCTGGGGCGTTAGTCTCCTCTGCTACTGCAAACAGGGAGCGTGCTGACATTTATTGTATGTAATACATATCAACAATAGAAAAGTATCTCTTACAGCCCCATTTCAAAGAACCTGAACTATATGTCTACCATCAGTGTTTCCGCTACATTCACGCTGCAGCTGAATTATTACCGCCGCCGCTGCTCCTTCAAAACATTGATTTTATATTCTGCCAAATATTGCAAAAAAACAGCTGATGTCTGTCATCCCCCGCTGCTGAAAAAAATCCTAGAGGAAACACTGACCATGCATGGTCATTCGACAGAAAGCAGCATTTTGAAAGGTTAAAGGTGCCACAATTTTATTTAATTTTTCTAACTGTCAGCAATTCCTTGAACAGACCAAAACCTACTATCACAACACTTACTAGCATACGAACTGTTGGACATGCATTTTTCATGGGATGTCATATAAAAGCAATGTGTTCAATGAGCATATTGAATGTTTTCTATTCATATCCCCTATATCAGCAACACCAGCACACAGTTCCGTTCATAACTCTGTCTCTGGTGCTGCTGCTGACTGGCACACTGGGCATCAACAGTTACTTTCGAACATGGTAACTAGTAATATGTAACATATTACATTTAGAGAGTAGTTTGCCCAACATTGTTCTCTGCAGAGTTTTATAAATGAGCCCCCTGGTCACTGCAGTTTTTTGCAAATGTTACTATTTTATTTTATCTAGCCTATTCTTATTGAGTACACTGTAGCACTGAAGGAGTATTGTATATGAGGATGGTGATAATGTACTCTACCTTGAATCTTGCACCTGTACTATTTTCAGCAGTGGATTAATCCACATCTGGTGCTCTTCTGTTAAGCTTAATACAAAACGACTGGAATCACAATGCAGATCCAGACAAAAAAGGTTTAATATAAAGGCACAGAAAACAGTTCAGGGGCAGAATTGGGCCCATGGAGGGGAACAAGGGCAAGACAGTCCGAGGGAGGAGGGGAACAAAATCTGGGGCAGAGGCATGAGGCTGAGCGTTGCTGGCTGGCTGGAGGAGTGAAAATGGCAGGGCAAGGTCTGTGATCCAAGAGCAAAATCCAAAGGTCAAAAACAGGGTCAAAAAACAGTGAGCAAGAAACACAAGTTGATAGCAAGGAATGAAGCCCATAGTTACCACAAGGGTTTCAACAACGAACTGGCGAAGAATGGAGAGGACAACCAGTCTTTTATGCTGCAGTGATTGGAGTTAATGGTGAAGAGGTGTGCTGATGACAGAGGCAGAGGAGTGCAGGGGTAAGGAGACTGAAGGGAGCCACGCCCAGCCAGGGAAAACCAAGTGAAGCCAGAACTGAAGGAGGGAGCAAAAAGAAAACAAAACACAAAAGGACAACAGATTCCTAACATCTTGTGAGTATTTGGGGCAGCAGGACGGTGTATATGGGATTGACTTGAAATAAACTACAATGTGTGTTGTGTGTTGTGTTGTATGGTAATGCAGGAACATCTCACTCGGTGCAATGGTAAGGCTCACTGTTGAGTATTTAGTAGTTTCTAGACAACAATGAGCTCTATGGCACAGAGGAAGAACATATGCCACACAATACGTGTTAATATATATATATTTATATATATATATATATATATATATATATATACATATATATATATATATATGTATATATATATATGTATATATTAAACTGGCTTCCCCAATACCTACTATCATCTACAGGCCCACACACAGATAAGTGTAAAAAAGTTAGCCACAGACGTGGCTTTAAGTGCAATTGTACAAAATAATTTTTAAAAGATGTTCAGAGATACTGTAAAATATGCTGTTTTATTGTTAAAAAATTCAATAAAATGCAAACCCACATACGCTAATTCAGCACAGCAATGTTATGATCCAAAGATGCAATACTGGTTCTGGGCAACTGAAATGAGAAAAAATAAAGTATTAATCAAAAAAAAGGGGTTTACTTAATAAAACAGACTATCTGTATTTTAACTACTCCCTATCCAATTCTACTCCTTCACGTGCTCCCCTCAAATCATGGACACGCACAAATACACTCTCACTTCAAACGACCCCCCCCCCGGCTGCACAGCAAACCGAGTGACCAACCAAAGTCCATAGTAGTCATAGTCATAGTCAGTTTATTTGCCATTTGCAGTAAAATACCACATTCGAAAACAATTGTGTGAGTTGACATTTAAGACATAAGGGACCATAAGACAAATGAAAATGAATAAATAATACAAACAGGTAGGTACATAAAAAGGACAATGCCCCCAGCGATACGCCCACACCATACCTTACCTAAAAAGGTACAAGAAATTTAAAAGTGCAAACATTAGTACTAAAAATCATAATAAGTACAAGACTTCTAAAAGTGCAAGATAAAGAAGTACACATTTCGCACCCTTTTAAAAGTATAATAATAACAACAAAAATAATAATAATGGATACTCGCATTTGCACGGTGGTGTGGTGGTTAGCACCGTCGCCTCACAGCAAGAGGGTTGCCGGTTCGATCCCGGGTGTGGGAGCCCTTCTGTGTGGAGTTTGCATGTTCTACCCGTGTCAGCGTGGGTTCTCTCCGGGTACTTCGGCTTCCTCCCACAGTCCAAAGACATGCAGTTTGGGGACTAGGTTAATTGATAACTCTAAATTGTCCATAGGTGTGAATGTGGGTGTGAATGGTTGTCTGTCTCTATGTGTCAGCCCTGCGATAGTCTGGCGACCTGTCCAGGGTGACCCTGCCTCTCGCCCGATGTCAGCTGGGATAGGCTCCAGCTCCCCCGCGACCCTCACGAGGATGAAGCGGTTAGAAGATGAATGAATGAATGAACAACATACGTAGGGAAAGAAACTCTTAATGAACCGAGAGGTAGAACATTTAATGGAACGGTATCGTCCGCCAGAAGGGAGAACAACAAAAAGACTAGAGGCAGGGTGACTTGTGTCGCTAACAATCTTTGAAGCCTGGGCCAAAAGCCTCGAGTTGTAAAGCTCATCAAGATCACGCAGGTCGGTACCATTGATTTTTTGAGCCAGATTAACTACCCTGGTCAAGGATTTACAGTGCTGTGCAGTGAGGTTACCAAACCACACAAGTGGTAAGGATCTCTCTCGCTCTCAATAATACATTGATACAGGTTAGTTAAAATCTGACAGTTTTTGGTAAAATCTTTCAGTTTGCGAAGAAAGAAAAGCTGTAGCATGGACTTTTTAACAATGATGGTTGTGTTATGGTGCCACCTAAGGTTGCCTGTGATAGTGACACTGAGGAATTTAAAGCCACTCACCATCTCAACCTCAGTGCTGTTTATGGTCAGATGGAGATGGGATACTAATTGCTGTGAAACTCAATTATGATTCCTTTGTTTTGGAGGCATTTAATATAAGGTTGTTTTTCCCGCTCCACGTAACTAAAATTTTGAACCTCAGCTCTGTAGTACTCGTCATTACAATTTATTTGCCCTAAGACAGTAGTGTCGTCGGCATACTTCATAATCAGATTGTTACTGTTAGAGGCAGTACAGTCATATGTGCAGAGAAAGAATAACAGAGGGCTGAGATCTAATGGATAATCTTATGGACAAGATTAGAGGGAACAATAGTTTTAAAAGCTGAGCTATAATATATAATAAGCATTCTAACATAAACATTTCTCTTGTATAAGTGTTCATAAACAAAGTTCAGAGCAACAGAGATAGCATCCTCCACAGACCTATTTTTCCTGTAGGCAAATTGCAGAGGATCTAAAGAGACCGAAATCTCACGTGTAATATTATCAAGAAAAGCCGCACAAAGCATTTCATCAACACTGAGGTAAGAGCAATTGGTCTAGTCATTGTGGCATGTTACTGGTGACTTCTTAGTAACTGGAATTATAAAAGATTCCTTAAAGCTACATGGAACAGTGCAGCGCTCCAGTGACAGATTAAACAATTCTGTGAGCACAGAAGAAAGCTGTCCGGAACATATTCTGGCGACACGGGGGGAAATGCCGTCTGGACGGGCAGCTTTCCTCATCCTCGTCTTGGACAGAACCTTGTGAACCTCATTATCTGTCCCCAGCAGACTGCGCTGGTCACCAAGATTAAGAAGTGTGAAAACAGGAGACTTGGGGCTCTAGTTTCGCAGACTGGGCGCGGCAGAGGTGCAGCGCAGCGCTTCGCCGGCTGGGTGTGGCCAGGCGGATTTTGTAAGTTTGGCACACTGTGCGCCCCGGCACAGCTACTCCTCTTTCCCACCTCTGTCCCTCCTACCGGCGCAAGTCGGAAAGAGGAAACACACATCACACCAATCAAATGAGCCCCTCTCCTCGCCCTTAAATGCGCCGCGCGAACGCGTAATGAGAGTTTACTCAATTCTCCATGGCAGAAGAGAGCAGCAGCGTCAGACGGCCAAACTCCTCCCAGGAGGAAACTGATATTTTGGTCCAGGAGGTCCAAGCTCGCAGTGTCCGAATATACAGAACTGCGAGCAGACCTCCACGGGCTGATGATGCAAAGGTAGCCTGGGAGGAGGTCACCACAATTGTAAATCAATGTTGCGTTTCTTTCGTGCGCGCGCTCTCTTTCTCTCTCTCTCACAATCTCACTGTTTCTTTTCTTTTGACTTTTCTAAGATGACAGATGGTGAATATATACTCCCTATCTGATGCTGTGGCTGTTGAGGCTGAGAGGGATGTGAACTCATTAGTTTGCAGCTGTGTTAATCAAATCAGGCTGGGTTTCCATTACGCGTGCCAAACGTGCCAAACGGTGCCAATCCCCTTTGATCTGACATCAGATGTGACGGGACAGTCGATATAGAGATACATTTATGTGCTGATTGCAGATAGTTGCATTGAATAGTGGTGTTTGTGGCTATTTATTGCATCGTTAATGTACCTGACATTCTGGAAACCTGCCTGTGAGGTTTTGGTGATGTGTGCACACTGTCTGCCGGTCAGCCAAACTTCCACTGCACCGGCTGTGCTCCCCCTGCGCTGACAGTAGACCTGGTTTCAGTTGGCGAGCTTTTAGCGCACCTTCGGTGAAGCCTTTTGGCACGAAACTGTCACTGCGCCAAGCTGGATCTGTTGACACCTCCCCCTGCTGCACTGCCACACCCATCTGGCACCTCAGTCTGCCAAACTACCAAACTGAGCGCGCCTCGGGTTGCGCTGCTCGAAACTAGCTCTGCGCGGGGTTCACCACCCTGCGCTGCGCCGGGAAACTAGAGCCCATTGTATTTGCTACATCAAGTACAGCCTGGATATAAAGGCACAGGAGGTTTGTCTCACAAATCCCAGCAAGCAATAGTCGTGATTTAAACGTATTGGCTATATTTGGCTCAGATTTAGTCTAGCTACATGTAACCCAAATCTAGCCGAATGTAGCCGATGTAATTTTCGCCATTGCAGATGGCGTGCAGTATGATATTCAATCATGTATGGAGAGTCAACAGTAATTAAAATATGTTAATCTCCATTTTTTGGACATGGTCTCTACATAGCCATATTATTGATGATGTCTACACTTTGGCTATGGTTAGATGTCTACCAAATTTTCACTGACAGCCCAAATTCAGCCGTGATTTTGCCTAGACGTCAGGTCTTCATGTAGATGGCTATTAGACGTTTTTTAAACCAAAAAATGCTTGCTGGGATATAACAGAAATCAGTATCACAAAATCAGATAAATATGGATACACCAAACCCCCAAATAACCCAAGATAAGCAACAGAAAAAAACTAGGTAAGGTAAGGCAAAACAGGCGCAATCTATCCTAAAATAAAGAAAAGAATAATTATTGAAAAAAAACACCCCCTGGGAGGTCTTTAAATAGGTATAAACACATCTCATCCTACCTCTTCTCTACTACAACTATAAGCAAGCCAACTTACAGGACACCTGCATCACCAAAAATATTGTATTTTGGGGGCAGTGTATACTGGAATAGTGTGGGGGAAAGAAAACAACAAAAAAACACGCAGCAGCACCTACCTCTACAGGTGGTATTTGCTCTGTTTCCTGCAGCTCCAAACGCTCACTCTGCCACCCTTAAAATTCAATGTGCAGCTCCAACCCAGCAATTTACAACTTGGCCACTCAATCCACTACTTCACAAATACTCGGTGCTGAGGTTATGTGTACCTATCGTCAACAAGTGGTGATACAACTCAAGATACGCTCACACACACTCATACTTCACTCATACCTCAGAGGAATTCAAACTCCCCTCCTGCCAGTGGAACGACGTCGGAGAGGGCAGTGACCATGCACATGTGAGAACAGCATTTAATCATGTGCACTCCACAGAGTATTTAAAGTCCAGTTATCCGGATATGACAATTAATTCTGGGCTGCAGTGTCTTCCTTACATGGAAAGTGCAGTTACATGGAAAGTGAAACTAAGCAGAATGGGAAGTATATATATATATATATATATATATATATATATATATATATATATATATATATATATATTGTTGGAATACAATGATTTTAATGTGTTTGCTATTTGAACTTTAGGTAGTGGCTTGATGTTAAATACTGTGATGAGTTTGGCTAAAATGTGCTTGCTTTGCAGAAGTGGAGAAGTACAGGAGAGGAAGAGACACAGAGACAGATGAGTGCATATCGCAATGCTTAGATAATTAGCTCCATATACAGTAAAAAGAACAGAACTGATGTACAGATAGTAGAGTACTGCAGGTGTAGGGAGGTGTTGTTGTTCTCTTGTCTCACAAAACAGGAACCACGCCCCATCCGTCATCAGGAAGGAGTCAGATTAACACGAGGCGGGGGAGTGGTGCAGCAGAGAAGGAAATGGAACAACCAATGAGAAGAGGATGACACCTTGCGTGCGCAATGACTCATGTTACGCTTAAACATGCTGGGTCAGGAAGAGATAGTCAGTCAGACTTCGTGAACTGACACACTTGCTGCTGAGAGACCCAGAGCTCTGTAATTTTACGGCTTAATAAAGCTGCATTAACTCAGACCGAATATCTTCTCCTATTGCTTCATTTAAGAACACGCAGGACTGAGCTCACACATACATGAGAGGAAAGTAGGATGAGACTCTTAGTCCAACAATATACACATATGTATGTATAAATATATATATATATATATATATATATATATATATATATATATTAGGGATGCATCAAATATTCGGTAACCGAATATATTTGGCCGAATATTGCAAAAAAACACACATTCGGTATTCGGCGGAATAAGTTAAAAGCAAGGCCGAATAATAGCGGCGTGTTTTGATAACGCAATCAAACAGCGTGCCGTGACGGGTGGAGTAAAATGTCGGCAGTGTGGCAATCCGTCCATCACCGCACTCGCATTTGCGACTAAAAATAGTTTTGAGCGAGCAAAATAGGCTTACATCATTCAGCATGCTGTGCGAGCAGCCTACGGATTTCAACCACCAGCAGAAACGATAGGGGAATCCCACCGGTTGTGGGTTGAACGGGGGTCACAGACACAGACAGGAATGTATTCCTGTCAAATATGGCGGCCATCCGCTTACCGCGACAGAGAAGTTGGCTCTAATAATATCCTCTTCTTGGTGTCATGACTGCCCAGTAGTACCTGAACAGCCGAGCCAGCTGAACACAGGTATGTGGCGTGTCAGAGGAGAAACAAGCCGTTCATATTTCTGTCTTTGTGGCAGGTAACGGTCCACAAACCTCACCGCACTCTAGGGACTGTTCTTTACTTGTCAGGGGAGGAGGGTGGCTGGTTGATTCTTATTTTATATATTTATTTTATTTTGATCCCCCCTATGTTAATCACTTATTGATGCTGTTTTTGAAGTATGAATAAGTCAATAAGTCATTTATTCCATTGAAATATCATTGATGTATTATAGAAAAGTGATTTATCTTTTTATAAATGACAAAAGGCACATCTGCCTCATTTTTGCTGCGGTATCCTGATACTACATTGGTATCGTACAGTGGGTCCCAATTTTGGTACCGTGACAACACTAATCTGGAGGGGGTTCATCTGCAAAAACTAATGAAAAACTAAACAACGATATTCGGTATACGGTACTCGGTATTCGGCCAAGTGTTTAATATTATTCGACTTCGGCCCGAAATTTTCATTTCAGTGCATCCCTAATATATATATATATATATATATATATATACACACTGGTAATCGGAGCACTCGGGGCTGTGACCCACAAACTGGGAGAGTGGCTCCAGCTGATTCCAGGTACATGTGAGGTCTCTGTCCAGAAGGGTGTAGTCCTAGGAACAGCTAAGATACTGCACAGAAACCTCAAACTCCTAGAAACAGTGAAAGCCAACCACAGATTTACCGTATTTGTGTTTTTTTCCACAATTTTCGTAGCTTCCTCTTTGATGTGCTGCTCACAGTCTGGCACATAGCCACTACCTTTTTATTAAGTCCTGACCTCACCTGTGTGCTGTGTCCAGGAATGCCATTACAGCAAAACAAAAAGAGATGGCCAAAATCCAGGCAGAGGGCAGAGTCTCTGCAGATAAAAACAAAGCCACATACTGAGAGTCGGTTGTAAGTGGTGATTGAGAGGCATTGCTTCTGTATGAGTCTATACTTTATTAGAAAAATCCTGCGTAATAGCCTATACCTTTAAAGGGACATTGTGTAGCGTCTTCAGTTGTTTATTGGCAAAAAATCAATGTCTGCATTCATAAATATGCCATCACTGGTGTACTATTACCTCCACCAATAATCTGACTTATTCTCGTAAAAGGAGAATTTCAGATTTGTTTGTACATTGGGCAGGTAAGTTGTTTGTGGGGTTCCATAATGCTCCGCCATCTTGAAAATACATTCGCCAGCAAGGGACATATTGCACTACCAGGGAATAGCCCCGCCTTCAGGGTTTTCTCTGAAAGCCAGGCCAGTGCTGTGTGACTGAGAAGCCGAAATTTGAAAGCCTGCACTACTGCCGCATAACAAAGTCCCACTCTTTGAGCATAATGCAGGATCATGCATATGCAGCATCATGGGAGACGGAATCCTCGTCGCCAAGAAAGTGCAAAAGGGAATCAAAAAGGCAGCGTGACCAGCGAATTCTAAAAACGAGGGTCAACATCGGGGTAGCCTTTTCCCAGGTGGAGAGAGCTGCTGACAGAGAAAGGTTTTAAAGGGGCTCTAAATTTTCCTGCTTTCTTCTCGACAGGTAAGTAATGTCGTGGTCTTGACTCTCGCCCTTCTCTTCCTCCACGCCTAGCTCCTACCGATCCTCTGCCTCTCTGTCCTCTCTCTCTCCCTCTCCCTCCCGTTGCAGGCGTTGAATCACCAGATGAATATCTCTAACAATACACTCACATCAAAATATAAATGAACAATGTAACCCAACTAATTTGTACACAGTTCATGGTTGTTACACTCTGAGGATCATACGGTGTCGTAGAGCAATATTAGCCCTTTGGGAACATTTGTTTGTGTTTGTTAGCAAGTTGCTAGATGCTATGTGGTACCAAATCTCCCCACACACACATACACACAAAACAGCGCAATATAATTCACTATCTTGCTTTTTGGTACACAGCAGCTACCGCAGTTGTAATGAGTGTTTGAAAAAGTGAGGCGCTAGAGTGCGCTATCTGTTTGAATGCAATATACAATTTCAACGTTAGATGGGAGAAATTACTACACACTGTGGCTTTAGACATTTTCCATGTTTAATCCCATTAACTGTAAATTGCATGTACTTACGCTTGCAGTGTTGTTGGCTGTTTACTAAAGCATATCTCAGGTTTGAGATTGGTTTCCTACCTTGCAGGCATCCACTGGTTTCCTTCCATTCTAAAAGACACAGGAAGCTTGAATTCATTTTCTATTAAAAGTGAAAGCCGTTGGAGGGACCCCTAAGCTAAGCTAAGGATGACTGTTGATTGCACTGGAAAGAGTGAGCCAGGAGGGATATTTGCCAGGGAAACAGACAAGAGATGGGAATCTAGCTCTGGGCATATGACACTGGCAGCAGGGGAGGAGACAACCTGCACCCAAAATAGCAGGACACAATTATAGCCGGAATAAGTCTTGCATACTATGGAGATAATGACAGGAAGCTGGGTGTGATTGATGGGTCTAGACTTTTCAACATGGTATGGAAAACAAAGAATTAGGAATTCATTCAAGCATCCTCACAAAGGACATTTCATTAAGCAAGGAGACATCATTCTTGCCTTGGTGGTGTATTTTAAGATTAGAACTGCAAAACAGGAAAACCAACTTTTGCAAAACTTTAACATTGTTAAAAGGACTGTAGTAGTTTTCTTTTGTTGTATTAAAGTCCATAGGTAGGATTTTAAAGATCTGATTTACCTGTAGATATCACACTTGATATTTTTGGCATGCTGATTGTGTGGAGGTTTGAAAGAATAGATATATTGGAAAAACTACATCTCAGATTTCTAAAATATATCCTAAAAGTTAAGATGACTACCTGTAATGACATGGCCATGAGAGTGAGTACAATCATTTGCTCAGACTGCATAATACAGGTGTATATGTGTTGCCATGGGTCTTGTAGGTTAAGCAGATGCTGGATGAATGTGGCTTGTCTTACCTCTGGCTCACACAAAAGTGTAACAACATCATCTGGTTAAAACTAACGGTTGAACAGAGGCTAAAAGATCACTTTATACAGAAGTGGCAAAGTGAGCTCAGAATGTGATGTCGAAATTAAAATTAGTTTAAACTGGAGAAGTACCTGTTGCATGAAAACCAAAAGTACAGACAACCGGGTGACTAGAATTCAGTGTCAGCCGAACATCGAGGGGCAACTTTAATTTGACGCACAATAGAAGTTAGGTTTAAGAAAAGAAACATGGTGACGACTTCCCGTAAAATGACTTGAAGCTCACACGGTTCTGAACGCCTGTCTCCTGGGGGAAAGTAATGTGTCTTGTGACCCATCCACCACCCCAACCTCCTTCCTAATACACCCTTTTACTATTATTAAACAGTATGACGTTTTTGGTGGGCGGGACTTAGCTGGAGGCAAAACAGTCCTCCACAGACATTAGCTAGCAGTAGCTACAACGTTTTGTTGGCTTGTTTTTGACAATGGAGAAAGATTGTATCAGTCCCTCTCAATAGGGTGTGTTCGGATATATTCATTCCGAGTGCCACAGCGCGCTCTGGCACAAACTGGACTGTTCAGAAATTTGAAGTAGTGTTGGAATGTACGGTTAGGTTATCCAGGGCACCACACAGTCAACAGGGCTCTGATTTTAGTGTAGAGCGTCAGACTGAATTTATGAACACACCATGTCAGGTCACTCACTCTCTGGGACCATGAGTGTTACCTGAAAACGTAAACACTGAACAATGGGACCAGACTGGCCAACCTGTATGCTCTCACTCAGTGGATGGATGATTTGTTGGGATTGCTCAAGGTGGGATGGGATTACTATGCCAATCTTACAAAGGAGGACAAAATGGTTTCCTTCATTTTGTTTTGCTTATGAAGCTTATGTACTAAAAAGTTAGCATTACGGAAAAATCCAATATTCCTCTTAATACCTCCCTAGTTTCTGATAAGGTGGGCATTATAACCCTTAATACACATACCAGTGTGTGCTGAACATGCAAGCATTTTTGATGATGGCCTCCGTCCATTCCTTTCGTTTTATTGCATTTAAACATAGCTGTCTTTGTTTTTTGCTAACGGGCGGTGGCAGCTGGTATGTGATAAAATTTAAGTTTTGAGCCATGACTCCTTCTACTCTGGCTCCCAATAACACAACAAGACGACGTTTTAAGACTCCTTTGTAGCCTCCAACCCTGTGGTGGCGAGTCGTGATTTGCACCCAGCTGATAAAATGATGTAATTGAGATGTCAGTCATAAAAGGGTCCTCTTTCTTTAGTCCCATCAGCACACTGGTTACATGATTGCAGCCTTCCCAAATATGTAGGTTATACACAAATTGCTGGCTTATGATTATGTAGGTGCATTACTTTCCACAAGAAACAGCGGATGACAACAGCCTCCATGCCAACATCCCCACCTAATATTTATTCCAACCAAAATTTTATGTCTGTCTGATGTTAGAGTCCAACAGTACTGCCAGTACAACAATGAAGCCCTATAAGCAAAAGAACAACCAGTCAGAGTTTGCAGTGTGGGTTAATTTTAATTTCAAGTGATGTCAGCATAGTTCCACCAAGCTGTCTTAAACAATGTAATGTCAGGGAAACTGCAGTGGGGGCAGTGCAGATGAAAAAGAACTGAAAAAAAAAAAAAAAAAAAAAAAAAATGCCATGTCGATTGTGTGGGCTCACTTTGGCTTCAGTCAAACAAAGCTCAATGGAAATGGAAAATAACACAGTAATGGTCAGACAAGCAGAGCAGTGCAGTGCAGACAGAAGCAAGTTGTGTCAGACCCAGCGGTCTGTTACGCAAGCTTTCCCTAAATCATAGATTTAATTAGATAATTATAAATAAGGGGTCCACTGCAATAACAATCTCATGAATAGGTTCTGTCTTTAGGTCCAATAGTCCCAAGTTTTTGGACTTGGAAGTAGTTAGAATTCAGTGCATTGTGCTACATGTGATATAATACAGTTAATGCAACAATTTCAACAGCAACTTTTCCAGATTTTCAAGAAAGTAATTTGTATGGAAGCCCTGTGAGGCAAGGTGAAAAAAATGCGGGCAATTTTGGGCAAAGTGTATCTCCTTTGTACGAAATATTATCTCCTGCATAGGAGATATTATCTAATGATATTAAATAATGTATCTCCTATCACGGATACATTATCTCAGGAAAGAAACTTTTAGGCTTACTGAGGTTTTAAGAATGACAAAGCATGCAGAATGTAGTGCTTAGTGCACCATACAAAGGGCGTAACTTAGCATCTCCTACATATGAGATGATGGGAGCATTACCAATTGCATAGTTTTTCTTTTTACTTTTAGTAGGTACTGCAGCTGCAGTACTGTTGCAGTATGCACACAATTGGCACATACTTGTTTCTCATAACATTACTCCCTGAACTTTGACCCTCTTGCTTTTATATCTGTTACCTTGGAGATAAAACAAACGCCACCTACGTTCACCAGAGATAGAGATAACCCAGAGAGATCTGCTTGCTACTTTGCAATGTATGTAGTTTAATTTTAAAGTTATAACTTGTAAATCTGAACATATTACATTTGTGACAATTAAATTACAGCTGCAGTTCTCTTTCATTGTTATTTTTATAGTTATGTCCTTTTGTTGTTGTAATATTTATGATTATTTTGTTCACAAAACTTAAATTTCTATTATTAGTGTCCAACTGATCATCAGTTATTTGAATTCGCTGTCATCCGTCACTGTGGCTTCTGACAGCTGTCAATCAGCTGTAAAACAGCTGCCAATTAGCTGTCAAGCTGTCCTATGTTTGTGGGTCAGTTGATGACTTTTGTCCACTGTGCAGAGGACTGTGGGTCAGAATAGACAGAAAAGCATGCTAGCTTGCATACTGGAAAATCAGACCCGATTTGGTAGAGCACTCTGGTATTTTTGGCATATTGCATCTGACATACTATGTATTGGGACATATTAAAGCAACACAATGGAGTTTTTGAACCCTCAAAATATATATCCAAGATCCTTGTGATGGTACATCAACTCACGATAGGTTGGATGACACCTCCGTCATTGCTGTTTCACTTGTCTTTAACAGTTTGCTGTTAGCACCACGAGTGCGATGTGTTTGTGTCGACTGTGAACGTAAATCATAATAGTGGTGAATGAGAGACTGCGGACAGAACAGACTGAAATATGGCTTTCAACATGCTGATCACATTATTGATAAAGTATTGGCTTGGCTGGCAGAGGTTTTATCGCACTTACAGTAACAAGTGTAGCTGCCGTTTTTGTCGATAGGGGACCTTATGAGGTAAGAAGAGCAATCCTCCATTGTGTTACTTTAAATCATTTTATGATAGCATGGGTATTGGAAGTATCTTATACACATGAGATAATTTCTCCTATAAGAGATAATATCTCCTACATATGACATCATTTCTCCTGTGTGGGTGGTAAATATTGACATACAAATTGTAATGAGCTAAAATTATTCCTCAGAAAGCTATGGTCCTTTTTTAAGGTGCAATACCTCCTACATAATTACCTTTATGAGCAACTTATTCAGTAATCCTGTCTTGACAGAATACTTTTACACCTTTTTCGATATTAAGTTCAGTCTGACCCATCCGTGTCAGTCCTGCCAGGCAATCAGGTTGCTGTTTTGAGCCTCCAAGCCCCTGCAAAGCCTACACCATTGAAGAGAGCTTGATTAGACTGAGGCAGATAAGGGCCCAGGCTGACTGGGGAGTGGACCTGTGTGGGAATGCATCTGAAGGCAGCACGGCACAAGATGAACTAGATGTAATAAACCTCTGCAGCATCTCCCACTGCCCCAATCCTGGGCCCGTCCAATACCTCATCACAGGCTGATCACTCCACTCCAGCAGCTAATAGCTCCATCGGGCCTCTTCTTGCCCTGCTCCCCCTGTCTGAACTGAGGCGTCATCTCTTCCCCAACCTCCCATGATGGACATGTAATAAATTTGCTGTGATGGTGGTGCAAGCAGAATGAGCCAAGCTTGATTTGATTCATTGATTACCTCACTCCAAAGCTGACCAAAAGCTTATTGTTCAGTTGTTGTTGGTGATGGTGGTGAAGGGGAGGCTAAAAGGCTGGTGCAAAGATCACTTTCATCATCAGCATGTTTTCTGGGTTTAGAAAAGGACATAAGGGCACTTAGCACCTACATGGATTTCTACACACTTCTTTGAAGTAGTATGTATATCCTTAGGATACAACTGAAGTTTCAAACTAGTTGCACACTTTATTTGCTTTAATGGGTACTATGCAGATTATCAACCAGCTTTAAATGAACTATGGGAAACTTGCCTCCATTGAACCAGTGCCGAGATCTCTGTGCTCCCCTCTCAGCGAGTTTTGCTGGCTCTTGGACTGTTGCTCAAACTATAGGTTGTACTTCTGCATTTTCATATTGTCTGCCACTCATGCCATAAACACAACGCCAACACATGTTTCTCAAATGTTTTCAGAAATGTGTTTAAACTTACTGTTTAAATGCAATAGAAGATATATTGTTACCAGCGGGCTGCCATTGTGTCAGACAGACAAGTTGCATTCTGGTAGTTGTAGATGTTCTACCTTTTGAGCAAAAGTAAAAACAAAAACAGAAAAAAGTCCTTTCAGAACCAGAGTCACTTTTCTTATGGCCCGACAAACCGCTGTCTTGCTGATGTGTTCAGTGTCTCTGAAGTTATAAAGAAAACTGCTGCTGCGGAAGAATCAAAGGGCCATGCATAAAATTTGCTCTGATGATTATGCAAATCAACGATGTGTAATATTTGATATAACAGTAGAACAGATTGTTAGATAGAGTGTGAGATGAAACTGTATCTTTCATATAGACACCAGGAACAATAAGACGTCCAAACAGGGTCTAACCACCATCACCTTCTCCTTAAGCAACAGCCTCTGAATAAACTGTGCCTCAACGTCCATCACTTTGTTCACAAAAGGAAACGCAATGTCTCTCCTCCCTGCTACACATTCAGCGGGCGATCAGCCTCAGGTTTAGATGAAGCTCACCTGCAAGCCAGCAGGTTAGCTTCACGGGATATGTTGCCATAGTAACTGACTCAGGGTTACCCTGAACTGGACTTTGTGAAACGGAAAACTCAAAGTTTCCCTAATCTCAGGCTTAACATACTCAGAGTTTTCATTAATCCTGCTTTCTGAAATAAGGCCCAGGTGTAATGTTTTGACGATGTGTTGTGTGCGCAGTCCACCACTGGGAGATCTAAAAAGTAGCCGGCAGCAGTTAGCAGCTAACTCAAAGATGAAGAACAGTGACTGAATATGTTCACATATGGAGACAATAACATACGGAGCTCCTTACCCTATGACCAGAAAAAAGATCAGCTGCTATATAATGGGGACAGTAAATGATTGTTGTTGCCATGTTAATGTCATTCTTATTTTTCATAAAGCAGGCCACACATGTTATATGTCACACTAGAGACTGATGCGTTTGCGTCACATGTAATGCCTCTTTTGCTTCTGTGATGCCAGTATGCTGTCACGCTCGAGAGGCATGATGCAACTGTTTGGTTCAGTATCAAAATGCAACTTACCCTTACACAATAGTTTGTATAACAACCTACAAAAATACAGACACAACAGTTCATATGACATCCTATGAATTAGCACCCCGCAAAGTATAGTTAGGTAATCAACATTAAGTTACAGAGGTTAAGTTTGGGCAAGTAAAGTTACTGTGGTTAGGCTTAGGAAAAGAAGCATGCTGAGGACAAACCTTAAAGTGACATAAGTTCACTCAATGTTCACAAGGTTCCAAACAGGCCTGTCCAGGTAAAGTCTCGGGTGAAAGTCCCTGTTTTTGAGACCGGTTTTCCCCAACATGTCTTCTTAGAAGACCGCTCAGAACTGCTTGCTTGCTTCTTCCATCAACACATTGATTACTTGATTGCAGCCTTTGTTATGCACGAATTCTGGTGAATTACTTTTTGTAGGAAAACGTACAAACAGTTAATGAGAACAGCCTGAAAATGCAAAGGCAGCATAATAGTGGGGCAACATAGCTATAAAATAGTTCAATAGTTCATTTTCATTGTGATAAAAGCACCAAATTTGGCAGATGTGTTGACAAATATATTTAGACACAAATCTGGATATTGGGGCATCAGAAACTCACCCCCTGGTGGCCATGCAATTGAATCCTACCTGCCCATGGACCCATCCCGTTAATTGGAATCACTCCAAAATGTAATGGTTTCTAAGTTGGACCATGCTACATGCCTCCACCAAGTTTTGTGAAAATCTGTTAATCCTCATCCAAAAAATGAATGGAAGTAAATGGGCGGCCCGTGGACATGCCCCCTGAGTTGGATCAACACCAAAATTTAATGTATTCTAAGTTGGCATGTGTTACATCCCTCCACCGAATTATGTGAAAATCAGTCAGGCAGTTTTTGTATAATTCTGCTAACAAACTAATAAATTGGGTGGCATAGCTAAAACATTGCTCATTTTTGCGATAAAAGCGCACAATTGGTACATTTATAGCTCAATATACTGGAATAGAACACTTTGGTCACCCCCCAAGTTGCTGTTACCATGTTTTCAGCACCACAAATATAATTCAAAGACCAGTTAAAGGGAAAAATATGTTTCATTCAGAACAGGCAAGAGCTTTCACTATCTTGCAGCCCATCAAATGGCTGCATGTCTCGAACCAGAGATGTCACGTGCCCTTCCAGTGTTCCATGCTTTGACAGGTTGTGACACTGTATCCAGCTTTACTAAACATGGAAAGAAGGCAGCATGGTCACCATGGAAGTCGCTGCCAGAACTGAAAGATGCACTACTGACGCTGGCAAGTGGACCAAAGGACATCCCAGATGATGCAGTGAGCATTATTGACAGGTTTGTCATACCTCTCTTTGACAGCACCAGCATCGCTGTACTGAGTTTTTCCATGAAAAGAGCTTACTTCTTGTGTCATCTACCTTGGTGCAGGTGCTGGTTCTGCCAAATTTGGTGCTTTTATCACAAAATTGAACGATTCTAGAACAATATTGAGCTATGCCGCCCCACTATAAAGAAGGGACTTTGTAGTGGACCTATAGGGCTATCTCTGAGTAGAAAGGGCTACTGGTCATGCTCATGGACCAGACTCACCTTACATGTCTCTACTGAAGCCGATGAACTGTATTGTTTTTGGTCTACTTGGTCTACTTCATAGCCTGGCTTACAATTAGCATTCTTTCATTAGTCTTTAATAACAAAACACAGAACATGGCTGTTCACATCAAAGACATTTACTTGTAAAATGAACCCTTAAATTCTCATTATTTGTGATGAAAGCTGGGGTCAAATGTTGGTATTTGAGAAGAAAGGTAGAGGAAATAAGATTCATGATTTTAGAGAGACATATTATGATGCAAAACAGCGTGTGCAACATTAAGATCTAAAATGTCAAGGCTGTCATAATGTCATGCTGCACAATCATATCTCTCCAACAAATGCCACACTGAGACCTTGCATACAGATACAAGAAATCAGCAGCCAAATATGCTATTAGCTTGCTCGTCAGCTAACAATGAGCGGGGACTGACTCAGAAAGAGACAACAAATGTGGAGAAATGACGAAGGTGTATGTGGCTAACATCTGTGTGTATTATAAATGTAATGTGTTTCTGTAGAAGAGTGTCTGAGACGTGTATTTGTCTTGTGCATATGTGTAGGATGGAGGGTGGTGCTACTCCATCTGAATGCGCAATGAGACAGTAAAAGATAATAGAGGACTTCCAGTCTTGAGCTGTAGGTGCAGCAGCAGTGGCCTGCTGTTATTAATGATTCTTCCCCGGGGCTCTTGGGTTTACATTCTGTGGAATCTGTGTCTGCAGCACTTGAGATTAGAGCCAGTGGTGATCACCTCAACCTCCTGTCACATCATCCTCACATTACTGTGTTTGCTTTGGAATGAATATAAAAAATCTCTGGGAAAAAGAAAGAAATGTTAAACAGTGTAGTCAAAGTGCTGCATGTGGTATTATTTCATCAACAAACCATTATTTCCAGGAAATTCAAAACAACAAGAAGAGATTTATTGATATTGCTTAGCAACCTCAATATTGCAACCAACAATATTACACACATCTTTCACTTATCATTAACCCTTTGAACACTGCCATAGAAACAATCCGGGAGTGCGTATGTTGGTATTTTTGCTGCTTGGGATGATGATATGATGATGATGATGATGATGATGATAAAAATATTTGAGATATGCTCATTTATATTAACAGAGTGCAGAGCTGTTTTGATAGTTTTATTAGCAGTAGAAATATTTCCCCAGTGCTTGCATTGGCATTTTTGGCATTTCATATTCCTTAAATCTGCACAAACTAAAAGTTAAAAGGTTATGTTAGTCAATAAAGCATAGTAATTGATAAAACTATTGATATTGTGTCAGAAAAAAAGGAAAATACCATAAGGTGTGCATCCAACAGTAGAGTCACCAATGAAGTATCTGATCAAATGTCTCACCTTCTGTGCCGACATGAGATGAGTTACTGGATCAACAACAGGCATTCATCTCCATTGGAAGTGAATTAGGTCTTTAACATGAACATATCAAGCTAATCATGTCTGAGGTCTTGGAATATACAAACCTGATGCAGGTTTGTATTGAGTCAGTATGACACGGGTTGACAAAGGACACAGCTGCTTGTGTCCAGTTTTTAAATGGACAGAGTGCTGGTTTTCTTTTAACCATCATAATGACTGTCATGATAATCTGTATCAGTCTTGGATGGCACTAACAAATGATGTCATCCTGCCAAAAGTGGCATAATTATTTTAGTATGGAGGACATGTTGGGCACTGAAAGTGCCTTCCTCATGTAGAAAATGTGAGCAGCTGTCACACAGCTAGTTGTGGATCACTTAACTCCATTAGGAACTTTCCAAACGAAATAGGCCTATATTTATTTTTCTGTCAAAAAAGAAGGTAAGAGAGCAAAATCAACTGTCAAATCACTTCAAACTGTTAAATCCAGCACTAATTCCTGGTGTGGTTATGGGCTACGGATGAGACTGAGACATAGACAGTATCATAGCTTCTGTCCCTGCTCTTTGTATCAGCCTTGATGGCAGATGAGCTTTTATCTTGCTTTTATTCAGATAAACCAAAACCTATAACTCTCTATACCGGAAAACACCTGTCTCTAAATTGCACAGTGGTATAATATTACAGCCAATCACAGCCTTGCCTCATCCAGGGGAATGACCCTGAGCAGGAAATAACTGCTTGATGGCAGTTGGAGCAATCTGATGATGACTGCTCTTTGAAGACAGAGCTTTCCCATTTTAGAATTAAAGGAAGTCACATACAATTCTTGGTGAGAATCCCCTGACACTTTGAAGTTGCCTTTTTCAAACAGAACATCAAAAGCCAATCGTTTAGCATAATCTGATTCCTTTAGTGAGGAGCAACAGGATAAAAGCTGTTAGTCTCTCAAAGGAGAGCTAAAGCTGTGTGTCCACCTAATACGAATTTACCTCTGATTACTGATTCAGGAGGATCCTGATCAGATGTCTGAACCACCTTACCTGGCCCGTTTCGATGCAAGCAGCAGCAGCCCTACTCTGAGTTCCCTCCAGAACTCTCAACTCCTCACTCTATCTCTAAGGCTGAGCCCAGCCACCATACAGAGGAAACTAAATTTTCCAGTTATCATTAAAACCTACATCATCTAAGATAGACAATATAAACAACTGCAAATCTAATTCATGCATTGAGTAACATGCAAGAAAATATTCAACCTTAAAAGTAGCTGGTAGCCTGTTGTAGCAGCACAGTGAGATAGATTATTTTTCCTCTGTCTAGGGAGCTAACTTTACATGGAATATGCATTGCTCTTCTGTCAGTTTCCTTGTGATGAATTTGGAAAGAAATGTTACAAAGCCTGTTAAACTTGGCCAGCTTGTGCTGTATCCATAGTGCCTGCAGGAAATGAAAGCTTGCTGAGTTATCCCCTCATAGTCTAGTCTATTAGATGAGCTTGACCTCTGCCTGCGCTGCAACTTTTCCTCAGAATGGATCTTTTGAATGTAGCTTTATTTGCTTGGCACAAGTAAATTAAATCAATAATACTTTGCGAGATGTTTGGCTGACTGCCGTGCAATATTCTCTCTTTTTTTTTTTTTTTTCCTACTTGTCTGCACTGGTCTTCGTAGCTTAGCGCCACAAAAGGGTGCAAGCTTCTTGTGAAGATTGATGCACTGTTAATCTTGCAGTCAAGTATTTTATACCCATAATCCGTGCAACATTCTCAACATGATGACATTTTTCATGAAGTCTGTCTAACATTTTGTTAATTTGTCAGTTATAGGTGACTATGCATGTGAACTTGACATGGTAGGAACAGCAGCTTCATAACCTTGACAACGAGCTCTAATTTATGTATGCACATGCATGCAGGCACATGAATCATCGGTGGGCTCTGGCACGTAAACGAATAGCACTGCACCCTTGGGTAGATGATTTTGAGGAGTGACACTGCTGATCATCTATTGATGAATCTGAAAGTGTTTCTAAAATTGCAAGAATGTTTGAATTCTCGTTATTAGCGTTGGGTCGGTTCTCAGTAATACCAATTCGGTTCGGTACTCCTTCTTGGACCGGATTTTTTTTTTTTATTTGAGATCGACTGGACCGTATACGTCATTGTAAGCCCCAAACATACTCGGGCGGAACGTACGCGTCCGGGCGGACCTCTGCGGAGGTCCTCTGCGGAGGTCCGCCCGGACTAAAAGCGGACATCCGCAAGCCTTGTGCACGCAAAGCTCAGATTTTACAACCGCGCGGACTCCGCTCCGTGCACCAGTGTCACACAAAAGACTACTCCGCATGTATTTTTCACATCGCAGGGATTTTTCATGGACATGTTTACAAGAAAGTACAACGTGGAAGTGCGCTCGACTATGGAAGCCCGAATGACTGCGGACATTCCTTGTGGAGTCCGCTCCGCTTATAGTATGCCTGAGTCTGTGAGCACCTGTGTCTGCCTCTTCACCAAGCGCACAGCGAGCAGGAGAGAGAGGGGGTTGGGGGTGGGGGTGGGGCAGGGACTGAGCTAGGGGGTGTGAGTGTGCATGCATCTACTGTACGGGGAGTCGATAATTGCGAACAATTTAGTATCCAAGAAATCAAAGAATGCGCCAATATGGCAACACTTGGCTTTGAGCCAGACGAAGGAGGCAACCCTTGTTTGCACTGGTTGTGTAAGCTAAACCTGCAAATGTATTTGTACGGAAAAAGTGTTACTGTCACTCTGTTGTCCTATGGTCATTTTTTATTTTAAATGAGTCAATTGCACCCCCAGGTGGCGAAAATCCAGTATTACCGACTTAATGCGTTTTTTCATTTTTCATTTTTTTTTTTCCTCATACCGACCCAACCCTACTCATTATTAAGCAAAAGTGACTTCATACATTCAGATATGAAATTTATAACCCCCTTTTTTTCTTGGCAAGTTAAGAGTCATGAACACTCATTTTCATCAGTATCAATATGAAAAGGTAACATCAGAACTACTGCACCTAGTGTACAGATGATCATTCCTCAGGTTTCCCAACATCTCTGCTTGCTTCCACCATAAGACTCATATCTAATGACTAGTCCCCTCTTGCTCCTGCTTCGTTCATGGCTGGTAAGAGAGCAAATTTTCACAACAAATACAACAATAAAACACACTGACTCTGCGTAATGTTTTTTTTTTTTTTTTTTCTCCGGATGACAGATTAAAAAAAAGCCCCTCCACTCACTCGGACGATCAACATTCAGTGACCCGGTGCTATGGCAGGTGTCACAGTACACGGCATTTCGCAGGAGGCAATTGATGATTTTTGGGGACATAACGATCAGATGTCATTGAGAAGTAACCAAAAGGGCCTAAACTACACATTGGAGGGATATATTCATCATTTTATTGCTGAGAAGGTCGATGAAAAGCTTAAATTACAAGCCAAAATTTACAGGTCACAGTGTACGTTTGTGAACCGCATCTTGTTGCCGTCGCCATCAAAGACAACAAGTGAAAGTGCCACTGAAGTTCAGGTTTGTGGCTCAGAATATGAGAAAAGGATAACGGCCTTTTTACCATCTTTACCAAGAGTGTCTCTCCGTTAGTTTGGTGCTACAGTATTTACACTGAATCATTCAGCATAACGTTTGCCAACCTTTGTTATCTCTGCCATTACAGATAAGTTAATGAAGCTAAGCTCCAGAAGTTAACGTTAGCTTAACTAGAGCCCTTTGGACAACAGCTAACAATGATGTACGATCACCAAAGTACAAAACTAGAACAAAATAGGCTAATGAACTGCCAGCAAACAAGGTGACATGATGAACAACGCAGCTAGGAGCTAACGTTAGGCTAACTTTAGCTAACGTTAGCTAGAGATGTTAAAGATAACTTTATATTTCTTTCCAGCACAGTGACAATATGTTGCCTCAAACACAATGTTGACTTACCTTAGAACAGATGTAGACATCATTGTTAATCTTATTCACATTGAGTTGATGTTGTGGTCTAACGTTACCACACAACTTTATCCAGAGGAGACACTTTTCTCGGTTAAGATGTGGTTTAAAGTGTAAAAAAGCCTCTCAGGATACTTTGTGTCAGAGTTGCATGTACCCCATGCACACAGTTTGACCATTTAAAAACCATAGGTCAATTGAGCTTTGAAGGGAATAGTTCATGTACTTTACTCTGAGTCTGATCTCATCTGGTTGAAGGCCTTCAGTGACCAGGTTGTTCCTCAGAGGAGGGCTGTAGTACGAGTCTCGGTCTCAAGTTTTCGAGGTTTTAATAATTTCTGAAAGCCAAGACTTTGTTCATATGAAATACAAGGAAAAGCCATTGCACTCATCCCTGCATTGCAACTAAAAGCTTTTCATGTGTAATTTCAGGGAGACATAGAGAGACACAGGGAAAATAACACTGAGTAGGGCCAGAGTGTGGTCGATTAGTGTTGTAATTGTACCTTAAGAAGCTACAAAATTGTATTTATCACCAGAATTTGGCAAAAACAGATTCATATTCTGAAAGCCAAGACTGACAAGAGTCCACGTTTATCTAGAAACAAGCCATCGCAACAGCAACAGAATGTGGTAAAACATGCCACAAATGTGTCCCACACAGATTTTAACACACTGGTAGAGATGACCCCCCCCCCAATAATCTTTATCATGGAATAGTATTTATAAGATAATGATAAAAAAAAAAAAAAACACAAAATACAAAAACAAAAATCAAGGACATTTCTCAAAGTGTGTCGTGGTGCTCTAAGTGGCTTTTGACCCAACAATAAAATGTAATGGATGTTTATTCAGTTTACTAATTATTCCCCTCTGTGCCTATCCAGCTGTTTAAGTGGCATGTGGATAAACTACTCACAGTGGAAGGCTCTTAATGAACCGGTGGAACTGATAGTCACTCTCCATTTTCAGACAGTTTACTGTGACAGATTATTTGGATTGTTTTACCCTGAACATTATCAACGGCTAATATTGTCTTGTGCAAAGAGGTTTAAATGTCAGCAATGCTCCAAACAAACACCAGTTTGAAGCAGCTGCATATGACAGGATGACAGCTCATGTTAACTGTCAGGCTGAGATTCTAGAATGACAGCAGCACGTCAGAGCCTACATGTTTCCTCTCAGCAGTCTTCCACAGTCTCTGTTTATCTTTTACAACCTGATGAAGCAGTGGCATATAAAGTATTCCTATACTTGAAGAACCACACAGTACTGTAAAGACGTGTCAGTAAAATGTGTCAAAACTTGGATGAACATTGCTATGGAAGCCCATAAATTATGTTGTGGTCTAGCATTAGGCCCCTCAGTGGATATCAGACTGTGCTGTCATGAATATGGCTCGACGATACGATATTGTGATGATACTCAAGTCACGATTAGGGCTGTCAAAAGTATTGATACTCAAACGCTGTATCCGGATAGAATACTAATTTACAAAAGTATCGATACTAACAGCCTCACAGGGTTTTACAGCATACAACATCCCTCTGTCCTTTGGACCCTCACAGCGGATAAGGAAAAACTCCAAAAAAAACCTTTAACGGGGAAAAAAAACGGTAGAAACCTCAGGAAGAGCAACTGAGGAGGGATCCCTCTTCCAGGACGGACAGACGTGCAATAGATGTCGTACAGAACAGATCAACACAATAAATTAACAGTAATCCGTATGACACAATGAGACAGAAAGAGAGCGAGACAGAGAGAGATGCAGGACAGATGGTAATGACAGTAGGTTACAACAACATTAATAAAAGTAATAATATTATAATTAATAATATATTAATATCTGATAGTATACATGTGTGACAAGAATCATATGTGTATAATAACAGTAGAAGTATGACTAATGATGCAGCAGCAGCAGCAGGCATCTGGCAGGACCACGGCAGCAGCACAACCACACACCTTACACCATCCAGGCACCGCTGTGATATGAGTTAACCTGAGAGATAGTGGAGCACAAAGGCTCCGGAGAAGAAGCCAAGTTAGTGACATCCAGAATGGCCGAGTTAGCAAGATGCAGTAATAGTACACGAGAGAGACAGAGACAGAGAGACAGAGAGACAGAGAGAGAGAGAGAGAGAGAGAGAGAGAGAGAGAGAGAGAAAAGGTGCCCAGTGTATTATAGGGGGTCAGCCTAACTAGGGGCCTGAGCCAGCCCTAACTATAAGCTTTATCAAAGAAGAAAGTCTTAAGTCTAGTCTTAAATGTGGAGACGGTGTCTGCCTCCCGGACCACAACAGGAAGATGATTCCACAGGAGAGGAGCCTGATAGCTGAAGGCTCTGGCTCCTGATCTACTTTTGGAGACTTTAGGGACCACGAGTAACCCTGCGTTTTCAGAGCGCAGTGTTCTGGTGGGATAATATGGCACTATGAGCTCTCTAAGATATGACGGAGCTTGACCATTTAGAGCTTTATAAGTTAACAGTAGGATTTTAAATTCAATTCTGGATTTTACAGGGAGCCAGTGCAGAGAAGCTAAAACAGGAGAAATATGATCTCGTTTCTTAGTTCCTGTTAGTACACGTGCTGCTGCATTCTGAATTAGCTGGAGAGCTTTTAAGGACGTACTAGAGCTACCTGATAATAGAGAGTTACAGTAATCCAGCCTTGAGGTAACAAAAGCATGGACCATTTTTTCTGCATCTTTCCGGGTCAGGATAGGTCTAATTTTTGCAATATTACACAGATGAAAAAATGCAGTCCGTGAGGTTTGTTTTAAATGAGAACTGAAAGACAGATCTTGATCAAATGTTACTCCGAGGTTTCTTACAGTAGTGCTAGAGGCCAGAGCAATGCCATAGAGAGAAACTATGTCATCAGATAAAAAGTCTCTGAGTTGTTTGGGGCCAAAAACAATAACTTCAGTTTTGTCTGAATGTAACATCAGGAAGTTGGTGCTCATCCAGGTTTTTATGTCTTTAAGACAATTATGAAGTTTAGTTAATTGATTACTTTCTTCAGGCTTCATAGATAAATATAACTGTATCATCCACATGACAATGGAAATTTACAGAGTGATTTCTAATGATGTTACCTAAAGGAAGCACATATAGAGTAAATAGGACTGGTCCGAGCACAGAACCTTGCGGAACTCCAAAACATACCTTAGTATGTAAGGACGATTCATTATGAACATGAACAAACTGAAATCGATCAGATAAATAAGATTTAAACCAGCTTAGCGCAGAACCTTTTAGGCCAATTAAGTGTTCCAGTCTAGTCCAGTTCGAGTCCTTTGTCTGAAGCAATCAGAAGGTCATTCGTAATTTTAACTAGTGCTGTCTCAGTGCTATGATGCACTCTAAATCCTGACTGTAATTCCTCAAATAAATTATTATCATGGTATTTGGTCCACAGAAACAAAGAGAAAGTGTCAGCAGTCACCTCCAGTCTCTCTCTCTAAAACCTACAAATCAGGTTAGAAATCTCAGGGTAATAATGGACTCAGACTTGAACTTTAACAGCCACATCAAATCAATAACATCAGCAGCCTTTTACCATCTAAAAAACATTGCCAAAATCAAAGGTATAGTGTCTAAACCTGACTTGGAGAGACTTATCCATGCATTTGTCTCTAGTAGGTTAGACTACTGTAACGGCCTGCTCACTGGCCTCTCCAAACGGGCCATAAGACAGCTGCAGTACATCCAGAATGCTGCTGCTCGGGTCCTGACCAGAACCAGGAAGTACGAGCACATTAGTCCTGTGCTCAGGTCTCTACACTGGCTTCCTGTGGCTCAGAGAATAGACTTTAAAGCAGCTCTGCTTGTGTACAAGTCTCTCCACAGCCTAGCACCAAAGTACATCTCTGACATGTTAGTGCCATATGAACCATCTCGGACTCTGAGGACCTCAGGGACCGGCCTCCTGCTGGTGCCCAGAGTCAGGACTAAACATGGGGAATCAGGGTTCCAGTTTTATGCAGCTAAAATCTGGAACAGTCTTTCGGAAGATGTGAGACAGGCCTCTACTCTGACAATGTTCAAATCTAGGCTCAAAACAGCTCCATTTCACTGTGCATATGACTGAAAGGATCTTATCTGCACTCTTCTCTTTTAAAGTTCATTTTATAATGATTATTTATGTTTTTATTATGTATTGTGATTTTAATGCATTTTCTTCTTCTGTAAAGCACTTTGAATTACTTTGTGTACGAATTGTGCTCTACAAATAAACTTGCCTTGCCTTGCCTTGCCTTGCCATGGAGAAAATCAGCAACAGCTGGTCTGCGACTACTTTCTCAAGGATCTTTGAAAGAAAGGGAAGATTAGATATTGGTCTATAGTTGTCTAACACCTCTGGATCCAGGGTGGGCTTTTTTAGTACAGGTTTAATTACAGCTACCTTAAAAGACTGTGGTACATAGCCTGTTAATAAGGATATATTGATCATATCTAATATATGGGTGTTAACTAAAGGTAAGACCTCCTTGAGTAGCTTAGTTGGGATGGGGTCTAAGAGACACGTTGATGATTTAGATGAAGAAATCACTGCGGTCAATTCTTGAAGAGAAATTGGGGAGAAGCAATCTAAGTATATATTAGTTTTACAGCTGTTTTTGAGGTTAGATAGGTACTATCTGAGGACAGGAGGTCATGAATTTTGATTCTCATAGTTAGAATTTTGTCATTAAAAAAACTCATAAAATCATTACTGCTAAGGGCTAAAGGAATACAAGGCTCAATAGAGCTTTGACTCTCAGTCAGCCTGGCTACAGTGCTGAAAAGAAACCTGGGGTTATTCTTGTTTTCTTCTATTAATGCTGAGTAATGGTTTGCTCTGGCATTGCGGAGGCCCCTCTTGTATGTTCTGAGACTGTCTGCTCAGATTACACGAGATTCTTCCAGTTTGGTTAATCGCCAATTCCTTTCAAATTTGCATATCGTAAATATGTTACGATATGATGAGTATAGCACTAAAATGTATTGCAATTTATTACCTTTTTAAACTGTAAATTATGTCCCGAAAGGAAAACTTTGTCAGCATCTGTTTTATGTAATAAGTTTAGTTGTTACGAAGACCACACGAGACCCAGGTGCAAGCAACACACACACAGTACGAGTATAAATAAGAAATTTATTTACAAAAGTTAACAAATAGAACCCAGGATAGCTGGGGTGAAACAGAAGGGGTTAAGGGGAACACTGATCTGGTAATAGAATTTAAACAAATACTTCTACACAAAACTGGCCACACACTATACTTAACCCGACTGAAACCAGACTAGGAGCTAAGGGAACTAAGTAATGCTAGGGAAAAATAAACAAAATAACCTAGGAACTATGGAAACTAAAACTGAACGGACTGAGGGACTTAACTGAGGGCAGAGGGGAGAAAGGAACTGGCAGCGTGGTGAGCAGGCGGCAGCAGCTGTGGCTGGAGGTGGAAAACCAGGCAGGTGTAGAGTATGGCGAGAGGCGAGGAGATGATCCGGAGGAGACGTTTGCAGGTAAGGCTGGACAGGAATGAGCACTGGAGCGAGGAATCTACACACGGAACAAACTAGGATTACTTCAGGAAAATACTCGGAATCGAAAACACTTACTGAGCCAAAGCACTGACGTTTATCGGTTTACGGACTGGCGATGAGCAGTATAAACGCTGCAGCAGAGTGAGTTGATTGAAGCGCTGCTGCCGGTGTGTAATATAATATATAATATATAATAATATAATATCAAAATTTCATAACATTCAAAAGATAATACTTAACACTGTGTGACCATACAATATTGCCACACAAAAATATTGTGATACTATGCTGTACTAATCTCCATACTGCTCGTCCATAGTGATCCAAGTGTCCTGAAGCCCCGACATAAAAAGTTGTTTGGAAAAACGTCATTTGAACTCTGTTTTTAGCCTCATTGTAGCCTGTAGTTCTAACTGCTTCTGTGTACACCGAGCTCACATGTGCGCGCTTGCGCACGAGACCAGCGACAGCACGTGAACACACATGAAGGTGGTGCCCATGTCTCACAGTCTTGCGGAAGCACACACACGTCAGCGCAGTGTACACAGAGGCAGTCAGAGCTACAGGCTACAGTAAGGCTAAAAACAGTTTCAATTATGTGTTTTTGGACGTTTTAATCTGGGGCGCCGTCAGCCATTAGGTGTGCAGTTGTGCTGCTACCCCCTCTCCCCTTGGATCTCCGTAATTGTTGTGAGGACTCTAAAACTTCACCAGAGCTTCTCGGCATATGGGTGAGTAGATAATGGCTGAATTTTCATTTTTGGGTGCACTATCACTTTAAGAGCTGCATCATACTACTGTCCTATGACAGTACTCTTGGTTTTTTCAGGCTTAACCTTCATCCTTGCCCCACTATTGCTCAACTTACCAAGCAGCCTTTTAGGTGGGACTTTATTTGGGTGGTGAAATTTTTTTTTGTTGCTGACCCCTCCACAACAATAGATTGCTTTGCTTCCCACTCCAAACTCAGGGCATGCCAACTGACATCTACTGTATATAATGTAATGTCTATGGGTAAGAACCCCATAGAACCCAACTTTAAGGAAAAAACAACAACGAAAACAACAACAACAACAAAAAAAAAAACAACTATCCCTTCAAAGGAGCATTAAAGTTGATTAAAATTGGGTAATATTTCTGGTCTTGTCTTGTTCTATGAGTTATTATAGCATTACACTCCACAAAGTAGCTGCAGTTAACAAGCCAACATTGTGTCCGGATTATCTAGATCAACAAATTTGGAGGTTTAACCAAAAAGGAACACACGCAAAATTTTTATTATAGAGCTGAACCAATAAATGGATGGATTTCTTATCACTTGATCAACAGAACAATGATTGATAAGTATTTTGATAATCATTTAGTTATTAAGGTCATATTCAAGGCAAAGGTAGTGGAAAAAAATGCAAAACATTCTTTTGATTCCAGCTTTTGTAATGTAATCTACTGCATTTCTTTGCTAATTATCTTTGTAAAGTGGTTCCCTTTGGGTTATGAAATTATGTTTTTTTTATTTTTTATTTTTTTACATTTAACAATCCATGCAGTATATCTATTACTTAAAATTATAAATAAATGAATATATTAAAGATTAGCAGATTAATCTATATGTATGGACTGTAGTGGAGCGTCCTTCTGGATTAGTCTGTGATGAGTATATTGAGGTGGCCTTGCATGCAGCTGATTGTTATGCATAAATCACCGGTTAATGTGATCTCCATCAGCTCTTTGAACGTTTCTTTCTGCATGCATTGCCTTGTCCTGCAAGTACCATGAGCATAAATTGACCGTACTGTAACTGCTTAACAGGTAAATGCACTGTATGTTGATGGTGTTATTTATGTATAATATTTCCATCTAATGCATCTGTGCTGGATGCATGAAAGGGAGGATCAGATGCATATATTAAATTTTATCACAGGTTCTGTTCCATATTCATCCTTGTTGTTTGTCAGTGCCTTCATATAGAAGGGAAGGATCAGCTACATTTACATTCAGTGTAAAATTACAAAATGGGTCAGTAAAATTGGATGGATGCAATGCCACACATGGAACTCCTGTGTGAAAACTGTTTTGTATTCATGAAAATGCTGACTGAAGTGGCAGAGGGTTAAATTGAACCTCATAGCAGAGATACTGCAGACGAGCAAAATGCCTGCATCACCTCACAGTCACAGCAATGGTATTAGCCATCCACCCCACAGGCAGGTGTGCATTTGAATTTTGTATGGCTATCAGCTAAGATGCCTTTATTTTGGTCAGCTTTTTCTTCTGTTTGTCACTAGTTTGTATGATTGCATGTGGGAATGTCATCAGCATGTAATAAATTAATTTCCCTTAACTTCAATCATTATTTTGGGCTATAAAGATTCACTGAAATGCACCAGATTTTTCACATCAGAACCAAGTGCCAACTTCCAGTTCTGAGAAATTAAGCCAATGCGTTAGTGTCAAGAACTTCAGTTCCTCTAATGACCACTTGAGGCTAGCTCCAAAACAGAGTATATATCCCCATAGGCAAAATAAAAATAAACATGTTTAAAGCCTGGTACGACAGCTAATTTCCCAATCTATGACAACTGTACAGGGGATAAACATTTCTTAAACTCAACCGTTTATTTTTTATCAAGGCTTGAAGTTATGCATATTTAAGGTCATGGCTGCAGGTCAGCAATGTTGGTTAGGTTAGGGAGTAATTGGGTCTGAAATTAATACCCACCAAACACCAAATGCAGGTAGATTTTCTGTTGGCCGAATAAATCTTCTAAGGCTATCTGCCACACCAGTGGGTAAATGTCAAAATAGTCATGGAATATAAAAAAAATAATAACAAATGCTGAGAGTCTCTGCCGTGTTTGGTATCACTTAGCACACTGCCCAGCAGAGACACACACACACACACACACTCATGCCCATCTAAATGTGAATCTTACCATCTTGAGAGGCTCTCGTTTTGCGGCACTGTTTACTGTACAGATCATTTTAGCTGATCCGCTAAAATATCCCTTGCCACCGGTCTGCTGCTAGCTAGAGTTGTGCCTATAGTCATGAAGATAATATGGGGGCCCCGTTGTCTACACGGCAAACTCTTTGTCACCTCCCACATTGTCTCTCCCACTTAGCTCCACTTTTTCTTTCACAATAAAAGCCCTAGAAATATACTCTCCATCACTGCTTACCAGGGTTGGAAATGAACTTTTTTAGTTTACCTGCCACTGTAGCTTGTGGATAGCAAAATCTGCCAGCCACTCAGTGGATCACCATTGTTTTTTGGCTGGCAGGTGAAGCAAATCTAGCAGCCACTTGCATATTTTACAAGTATTTGACTAGTGGATGATGCTAAATTCCAACTCTGTTGCTTGCCAGAAGGAACTTAATCACATGCTGAGGCTGATGAGTTGTTCAATTTTGCAAAAATAATTTTGCTTCAGATTTTGATCTGGCCACTTTTTTAAGATTTTATTCAACGTAAGACCTTATTATCTCAATGAAATGTACTGAAACAAATGTATATGCGAAACCAAAAAGGCAATTTATTATTTTGGCCAGTAAAAAAACAATATGTCTGGCCGGTGGATGTTTTCATCTACCAGCCACCTTGTCACCAGTCAAAAAAATCATTTTGGACTGTGGATGTGATATTCAGTTTTTTTTTGTTTTTTTTTTTCAGAATACCAGTGACCATAATTTAATTTACAAGACACTGAAATATAAATAAATGGCAATGGCATTGAAGAACTGTGACAATTTTTTTGCATACACTGTGCACAGATGTTCATTGAACTAAAAAACAAAAGCCCTATGAACAAAAAACAGTTACATTGGCTCCGTACAGCCATAGACTGTAAAAAATAACAAAAAAAAACAAAAAAAAAAACAGACAAAGTCACTGTGACCTCACCCATTGTTTTGTCAACTCATGTTTCAGGCCTCAAGTTCATCATTTTTATCTTACTACTTGGGGGAGGGGGAGGGACCCGACTAAGAGCGATTCAGAGACCTTGATGAAACGGACCACTGGGGAGCAGAGTACCCCCCTGGTATGGGGAAACCGGTGCCTCCTCCTGGAACCAGACCCAGGGGGAGAGCTCTGGTAGCCAGGCCTTAGGCCATGGGGTCCAGTTGGGCTCAGCCCGAAGAAACAACATGGAGCCGGCCCTGTGGGCCCACCATCCGCAGGGACAGAAATTGGGGTCAGGTGCATTGTGTACCGGGCGGCAGGCAGGGGCGGGGCCAGGTGGCAATCCCTGGCGTCATGGACTGGCTTTTGGTACATGGGATTTCACCTCTCTGGTGGGGAAGGAGCCGGAGCTGGTGCAGTAGGTGGAGCGGTACCTACTAGATATAGCTCGTGGCTCACCTCCACGCACAGCACTGGTTCTGGAACCAAACTCCTGGAGAGGGGGTGGACTCTTGCTTTTTCCGGAGTTGCTCAGGGTGAGAGGCGCTGGGCGGGTGTGAGGATACTCACAAGCCCCCGGCTGAGCGCCGCTGTGCTGGGGTTCCCCCCTGGGAGAATGAGAGGGTTGCCTCAATGCGACTGCAGGTCACAGAGAGAAGGTCTCTGACTGTTGTTTGTGCTTATGCACTGAATGGCAGCGCGGAGTACTCGGCCCTCTTGGAGTCTCTTGGTGGCTGCAAGGGGTGCTGGCTGGGGACTCCATAGTTCTTCTGGGGGACTTCAATGTTCACGTGGGCAATGATGGAGAAACCTGGAGGTGGGTGACTTGGAGGAATGGCCTGCCTGATCTGAACCCAAGCGGTGCTTTGTCATTGGACTTCTGTGCGAGCCATGGACTGGCCATAATGAACACCATACTCGAACACAGGGAGATTCATAAGTGTACCTGGTACCTGAACACCCTAGGCCAAAGATCAATGATTGATCTTGTGTTCGTATCAGCAGATCTGCGGCCGTGTGTCTTGGACACTCAGGTGAAGAGAGGAGCAGAGCTGTCAACTGATCACCACCTGGTGGTGAGTTAGATCAGATGGCGGGGGAGGCTGCCGGACAGACCTGGTAAACCAAAACGTGTAGTGAGGGTGAACTGGGAACGTCTGGCAGAGGACCCTGTCCGTGGGGTCTTCAACTCCCTTCCGGGAGAATTTCTTGTGCATCCCGGGAAAGGTTGGGGACTTGGAGTCTGAGTGGGCCATATTCAAAGCTTCCATTGTGGAGGCGGCTGCTAGGAGCTGTGGTCAGAAGGTTGTTGGTGCCTGTCGAGACTTCTACTGAAGAACCCGCTGGTGGACACCAGCAGTGAGGGAGGCCGTCGAAGAAAAAATGAATTACTCCCCAGTAATACTACAACTAGAACACTACAGCAATACAATATAAATAAGCAGAAAAAAACCTATAAAAGACAAGATAAAGATACGAAAAAGAAGCAAAAAGAGTGCAAATAGTCAGAGCTGCTGCAGCAGGCTGCCGGCCAGTGGCGTGCGCAGACTTTTTGAAGGGCAGGGGCGAAAAGAAAAAAAAGGCACATACACTGAAGAGGGCACTAAGTTCTGCGTGTTTTTGAGGGCACTTTAGATATGTTTATATGTTATACAAATGGTATATTATATAGCCTTAAAACAGACTAACTAGACAGACTACTCAAGTTAGTTTGTAGTTAGAATCAGCATCCACGAGAACTGTGTAGATTCAATGTTAGACTGTGAAGAACACACAGAGACATGGATGTATGAAGGAAATAAATCCCTGGGGTGGTCTGGGGGTCCTCCCCCAGAACATTTTCAATTAAGTAGTTGCCATTTCCTGTATTCTAGTGCATTTTAACACCATATTAGCACCAGATAATCCAAACTGGTTCTGTGAGATATAGTTCTGGCTCAATATAGATCAAAAAAGGGCCCAACATAAAAGTCATTGCAACAGTAATGTTTCATAGTATTTCTTGGTCCTAATTGCCTTCGGGAGTTTAGTGTGTTTTCTTCACCCATGAAGGCAGTTTAGTGTGTTTTGCCAACCAGGAAGGCACTTTAGCGCGCGTTTTGGCCCCCAGGAGGGCTCTTAAGCATGCATTTTGGCTCCCAGGAGGGCACTTTAGCGCGCATTTTGGAATGGCAATGGCAAAAACGAGGATAGCGGCACTGTGAGATGAAAGTCATGTGCAAAGACATCTAATATATTGATGTGGGCCTCAAAGGACAATGTACTGGGGAGGGAGGAAGATGGACTTTGTTCAAAAAGAAACTATGCAGTTTAGCCAAAGCAGATTTAGTACCTACAAAGAGAACCTCAGTTGTATTACTGTGACATTTGAGGAAGTTTTGCGAGAGCCAAAATTTAATGATCAATAAGCAGAGAGGGAATTGGGTGGAAGAGTGCAAGTAAGCTTGGTAGATAGATAGAGCTGGGTGTCATTTGCATAGCAGTGGAATTAAATGCCATTTTTTTTCTGAAGCTATAGAGGAGGTAGACGTAGATAATAAATAAAAGGGGACCTAAGACAGAGCCCTGACGTACACCAGTACTGGAAAAGAGTTGGATCTGAAACTTCTAAGTTAAATAAAGAGAGAGAGGGGTAATATGATTTTAACCAAGCAAGGGTGGCATCAGTGATAGTGGCTACTCTCTCTAAGAGAATATTAACAAGAATGGTTAAAAGCATTGGTGCAGATGAAAAAATTCTTCTTGACTAAACTATGAACGGTGTGTTGATAGGGGACAAAATCCTTGCCTGATTCTATTATTATTATAGGAGGGTAATTTAAAGCAAATTATATGTGTTAAAAACATTTTTTGTGCGAGCAGTAAATCTAAATGGAAAATGATTAAACAAATAATTAGCTTTTGAAAGAAATCCAAGAGGAGACAGAGCTCTTGCACCCATGAATAAACGAAGTCTTGGCTTTAAGAATATTAAAACCTCTTAAAACCCAGCGAGTCCCCACTGATGACCCACTTAAGGTGATGTAGTTCTAAGCAGCTGAGCATCCAGCATCAAAGCATAACATTTGTTTAAACTTTTGCCAGTGTGGACCAGATAGCTTGGTTAGATTCTCAGATTCTCTACAATTTAGTCACTCATTTCAATTTACGGACACCATGTGCGCACAGAAGTATAAGTCACTTAGAGATGCCTGCATGGTAAACAGGAGAGATGAAAAAAGTAAGGTTTCTTCCTCCAAGGTGGTAACAAAGTCTGAATATATATCTATTCCCTTAGTTTACTATTTATATTCCTTTAGTGCATAAGGGACACTGATCAAAAGAATCACAAGGGTTTTCATAATATTAATACAAGTTGTGAATATTATGGTGTACTGACTATTGCTTACTTTATGCTAACTTTGTTCATCAAAGGGACTGTTGATGTTTTGTTTTAAATAATAGTCAAAGCTGAAAGTGGCTATTTCAGCATTTTATCTATCTATCTACCTATCTATCTGTCCCCCTCCCATGCGGGGGCGGTGGTATGTCTTCCTCAAGCTCAGGTCTCTACCAGAGGCCTGGGGGTTTGAGTGTTCTGAGCAGTGTCTTAGCTGTTTCTAAGACTGCACTCTTCTGGACAGAGACCTCAGATGTTGTACCTGGAATCTTCTGGATTAGATGTCGGACACCTCTTCAATCTGTCAGTGGTACATGCCATTCAGTACCATTCCTTGGCCTCCCTTGTTCCGCTTAATTGCAGGTGTATTAGCAGGGTATCTGATGACTGGCAGGGCATACGTGTTGATGGCTCTGACCTTGTTCTTTCCATTCAGCTGACTTTTATGTGCTAACTCATATCAAACTTAAAGGTAATTAAGAGCACTGAAATCCAAGCATAACCGCTGTGTGTTGATGGGTGTTATTAATATGTTATCACAGTATGATCAATGTTTTCAGTGTCTCATCAATATATTATTACTGCTTCATCAATATATTATTGATGATGCAGAATGATGTAGAATGAAGCCTTCCTAGTAAAGTTAAACTGCTGTGCAAAGAGTGATAGGAGAGCTGCAGCAACAGTACCACCAGTGTCCAGGGCAGCACTGTACATGCGCACCCTGGGAAAATACATACATACATCTGAAGGCCAGTCCAAGCACACATACAGTATACACTTGCCCTGACCTAGATGGCTGGGATACATGAAAGAGTGGCGGGTAAGATCAGAGTAAAAGAAACCTGCTGAGGTAGGCACTTTTGGGTAAAAGATGTAAACAACCTACTACCAGTTGGAAGCGGCTTCCAGGGGTCAGATGAGGTAAAAAGTGATGTTGTGACATATGTGAACTGAAAAAAACAATAGTAGTTCCACACATATGATTGGTTAAAAATTTAAGAAAGTGAGCAAGACAGAGAGAGAGAGACTGAGAGACTGGGTATAAAGGTCTGTGCCCAAGGCTTTTGGGTTTAGTTCTTGGTCCGGACCACCAACTCAAATGGGTTTATTTAACCTCTGAATAAATGAATGGAATAAACCTTCTTGCATTGGATTTCTGATCAGCCTCCTCTTTTTCTTCAGAGTGCTGTGGATTCTCTTCGACTTTACTGGAAGCAATTTTTACTGATTATTGATCAACATCACAGTCTATTTTTTTGGTTCGAGGGGAGCCAGTTTATACCACAATGGGACCACAGCTTTTTGACATAATATTTTTCATCTTCCTGCATAATGTTGTTGGGTATGCTTGTTTTCGTTACCTTGCTTGCTAAAAATAAAAGTGTCCTCAAGCCATGGGGCTACAGCATGCACTCCCTGTTTGGAAGGCCAATGGGCGCTCACGTATCTTTGCAGCCACCATACTGCTCACCTTGAAGGTCTTTTTTCATCATCATGGCTCAGTGACAGTCATTCAGTTGCATTTACATGGACAGTTTAACCCTTTTTCACTCTGAATGAAAGTTCATTCCTATTAAAAGTGATCTTGTAAACACCTAATTCGGAATGAAAATGGCCAATGCAATTGAAAATTCGCAGGGGGGCTGGAATATTCCGTTTCTAATTCCGAATGAAAGAATTTCTCGTACCTGTATACACTCAATACTCTTTAAGTTCATTCTGGTCTTTCTGCGCATGCTGGTTCCCTTGCCCTTCTGGCGCGATGACCTATATAGAGTGCATGCGACTCGTTGCACTAACCGGTTTCCATTCACCAAAGCACAGTCTTCTATCTCCCTTCTTCAACCTTCTACCTCCCTTCTCCTCCTCAACAGACGCAGCATTAGCAGAAGAAGGTTCTTGTTGTACTGCTGCTTCAAGAATATAAGCAAAACAAGCCCGAAAAAGGCACTAAGAAGGGTGCCGTCAAGCATCTTGTTATCCAGAACGAGGACTACAGTGTTTTCGTCCGGTAAATGTAAACACGTAACATCTGCCCCGCCCAGGGCGTAAAATTAACTTTTCACCTCATCTGCCATTGGTTAGTGACCTCCAAAAATTTACCAGCCAAACATATTTTTCACCAGCCAAATAAAAAAATCGTTTTTTTTTTCTATAATACATCACTGATATTTCAATGGAATAAATTACTTATTGACTTATTCATACTTCAAAAACAGTATCTATAAGTGATTAACATAGGGGGGATCAAAATAAAAAAAATAAAATAAAATAAAAATCAACCAGCCACCCTCCTCCCCTGAGAAGTATAGAGTCCCTCCATAAGTAAAGAACAGTCCCTAAAGTGCGGTGAGGTTTGTGAACCGTTACCTGCCACAAGAGAGAAATGTGAACGGCTCGTTTCTCCTCTGACACATCACATACCAGGTTGTCCAGGTTGTCCAGGTACTACTGGGCAGTCATGACACCAACGAAAGAGGAAAATTACTGGACCTGGAGTTGGACTTCTCTGTTGCTGGTAAGCTGTTATCTTGTGCCGCAGAGCGCTATGAGCTTCCGCCATATTCCTGTTTGTGACCCCCGTTCAACCCACAACCGCCAGGATTCGCCCTGCCTTTCTGCTGCTGGTTGAAACGTGATAATAGGGGTGCCCAAGCGCCCACTCCACTAACTTGACGTGGAAATGAGCGGTAGTCTAGAAAACTGGCGAGTTTTTGTTTTTTTTGGAGGGCGCTCGTACGCCCTCACATAGATTGCGCCCTGGGTGATCGCCCACATTGCCCATAGCAAAAACCGTCCCTGGGAAGCACATAAAAAACCCACATGCAATTCAGAATTTTCCATCGGCCACTGGCGAGTGTGTGTGTGTTTTTTTTTTACATGCCAAACTCATTTTTACCCACCATTGGCACTTGGTGGGTGTAAATTTTACACCCTGGCCCCGCCCCATATCCAATCAGAAACCCTCTCTGCCCCAGACCTTATAAATAAAGGCGATTAAACTGATCTCCTGTGTAAACCCTCAGAATGAATATTTCTCATGTAAACTTCCTGGAAAAACTTTAATTCTGAATGAGAAGCCATCATGTAACCGCACCTAATATATAATGTTATGTATTTTGTTTAATACCTGGAGTACAAAAACAATACTGATGTCATTGGAAAGCTAACAATCTCTTTGGTCCAACACAGCATGAAACAAACATTTAAAAACTGTAAGAAATTAACATCTGAAGAAAGAAAAAAAATATATAGGCTTTACACATATGGGCTTGCTTTGTGGTGATTTATTCAACATGTTATTAATGATGCATCATGTTCCAGATACTGTAGATGTCCAAAGCCCCCACACACATGAATATGTGAGTATCTCTCTCAATACTGTCCGACTTCCGTGCTCTGTCTGTGGCTCTCATCTCCCTGGGTCCTGCTGAAGACATAAATCTTTAAAATGGCTCACAAGAATATATATATATATATTTTTTTTTTTTTAAAGTTCAGTAATTTACAATTACATCTTTACAAATTACAAAATAGTATATCAGTTGGGTACCATTGTCTGCTGCAGATTAATACAAGTATGTGTCAATACTGAGTATTTACAACACTAAGAAGATGTATGTAGGATATCGTCAAACTAAAATAAAAAAGACCAAACAAAACTGCAGCAGTGTTGAATCGATATGCTGAGCTCTCCTGCCTCAAGATTCTCATCGGGTTGTAATCCCACACATTGACAGAAGGTTCTACACACTTTCATGTCTGTATCTTTGATGCTGTGTCAGGATTAAAGTCTTGACAGCAAATAGAATGTACAAAACAGAGTGCACTCCAATTCCTTCACACCCCTGACTCCTCTTCTGCAAAACATTTAATGATTTTCCATTTGAAATGTCCACATAAACTTCCACATTTCTCAAGCATGTTAGGGCATCAAGGACTATTTTCAACTCTAATTATTATACTTGAGGCTAATTGAGTATAATTGGTGTAATTAGGTCTACTTTATAAGAGTCAATTTAGTCAACTATATGAGAGTCAAATTGGTTCTATTTGACAAAAAGATGTTAGATTACACACTCATCATCTCTGCAAGGGCTGTTGCAAAATACACTACTACCACTCTGCACTCACAGGCCCAGAACACTTATCCTCTCAAGCAGTGTCTTACTGTGAGTGATGTGGTCCTACATTAACTCAATTTCAAATGACTCCAATGACATATTTTATCAGATACTGTTTTAAAGCAATTTTAGTTTTTTGATTATTTGTATTTTTGCACCTTCCAAATACATCATATAGTCTTCATTAGCACATATACCCATTCACATCAGATGTCAAAGACCATCTTTGAACAGTCCCATGGAGGTCAATTTCCTTATGACTGTAAGGTGTGGTTGAAAGCTCTGAAAAAGCTGGTGGAATCTGAGCTGAGCAACTGACTAACTTAAAATAATAATCTTAAAGATTTTGATTTAAATAAATGTCTGGCAAGTAACTAGCAATGAGTGAGGTAAGACAATTGTGATTGAGCCTATGACCCAGTGGATGTCAAGGGCTGACATTGCCATTCATCAAAACGCGTTGACAAAAAGATCTCATTCGGTTAAATGGGACAACTGTATGTCTGCTCCTTTCCAGGTCAGTAATGGAGTCAGACAGGGGAGCATCTTATCTCCTATTCTGTTTAATTTCTACATGAACGAGTCATCTAAACAGTTAAACTCCTGTATAACTGGTTGTATGGCTGGCAGTACGGTGGTGAACCATCTTATGTACGCGGACGACTGATTCTTAGCCCGAGCTCAGCCGGTCTTCAGCAGCTTCTTAATGTGTGTTCTATGTAGGGGGAACAATATGATGTAAAGTATAACAGTGCAAAAACTGTTATTATGATCTGCAGAACTAAGGAAGATAAATATAAGGCGTTTCCTGACTTTAAACTGGCAGGTAATGTTATGAATATCTGCAGTGTAGTAAAATACCTTGGACACGTGATCACAGACCAGCTGGCAGATGACGAGGACATTTATCATCAGTGTCGTATGTTGTATGTGCAAGCAAATGTCACGTAAATTCAGTTGCTGCACTGAAGGAGTGAAGCTGACTCTGTTTAAAGCATGTTGTTCTCCTTTGTACACTGCACATCTGTGGTTGAATTACAAAAAATCGAGCCTTCAGAGACTGCAAGTGGCATATAATGAAGCTGTGAGATTAGTGCTAAAAAGGCCCAGATGGACCAGCGCTACTGAAATGTTTGTGACTGCTCGAGTACACACTCTGGAATCTGTTTTGAGAAACTTAATGTATAGGTTTATTTGCCGCTTAAATGATTCTGAAAATGAATTTGTTTCGGTACTGGTAAACTTTGTGTATAGTACCAGTGTCTCTATTATAAGTGCCTTTTAAAAATAGGTCACTAGACTATTTTAGACTATTTTTTTTAATTATTATTATTTTTTAATTGTGTTTGTTAATCTTTTGTATTGTGTGTGTTTTTATGGACCCTGAGTCTGGAATAAAGTATATCTATCTATCTATCTATCTCATCAAATATCACTACTTTGTCAGTGGCCCTACACATCCAAATCTGATGCACCATGTACCATCCTGCGTCACTTTTGGACATTCAGGGACAAGCGTGTCAATTTACGCTTGTCACATGAATTGTGTCTTTTCAAGATACATCTCCATTTTCAAAGGAAATTTACTGCTGGAAGTTTCCGCTGGTTGAATTAAGTTGTTTATGTTTTTGTTTTTTCCAAGTAAACTCACACAGTAGGTAAAACACTTCATTTTTAGGCTTACCTCCTTAGGTCTAGGCAACAAAGATACATGGTTAGGTATAAGTACACATGTTCAACTGCTTGTTAGCGCAAATAGCTAATAAGCAATCATGTGGCAGCAACTCAATGCATTTAGGCATGTAGACATGGTGGAGACAACTTGCTGGAGTTCAAACTGAGCATCAGAATGGGAAAGAAAGGTGATTTAAGTGACTGTGAACTTGGCAAGGTTGTTGGTGCCAGACCTGCTGGTCTGAGTATTTGAGAAAAAGAAAAAAAAAAGAGAAAATATCCAGTGAGTGGTAACTCAAATAACCACTCGTTACAACCAAGGTATGCAGAAGACCATCTCTGAACATACAACATGTCGAACCTTGAAGCAGATGGGCTACAGCAGCAGAAGACCACACTAGGTGCCACTTCTGTCAGCAGAGAACAGGAAACTGAGGACAAAAGAAGATTAGAAAAGCGTTGCCTGGTCTGATGAAACTCAATTTCTAAGTTTTTGCAACATTCAGATGGTAGGGTCAGAGGGCATAAACAACATGAAAGCATGGATCCACCCTGCCTTGTATCAACGGTTCAGGCTGGTGGTGGTGGTGTAATGGTGTGGGGGATATTTTCTTGGCATACTTTGAGCTTTCCTTCCCTTTATGACCAGAGTGTACCCATCTTCTGATGACTACTTCCAGCAGGGCCACGCACCATGTCCCAAAGCCCAAATCATCCCGAACTGGTTGCTTGAACATGACAATGAGTTCACTGTACTCCAGTAGCCTCCACAGTCACCAGATCTAAATCCAGTAGAGCACCTTTGAGATGTGGTGGAACTGGAGATTTGCATCATGGATTTGCAGGCACCATATCTGCAGCAGCTATGTGATGCTGTCATGTCAATATGGACCAAAATCTCTGAGGAATGTTTCCAGCACCTTGTTGAATCTATGCCACTAAGAATTAAGGCAGTTCTGAAGGCAAAAGGGGGTCCAACCCTGTACTAGCAAGGTGTGCCTAATAAAGTGGCCGGTAAGTGTAAATATGCTTGTTACTGACATAATGTCACATGACATGACATACATCGTGTGACATACATCACTAGCGTAGCATGCTACACCTACAAACACATCACATTTCTAATAAAATAGTTCAGTTGATTTTTGGTTTTCACACGGAGAACACATTTTGTTCCCCAGTCATCATAAAATACTGCTTTGTTGGTGGAATTTCCCATTTACATATTATGCACTAGGTATCCTCTTGTGTCTGCTGTTGATGTTGCGTGACACCACAACCAATGCAGTGACATCACCAAAAGCACGTGGTTAGGTTTAGAAAAAAACATAATGGTTTGGCTCTACAGTCATGCAAGAGGCGAACATCAGGCTCCTGAGTGAAAGTCTGGGGTTTGCTGAACCCATCCACCTCCCCTTCCATCTGCCCTATAGGGACTTTCCAGCTCCTTTTATTATGTCGTCACTGGCAGCATTTAAAACTGACGCCATTCAGTAGTGTATCATACCGCCGCAACAGGTGCTATCCGGCCAACCTGTGGCGTATCCACCACAAAAGGTTCCGTCTGGCTGCATAACAAACTGAGGCTGTCCAGCAGTGTATCATACTACTGCAAAAGCATCAGTGTCTGATGCCAAAGTCACTGACAGTGGTGGTATTTGATGACTTTGGAAATAAAAATAGGTTGGAAATGAATGGCAGGTTCTGGTCTGGAGTTTGTTTGACACATCCAGCTCCCCTCACCCCCCACCTTATGTGAACTGTCTTGCTCTTAATGCTATGTTTGTGGCCCACTGCGTCATAAATACGTACCGCCTGGTGCGTATCATACCATTGCAAATGGCGCCTCTGTGCGTTGGTGTCTGCTGCTGAGGTCCACTGACAAAGTGGCAGTATTTGATGAGTTGGAAGAGAGAACAGGCTGAAACAAGACTATGGTCATTTTCAGCATTTGTTGACAGTGGATCAGTCTAAAATACTGCAGGGAGTGATGGAAGAGTCAGTGACAGTCACAGTGAGCTGTTTGATGAAGAGCTACACACACTCAACAGCCTGCACACTTCAAACAGCTCCTTTCACTGTGCCCTAATGCCTGCAGACTCATACCATGTGCAGTGTAAAATCAGATCACAGTTGCTCACAGACTGGTGGAAAAGGGCCAATGATTGCCTGATTTCTTAATCGAAACGAGACGTTTGTTTTACAGCCCCCAGAATTCTGTGATCTGTTGTATAAAACTACATTTGCTGTTTCCACCAGTAACTACAGGTGTTGCCAAATCACCCAGGACTGAAATCCATGAGATGGCCACTTTAAAACAGCTTTAATACTATGTATATTTATAATTACAGTATCACATGGCAGTCTGACAGTTTAAAAGGGGCTGCTCACATCGCGATGAACCTACAGAGAATGATCAGCTGAAACTGCAGCTTCCCTTGGCTTTACTGAGCTTTATAGTTTCTGTCTGCTCATTGTTATTCCGTCTAACTGCAACTTTACTGCTCTAGTTCACCCATATCACTGTCATAGCTATAAAGCTCCAACCAACCTCACTACCTGCTCAGCAGCAAACCTAGACAGACATAGTTAGAAACTAGCTGGTGACCATAGTGGAGCATTAAGCAGCCAAAGTGAAAAATATTTCCCTGAGTTGGAAACCAAAAAAACACAGGTAAAAGAGAATGATTATGGGATGACATTCATCAGTATGACACACACAGCACTCCAAATGAATGATCATGTTGCTCAACTTATGGTAATAAGTCAGTCTTGTGATCACAGCGTAGTTATTTTTAACCACTTGGGAATAGCAGAAATGGCATGGGCCTTAGTAAAACTAAACACAATGTAAAGTAAAATGGAAGACTCTAAGGTGGTTCCTGCATTATTACATCTTCTGTAGAGGGGTCATGCATCAGAATTTACATAGAGCCCCAGAGGGTCAATGAGTCTGTGAGCAACACATTCTCACTTCAACCTTGTCACATACCAACATTGATCATGGACTTACCACGTCGAGATATAACGTGCAAGGTACCCGGGGTGCATTGGTTGTTGACATTCTGGAACATCGTGTCAAATAATAGTGAAAAAATATGTATATCTCAACTCATGAATACCTATAATATTCCTTATTTTAGAATATTTTCTATGACTCTGAAAGATGTAACCATAAGTGCATGAATAATGTTTGTTAAAGAACCTCTGGCAGAGTAAACACAGTCTCTGTTACTGTCCTTGGCCTTGTGTTTGCCTGCAGACTACTAAGAAGGAGACAGAATGACCAAGTCATAAAAAGACATGACTCCAAATAAGGAAACACAACAGCAGCAGCTACAGAGACAGCCTTATGCTATGATTAATTTGCAACTGACTTTATTACACTATGTGATCCTCTTATATGAAGATGAATTAAAGAGCAGCTGGAGCTTGAGATTTAATTAAGATTCAGCGTTCACCTTCTGCTGAGGTACCTTTCTTACTTAATTTAAATTAGACCATAGACCTGGCTAAGTGTTGGATTTAAAGTGTTACAATGTGCTGATATCCTTCCTTTGCCCTCCACACAACACTCCAATTACTGCAATATTGCAAAGCTCATATGTAGGAAATATCATTATAACCATATTTTGAAAAATGGCAGAATAAATTTCATCATTGCATCAGTGTGAGGATACCTCGCCAAAAGTATTTACACCTAAGCAGAAAATGAATGCTGTTTGTTTGTTTAAAGTCATAAGCTCCCTCCCATCTCCTTGCATTTCCTCTTCCCACTAATACAAACAATTATATTTTCCACGTCATCTTATACTGATCATATCCCATAAGACTGGAATAGCCAGGCCTGGTGGCCAGTGGGTCAGTCACTCCTTGAGGCAATATCAGTTAAACAGATCAGCAATTCAGTGCAATCTCTGTAAATGCTAGTATCTGAAAAGCCAACATTACATTTATTAAAGGATATTCATTCATTCATTCATTCATTCCTTGCCTGAAACTCTTTATCCTGTTAAGGGTTTGTGGGGGGGCAGAGCTGACATTGGGCAAAAGGCGGGGTACATCCTGGTCAGGTCACCAGACTGTCACAGTCATGACACAATTTAAGGTTACTGGTTAACCTTACCTGCATATCTTTGGACTATGGGCGGAAGCCAAAGAACTCAGGTTGACACAGAGAGAACATGCAAACTCCGCACAGAAAGGACCTCAGCTGGCCAATGGATTCAAACTCGAAACCCTGTGAGGTGACAGCGCTAACCACTGCTATTTTACATATATATATACTACTGGCAAAGTTAAGGGCCCAGGCAAAAAAATACAGCTGTTAGGCCAGTTTGTGGAGGTGCACATTTGAGGAGGCCAATTTAGATCAATATAGGAACTATAGAACCTCCTTTTGAGTATACAATATATTTGTAAGAGTACATTTAGTAGCCTATACCTGGTTGCAGTATAAAGAAAGACTTAAAGTTTTCAGCCCTTGTAGCTGCCTCTAGCACATGCAAGTTACACCTTACTGTACAAAGTAGACTGATGCTAAAAGATATATTAGAACAGGACGAAATTTGGTCAGAGGTCCATAGATGTTTTCCTTTCTTAGCAATCTGCCTATTAATTTATGCTATGCTAAAGGCTTTTGAGATGGCAAAATTAGAAAATTGGCTGGTCTGTCCACCACTTTGGTCCAAACTAAAACTTTTTCAAAATTTTTGTCCACCATAATTTCAGCTCATTCTCATTTCAAACTAATCAAACAACAACTGTTCTTTTTCTTAAACCCAACCATATGCTTTGTGCTGGCAAAATGTAATCGTGCATTTGTTATTGAAGGTAAAAAGTGTCAGTTGGCAGTGATGTACCAATGTAGTGCATTTATCTTGAAAGGGACTGTATGCAAGCTGTACATCTTCTATAAAAACGAAAGTGTATTTAAAAAACACAGAATGCAGCGGTTGACACAGCTTCCCAGAACAACCAACGCACCCACGTTCCCATGCACGTCATATCTCCATGGAAAGATCATGACCAAATGTTGACATGCAACAAGGTCGGAAAAGTCACCTTCTGCAGTGGTATGATACACCACTGGGCATTATCAGTTTGTAACGTGGTAGGATGGAATCTTTCGCAGTGGTGTGATATGCTGCTGGTCGGCCGGAAAGCACCTGTCCCGTGATATGTGGTTGGGCAGCATCAGTTAATACTGTGGCTGGTCTGTATGATTCACCACTGGATAGCGTCAGTTTAAAACACTGCCAGTAACGACATAAATTTGGTCACGTTCCCCAGAGAATGTTATTGTGCTATACTAAGATGGTGAGTATTGAAAATGTTATTGTCACTGTTAGTATGCTTCAAGTTTAGCTGTCATCACCACTATGCTTTGAACTGAACTGCAGGTGTGGCAGGCGGCACGGTAGTGTGGTGGTTAGCACCGTCGCCTCACAGCAAGAGGGTTGCCGGTTTGATCCCGGGTGTGGGAGCCCTTTTGTGTGGAGTTTGCATATTCTCCCCGTGTCAGCGTGGGTTCGCTCCGGGCACTCCGGCTTCCTCCCACAGTCCAAAGACATGCAGTTTGGGGACTAGGTTAATTGGTGACTCTAAATTGTCCATAGGTGTGAATGTGAGTGTGAATCGTTGTCTCTATGTGTCAGCCCTGCTCCAGCCCCCCGCGACCCTCACGAGGATGAAGCGGTTAGAAGATGAATGAATGAATGAATGCAGGTGTGGCTGTAGATTCTTCGTCTTGATCATGATTGCATCAGTAAAAGAAAAATATCTGCTGGTGGTACTACTGATGACGTCAGGAGGTAATTAAAATTATTACAATTTATCCTCTGGGGAGCATGATTCTCCACAGAATTACAATGACAGCAATGGTGCAATAATTGTTGAGATATATTGCTCTAGTGCAACTGATTAACAAACCAATACCTGAGAGTGTAAGCTGTCTTTCTTGTTGATTTAGGTTGACAGAGCTTTACAAAACCATTTCTTTATTACACAATGCACAGTGCAAAGCCTTTGAGCAGCATTCCTACTGTGATGCATATATATACAGAGACATATCCACTGTAAATATAATTAGAAAGCACTCTATTGGCAAACATGTCAACACAGGCCAGGCTGCTCGTGACATTTGGATTCCAGTTGTCATAAACATTCCTCTAAGAAAGAAAATATTGTGGTAATGTATGAGGAGGTATGGTGAACAACATGATTGACATCTCAATATATACCATACAGGATGTAGATTTAATCTGAATTCGAGGCTGAAGCTTAATGTCCTGACTCAACTATCTCTGCCTACAGTTAGCTTGTCAGAGCTGTGACAGGTCCATTTCTGCTGCTGCTTGCCTGAGATTACATTATGACTACATCTACTGGGTATGACAGCCAGCAAGGCCACCGCTCCTGTGGTCCAATTTACAGCCTCACATACGTCAAACCTCCTGTGCTAGAAAGCAAATTAATAATTTTACTTGAATAATAATTCAGAGAAAGAATGGAAAGTAGCGTGGTGCTCTAAATGGCTTTCACAAAAGCTTCAACTAAATGTTAATTGCATTATTCACTAGGAAAAGAGTATCTGGGTGAACAGAGATAAGACAGAAGCTTGTCTCTCATTGTCATTTTATGATGTGTCCACAGGTCACTGTCTCACCCTGGACTTTACAATAGAATACTGCTGGCTTTAGGTCAGCTTCACTCTGGAAATGTCACTGATTACTAACAGTTATGGTTATTATTACAAATTTTTACTCTTTCAACTCTGCAATAGAAATGGTCTGCCAATCCTACAATAGTGTTTTTCCTTATTGTAAAGTGACATCTCTTGGAGTATCATCAAATGCCTCATATCCCTAAATTTTTTACAACATATGCTAAAAAGTTTTTTAAATCAATAAACTGTAATTAATAGTATTGGAATTGTCCATCCATTTTCACCCGGGGGCAGGTGGCAGGGGCAGCAGGCCAGCAACCCCAGACGTCCAGCTCCTCCTTGGGTACCCTGGGGCCTCCTACCAGTGGAACGTGCCCGGAACACCTCTAACAGGACGCACCCAGGGGGCATCCTAATCAGATGCCCAACTACCTCAGCGGACCCCTTTCGGCGCGAAGGAGCATTAGCTGTACTCCAACCTCCCTCCTGATGTCCGAGCTCCTTACCCTATCTTTAAGGCTGAGCCCAGCCACCCAAAAGAGGAAACTCATTTTAGCCGCTTGTATCTGTGATCTCATTCTCTCGGTCACTACCCAGAGGTCATGACCATAGGTGAGGGTTGGGACGTAGATGGACCAGTGAATCAAAAGCTTTATCTTCCAACTGAGTTTCCTCTTCACCATGACGGTCTGGCACAGCGCCTGTATCACTGCCAATGCCGCACCAAACCGCTGATCCATCTCAGGGACTATTCTAGCCCCATTACACTAGTTTAGAATGGACACACTCAAACGCAGAACAAATAGCGTGCCATCACAGCGAGGAATGAACTGACAATTGGTACAGATGGGGTTAACCATGCACACTTTTGGGCAGGCTCCTTCTGGAGGCATTCACACTGATTCACTTCATTGTACACACAAAATGCAACAGAAGTACATGTTTGAAGAATGAAAAAGAGAGTTGGAGAGAAAACCTCCCCACACACGGCCAATCAAAGCATGAGGTGGGTGTAAATGTCGGTTTGTCTGTTTCGAATAGATAGAAATTGCTGGATGCAGTCCCCCTGTTGCTGTTAGATGATCACACAAGCACTTTGTTTGAAGCACACTGGGGCTTTGAAGCACTGATGTTACTCGTAGTGTAAGAGGATAATCAGAGCCAGTGAACAAGTTTGCTGGCACTAGCTTGGTGCCTCTTCAATCATGCGACCCTTGCCTTGAACATTGCAGTAGGGATTCTGTCCTTTTTTAATCCTCTTAAGAATGTAATTATACACATTTACACCATCATATTGATTCACAAATCCAGATGTAATGGTTTGGCTAAATGCATGTTACATTTTAATGAAAGGTAGAAATAATGAGTTTTAATACGAAGGCAGCAGGATAATCAGTCCTCTGTAATGAATTATTGAGGACAACCTCAGGATAATGGTAGTGATAGGTGTAGATGACACAATTACAGGAACCTTCAGTAACTTTTGGCAACCTCAGGACGACCACATCTTTCTTTGGTAATCCAATCCATAATGTGTAAATGCAGTATGTCCTCTATGTTATTACATACTGCACATAGATATGGTACATATGGGCACATAAAGGTCAATCAATGCATGAAGCAGAAGTGTATTGGTGTGTCATTACCTCATGAACTCATTAGTTGCACACTGCCCTGTGAAATCTCATACTAGCAACATGGCTCTGTTATTTATCCACCAACAGTAAATCAATTGTACATGATTCATGACCAGGCTTTTGCATACAATTTTTTATCAGAAATTGTTGCATGTTTAAAAATGATACACCCTCACATTGTTTCAATCAAATTTACACACTGACTCGGAAACTTCTGTTCTTCACCCAGTTTATTGGAATGAGTCTGATTTTCTCGCATTCGTCAAATGCCTTGAGACAGATGTTTGACCGAGAAGTCAGAAAAGAAAATGTGGCATAACCTGCATGACATATCTGCTGCAAGAGAGAGGAACAGGGTGCATTGTATTATTTCACAACTCAGATAGCTTACTTTCAACAGCTCAGATAGAAATAGTCAAACGTGGCCAGGCAACAAGTTAAGGGGGTGAAAGTTCAAGTAGAACAACCACTGACTTTCACCCAGGATGCCAGTGTTCGCCTTCTGTAAGACTGTAAAGCCAAACTCTATTCTTTTTTCCAAAATCCAACCATATGCTTTTGTTGCCTAAACCCAACCACATATGTGTGTTGGCTAAACTTAACCATGGGCGTTTGTTGTTGAAGGAACAAAAACGTCAATTTGCGGTGTTGTGCCGACGTAAATGCATTTATTTTGAGTGTGGAGTTTGCATGTTCTCCCTGTGTCAGCGTGGGTTCTCTCCGGGCACTCCGGCTTCCTTCCACAGTCCAAAGACATGCAAGTTGAGGATAGGTTAATTGGTGACTCTAAATTGTCCATAGGTGTAAAAGGTTGTCTGTCTCTATGTGTCAGCCCTGTGATAGTCTGGCAACCTGTCCAGGGTGTACCCTGCCTCTTGCCCAATGTCAGCTGGGATAGGCTCCAGCCCCCCCGCGACCCTCAAGAGGATGAAGCGGTTAGAAGATGGATGGATGGATGGATGGATGGATGGATGCAAACTGTACATTTCTTGTAATAACAGAGGTGTTTTTTGAAAACAGACGATGCATAAAACAGGCTGAAGACATGGGAAGTCCACGACCAAACATCAATACGTATGTGATGAGGTCGGTTGGAAGGTCGGTTGGGACTGCGCACAGACAGAGAGAGAGAGAGAGAGAGAGAGAGAGAGAGAGAGAGAGAGAGATAGTGGCGACAGAGAGGGAGGACAGCTCAGTACCTCAGGTTTATGTGCGTAATCATTTTTATCAGATGATGAATTAAAAAAAGGCATACAAAAAACACAGACTTGATATGCAAAGGATTTGAGGTCAAATTGTCAAACAACTGCTGAAACTACTTCTTAACAGTGCATCCATCCATCCTGCAGAGTGGCTTGTCAGATAGGATCAGTGAGCACAAGTTTTGGTTGCTGTATGGGCCAATGGTACTAAACCTGATAACCTCACTATGACAACAAGACATTGTTCCAGAACCTTCCTCCACAAAAAACACAAATTTTCATATTTACATTTCTATTTCTGCACAGATTACATGTCTTAAAGTATTGGTTCATTCCATACCAGGTTGAATTGAAAAAAAGTCTGAGCTACTGAATAAGGCTTCATTTAGTGTGGTAAAGTATTCAAATATTAATTATGATCTTCTGAATTTTTGTTCTCAGTGTGCTGTTAAACTATTGAAAACATAGTTTAAGAATTTTCTTCATCTGTAGACCAGATATTATCTAAGTTGTTTCAAAGTTTTTCCACACTGACCCAAAGAGTAAGAGGCCACATGTGAGACTTTTTTCTTAATAAGACATTTCTTATTAAAAGATTCATCAGCTGTGGCTGAGAATGAGTCCCATTTTTGGGGTTGACAGATGCCCTTTGGTTAAGTGACTCTCCCTGCTGAGCTTGCCCTGTGCAACATCTATCAGCCAGCCTCGAAAAAGTCGATAAAATGAGGTTCCGCCTACAAATGAACACATTTACCACTTCACTTGTCTGCCTCACCTATGCAGGGCAGTGCTCCGGGGAACAGGGAATGGGACACTCTTTGAAGGCTGGCCTGATTGAAATAATGGAAGACTTTGGACCTGAAGGAGGAGGTGGAGGAGTGATCGCTTCACTTCCTGCGCTCTCCTGTCTGCCCTATGTGGCAGACAATGCTTCAAAGCCTGGGATCAATAGTGCTCCTATGAGCCACTCAGCGTGTGGTGACCAACACGCTTTCATTCTGCACACTTCTGATTCTTTGAATGTGAGAAAAATGTGAAATTTGAATTTCTTTATATTCTAGTCCAGGAACTCTCTTTCTCCCATTATGCAATTTAATGTATGTTTTGTTTATATTTGTCTCATTAAATCAACATATACAGCCTTCATTTAGACAGGTAAAAAGAACAGATCTTATATCCCTGTTTCACTAGCAACCTGGTCTTACAGAAATACATGAAATGACCATGACCTCTTAACACTGCAGTATGTGGTGGTGGCAGTATTGAATGGAAACGGTACCAATGGAAAGTCAATAAGGATCATACCTCAAGGTGGACACACAAATTCCCTGGTCTAACAATGTCAAACAGTGGGCTGTAGCATAAAGAGCAAGAGAGTCTGCATATGGAGGAGGCCGTGGTGGTGGATGGGTAAACAACAACAGACTTACAACTTGGAGACCGTGTGACACCAAAAGTCAATGCTGACTTCTTTTTTGCTAGATGCACTTACATCCTTTACATTGTTACATTGCATTCAGGGGTAATTTTGTTGATGAACACTATGACAAAAAATGTTCATCAACAACCTTTTTTCCATGATGAAAACAAAATGATGACAAGCTAGAAATAGCTCTTGATAATAGGAATTACGAAGAAATCTATGTTTCCTTTTCATTGATGAGATGAGGCGTGACGAAAATGTTTGTGGTGGACTATTGGACATTGAAATCGACTGTGCTTGGAATAAACTTCAAATGTCACGTGAGTGACAGGCTGGTAAACTCCAGCAAATAGTCTGTGCTAGGATGTTTCACTAGCAAAAACACTCACACCGGAGCAGCATCAGCCGTTGATGCGAGCTGTGAGCTGTAATTCAGCAATAAATAATCAGCCATGTGTCTGACACTGTGGATGGTGGAGCTGCTGAATGGATTTGTGGAGTTTGTTAGTTGTTTGTTAGCAGTGAGCAGTGAGCTTGTTAGCTGCTGAACAGCAGTGGAGCAAGCAGCCGCCTGCCATCATAGCTGTGCTGTAAGTAAACAGTCTGAACTCAGACTCTGTTTTCTCTGACAGAGATGAAAGTTTAGTTTTAACCACCAACTCTGTGAGAAGACACAAGTTTAAACCTCCATGACCTCCAAACATGCTGCAGATTAAGAAATAATTCAGGCTTTAAGTTATTTTTCTGCTTCTTAACAGTGAGATTGAAAAGTCAGAGTTTACAGTGAACCTGGGTACAAATCCTAGCTGTCTCAGATTAGTTATTTGTGGTGTCGAAGTTTTTGAGAGCATAAATAGAGAAGTAAGTGTGTGTTTGTAAATCAGCCCTTAAACCTGTCAAACACTGCTGGAGAAATGGCAGTTTGGAGTGTAGAAATGAATGGTAGTTGTAGAAAAAAATTATCTAAATAAAATTTTTATATAACCTGTTACCTTGATTCTAATTTCTGATACATAAATTATCTTAACTGGATTAGTTTAAAGATAAAAAAAAGTCCCTATTGTGGATGGGTCCACCAAATATAGAGCCAAACCATGATGGGTTTTTTAAACATAAGCACATGCTTTTGTTGACGTTCTGATGTTGGTTGCGCTGTCCCGGAACATAAACAGCAGATGCAGGAGGACACCTAGTGCATAATATTGTAGTGCAGGTGACCTGACTTGACCCCAACCAAATCTGTGTATGTGCTAACGGATTCTCAGATCAGGTTATCTGAATAACAGGAAGCTGCAGTTTATGTAATGGAAAGCCTCTCTTAATGTGTTTGAAGGCTCGTAGGTGTGTCACATATTGTGAACCGATAATACTTGTTTGTCAGATACTATAAATTGTCACGCTGTATCAGTTGTTTGGCTTCTTATGGTTAAACCCTCAAATGTCCAGTCGTATGTGTTCTGGGTCTCTTTATTCCATGACAATATGTTAAAATGAAAGTCCACTGACAAAGTGGCAATATGTGACGACTTGGGATGACATGTTGAAACTGATGCACTCACTTAATCAAAAGAAATACCATACTTGTATGACACCAGAGGACTGAAGGGCTTCCAAATGTATCTGCAGCAAACATTTGTGAAACAGGATGATGGCATTGTTTGAGATGTGCGAGTCAGCAGTGCTCGCAAATCGCTTTTGCAAAACAGGCTCCAGACCTTCAATCCTGCCTGTGTTGCTGTTGAGAGCTAATCCTTCCGTCCTGTTCCTACCTACCTGCCTGTCAGCTGTTCAAGCTGAAGCCCTGAATATGTCTTGAGCACATTGTCATCTTGTCTGACATATAGTGATCTAATTTAGCTCCTTAACCGGCATCAGACTAGTGAACATCATACTGCCACTATAAATGTTAAACACATCATCATTAGTCATCACATTTGCAATAGAGGCTGCCATTTTTTATTTTTTTTTGCCACGGGTCACATGATTCCCATGGGATTCCCACGGGAATCAGTTTCACTATTCGTCACGCGATTGGGATGGGATGGGGAAAAAAAGCCAACGGGAGTGGGCGGGACTGGGAATTATAATAACAATAGTCAGGTTTTTATATGCAAATATGCAATTCCACAATGAATAAATGCTATTTCCTTATTTTTAATATAAAGCTGGACGATCGATTGTCTTGTTTTATTCATTTCTATTCTCTCCTGTCAGGTGGCTGGCTGCGACCACATCAGAAATCAAATGTGTTTCTCATTCTGAACAGCTTCAAGGTGGAGTGAATGTAAAAATAATTAGGAAATAAACATCAAAACACAACATTAGATGTCATATTTGGGTTTATATTCAACTACAGTAGGCATTGTGTGATACATGTACTGTATTTTTTTTTGTTTTTTTCATTTATTTATTTTTTTAAACTGTAACTGAAACACAACATGGGAGCGGGATGGGACAGGAGTCATTCTTGTGGGATTGGGACGGGACAGGATTTTTTTTTTTCTTTTTCAAGGGATTGGGACGGGACCGAAAATCCACTCACCCTCTAATTTGCAAATGCACATACCTCTGGCACACCACAATGTTTGTCAGATCCTGCAGCCTGGTTATTATAAATGTCCCCATTATACAGCCACTGAATGTTCATAATGCCACATTGTTGTTCATAATGCCACACGTTGTTGACAAAGGTGAGAGCCTTTCTACAGAACATGATGCTTGTTGTCCCGGAAGTGTGGAGGCCTTTGGCTAATTTGCAAAGAGGCAGCTCAAAAGTCCAGGCTCACCTTCAGAGCTAATTCCACCCAGCGCACCTCCACTGGTGTCATGTTCATTTATTATCTCTGCATTTATTGGAGAGGTCACTGTAGAGGTCACAGTCACTGACCTGCCAGAGCTGACGTGTCCAGCTGAGGTGGACATCCAGCCGGCTTCTCTCTTTTTGCTGTGACCCCTCGCGCCCTACAGGTGTGCATTTCAGGTCATCCAGCCAATTAGGAAGGCTCATGGGTATGCAAAGGCAGCAGCACTCATTAAAACAACATGACTTCAGTTTTACAGGCTTGCCAAACAGGATCTTCTCAACAAAAAAAAAAAAAAAAAGAGGAGAAATCACTTTGGTTGCAATGCTGCAGCATGTCCTAATTATGCACTTTTTAATTGGTTTTAAGTTTGCTACAGAATCAAAAGCTGTCAAATTCAATCTGGTTTATGACACATGCTTCATCTAGAGTCTATTTATTAATTAGTATATTGGCATGTGTTTACATACAGTACTTCAGATAAGTGCCCACATTACACTTGGGGCATAACAGCAACTAGGCCAAAACACTGACTCCAATTAAAAAGAGGGGCTTGTCATTCTAGGTTAAGTAGCACCGTCAAAGACTTTTTTGTTTTATTTTCTATTGGGTTCAGTTTTTCAGATAACCATTGAAGTGAAATATGGTAGCTTAAAATATCACAATTAGTTGCAAAATGGAGCGCAAAGTACTGCTACAAATTTCCACAAGTGTTTATTCTTTATTGTGGGAACACGTTTTTGTAATACAATATTCTACACTCAAGGTCAATACTAGACTTTCCTGAATCTCTTTTCCATATCCCACAGCCTCTCTCAGCCATGAGGACTGGCTCAGATGTCATCACATATAAAGTATAACACTTTGGTCAGGGGATGAATATAGTTCCACCTCAAGCAGCTGCAACAATAAAATGCTGCAGACACACTGATGCATCAGTATTTACAATGTTATTGTGACATCATCCCAGTGGCTGGTATTGTTTTCACCTTGTGTGTGTAATCATGGCCAAATGTGCTCCTGGTGACACTTGGCAGACAGTTAGCAATAAAGCTTATTACAAACACAGATAAATCTTGATCAAATGTTGGTCTGGTAACTGAACAAGGGCGGACCTCTGGCAGATGGCCCAGGGGGCTGGACAGGGGTGGAGAACCTCGGGTGGAAGCAGCTCAGAAATTTGTGGCTGTCCCAACACAGTACAGGACAAAACTTTGAAATGCTGCAGCTCTGCATGGACAGGAACTTGGGAGCGCTGGAGCTCAGCATAAACAGGAACCTGGGAGCGGTGGAGCTCAGCATTGGCAGGAACTTGGAAGAGCTGGAGCTCAGCATAAACAGGAACTTGGGAGCGGTGGAGCTCAGCATAAACAGGAACTTGGGAGCGCTGGAGCTCAGCATAAACAGGAACTTGGGAATGCTGGAGCTCAGCATGGGCAGGAACTTGGGAGCGCTGTAGCTCTGCATGAACAGGAACTTGGGAGTGCTGCAGCTCTGCATGAACAGGAACTTGAAAGTGCTGCAGTGACACAGGATTAGGATCTTGAGAGTGCTGCAGCTCAGAATAGATAGGAACTTGGGAGTGCTGCAGCTCAGCACGACCAGGGACTTGAGAGCGCTGCAACCCAGCACAGAAAGGAACCTGAGCGAGCTGCAGCCTGGCACAGACAGGGTATTGAGAGTGCTGCAGCTCAGAAAGGTGGTTGTCTGGTGGGCTGGAGTCGGCCAGACCGCCGACTGGACTCTGGGTGCAGGGGTCGGCCGGACCATCGGCCGGACCGCCAACTGGACTTTGGGTGCAGGGGTCGGCTGGACCGCCGACTGGACTCTGGGTGCAGGGATCGGCCGGACCACCGACTGGACTCTGGGTGCAGGGATCGGCCAGACCACCAACTGGACTCTGGGTCCAGGGTTCGGCCCGTCCACCAACTGGACTCTGGGTGCAGGGGTCAGCCGGTCCGCCGACTGGACTCTGGGTGCCAGAGCAGGAGTGACATCTGTCAAGACCCCTGATGCTGGAACAGGAGTGGTGTCCGCTGAGACCCCCGACGCTGGAACAGTAGTGAGGTCTGCTGGGACAACAGATTGAGGGACTTGCTGGATGCTGGGTAACTGGGACTGAGGCTTGGTCTGGTTGCTGGACAGGCTGGTAGACTGGTTGAGGCTCCGAGGACCTCCCAGAACGAGGAGAAATGAGGCATGCAGGACTGGTGTTGCACCATGTAGACACAGAGCCGAGCAGACGGGAACCAGGAAGTGGGCAGGCAGGAATTAGAGTCACAGACAAAAGGCTGAGGTAATTACCAGGGCAGAGATGATGGAAGCAAGTTAGGAACAAGCAGGGTAGGTACCGGGGAATGAAGCCAAGGGTGAGTGCTGGGATGTCTTGCATGGAGTTTGAAGAACAATCTGGCACAATCTGGTGTGCTGGAGAGGCTTTTATACCAGATTGATTGGCTGATGAGCTCCAGCTGTGGAGGCAGGTGAGAGGAGTTGTTGTGGCTGCCTTGCAGGGTGCAAGTGAATGTAAATTTACCAGGAGCAGGTGAGGGAGAAAAGCAGACTGAGTATATTGCCAGGTGTTAATGTCTGTTTGCCTGTCTGTGGACAGATTTTGTAGTTTGATATTGTAACCCATTCTCATCCCAACTCATCAAATACCCTCGCTTTGTTAGTGGACCTAAATGTCAATATATGAAAAAGTCCAGGGTTTGTTGGACCCATCCACCACCCCTACGAGTGCACTATAGGGACTGTCCAGCTCCTTATATTACTTTCTTACTGGTAGCGCATTAAATAGCACCATCAAGCAGCGTATCGTACTGCCACAACCAGCCCGGTCTCACTCCGAAGTCATTAAAAACCAGCGTGTCAGCAGTGACTTCCAGCGCTAGATGAAAAAAGCTGCCCTTTCATGTCAGCATTATACATGGCCGGTCTGTTATTGTTTAACAGCACCCAGTGACATCAGGGTAAAATGTGGCAGGACAACAACGAAATTTACGGCAGCTGAAGTCAAAGTAGGGCGGAAAGGAGAGGTGGCGGATGGGTCCAACAACCACCGACTTTCACCCTGGAGGCTGGTGTTTACTTCCTGTAAAGGTGTGTTCACACCAAACGCGAATTCGCCAATTCGCGCGTCAAGATTACATACAAAGTCAATGCAAAGACGCGATTAGACGCGAATTCGCGCTGGGCGGCGCGATGGACGCGTTTAGCGCGGCGTGATGGACGCGATAGACGCGATGGACGCGATAGACGCGGCGCGATAGACGAAATTCGCGTCCAACGCCTCATCGCTCGAGTTGAAAATATTGAACTTTTGAGGCGAATTCGCGTGAGTCATAGCCGCGAAAGCCAATCAGCGTTGAGATTCTCCCGACGTCATGGTTGACATCCAGTTGTTGACACAACAATAAACTACTACTCACCGGAGACAGATGGACAGACACTCCGCAGCTGAAATGTAGCGCCTGTAGCTGGTGTCCTGCCGGGAGATCCTGGTGCCAGCCCTCGCCAACAGGTCCTCAAACTGGTCCCCAGTCAGCCTGAAGTACCGCTGAAAGCGGCTATCATCCAGACGGAGTTCCTGGAGGAGGTGGTGAAACTCGCCGAGCTGGATGTGCTTCTGCAGGATCGGGTGAACCCAATAACGACGGCGTTTGGCCCTCCGAGGCATTTGGGACTTCAAGAGCAGGTACAAAGCGGCGATGGTGGTTATCTCTGCCACGGTTGTCAGTGGCTACCCGGAGCTATATGATACTACGTGTCTACTCTACAGAGACCGCAACAAAAAGGAGCAGGCTTGGGTGAAAGACGCCGAGGAGACTGGTCTACTTGGTAAGTTCTGTAAATATGTGTCTGTAATTAGTTTGCAGAATGGTTGTACTACGAACGTTAGCGCTAGCTTAGCTCCAGTTAGCACAGCCGCCGGCTTCCCCGCTACTCGCGCGAATGACGCGATGACGCGAATTAACAAAATGGTCAGGCGTCGAAACTCGGGCGTTACGGGCGGCGCGTTACTCGCGTTACGCGCGAGTAATTCGCTTCATTCGCGTTTGGTGTGAACGCACAGTAAGACTGTAAAGCAAAACCCAGTTCTTTTTTCCTAAACCCAACCACATCCTTTTGTTGCCTTAACCCAACCACGTGTATCTGTTATTGAAGGAAAGAAAAATCAATTTGCATAGTGACATAGTGCATTTATTTTGAAAGAGGCTGTATACTGTTTATTTCTTATGAAAACGGAAATGTATTTTGAAAACAGACAATGCATGTAACAGCCTGAAATTGACATGGCGTCCCAGAACATCAACATCCAATGCACCCAGGGTACCTTGCACGTCATATCTAGAATGTGTTACTGCAACAGGTGCCGTCCACCACGTTATTAACTGACGCCATCTGTCTGCGTATCATACTGCTGCGACAGGTGCGTTCCATCCAACCAATGGCGTGTCATACCACAACAAAAGGCTCCATCTAGCCACTGAAATCACTGACCAAGCGACAGTATTTGATGAGTTTGGAATGAGAAAGGACTGGTTTTGGATGTTGCGACTCATTCCACTGCTGTCTGGGAAGGCACTGGAGGGCTACACTGCAATGGATGAGGAAAGATCTCACTGCTATTGAAACCTGAAGGAAGCCTTGCTAGCCAAGTTTGACATCTGTCCTGAGTTATACTGACAGCAGTTCCGATCCACCACTGTTCCACCCGGAGAGAACCCTACAGAGACCTATCACCACCTTAAGGGCCTCTATCAGCATTGGATTGAACCAGAGCAGCACACCAAGGGGGAGATCGGTGAGACTATCATCTTGGAACAACTACTGCAAGTACTCCCCTTTGAGGTGAGGACCTGGGTTAAAGAGCAAGATCCAATGGACGGATCGGGGGCTGCCAAGCACAAGTACAGTATCTCAACGCTCGCAAAGGAGGACCAGCTACGCGCTTCACCAATGCAGCAAACCAACCAGGACTTCAACCACCCCAGTCCAGGCCTACAAAGACAGACAACAACCAGGAGCTTTCAGGTACCTAAAGCACTGTCCCAAACCAACGAGCATCCGGTAAGGACCTTGTTGTTTTGATTGCCAGCAGCCAGGTCACAAAGCTTCTGTGTGTCCCATACGTAAAGCTAAGGTCATGGGTGCTTGCTGTGCATGCGGACCTGAGGTGGGGCCCACTGGTGATAAGGAAGAGTTCAGTGCTATAAAACTGTGCAATCAATGGCCAGCAGGTTACTGCCCTGCTGGATACTGGTAGTTTCATGTCTCTGGTCAAGCAAAGCCTGGTGCCAGTTGGTAGTGTGGATTACAGCAGGCAAGCAGACATTTTGTGTGTTCATGGGGATAATCATCCTTTTCCCAAAGCTGACTTAACTGTAACTGTTGGGGTGGTGGCCAACTTACCCGTAGATGCCATCTTGGGTTGGGACTTATCTGTACTCATGGACTTACTTGCTACAGGAAAAAGAACTGTCAGTGGGAACAGTCTCTGGGGAAAATGAGTGAATGTCTCTCGTCCTGTGATCACTCGAGTTAAGGATGTTAAGGATGTTTTGTATGCAGTTGATGATAACCACAGATGTCTTGTAATTCCCGCAAATTGTAATGCACCTAGTACACACACTCCCATGGGCCGGATACCGTGGCCGCCACATTACTATTGGCCTTCCGTGTACACAGACATTCAGAGATATTGTGCCACATGCCCCACATGTCAGAAAACATGCACTGTCCGCAAGTCTGACTGAGTGTTTTTTCCAGCCACTCCCTGTCATCTCCACTCCATTTCGCAGGATTGCTATCGACATTGTGGGTCCACTGGTGAAAAGCAGCTGGGGTCACCAGTACATCTTGGTTGTGTGCAACTATGCCACCTGTTTCTCAGAGGCTTTCCCCCTGCGCACCGCCACTGCTTCCACGGTCCCACGTGTTTTGGCAACTGTTTTCCAGAGTGGGAATACCAGATGAAATCCTGAGTGACCAGGGGACCAACTTCACCTCAAGGTTGATGCAGCTCTTCCACAAACAACTGGGCATCTCAGCAATCAAGACCACGCCATACCAACCACAGACTGATGGTCCCGTCGAAAGGTTCAACCAGAAGTTTGTGGACAACACTGGCAAGGACTGGAACCACTGGCTGCCATTCCTGCTTTACGCCTACCGAGAAGCTCCTCAGGCCTCGAAAGGTTTCTCCCCTTTTGAGCTGCTGTATGGCTGGGATGTACAGTACAGGGACCACTGGATCTGCTCTGAAAGGGCTGGGAGGCCCCTTCTACCAATCCAAGTAATGGGGGTGGAGGGGTGCAATTTGTGCTTAAGATGAGGGATCAGCTGGCAAGATACCAAGAGGAGGCAGAGATCAACCTGCGTGAGGCCCAGAAAAGCCAGAAGACATGGTATGACCAACAGGCTCGGCACAGAGGGTTCTAACCTGGCCAAAAGGTTCTGCTGCTTCTCCCTTCCTCCAACAGCAAGCTCCTGGCAAAGTGGCAAGGACCACATACATCATCACCCGCAAAATGGGCCCAGTCATCTATAAGGTCCATCACCCAGAGAAGAAGAAGGCAAGACAAACAACTGACCTCTTAGCATTGTGTTCACTCCTTGCTAGGCATTTGAACCTACTAAAATGGAAAGATGCTGTCCCTCCTTTTCATATGCAACAGATCAGGGATACTATATGATATTAGAAGAAATTAAGCGCAATCCAGCAAATTCTACTAATTCTGTTCCCTACAGTAATTTATTCTTGGGGTCCCTGGGGACCCCAGTCAGTAGCTACTGCATATAAAATATGTTGGTAGGATGAAGGTTAATCCTTTGTCACTGGCTTTTTTCTAATTTTTTTAACTGTATTTAAAGGAGGAGCATGTGTTTTGTATGTGTTCTTTGTATGTTCATGACCTACAAAATCAATACACTTTACAAAACTTTACAAAAAAAGAAAAGAAAAGAAAAGACAACGATTTACATCTATAGTCTGATTTTAAGTCTATAGTCTGTTTACATTTTTTGCAACTCTGCATATGCAGCTTTAGTTACCTCGGTTACAATCAGGAAGAGCTATTTTTTAATCTAATTCACAAATAAAATATGGAGGTGTATCCTTGATTCACCACTCCAAACGGACCTAATTAGGGGAGACTGAAAACCATTTCTATGCAACGATCAGAGAAGTACCTATGGCTGATGTACCCTTGAGCAAGGTAGTTCATCCCTGAATTGTTCAGATGGAGCTGCTAAGAGACTGGTAGTGTCAGTCTGTAAGTGTGAGGCAGAGTTGGTGTTGGGGAAAAAAACAAAAAAAACATTTTTGGTCAGGTGAAGGAACACAGCACAGTTTTGTTCCAGCTTCACAGTAAGGATTGGCGAGTTGGCATTTGGTGTGGATTTAAAAAAAAAAAAAATTAATTTCAACTGTCACACATTTGCATCAACCTCAAACAGATTGAACAGCTGATGGTGAAATTATACAGTAAGCTTTTATAATAAGTCTTCTTTTGACCCATTTCACCACACGAAGAGAAGCACACAGGCACCATAGTTTACTCCTGAAATGTTTTTACCGTGCAAGGGGGTGAGATCTATCCATAGGTTCAACATTTTGGACCCCTTGATCACTTGACAGGTTGACTGAAAGCAATAAACATAGTTTTGAACATATATGACTTCAACATGGTCAGTCCTAATAATTGCAGTGAGCTCCAAATGTTTTGTGTTGTCTCACCATTAGGCCAGGATTTTCATTTGACACTTTAGTCCATGACAAAGTGTCTCAATAACTAATGACTATATCGTTTGGAATTTACTCAGCACATTCATGCTCCTCAGAGGAAGAACCCTTTCCTTTTTGGACAACCCATGAGCTCTGTGACTTCAGTGCCATCATGGCCTTTCTTGCTCTCCATAGGAAAAAAATCAGGTGCTGTTAGTTCCTTCTGACATTTTATTTATTGTGGAGAATGAATACTGAATGAGAGACACTGTGGCGTATAACAAGCAGAAACTGCCATGGAAACTGACATGTCCAAAACTGACACTAAAGGGGGATCTAGAGTGTCATAGTTTAAAGTGTTTGGACACTGTACAAGCTGCTGTATTTGATGAGTTGGTACGGTACGAAATGATACCATACCGTACAATACCATACGATACGATTTCATACCATACAGTACAATACAACTTTGTCAGTTTACACTGAAATTAATTAAGTGTCCTCAGACAGTGCCAGTAAGTTCACACACAAATTAGACATACAGGTCTACAAACAGCACACAGCCATAAAAAACACACCAAACAGTCATGACCATGGAGCACATTGTGTAATACCCTTAGATTCAGATCTTTATTAGCAGCACACTGATTTTGGTTTAGCAACAGGAAAGTATAAACAAAATTTTCAGTCTGTCGTGTTTAAATGGAGGGACTTTGAAAATGTGAATAGTTTGTGTTTACTTCTATGTGACAGTAAACTGAATATTTTGAGGTTGTGGACAAACCAAGACATTTGAGGACTTCATCTTGAGCATTTTCCACCATTTTCTGTCATTTTATAGTCCTAATAGATTAATTGAGAAATTTGACAAATTCATTGACAATGAAAATAATCATTTGTCGCAGCCCTAGCTGCACTCGGCCATCTTGATGCTGAGAACGGTGTCCAGACAACTCATACGTCTGGAATTTTCCATAGTGCTCCTTCAAGCTACTATCACATGATCAGCATCAATAGGCTTTATACTGTAAAACCACTTACTATTGTGCAGTGACTGCTTAAGCCTAGCTACGAAGTTCCTTTGGCAGCTCAGTATGCAACACAAGGCTGTGATAAGTGTCTGAAGGCTGTGCCATTTGGCTTTACTTATGGGTAGGACCAAAAGCCTGCAGTCGTCCCACTGCCTCCTAAAACTTTTTCTAAGAATTCTGTGTCTTCTGTGTGTCTTTGTAGTGTTGATATGAATTGCACTACTGGATACACACATTTGGGCAGTCTTCCCACCAAAGCGTTCATGGTGTTGCACTCTGGCTGTTCATTCTTGCATCAAATGAAAAAGAGAGACGGAGAGAGTTAAAGTTCATATCCCCTCTCTTTTTATACTTCTGCACACAAGGACAGTGTTCAGACGCGACCCTTGATCTGCTATTGGAGAGATGTGGGGGTAGAGGGGTTCAGATGCTGTCAGAGGATCTGACAGGCACTTCGTTTGAAGCGTACTAAGGCCTGTAGTTTTTAGAGATTCACCATATCTACAATAAAGGTCTATGATCAGTGTTTGTAGTCGTTCTGCTCTGAGACAGCTGATAAAACTGTCTTGTTTGTACCAAAAAGAATTGTCGTCATAAGACCCAGACCCAGTATTTACAGAACTAAATAGACCCAAATGCAAAGAGCTCAAATAATGTTTTATGCTGATGTAATAAGAACTACATCTCAGAATGCCAACAATTCACCAAACCAAACACAAGCCAGTATCTCCTGACATAAATCTACTTACAATGTGTTAAACAACTGATATGAATATAAACTATATGTCATGTAAAACCAGAGCAAGACAAATGAAATTGCGTGTCTTGCTTTAGACGGCCACATCATTAAATATTGCTGTGCGCTTTTACAAGGACCCCTATCTTCACAGATGGCTACTTTAACAAGGCAAAAACAAATATGGGAGATGAGAGCAGCATTAAATGGGACATGGGCAGTGAAAACTGCTCAGCCTTGATGCTATCTGCTCCAGCGAGCCAGGCTTTTTCACGCTCAATTTAAAGTTTGAGGGAGTAAAAGTCGCTTGTGTGCTTTTGATCTGGCTTGCTACAGTTTGCCTTTCCATGACATGCCATGATTAGGGAGAGCCACTCAGGTGTGTCAGATACAGAGGGAGGTGAGTGTTATATATGCCTGTCACTACAAAACAATTTCACATCAAGCCTGTTGTAGTGGAATCATGGTGTAATGGCACTTTGTTTCAGAGAGAAAGCTGAAACATACAGGATCTTTGATGTTCTGCTGAACAAGACAATACAGTATATGACAGAATAAATATGATTTCATTATTATTCATTGCCTCCCTAAATGATTCACATGATCGTATGCCTCTGTTGGCAGGACAACATGTCAGGCTAACACATTCTCTATGCCAACTCGTCAGATGCCAACACTTTGTTCAGGGACAGCATGTCAGTTCCAAGTCCTTACATGCATATTGTCTTTCAAAATAAAGTTCCATGTTCAAAGAAAACTTGCAGTGTCTGCTCATTAAATCCATACATTCTTGTTTCAAAATAAACTTACAATGTGCAATGTCCCCTTGGAGGAAACACAGCTTTTATTTACTTATATTTCACAGATATGAAACTTTAGTTTTCAAAAATTGTGAAAATGACCATCTATCCATCCATCCATCCATCTTCTAAACACTTCATCCTCTTGAGGGTCGCGGGAGGGCTGGAGCCTATCCCAGCTGGCATTGAGCGAGAGGCAGGGTACACCCTGGACAGGTCACCAGACTATCGCAGGGCTGACACATAGAGACATTCACACCTACAGACAATTTAGAGTTATCAATTAACCTATTCCCCAATGTCCCCTAGTCTGCATGTCTTTGGACTGTGGGAGGAAGCCGGTGAGCCCGGAGAGAGCCCACGCTAACTAGGGGAGAACATGCAAACTCCGCACAGAAGGGCTCCCACACCCGGAATCAAACCGGGAACCCTCTTGCTGTGAGGCGGCAGTGCTAACCACCACACCACACCACTCTGCCAAGCAAAGGACAAGTGTTTTGTCTGTGAACCTTGTGAGTTTTTAGAAAGCCAATGTGTGTACTTTGGTTTGAAATTGTTGCCATTAATCCATGTTTAATGTGTGTTTTAGGTTAATTTTGAATCAGTCGAATTTGAATTAATCAAACTTTACAGCCCCAGCAGCCTCCTGGGTAAACGTCCTGTTTCATTGATTTAACCAGACTGAAACAAAGTTACAATAAAGAGTAACCCTACAAATCCCTTCTTTCTAATGGAACTAGAAAAAAACAGCTATTGTATCACTTCCAGCTTTTAGATGTTATGTTTTGTCTGATTCCCCATCTAGTTAGAAAAAAATAGATCAGTGTGAATTGTAGGCCTGTTTAAGAAAAGAAATAAAAAACATTCTTCAGTCATGTGTAATTTCCCCCTTTTTTAACCCGTATCATTGATTCAAGGAGAGGAGAACAACCAGTGGTGTACTGATAGGTGATGAGGTGGGTGTCGTGTTAGGTAGGTTACACAAGAAGAAGTGGGTATACTGTCCTATATATTCCAATGGCTTTTTGGTTGATAGGTGGGTATACTGCATATGAACAGAAAAAGAAGTGGGTATATCATGATTTCATTTTATTTTATTTTAAATTATTTCATTAAGAGCATTCCAGTTTACCAGTTCTATCATGTCTATTGTCTTCCAGCAATAAACAAATTTTAATTCAATAATTCAACAATTTCTATTCAGTGACATGTGATGCTGCATACCAACCATCACTGAAACTATTCTGATGAGAGCTTCTATGTTCAGTCAATATGACAAATGTCAAAAGGCTGGTGGAGCTAGAGAGAAAGACAGGGGATATCCAAAGTCATTAGGATTCATCCTCTGGGGAAAGCATATATCTACCTTATTCTCTGTTAATTCATTCAGTCATTGAGATAAATTGGTTTTGACTGAAGTGGTGGGCCGACCAACTGACAGAACAACACTGCTAAGATGCTGTAAGCATGGCTTAAATCAGTAGCAGTATAAAGCAATATAGAGCTGTGTAACCATGCTCCCATATTAATATTTCAGACAGTTGCACATCATATGTACAGTCACATGCAAAAGTTTGGGCACCCCTGGTGAAAATCAGTTTTACTGTGAATAGTTAAGTGAGTAGAAGATGAACTGATCTCCAAGAGGTTAAACATGAAACATGCTTTCAAGTTTGGTGTATTATTTTTGTTTGGAACAATTTTAGAGTGAAAAAAAGGAAAGGGGCACAGTCCATGTTAGGAAAGCTTTGTAAATACTCTGTCTCCTTAAACCTTGTCCCAACAATCAGCAGCCATGGGCTCCTCTAAACAGCTCTGAAAACTAAAATAACTGATGCCCACAAAGCAGGAGTAAACTAAGATAGTGCAGCGTTCTCAGTTTGTAGTGTAACTAAGAAATGGCAGTTTACAGGAACTGTTGAGGTCAAGTTGAGGTCTGGAAGACCAAGAAAACTTTTCGAGAAATCAAAACCCTGATTTGACTGCAAAAGACATGCAAGAAGATTCATCAGACTCTAGAGTGGTGGTGGCACTGTTCTGCTGTGCAGCAACACCTGACCTACACGGAAGAATTATCAGAAGAAAAAATTCCATCATTATGGCAAAATTTAGCATCAGAAGTTTGCAAAGGAACATCTAAACAAGCCTGATGCTTTTTGGACACAAGTCCTGTGGAATGTTGAAGTTAAAATAGAACTTCTGGATGCAATGAGCAAAGGTATGTTTGGAGAAAAAAGGGTGCAGAATTTCATGAAAAGAACTCCTGTCCAGCTGTGAAACACAGGGTGGATCAATCATGCTTGGGGCTTGTGTGGCAGTCAGTGGCACAGGGAACATTTCACTGGTAGAAGAAAGAATGGATTCAGTAAAACTTTAGCCAATTCTAGAAACAAACATCACACCATCTGTAAAAAAGCTGAAGATGAAGAGAGGATGGCTTCTACAACAGGACAATGAACCTAAACACACCTCGAAATCAACAATGGACTACCTCCAGAGGAGCAAACTGAAGGTTTTGCCATGGCCCTCACAGTCCCCCAACCTAAACATCATTGAAAATCTGTGGATAGACCTCAAAAGAGCAGTGCAATCAAGACAACTCGAGAATCCCACAGAAGTAGAAGCCTTTTGAACCTTTTACACATCCCCTAAACGAGAACTGAAAGACTCCTAGCTGGTTACAAAAAGTGTTAAGAGACTGTGATACTTGCCAAAGGGGGCACTACTAAGTACTGACCATGCAGGGTGCCCAAACATTTGCTCCAGACACTTTTCCCTTTTTTATTTTGAAACTGGAAAAGATTGACATTAAAAAGTAATCTTTCTTAAAATATTAAAGAAATATGCCATCATTAACTTGGAGATCAGTTCATCTCCTAAACAAAATTTTGACCAGGGGTGCCCAAACTTTTGCATGTCACTGTAAAAATACAAACTCCAAAGAAACAACGGAGCTGCTGAAGCCAACTAACAGCTGATCCAGCTGTGCCACACCAGCAACTGTCATTACTTCAGATGGCCCCCGAGAGGGAAAGACGCCTCATTTACCCAAATGCCATTTCTCTATCATATATCTCACAGTCTCAAGAGGTCACTTATAAAAAATGTATCATCTGTTTGAACACTGAACACTGGAACTAATCTCCAAAGCTATTGTTTTTCTGGTGAGGAGTCTCCTGAATGTTGATAAAAGACTGACACATAATGAGAATATGAAACACATATGCTGATATACGTTTATATAATAACAACTCATTTTTCCTCATTAGCATGTCCTTATCAAAAATCACAGATCTCTCTGAGGTCAAGTGGTGGCTTTTAGCCAATGAATGCCTCAGTGCTCTGCTCACATGTAGAACTACAAGCAGGACAACGTCTCTATGACCCTTCAGCTGCCTCCTCCAACTGTGTCACCGGTGACCAAATGACATTCGTTTTTTTCTTTTTCTTTTTTTTAAAGAGAGAAGTGATTAAAATGACATTGTTGTCAAAAAGCCCAGAGGACAAACTCAGGCAAGCAGGTTAAATCAATGGATGTAAAAAGCTACTTTAAAATGAGATATGACATGCATAAATGATCATAATGCAGAGGCCGCAGTGACAGCTGGCAGTAATGTATGCATTTATAAGCATCTCATTTCTTAAGCAGGGCTGGATTGAGCTTCTTCCTGTGACACTGATCTCAATCGACATGAATAAGATTTCAATGCCATCTAGATAACCAAAGCCTCTAATTGCACTAATCAGCATTCAGCAGAAACAAATCCAACTTTCTCAGCATGGCAATGTGCTGCTCATGTCCCTCACCGAGAAACAGAGCAAAACTCTGCTAACAGCATTAGAGGAATGATTTTCAGTGTATGAGTTACATGGAATTATTTGCCTATCACAGTTGGCCACTGGTCAAGAGTTGCCCACACAGTGACCAACTCTTAGTGACCAGCTCTTGGTCACTGTGTGTCTATCATGTGAGAAAGGCTCCTCTGGTGTTTGTGGAACATTCCTGAGCATAGTTGTAGCCCTGTTGTTAAAGGGATAGTTAAGGTTTTTGGACATGAAGTTGTGTGAAACGCTGACCATCTGTAGCTCTGATGTGACAGTGTCACGACTGTCAACAAGCCTCCTGCTCTGAGAAATGGCCCGTAGCTTACCGGAGAAAAAGTAGTTCTGAAGATATAAGGGGGACACAGAACCAAAAGGTTTTAAGCTACAAAAAAGTATGCATGTGTTTTGTAAGACTATTTCAATAATTTTAAAACATCCCCGCATTACATCAGACCTTGCTATCAATTGGGACTATTTTCTGACCAGTATCACTCCGCTGCGCAGGCCCGCAAGACAGCACGGCAACAGAAATCAATTAGACAGTTCATCACCACGCCGTGCAGGTGTGCAGGATAGCAACGGCTAACGAAAACTTCATCGGCTGTTTCCAACAGAGAACCAGTAGGCTATTATTAGTGAGGAAGAAGATGTACTAGCCCTATATATACCTACTACTACAGCGCGAACACCGGCTCAGGCTCACGACACACCCTCGTCAGCTGCTGTAGGTAAACAGAGGAATACCAAAATGGTGCGAACAGCTGTGGGAATAAAAACATCGCCGGCTCCCAACTCCATCGGTTTCCTGTTACAGAACTTTGGCTTGTGTCAATTGGGATGAACCTCGCTACCAAGCCGGCGAGAGTGAAGCAACTTTGTGTATGTCAAGGCCCCTCCAGCTGCCCACAGATCCCGACGGACAGAGAAAACACAATTTCCACACTGTTGTGCCCAAAGAGAGATATATTACCTAATGCCAGTCTATATAACGATGTCTGTAGCTGATTGTCTGTAAAACAAAATGTTTAATTGAACTAATAGCCTGTTGTGTTGTGGAGAGTACATTATACGCAGCCTCGTTTTACCCTTGGCATTCAGTTTATTATATTAGGCGAACTGCTAAATCCATGACATGAGTAATCAATCACATAGAAATGTGAATTCATATGTGATTATGACCAGTCTCTGCTTTGTTCTGGTGGTGGGTTAGCCAAAGTTGCCTACGGGTTACATCTGTAACAGGAAACTGATGGAATTGGGAACCAGCAATGTTTTTATTCCCACAGCTGTTCGCACCATTTTGTTATTCCTCTGTTTACCTACAGCAGCTGACGAGGGTGTGTCGTGAGCCTGAGCCGGTGTTCGCGCTGTAGTAGTAGGTATATATAGGGCTAGTACATCTTCTTCCTCACTAATAATAGCCTACTGGTTCTCTGTTGGAAACAGCCGATGAAGTTTTTGTTAGCCGTTGCTATCCTGCACACCTGCACGGCGTGGTGATGAACTGTCTAATAGACCTTTTTCATGGCAGACATTTAGACATGCTTCAGAGTAGAAGCAACACGGGTGTATTCAATTACACTAATGACAGCTGCATTCCATTTAGGGTAGACCCTGGTATTGTCTATGTTGGCTAATTTTTACTAGCTTACTAGGACACTGAATGGAACTCAGCCATCCTTAATGTTATCAATTTCACCTGTGCTTTTTCTACTAAGACAAGTCAAAATGTCTGCTGTGAAAAAGGTCCATTGATTGTCTTGCGGGCCTGCACAGCGGAGTGATACTGGTCCCAATTGATAGCAAGGTCTGATGTAATGCGGGGATGTTTTAAAAGTATTGAAATAGTCTTACAAAACACATGCATACTTTTTTGTAGCTTAAAACCTTTTGGTTCTGTGTCCCCCTTATATCTTCAGAACTACTTTTTCTCCGGTAAGCTACGGGCCATTTCTCAGAGCAGGAGGCTCGTTGACAGTAGTGACACTGTCACATCAGAGCTACAGATGGTCAGCGTTTCGCACAACTTCATGTCCAAAAACCCGAACTATCCCTTTAAGACTAAATCACAAATCAAAAAATGTACTCAAGGCCTTTCAATTTCTATGGCACTCATCACCCTTTATCCTCATAAACTTTAAAGTTGGTTAGCATTGAGTATCTTAAAGGGATATTGTGTCACATTTTCAGTTGTTTATTGGCAAAAATTGATGTCTGCATTCATAAATATGTCATCACTGGTGTACTATTACCTCCACCAATAATCTGACTTATTCTCGTAAAAGGAGAATTTCGGATTTGTTTGTACATTGTGCGGGTAAGTCGTCTGTGGGGTTCCATTACGTTTCGCCATCTTGAGAATACATCCACCAGCAAGGGACATATAGCACCGCCTTCAGCATTTTCGTTGAGAGCCAGGCCAGCACTGCGTGACTGAGGAGCCAAAGGAGAGGAGCAAGAGGCGCTTCGCTACTACCCTGGCAAATTTGAAACAAAGTCCCACTCTTTGAGCATAATGCAGGATCATGCATATGCAGCATCATGGGAGACGGAATCCTTGTCGCCAAGAAAGCGCAAAAGGGAATAGAAAAGGCAGCGTGACCGGCGAATTAAAAAAACGAAGGCCCACATCGGGGCAGCCTTTCCCAGGTAGAGAGAGCTGCTGAGGGAGAATGGTAATGCAATCACAGGCCAGCGCCGCTGTTGGCTGTTAGCCGCTGTTAGCGGCCAGTCGCTAACAGCCTCATCCCTCTCCTCACATCACTGCGCCGCTGTTAGCCAATGTTAGCCGCTGTTAGCCGCTGTTAGCCGTTAGCCGCTGTTAGCTGCTGTTAGCCGCCGTTAGCGCTGGCCTGTGATTGTATTACCTTTCTCCTTCAGCAGCTCTCTCCTCCTGGGAAAGGCAACCCCAATGCTGACCCTTGTTTTTTTTAATTCGCCGGTCACGCTGCCTTTTTGATTCCCTTTTGCACTTTCTTGGCGACGAGGATCCGTCTCCCGTGATGCTGCATAATACATGATCCTGCATTATGCTCAAAGAGTGGGACTTTGTTATGCGGCAGTAGTGCTGCTGGCCACTAACAGCTGTTTCAATTTACATCCGCCCCAACAGTCCTACGTTGTAAACACAGCCAGCATGGTGAGGAGGGGGTTTGTCAACTCGCATCGCGTGTGTCTGTGTAGGAGCCTGAATGAATACTCCATGTAGTATCAGATGACATGGTTTCATCAGTGTTATCATAGCTTGACAACAGTTTGAAACAGTGAGGCGCTAGAGTGCGCCATCTGTTTGAATGCAATATATGATTTCAACGTTAGATGGGAGAAATTCCTACACACTGTGGCTTTAAGAAGCTTGAATATAGCAGATCATGCTCTATTTAAATCACTGACCCAGCCTTCATCAGTCTGTTTTTAGAGCAGATAACTTTTGTTGTTCCGATGGGGTGACTTTGTTCAGCTGCTTATGTACCAAGTTTATTGAATAGCCACTTGAGACTGGCTCCAAAACCAAGTGAATTCAACCTGTTCTTATCCCAATTTGTTAAATACTGCTGCTTTGTCAGTGACCTAAACATCAGAGTACGAGGAGCTTGCCTCTTGCATCGGTTTTGGACATTCACAGATGGCATTTCAATTGACGCTTGTGACATGCATTGGGTCTCATGAAAAGTTAGTAAATCTGTGTGTAGATTTGCACATAAAAGCCTACGTTACTAAAAACCTACTCCAGATTCAGGAACGCCATGGGAAATTCAGATTTGATCATAAACAGGTGTGTATGATCATGAATGCCAATCCATCGTAAAGTGACAGCGCCCATATAAGGAGTTGTAGGTGCATCCAGTCGACCTGTCAGTCATGGCACAAACAAAGACAGAGAGAGAAAGAAAAAAGAATTTTTCCAAAGCGGAGATTGAAATAATTTTGCGTGAAGTGGACTTAAGAAAAAACATTTTATTTTCTTCAGTTAGTGGTGGTGTGACAGGGACAGGCAAAGCGAAGGCCTGGAGGGAGGTAACAGATGCTGTTAATGTTGTCTCCGTAGTACAAAGAACTATGTCAGAGGTGAAGCGTAAATGGTTTGATATGAAACTGGAGGCAAAGAAACGCATAAGCACACAGGAAAAAAAAATAAAAATACAGCAGTCACCAAACAAACAGAAGATTCATTTGTTGGGTTTTGAATGAAGTGGGAATGGTTTTCCAGGTCAGATGTAAAAGACTAAGAATAAGACTTTCAGATGAATTATAGTCCAGTTTAGGCTTAGGGCTGAATAGCAGACTAGAGTTAAAAATGGCTGCAACTCCCTCTCCTCGGCCGCTGCCTCGAGGAATGTGGGTATTATTATGACTGGGAGGAGTGGATTCATTTAGACTAACATATTCATCTTGACACAGCCAGGTTTCAGTGAGGCTGAGTAAATCAATATGATTTTCTGATATTAATTTGTTTACTAACACTGCTTTCGATGACAGAGACCTGATATTTAACAGTCCACATTTAATTCTCCTGTTTTGTCTCTCTGTCACAGAAGAGGTTTTAATCTTTATGAGGTTGTTATGCACAACTCCTCTTTGTTTAATTTTAGATTTAGATAATTAAGGTGGTCGGGGGACAGACACCATTTGTATAGAACTATGGGTGGGTAACTGCACTGAGGTGAGGACTGCAATGGAGGAGACGAGAGTCTGCAAGGCAGTGGGGATGAAGCAGCAGGGAGCTTGGACTAGATGGGACAATGCAATGGAGAGAAAAGTGACCTGGAAAGCTGAGCCTGACCGCATTACGGTCCGGGAGGCAGACACCGTCTCCACATTTAAGGCTAGACTTAAGACTTTCCTCTTTGATAAAGCTTATAGTTAGGGCTGGCTCAGGCTTGCCTTGTACCAGCCCCTAGTTAGGCTGACTTAGGCCTAGTCAACCGGAGGACCACCTTTAATGCACCGGGCACCTTCTCTCTCTCTCTCTCTCTCTCTCTCTCGCTCTCGCTCTCTCTCTCTCCCTCTCTCTCTCGTATCCTATTACTGTATCTATTTTACTCGGCCATTCTGGATGTCACTAACTCGGTTTCTTCTCCGGAGCCTTTGTGCTCCACTGTCTCTCAGGTTAACTCGTATTGCAGCGGTGCCTGGATAGTGTGACGTGTGTGGTTGTGCTGCTGCTGTGGTCCTGCCAGATGCCTCCTGCTGCTGCTGCTGCTGCCATCATTAATCATTAGTCATACTTCTACTGCTATTATAGACATATGATATTATCATACATGTATACTGCCTGATACTAATATATACTTTCAACATATTGTACCACAGTAGCCAGAACTATAACGACAGTATTATTACTTTCATGAATGTTGTTGTAAGCTACTGTCATTACCGAGGATGTCATACCGATTACTGTATTGTGTCATACAGATTAGTGTTAATTTGTTATGCTGATCTGTTCTGTACGACATCTACTGCACGTCTGTCCGTCCTGGAAGAGGGATCCCTCCTCAGTTGCTCTTCCTGAGGTTTCTACCATTTTTTTCCCCCGGTAAAGGGGTTTTTTTGGGGAGTTTTTCCTTAGCCGCTGTGAGGGTCTAAAGGACAGAGGGATGTCGTATGCTGTAAAGCCCTGTGAGGCAAATTGTATTTGTGATATTGGGCTTTATAAATAAAATTGATTGATTGATTGATTGATTAAATTTGTGTTTCCAAGCCCATCAAACCTGTACACTTGGGGCATAGCAGAGTCACCAACATGCCCACTGTGTTCCTAGAGAGGAAGCCTTGAGCACATCCTTAGCTGCTGTACAAGGGCACTTGGAGATAGACGGTACTGATGTAGACATGACCAGGTCCTTAAGACCATCGCTGAAGCCATTGGCATAGGACTGGAGTGGGCAAAGCGGCACCAACCCTCCAAGAAATCCATCACCTTCGTCTGGGCAGGGGAGCAGACAGCTCCCACCAAAAGAACATCTGCAGGCATTCTGACCTTGGTAAGGGGCTGTCAATTGTTGGTCGATCTCGAGCGTCAGCTGAAGATCCCCAGCCATATAGCAGTTACCACCCTGCGACCAGACATTGTCCTTGTGTCTACCAAGAGTCCACAGTACACAGGACTGGTCAGCGACTGTCAGCAGGCTGGATCGAGAGCCAGGTGCCTCCCGGTGGAGGTTGGATGTAGGGGATTTGCGGCCCGAACCTTAGCCAGAGCCTACAGCAGTTTGGGCATCAAGAAAGAGAGGAGGAGCAGAGCTATATGCAATACCACCAATGCTGCAGAGACAGCCTCAAGATGGCTATGGCTTAAGAGAGGAGACCCATGGAGTCATGGTAGCTAAGCATCTGGACACAAGCTGGGGTCTGATCAGCCCCGGCTGGGTCACCTGGTGTATGATCTTGAAAGACCCGATGATTCCAGGAACATCACTGATGATGTGTCCGGAGGGGTATTCCAGAAAGCGGTTTTAGTGAAAACTCTGAGTATGTTAACCCTGAAATGAGGTAAACTCTGGGTTTTCAGTTCCAGAAAGAGAGGTAAATCAAACTCTGAGTCAATCACCATGGCAACTGAGTCTGTGAACCTAACCTGCTCGACGGCAGGTTTTCTTTAAGAAACCCTGAGTTTTTCTCTGTCTCCTCCCTCTTACGCGCTGTTTCATTTCCTCATTCATTCAGTCCATGTCAAAGCTTGTATTGAAGCGCATTCATAAGTGGAGATTTACCGTCTGTCACAGTCTAAATCCTGCTGGATATTAGTTTGTTTCTCAGGACTGTCTTAAGTTACTGAGTTTATGCACATCAATCATTTCCATGGACATCAGTTTTTGTCTTTACATTCAAATATTACATAGCGAGAATTCACCCTCAGCTCAGAATCAAACCTCTGTCCTTTTTATATTTATTATTTTTATAACACTGTGCACAAGGATCAGACTGTCAGTCTGCTGGAGCAGCTCTGACATGTTTATTGCACATAATGTGTAGGTCTAATTATTTAAATTTTAAAAATCAGTATGAAGCTTTAGACATGTGGTATCAATGACTAATGATCTCTATCACTGATGTCATTGGTCGCACTGATGGAACATAATTCCTATAGCCTAATATTGGGGATTATATGTTAATATTTCTGAGTGAGCAATGGTGCAGCATTTCAGTGTCTTTAGATTTATTACATTTGTAGCTGAAATAAAGTCACTGATTGCTGTTGAGTCAAGATACAAATAGATGTCCAACATTTTAAAATCTACTGTATTTTAACCTCAACGTCTTTTCAAGTGCAAATCACCAAACATATTATTACTGGGTCAGACTGTGAGTTTACAGTCATGCCTTTATGTCTTTGATCTATAGCCTAGCCTATATGTTTTAAGTCTTCCTATTTTTCAGCTGCTGCCTCCTGTGTTTTTCCCCATCATATTAAATCTGAACAAATATATTATTATATATTATTAATATAATGTAATTTAATGTATCGACAGCCTGATACACAGTCAGATTCCACCACTTTATCTTCATTAAGGAAATGTAAGTCTGATAAATGATGAATAAACGGACAACACTGAATAAAACTTTTTATTAACTTTATGGTTAACTTATTTACACTTTCCTCGCTCTGACTCAGGCTCTTCTTTTAAAGATAAACGTGCACCATCTGCTACACATGCATTAATATCTCTACGTCCACTGGATTAAAATGGAGGCGCTGTCTTTTATTTACCTGTTGCCATGGTGAATCGCGGAGTCGGAGCTCCATTGATGATGGTTTTTATTGTCGGCTTAACTCAGAGTGAACATACTCAGAGTTGACTGAACTAACTCAAATCAACTGTTCTGGAACCAGTAACTCAGAGTTTCCCATCTCAGGATAAATCAACTCAGAGTTCAGGGTTAGACTCAGAGTTTGTTGAACCACCTACCTGGAATACCCCTCAGATTAGGCATCTGCAGCTGTATGTACACAGGGCAGAGCCTCTTGACTAACAGGTTGTCTGTGGGCATCACCACAGCCTCTCAGTGAGATCCACCTATCACCTCTCCACACCTCCAAACACTACAAAAATCTGGCGATGGCTGAAATGTGGAACTCAAGGCAATAAAACAGTTCACAAACCAATGGGTGACGTCACAGTAGCTACATCCATTATGTAGACAGTGTGGTTTCGCCAATGTGCTGACAGCTCAAAACAAAAGGGCATACCTGTGAAGGAAAAATGTAGAAGTGTTTCTTATTACAGAACATAAATGTGTCAGCTCTAAGACTGCAATCATGTCTTTCGTCATAATTTAATGTGTGATATAGTTCAGCTCTGGTTGTAGTGGATTGACTGGACATGTAGATACCAGCTGTTCCATGTGTGTCTCTGTCTGTATCCAGGCTAAAAAAATGCTAATTAATCCAAGAATCTTGGTGTGTGTTTGTGCTGCTCATCACCCTCTTAGCAGCTGGCCTGTATCTAATTGCTGCTACGAAATTCCTCTCTATTCACAGGCACACTGCTGAGCAGAGCGGAGCACAGCAGAGGAGAGGGTAGGAATCAATGCAGAATTCACATCTTTGAAAACTGAGGCGCTGTCACAAATTATTCATCATTAGAATGTGCGAGAGAGGAGGGCGTTTTTATGAGCCTGTTGTGTGTTTGCACTTGAATCTAAGAAAATGCAGTGCTGTTTCATGAGTTGTATTTCATGTGGCATGGACAGGAATTCATTTGAACACAGGTAAATCAAGGAAAGCGGTCCTCTGAGGTGTCAATAGGCAGCCTTCTGCATATGTTTCAGTCAATGACGGCTTGCTCCTCCTGCTTCTGCCCACTCAACACTTTACATAGTGTGTAATCAAAAGCAGCATTACAGGCATAATTAACAGCAAAAGCAAAAAAAAGGGATTAAATATGATTGATATAAGATTAATGAGCCAAACACTGATGGACACAGAACTGAGAGCTAGAAGGAAAGGAGAGGTTTGCCCAGAGAGGTTTAATGATATTGCTGCTTAAAATACTGTATTCTCTGTCAGTCGATGGAGGAGGTGAATGCAGATTGAGTTCTAATGAATCTCACTTCTCAACATCCTCCTCCGCCCAAAAAACCCATAGTATTTAATGAACATGCAAAATGTGCCAAAATATCTGGGGACAAAAACTGATGGAATAGATGAAATACTTAATGTGGATGGATCTAATGTTTTACTGAAGTCCCAAAAAAACCCATAGCAGGGCTCTATTTTTTTGGATGTCACTCCCACTGAAGAAAGCCAGTTCAAAACCAATTTCAGGCAATTTTAGAGCACATTTACATAATTTCTGTCCATTACATTCATCTGAAACAACAAAAATGGATCACTGTCCTGCAGTCCTGCTGATCTCAACAACCAAGTTATTATGGTAAACTGAGATGGAAGGCCAGCTGAAGAGCCACAGGGTACGGAGCTTATTTCAACTTTATAACACTGACTTACCGGTGCATTCAGCACCAGTACATATGTGTAATACAATCCACTACAACACCCCTGTAATGAATTCTATGTAGTTAAGTTTTTATTGAAAACTCACTCTGAGTCTTTATAACACACTCAGAGTAACATAATAACTGCCACTGTGTCCGTATCAGAGAGGCTGAATATGCCTGACTTTAAATGTCTGCAGGAGAGAAGAAATTACGCCTGCGTCAGTGAGACAACAGTCATCACAATAAATCAACATCACAATGATGCTGCTACAGTATTAATAATGTATTGCAAGGGGACTGTTCTCCTCACTGTTTGTGTTCAGATGTACTCAACGCCGTAGGGCTGGTGCTGTCTTGCTTTACACCTGACTTGTTTAGCTGTGGTTCAGCTAACCCATAATTTGCAGGTGTCTAAAAAACAGTTGCATGCTAGATTGAATCTGAGAAAATGCAGCCCGCTCACCAGAAAAATGTTGGCATTGCACATCTGTGCAAACCATACACACAGTACATCTGTATATTATGTAGAAGATACCTTGAAACATTACATTTCAACAGTGCTGTGGTTAATGCATGATTATGTATAGGTATAAAAACCACGTTATGATTAGGAGAGATCATATTTTGGTTTAAAATAGCTGCTTTTGGGGGGACAGCTGGAAAAGCAGCGATGTCTCAGTATAAAACAACCACTTTTCATGCCATTATCCCTGGTGAAAAATCAGTGACAGGTTGCTAAAAAACACCTCCATTTGGGGGATAAAAAGCTGCAGCAAACTCAGCGATGTCTTGCTGAAACTATTTGTTCTTGTTATCCTGTAACCGTTCCACCTAGGTGACACGTCATCCACCATCCCCTCCAGGGGTGAACTGGCCATTCTGGCATACTGGGCAGTTTCCCGAGGGGCAGATGTGCCCTTTGGGCAGACACAATCATCTTTTTTATCCCTTTTTTGTCTGACCGGCCAATGATACAGGTAGTCTGGCCCATTGGTATATTTTCTTAAATGACATTGGGCTGGTCCAATCACATGTTTAAACCCCTCCCCCTTTGGGCTCAGTGCTGTCATTAAACTGCATCTGCAACAAAAAGTGTACCAAAATGGATGACAACAAACAGGAGCTGAGAAATTGAAAGTTAGAAAATACTTTTAACTTGGATCTTTCACAGAACCCCTCCTTAATGTGTGACTGCTGAAAGTGGGATACAATTTAACACAATTTCGATTTGTTATTAGAACTATTTAAGATTTTTTTTTTGTTTGTTTGTTTTATTCTAACAACATGTAGTAGTAGTAGTTTATTCAGTCATGACAACACCAAATATTGTACACAGTATTGACATATCACACAAAATCACAAAATCAAAATCATGTGTTGAATAATGACTGAAAAGGCATAGGCAGAAGCAGACTGCTTATAAAGGCCTATCCTATATTGTGAGCTTTTTAGGCTACCAACCTCCAGAAAAGCAAAGAAACAACAACAGAAAATTAATCACACTTATAAGCTTCAAAAATAGCTTTACAAACCATTTTCTTAAAAACCAAAAAAGAATGACATGTTTTTAAATTTATGTTGGCATCATTCCAGAATTTAACTCCAATAATGGAGACACATCTCCTTTTCATACCTTTTTTTGCTTTTTGTACAGTAAATTTGCAAACACCTCTGAGATTATACGGACTCTCCTGAATTGAAAAGAACCTCTGTATTGAGTCAGGGAGCGTTTTTGATTTTGCTCTGAACATAATTTGCATTATTTTATAATAAAACAAATCATAAAATTTCATAACATGAGAATTTAGAAAGAGTGGCTCCGTGTGAGCATAATAATCAGCCTTATTAATGATACGTATAGCTCGTTTTTGCAGTTTTATTATTGAATTTATGGTGGTTTTAAAGGTGGATCCCCACAATTCCACACAGTAAGATAAATAGGGAACAATCAATGAGTAGTAAATCAAATGCAAGGCCTTGGAATTCAATACATTTCTGGATTCATACAGGATTGCAAGTGATTTTGAGATTTTCCCTTTAATGTATTCAATGTGTTGTTTCCATGTTAGCTTTTGATCAATGACAACCCCAAGGAATTTAGTCTCAGAAACTCTTTCAATGTCAACATTACAAATTTTTAATTTAACATTACAATCACTTTCATTTAGATTCCCAAAAACCATAAATTTTGTTTTCTTAATATTTAAAGATAATTTATTAACATCAAACCAAGTCTTTAGATTTCCCAGCTCCATTTCTACACAACACATAAGTTCCTTTAAATTCTTACCAGAGCAAAACAAATTGGTATCATCTGCAAATATCACATATCTAAAAAAATCAGTTACATTACATATGTCATTGATATAAAGAATGAACAATATTGGACCAATCACTGATCCTTGTGGTACACCACATGTAATCTTTCTAAGTGCTGACCCAGTATCATTAATTTGTACACACTGGTGTCTATTACCTAAATAACTTTCCAGCCAAGAATGAGCAAGCCCTCGTATTCCATACATCTCTAATTTCTTCAGTAACTGTCTGTGATCTATGGTATCAAAAGCCTTCTGCAGATCAATGTACAGACCAATAGAACACTCACCATTTTCATTTGCATTTGATATTTCTTCTACCATTTGCATTACTGCAAATGCAGTAGTTCTACTTTCTCTGAATCCATATTGATTTTCACTTAATAATTTATTTTTATGAATGAACAAATTTAATTGTTTCACAAATAATTTCTCTAAAAGTTTAGAAAATTGTGGCAAAAGTGATATTGGTCTGTAATTTTCCATACAGTGTTTATCTCCATTTTTATAAATTGGGATCACCTTTGCTAACTTCATGTTGTTAGGAAAGATTCCTTTTTGGAAAGACAGATTACAAACATAGGTCAAGGGTCTGGCAATATAAACAATAACATCTTTAATAATTACTGTATCAATAGAATGAATGTCGAGTCATCTCTTATTTTTTAATTTTCTTACAATTTCAATAACATCAGTTTCATGTACCCCACTTAGAAACATAGAACTAACATTAGTGTTGATCAAATTATTAAACATATTTTTGTTGTCATTAGATACAGTAATCTGTTTTGCCAAAGAAGCTCCAACATCTACAAAGTAGTTATTGAACTCGTCAACAATATTTTTTAAATCATCCACTTTATTATTAACTTTATTTATAAAAAAAATCTGGAAGTTCAGAATTATTATTTTTATTCTGAATGATATAATTGATTACCTTCCAAGTTTTTTGTATATTATTTTTACTGTCCTCCAACATTTTGCTATAGTATTCCTTTTTTTGAGTCCTAATAATGGTAGTTAGTTTGTTCTTATAGCGCTTATATTTTTCCTCACTATCACTAGTTCTCTGCTGTAAAAACTTTTTGTACAATTGATTTTTCTTATTACATGCCTTTTGCAGGCCTTTTGTAATCCATGGTTTACCTTCATATTGATCTTTCACCCTACACATTTTTATAGGACAATGCTTATTATATAATTTTAAGAATACAGACAAAAATGCATCTTATGCTAGATCTGGATCATCAACATAAACCTCATCCCAGTTATAGTTCCTAAGATCCATCTTTAAGGCTTCAGTTCTTTCTGGTGTTTTCAATCTCCTTAATTTGCAAGGAAGTTTATTTTTATCAACTAGACATTTAGCAATTAAATTATGCACAACTGCAAAAACAGGAAGGTGATCACTGACATCACTTACGAGCAAACCGCATGTTACTTGGTGATGAGTATTCGTAAAAATATTGTCTATAAGTGTTGCACTGTCTTTAGTTATTCGACTCGGTTTGTCAATTAGGGGCCAGATACCTAAACTGAACATTGTGTTACAAAATTCTGTTGTCATTTTATGTTCATTCCATTTCATTAAATCAATATTGAAATCACCACAAACAAAAACTTGTTTCTTATCACATACCTTACCTAAAATGTCAACCATGGAATTAACAAAGGAATCAATACAAGAGCCAGGTGTCCTATATATGCAACTCACAATAATATTTTTCAGATTAGTGGAATGAATTTCAATTGTCAGACTCTCCATGATATCATCCACAACTGTACTGTCAACCACTCTACACTGAAAATCTTTCCGTACAAAGAAAGCCACTCCACCACCCCTTTTAGTTTTGCGGTTTACACTAAAATGATTGTATCCCTCTAATATGAAATTGGAACCCTTTTCATTTGTCAGCCAGGTTTCACTGATGGCAATGACTTGAAAACTATGTTTTAATGATTGCACATTTTCTTTGATTTGAGCAAAATTTGCATAGAGGCTTCGACTATTAAAGTGTATAATTGAAAATCCATCCAGACTGAGTTCATTAAACTGATTTTCTGTGTAGTATTTGGACCCAGAGTTCCAATCTTTGTAAAAATTTGCATCTGGATCAATGTCATTCTCAAAGCTAAATAATTTATGCTCAGCTGACTTCAAAAAACTTAAGTGTGACTCTTCATATATTCCATTGAAACAGGGCTCAGCTAAATAGTTTTCATTCTCATAGAAATCATCATACTCCTGTTCTAGAGGAAAAGATATTTTTTTATCTGTCATATCCTAACTGAAAAAAAGCAAATATCAATAAAACAACAAAACAAAAGTCACAAGATTTGTACAATGTGCTTATATAATATGACTGTTCTCTTACCATCATAGGGCACAGTATATAACTCAAAGTAAAAAACAACAAATTCTGTTTTCATACTGCAAACTTGGCACTAACTCTTTATCTTGCTTCTTTGTTCCAATAAGTCAAACAAACATTTTCCAGTCCTCATTGAGTGTGCCATTTGCTGACCAAGCTGCATCCATTGTCACTTGTATTGTTCCAGATCTCTCAGATTCCTCACTGCAATCACCTTTGCCTGCTCTGGTGGTCCGTTTAACTTGATAAATGTTTTCCCATTCCTTGTCCATGTTGCTTGAATTTTATTTTGTTTTCTGAGTATGCGGCTATGTCTAGCTATTTCAGCATTTTTCTTTGTCAAATGTTCATTTATGTACACCCCTGTGCCCTTTAGTTTTTTTGCCTGTCGTAGTAAATTAATCTTATACTTTCTATTGGTAAGCTGAACAACAATGGTTGGTTTGGCATTTTTATCCTTACGTGGAAGGCTGTGGCAGGCTGAGATGTTCTCACTGTCCAGATCAATGTTCTTACTGCTCAAAAATTTAACAACTTGTGTCTCTAGTGTGAGCAGTTCTTAAGGTGGTGCATCCTCACCTTGCTGGTCGCTGGCTGCAGCCCTGGCATAGCTGCGATGTCTGGTATCCAGCCCAGTGATGATCAGGTCATTTCCCCTGGAGTACTGCTCCAAGTCATTAATCCTTTCTTCAAGCAGATGGATCTTCTGGTCTTTAAGTTTGATTGTGGCCTTCAGCTCACGGACTTCTTCCACTAGGCCCATCAGACTGGCTTGCTGCTTAACCACTTTGCTGATCTCCTCAGACATGAAATTGAGTGTTTTTTTAATCTCTTCCAGCTCTTCTGCCAACTTTTTAGTTGTTGTCGCCATGTTTTCAACCTCTTTTACAAAAGGTATGCTCCAGGAAGCTTGAAGCTCTGTTGCTGGTCACCGTGTGCTCTCAGGCCCCTTTCAAAATCCACGGTCAATAACACCAAACTAGTCAAATGTCCTCAAAAAATGAACCAAAAAAACACTTTACCACCAACAATGCTTTCATAGCACATGGATGGCACCAGTATTTTGGTGATTTTAAACAGATTTGCAAGGAGACTTAAACACAGGAAGATTAGTGGCAGCCATCTTAGTCAGCCATCATGAAAAGTGTCAGCTTTTGCACATCGAGATGCACATCTCGATTAAAAAAACGAAGTTGTTTTGTTTTTTTTCCTCCAGAACTTACCTTCTACAATTGCAGTGAGAAGTTGTGGAAGTGAAAAGTTGCAGTGTATCTTATGGGTGGGGTTAACTGGCAAAGTGTCCCCCTCAATGTATAAGGTGACTACGGCCCTGTCATGCATGCATAATTAGGCTACAGTGGGTGCGCAAAGGTGAAGTGGCTGGTCTTGTCATACAAAGTTTGATGGAGTGTCAACTGGACAATATGGAGATATTTGCATCTTGAAAGCCGGACTACAAATGTGGATAGACAGGGAGAAACACACGCAAGCCTAAAGCCTGATTTATGGTTGTGCGTTGAATCGAAGACGTCGCTACGTCGTAGGGTACAGGGCTACACAGAAGGCTCCCCCGGCGTAGCCTGACGTGCACCTCCCCAAAAATGTAACTACGCGTCGAAGCGACGCAGACCCAGCGCAGACCGGTACGGCTGTGATTGGTTTGCTTGGTAGCAACGCATTTCCGGTTCCGTATTTCCAGATTCCGCCATCCCCGCCATCTTTAAACATCTTCTGTTGTGATGTAGATGTTGTTAAGGCTCATTATATATATGCCATTATGCTCAACGTTCAATACGGATACGGATACGGCCGGAGCCGTCTGTCCGTGCTCCGCGTTCATTTCTCTGTGACTGGAAGCTAAACAAAGAATCAACTAGAGACGACGATAACCACTCAGGAAAGGAACGAAGCCTCCTACCGCTCTGGCGGTGAATTGCACCGCGACGAAACGGAGTGACGGAGAAGTTCGAAAGGTTCACGACGGCGTCACGGCAACCATGTAGCGACGTCGTCGATTCAACGCACGACCATAAATCAGGCTTAAGACGTGGTAAGATACGATATTCCTCACTAAATGAAGTGACTGATAACAAGATCTGTATAATGGGTTGTAAAGAAATTCGTCAGGTTTTTATTGTGGAGACAATCGATCTGTATTTACAGCATGATGGGATGACAGCACAATGATGTGTGTGGTATCACTGGAAAGCTCCGCTTCTGCGCTTTCATGTGATATGTGGGGTATTTCTATGCGATGCTGCATTTGCGAGTAATCCATCCAAGAGTAATGTGTGTGCAAAGCTGTATGAAAGCTCTGTTATACATCATTTTAGTGTAACTTAATCTTTTTATTTTCGCTGTGAAAACATTGGACTACCGGCCAGTGCTTGTCGGAAAGCTGCTGTTTCACGTGATATGAGTGGCTTCTCGCTATGACGCACGGTGGCGGAGAAAATCAATAGAGAAGAACAGGTGTGAATTTGGACGCACTATGCGTTGTTCGGGCCCATAGGTAGTTAAAACGGTGCTATGTTTTTTGACAAGAAGACAGTTATTGAGATGATACAGGGTTGGATTCAGTAACTGACAAAAATATATAGCATGACAGAAATCTTGTTAAATAAGCCAAAAACACTCTATGGCAATTATGTGAAATAAAGAGACTCAAAACACAAAGCATTGGACATTTGAGGATATATTCGTGAGAAAGCCAAATAATTAGTACATCATGAGAATTTATAGTGTCTGACAAATGAGCAGTATCAGTTGACACACCTCCAAGCTTTTCTACACACATTAGAAGGTGTTTACTGTCACTTAAGCTACTGTTTCCTGTTATTTAGATAACCAGTTCTGGAGACAATTGCTTCTCCTCACCTCCTTGAATTTGTCATGTCAGGTCATCTGGCTGAAGCCGCATCAGGTTATTTACACTATAAGAGTTTGTTTACACTTTAGTCATTGAACTCCACTGAAACACGTCCAGACTCTGTGGAATTTTACAAGTCACTGTTTGGCAGTATTGTGGTCAACTGGCTGGAAGCACAGACCGATTGACCCTGTGTAACAACTTAAAAAGTCTGTGTTACAAGTTATCCCATGTTAGGTTATGCCCTGTTCTACATCTTTGTATCATGTAATAAATGATTCATTTTTGTGTGATTAATTGTGGTGGGCTGGTCTGGGCCTAAATGCCAGGGCCAACTATTTATCCAGTTCCACCCCTAATTCCCACCATCTCCCGATGATAAAGACAGCTATATTACATCACTTTAGAAACATCGATAAATGCATGTGCAATGTCACATATTCACGGTTTGCAGAAACATACAGTGCCAACATTTACTTCTGACTACTGGGCTGCGGAATGAGCCTTTTTACACTTTTTGTTTGATATATACACGGTGAATGAGGTAGAACACATCACATCTGCATCTGAAATGCTCACACAATCTGCCCCACAGTATGTGGAGATGCATGCAAGTGTTTATTAAATATTGTGATAATTTGCTCCAGTCATGGATTTCTCCAGGTGGAATGACATTATAATCAGTATGACCTGTCTTGTATTAGTCTAGTTGCTTAACGTGTGCACCCTCACGTCAACATGACAGCAGTGCGAAAATATCTCTGTGTGGTGAAAGTCTTCTAGTTTGCATCTGGTTTTAGGTTGAGAAAAACCAGTTTAAAAATAATGAAGGTTTTGAGAGCAGAAACTTCTTCAAGATAGGACAGGGGCCTCAAGAACAGATGAAAGCAAGAGCCACCTCGTGATACCTCAGAGGTCTAAGCCTTTTTTTTTAGTACGCCTGGTCTCCTTTTAGAAATATACATATAAAACCTCAACATGTTACATTTATCTTTTTTTATGTATGCTGCAGTGATGTCACAATGATGCATAAATTTTGCTTATGACCATAAATACAAAAGAGTACAGTCACTTAAATTGAATCTCACAGATATTTATTCAAGTCACACAACGATGATGTAAATCACGTCATCTGGCAGAGTTTCGCTGGGAGGTAAGGAGGAATATCTAGGCACTGGTTAGATGAGGGTTCAATTACACATACTAATTACATTCCTTTATTCTGAAAGTGACTGTATGCAAACTGTACATTTCCCTTGAAAAGTGTATTTTGAAAACACACAATGCATATAAAAGGTCAAAGATAATTGGGGTCCCAGAATGTCAACGACCAACACATCAAGGGTACCTTGCACGTCATATCTTGATGTTGAAAGTCCATGACCAAACATCAATATGTGATGAGATTGGAGTGATTGTCAAATTACTGCAAAAGATCTGCCACACTGTGAACCTATAGGGTTTTGGGGGGCTCTTGGGGTCCTGGGGCCTCAGACAGTTGCCCAATTTACCGAGAGAGGTCTGTCTGCGGCCTGCAAGAGATGGGCGGAACCTGTAGAGTGGGCGGACCACGTAGGGGGCGTGGCATTTAGTTGTGTAAATCCAATCACGTTGAACCACGGGAGATGTAAAATGAGACCTGCCAAAAGCAAAAATAAAACAAGGAAATTAACGAGAGATGTCTCAAAAAAGAATGATGGCAGATCGTATCCAGACTGTATGTGTCCTTATATTTTATCGAGTAAATGTAACACACTTATACAATTGCTGCACATACTTATATTACTACCTGGGGCTATGAACTAAGCAAGTAAGTTATATATTTTAACCACAACATTAAATATTAATGGGCAGACAGAAGGAGGCTAGCCAGTTGCTGTGTAAACTGAGCAAAACAAGGCAGCAAGATAGTTTTAGAGGGGGTTATTTGCCCGTTTGGTAAATTACATGCAACGTATATGTATGTATTTCTATTCTAAACGATCCTAAAATGTTGACCCAAGTAGATAAATCTAAGCTAGAAATTGTGACTGTTGTAATGTTGCCAGAAATAACTTGGAAACTGTGACTCCGCTGTCATAATCAGGGCAGGAATTATACCACGTCCAAACAGCCGTGCTGTGGATGCCTGGACTGTGGCCGTAATGCCCTTCCTTACCATACGGCCAGTGTAGCATGCCCTGTTTTGAACTGGCCATTGTGCCCATAAAGTTTTCTCATTCAAAACTACATGCACCCCAGTGTCTCTTTATTAAATGCACATTAGTTTCACAGAAAATATTAAGAAATTCCACTAAGCATCAGCACACTGCTAACTGTAGCCTCAGTTTGTGCCTCATACAGATCTGCTGGTAAAGTTAACTTAGCATTAGCCAGCATGATAGAAGACGGCAGAGAGGTGACGTTATGCAAATAAACCAAAGATTTATTAATTCTCTGTAGCAGTAAACACATGGGCTGATAACAAATGTGTTAACTAACTATGCTAAAGCTTTACAAGCTATTCAGGGCTGCCGACGATAACATTAACATGACTAACAGACAGCAAGGCTACGGCTAACAAGTTAACGTACTGACACTCCTCAGACAGACACACACATACCGGACAGCCTCTCAGTCCTAAGCCGTTAACGTTAGCTCATGTACAACACAGGTACCACACAGAAATGTTTACAAAGGATCATAATGTGCTTCTAGTAACTGTCAAATCGCAAGTGAAAGTTCTTTTACTGCGGACACTGTGCTCTCATGGGACAAAGATCCTCTGAGAAGAAAGACGGTTCACTCTGCTCTGCCACCAGGAACAAACAGGGAGGCAAAGATCCTCTCTGAGGAAGAGGGCTCACTTTGCTGCAGGGTTCACCAAAATTTTTTTTTTGACAGTGAATTGAAAATGATGCAAAAAGACTTGATGGGGCACTTACCAGAGGAGGCAACGGATAAGCTACAAGCTTTCAAGGATAAAATGCGAAGAGCCCTCTCCTCTGAGGCATTTCTTAGCCAGCTATAAGGTGTAGTGGCTTCACAGATTGACTTTTTTCTTTATCCAATAAGATGTGTCACAGCCCTACTGGGGCCTTTAACCATTCTCTTCTGTTTTGAAGTGGAAATGCTGCTGCTGCCCATATTTGGACGTCCTGGCTCTGCTGATTAGTATTGTATAGTATAGTATTCTATTTTTATCATTTATGTATGCCCTGCAAAAAGTAGAATAGTATCAGTAAACATCCTGATAAAAACAAAAACTTAATTAACCCTTAAAGGGCAATCAGTTTCTACAGTTCAGAGCCATTCACATGACATGAATTCATAAAAACATACATAAGGTACCAATAGAAAAAAAAAAAAAGCTACAGTCCTCATACAGTAAAAATAAATTAATGTGATAAGATCACCCACTTAACAACAAACACATTGACGGACCAAAAGACAGTAGTGGTGAGTGGCTCCTCTTCAGTGCAGAATGGAGATATTCACAAGATCCTTCATACCTATACATCAATTAGGCTTTGTGCTACCAGACAAATGATTCCTCCTCTGGGGATTAATTAAGTCATTATCATCTTCTCAACTCATTCTCATGTAAGGTCTTGTAAATTACTACTTTGGTATAATGGCTGCATTACCTGGTTTCTTGAGTGCATATAAATGCACTGATTGTTTTACCATCACTAAGGCTCTGAAGGAGGTCCAAAGTGTGTCTGTTATCAGAGATCACTGTTCGCATCTGTGATGTTTGTCTAACATGAACCATGACCACAATCTTTCCCAAATATATATGAGTATAGTTTTAGTTGAGTAAACATAACGAAACCTTATCTATAGATGGCAAATCAGAAAACACTCAAACTAATCGTTTGCCATAAATTACATAATCTCATTTGTTGTTTAGGCACGAGCACTTGTTGATCACAAGTATATCATTATATTTTTCTAACCTCTTGCACCTGCTATCAGGGCTTTGGGCTTATACAATAACCTTTGTCAGTGTGAACATTTTTGAACACTGGCATGGATAAATATGACCAATAGAATTATCCATTCAGAATCTATACCTAGAGAAGCTGGAAGCACTCCGCCAAAGACTTTAACCAGACTGTGACATGCCATCACCTCCTCTGTCTGTCCATTGAAGCAGAAGAGTCATCCTCTGTTCAAAAAGGCAAACGTGCATTAAAAAGCTATCCCATCTCTGCAAAATCCAGATGGTCTCGTATAGTATGTTTGGAACTGTTGGGCTTAAATAGTGATTGCTGTTTGTCTACTCCAAAGTGCAGGATTAAACTATAGGATCAACCAGGGTGCCGTTTTGGCACAGCCTGAGGCTTTTATCATTGTGCCACTCACTCCGCTCCATCACCAGCTGCCAATTCACACACTGTGCCAGTGACTGCAGAGCTTTTATGGCTCGCTAAACAGGTTGTGGGAAATATATTAACAGGCAAAAGGGATTACACTCATTACTGAATGTTTGCAACAGAAAGCATGCTTGAGATTTTTTCATTATTTGGTTTGAGAGAACTGACAAAAAAAAAATATCTAGCACATAACCAAGCAATAACCTGACTGTATGGGTGTCACCTTTGCTTTGCAGAATTTACACCATATTTTCAACTGCATAGTAATGACATTTTTTACCCTGCTTCCTCCCTCATGCTATGCTCATCTATTTATTTAGCATGTTTATGAGCTGGGCTTCAAGCTGACTTAAATTTGCATGACGCTGATAACATATGACGTAATATAAAGAGCAAGAAAGTCCACATAGGGTGTGTGTGTGTGTGTGTGTGTGTGTGTGTGTGTGTGTGTGTGGAGGCAAGGATGAGTTAAACAAAACTGGACATTGGACCTGGAAACCAGAGTTCATGCCCTGTGTGAAACCAAAGGTCAGTGTTGTTTTAATGTAACATTACTTAATTTGCGCACACTGATATGACTCATATGATGCATTCAAATCTTGTTTGTTCTATAATGATCTGACAGCCTGTCGAGTTTATTTAATAATTATGATGTGTACACAACTGCTGTGTTTGATGTGGTTAAGTGGTTTACTCAGATGACCTATTGTTAAAAAGCTACGCCCCTTGTTGTTCAATTGGTGTGGACCCTTTCAAGATACAACCACCACAGCAGGTACAATAAACGCTTCTTTCAGATAAACAACAAACAAAGAAAAAGAGTTCTATCTCCCCTCTTATGCCTTCTCATAAATCACAAATCGATAATATTCAGACAAGAAGAGTCCTCATATACTCCCAAAGGTCCAAACAATTTAAATCCAGCAAAATATTTAGTCCAAATACATTATTACATCCATAGATATCCATGAACTGCCATTGCATAATTTCAAATGTTTGTAGTTCTCTTCTTGCTATAAGCAATAACTGAGAATCAGAATCAGAATCAGCTTTATTCGCCAAGTACGTGTGTACGTACAAGGAATTTGACTCCGGTAGACTTGCTCTCAATGTACCAGAAATGACGTAAGTACATAAATTTAGGCAAGAACATACAGAATATACAATACGCAAAAACTATACAACTATACATTAAATATAAAAAATATATATAATAAATACTTTAAAAGAATATATTAAATATACAAGGATGCAATGCCGTTTGACCTGCCACTCTGTGACCGTTTAGGAGTTCATCAGAGCGACAGCTTGGGGGAAGAAACTCTCTTTGTGACAGGTGGTTTTGGCAAACAGTGCTCTGTAGCACCTACCGGAGGGGAGGAGTTCAAACAGATTGTGTCCGGGGTGTGAGGGGTCTACAGTGATGTTTCCTGCCTGTTTCCTGACCTTTGACCTGTACAGGTCCTCGATGGAGGGAAGGTCAGTCCCAATAATTGTTCAGTCTGTTCCTGTCCAGTTTGGTGGCAGATCCAAACCACACTATCGGTTCCTGTCTTCCTGTCGCAGGAAGTACAGCTTCTGCTGGGCCTTTTTACGGACGGTCCCGAGAGATTGTGGTACCGAGAAAAGAAGGTTTCCATAGTAGACACTGTGCTGTTGAGGATGGTGAGGGCGGGGCAGTGTTGGGGGGCTCCTCCTGAAGTCCACTGTCATCTCCACAATCTTGAGCGGGTTCAGCTCCAGGTGGTTCTGACTACACCAGGGGACCAGCTGCTCCACCTTCTGTCTGTATGCAGACTCATCACAGGTGTGTCAGCACCTTAAGAGCTGACACACATCCTCTTCAAAGACCTTTAGTGCAGGTGGGGGGGGTTAGAGGAGACCTACCTGCAGTAGAAGCTGTTAAGACCGTCTGCTCGTTGGAGGTTTTCCACAGGGTGTGGGGATGGTCCCCTGTAGTTGGTAATGTCCTGCAGGCCTCTCCAAACTGACGCAGGGTCGTTGACTGAGAAGCTGTTTTTTAGCTTCTTGCCATAGCCCCTCTTGGCTACCCTGATCTCTTTTGCCAGCTTGCACAGGGTGCTCCTGCTTGTACAGGGTCTGATCCTTGCTCCTGTAGGTCCCCATGGCCTGGCACAGCCGCCTGAGTTTGGGTGTGAACCAGGGTTTGTTGTTGTTGTATGCACAGAAGGTCTTGGTCTGCACACACATATCCTTACAAAATCTGATGTAAGATGTCACAGTGTCAGTCAGTTTGTTTAGGTCTGTGGCTGCAGCTTCAAAAACACTCCAATCTGTGCAGTCAAAGCAGGTCTGCAGATCCAGGTTTGACTCCTCAGTCCACTTCCTTACACTCCTTATAAGCTTAGAAGTTTTTAATTTCTGCCTTTAGGTCGGGATGAGATGGAGCAGACAGTGATCAGACAACCCCAAAGCTGCACGGGGGGCAGAACGATAAGCGTCCTTTAAAACTGTGTAGCAGTGGTCCAGTGTGTTAGAGTCCCTGGTGGGGCATTTTATGTGCTGTTTGTATCTGGGAAGTTCGTGAGAGGGGTTTGCTCTGTTAAAATCCCCTAGGATGATGAGCAGGGAGTCTGGATGTTTTTTCTCCATGTCTGTCAGCTGGTCAGCCAGGTGTTGTAACGTCTCTGTTACACATGCCTGTGGTGGAATGTAAACACCGACCAGAACAAACGAGGAAAACTCCTGTGGTGAATAAAACAGTTTACAGTTAATGATGAGAGGGCGAAGTGAGGGCTGGTTGACTTTTTTAACACTGTGACATCTGTACACCAACCTTCGTTTATGTAGAAGCATGTTCCCCCTCCCTTTGTTTTCCCCAAGAGCTCCATGATGCGGTTCGGTCGGAATAGTTGGAATCCCGGTAGCCGTAATGCACTGTGGGGTCTGCCCATTGGCCCGACAGCCCATTGGTCCGACAGCCCATTGTTCCAACCATATTAAACGCATTGTTCCGAAGTCTGTTCCAAAATCATCATGATGCCCTGTGGTTAAGGTCTGGTTAGGTTTAGGCACAAAAACCACTTGGTTAGGGTTAGGAAAATATCATGATGTGGGTTAAAATGAAAAAGAAAGTGGCAAACACATAAACCGTGAGCCTGCTCCACCTCAAGCATTTCCCAGCTGACTCAGAGCCGGTTGTGGCGCACCATCAAGGCAGAAATACACCCGCCGGGAGCCGATTAGCTGATGTATACATATATATATATATATATATATATATATATATATATATATATTTATATATATATATTATAGCTACTCCCAACTTTTCTTTACTGGTTGATAAATGTGCCACGCTCCAACTGATGGTTCAAACATTTTATTACAGCATTTTTCTGTCTTACAAACGCCCAAGACCACCGTGAACACTGAAATAAAATACACGGTGGCAAATACTTGTCAGTACTTAAACCTACTACATAAAATATCAATGCACTCAAAAACATACATTTTACACATATAAAACACCAAAATATTTCTCTCAAATGTCCATACCGTGTGCGCCTCCAACCAGAAGGTTAGGAGTTGCTAGAAGTCCATTTCCTCATATTTCACAGTCTATTTCACGCACTGGCTTACTCATAAACGAAACTTAAATTTTTTCCATCAAGTGCATCACGTGAACAAGTGATGACCTAACTGCTGACGTCGTCAGATGACATTATTAATAATAATAATTATTAAAAACAATTTTCCCAAAGTATGCACAAAATAATCAAAAATATGCAAAATATAAAATGGATATTAAATGTAAAATAAATAAATTCACACAAAAAATGTTTATGTTTCTGCGTTCGCTACACTGCCACCAAAATTACAAAAGGTTTACTTTCACCATATTTAAAGAAATAAAACTTGTAATTTTCCAAAAACTTCAAACTCAACCTTTTTAATGAATAGATTGCTAATTAGGTGACTGATTATTTTCATTTTTATGTTAATGCTGAGCTATTTTGAATAATGTTCAACTAACACAACTAGCTTCTGGACTGGACGCTCAAGAAATGAAGGTTGTGTTAAGCGCTTACCCTTTGGTCCTAGCTTATTTTGGCCTACTTGTATTTTCACCTTTCGCACGAGACCATCATCATCTTCCTGTGCCTCAACGACCTTAGCTAGTGGCCACTCATTTCTAGGAGTGTTCATCCTTAACAATGACTACATCTCCAACCTGCACGTTTCGTCTGGTTGTATGCCACTGCTGTCGAAGCTGATGTTGGTTAAGTATTCTCGACGCCACCTACTCCAGAACTGTTCTAAGAGATACTGCACTTTGCACCATCTTTTTCTTGCATACAGATCTTCTTGAATGAACTTTCCAGGAGGTGGAAGGGGTACCGTAGGCTTCATAGTAAGCAAATGATTGGGTGTCAAGGGTTCAGCACTTTTGGGATCAGAGAGGGTGTTTGTTGTCAGCGGGCGACTGTTGACTATGGATATGGCCTCGTAGAAGAACGTTCTTAATGAGGATTCACCCAATCGTCCTTTAGCTTGAGCAAGGACAGAGCTCATCACGCTCCTTGTCGTCCGTATTTGACGCTCCCATATGCCTCCCATATGACTGGCTTCGGGAACATTCATAAGGAAGTCACATTCCTTTCTTGCAAGATAGATCGCGATTCTTTCCTTGTCAAGTTCCATTAAGCACTTTCCCAACTCATTCTTTGCTCCTCGTACCTTGTCAGATCTGATTTGTCTGACTGTTCCTCTTATTGCAATGAAGCATCTTAATGCATTTAGAAATGCATCGGTTGTCAGGTCTTCAAGCATTTCGATATGAATGGCCCGGGAGCTTAGGCATGTTAACAACAGTCCATACCTCTTGTACTCCTTTCTACCTTGTTTTGTGTAGAGAGGGCCAAAACAGTCGATACCTGTTTAAGAGAAAGGAGGAGATGGCTCTATTCGATCAACAGGAGGAGATGGCTCTATTCGATCAACAGGCAAGTCAGCCATGCGCTGTTCTTCAGTTCGGCCCCGCACCCTCCTACATGTTACGCAACTCTTGATGTGCTTGGCCACCACTTTACTGGCACCCATTATCCAGTAGCCATTGGCTCTGAGTTCCTTCAGCGTTTGCTCTCGGCCTTGGTGCTGTGTTCTTTTATGGCAATGGTCAAGTATCAGTTGCGTTACGATGCCTTCTTTCGGGAGTATTACGGGATGTTTGAACTCCAGCAAAGCTGATGACCATCTTAACCTGCCACCAACTCTGAGCACTCCATCCTCAAGAAATGGGTCAAGCTCATACATCTTATGAGTTTTCCTGAGTTTTTGTGATTGGCTAAGCAATTTGAGCTCTTCTCCAAATGCTTCCTTTTGTGCTGCCTTGATCAGCACGAGAGCCACTTTCTTTCGCTCCTCTACAGTAACAGGCCCAGATATGTCCCTATGAGCAAGCCTCTGAATGCGAGCAATGACGTTCAGACATGTGACCCAGTCTGAAAACCTTTCCAACCTTTTCAGGAGGTCATCTTCTTTCACAACATCAGTTTTCAGGACTTTGACCTCTGGGTCACCTATGAGAAGCTCTGGGGATGTTGGGTTTGTCACAATTTCCTGTTCGCTTAAGAACTTGGGTCCTCTTAGCCAATCTGAGGCCAGTAGATCTGCCACCTTGAGTCCTCTAAATGCATGATCTGCCGGGTTTTGACTTGTTTCAATGTAAAACCATTGATTGGGGCCAGTAGAATCTCTGATTTTCTGGATTAGATTCGCAACGAAAACATGAAAGCGTTGGGCATCGTTTTTGATGTACCCCAGTACCACTTGCGAATCCGTCCAAAAAAACTCTTCATCTATCCTCAGGTCAAGTTCTTCTCTGAGAATCTTGCTTACGGCTGCAGAGATTGTGGCAGCGGTGAGCTCCAGACGTGGGATACTGACAATCTTCATGGGTGCTACCCTAGCCTTTGCCATAACTAAAGTGCAATGCACTTGTTTTTCAGCTATGATCCTGATATACGAGCACTGCCGATAGCCATCATTACTGGCATCAGAAAAGTGATGCAGCTCAATCTTTTGGATCGTGCCAAGATCGCTGGGAACAAAGCACCTTGGTATTTGGATGTTTTGAAGATTGTTCAAGTCGTTGAGCCATGTCTCCCACTTCGGCCTTAGTTCTCATCCCAGCCTACACCTTGCTTGCACATTTCTTGCAAGATTCTTTTCCCAGTCAAGATGTAGGGGGCCAGAAATCCTAGCAGATCATATATGCTGGCGACTGTGGATAAGATGCCTCGTCGAGTGGCTGTTCTTTCCTGTTGGACCACATTGAATGAAAAGATATCCATTTCTATGTCCCACTTTACTCCTAGCACTCTCTGAGCTGGTAGCTCTGTGTAGTTTAAGTCCACGTCCTTGACTTCTACAACACGCTCACTCTCTGGAATGGTCTCTAGGACAGCTCTGTTATTGCAAACAAACTCTTGCTTCATGGACAAGTTGCTTGGCTCTTTCAATCGTATCCAGACTGGCAAGTCCATCATCCACATAAAAGTTTCTCCGGATGAAGCTTGCTGCCATGGGGTATTCGCGCTCATACTTGGTGGCGAGATATTTCATGCCATAATTTGCGCATCCTGGCGATGATGCCGCTCCAAATATGTGCACCCTCATGTTGTATTCTTTCGGCTCACTCATTGTGTTCCTATTCTCCCACCACAGGAACCTCATGAAATCCCGATCTTCTGGAGTAACATGAAAGCGGTGGAATATTTTCTCAACGTCGCAGTTGATCACTATCTGATACTGTCGGAACCAACACAGCACTCCAATCAAGGCATTGGTTAAATCGGGTCCCGTGAGGAGGTGGTCATTCAACGAGGTGCCTTCGTATTTGGCTGAACAATCGAAGACAACTCTTATCTTCTCTGGCTTTCGCGGGTGGTACACCCCATGGTGTGGTATGTACCAGGTGTTCCCGTCTTTTGGTGTTGCATGCACTTCCTCTGCATCACCATCTTTGAAAACATTGACCATGAATTGAACATAGTCCTCCTTGTATTTGGGATTTTTATCCATCTTCCCTTTCAGATGTTTCAGCCTGACTGTGGCTAGATGTTTGTTGTTAGGCAACTGGGGGTGCTCTCTAAAGGGAAGAGGCATCTCCAGATGGCCATTCTCTTTGTGATGAATTCCCTCATTCAGAATTTGTAAGAACTGAATATCTTCTTGAGAGATTGTTCCATCTGTAGGGTTGGTATCGTGAAAATCTCTCTCTAGAGCCTTAATCGCACATGCAGGTGTAATAGGTGGAATTTCCTTTACAGAGATGCGATAGCAGAATCCAGCATTGGTGCCTCCACTAGTAGTAGGCATTTTGGCTCCAACTACGCTCCACCCGAGGTCTGTTTTCACTGCGTATGGCTCATGCTCAGCTCCGGATACGACTTCTTTCGGTTTTAGATCTCTGACACAGTCGTAGCCTATTAGCAGTCCAGCAGGACAGTCTAGCAAGTCTGGCATCTCGTCAGCTATGCTAAGCAAGTGTGTCCATCCTTTGGCTGTCTCCCGAGTTGGAATGCTGATCTTCTCCAATGGGATATCTTCTCAAGTGTAAGCCGATAGTAGTTCAATGCATTCTTCAGAACTGTATCCTCTGACCTTTAACCCACTGGCTCTGCGACAATTCACTATTGACCTGTCAGTCATTGTTGACAACTTGAGTTTAACAGGTTCAGTGTGCACTTCCAGTTTTTCGCACACATCTTCAGTAACGGAAGTATTGCTACTTTGTGTATCTAACAGAGCATACACCAAGATCTCTGAACTATTCTTGACAGCACTAGACAGCCACACCGGGACTATCATTGATGTGCGGTCAGCATTGGTCATGTTCACACTACACAAAGAAGTAGAGGACCTGTCTTTCTGTTGACTTGATTCAGGCTTTTCTTCTTGAGCCGGTTCATCATGAAGCGGAGTTGGATGGCTCTTTCTACAAACATTGCAAGTAGCCTTTTTCTGACAATCTTTTGCAACATGGCCAACTCTCAAGCAAGCGAAGCACATATTGTTGGTTTTGACAAATGCTTTCTTCTCATCAAGAGTTAGAGCAGCAAATTTTTCGCATTTGTAAATGAAGTGGTTCTGTTGTAAGCATATGCACTTTATTTGCTTCTTTGTTTGAGCAGCAGATGGATTAACTGTCGAGCCTGCTGATTCACGTGAATCCTTAGCAGGGTGACTTTTCCCTTGAGCAACCTTTGTCGTTGTCACTAGGGTTCTGGCTTTGATGCGTTTTATTTCTGCCTGCTTTCTCCTCTGTCTTTTTCAAAGCATGAAGAGAGGAAACTGGATTGCAGGCAATGCGTGCCTCCTCGGCTAGGAAGTCTGAGAACTCTTCAAAACTTGGATATGGCTTGCCGTCATCCAAGTCTTTGGTGACAAGTCGATTCCATCGAGCTGTTGCCCAGTCAGGAAGTTTCTGGAGCAGCTTTTGATTCTCCTCACAATCATCCAAAACTTTTAGACCTGATATGTGAGGCATTGCATTTTTGCATGACAGAAGGAAATCACTGAACTCTCTTAATTCTAGTGGCTCTTTTGGTCCTATCTTGGGCCAGCTACTAAGTTTACCCCAAAAGGCTCTTTGCACTATGAAAGGGTGGCCATAGCGCTTGTTCAGTGCATCCCATGCTTGTGTATATGCTTCATCATCACTTTTGTAAAACGTTCCTTCCAACACAGACAGCGCATCTCCGCTTATGTATTTTCTGAGATAAAACAGTCTATGTGCTGGGCTTGTACAGGTAGTCTCTATCAAGGCTTTAAAGCTGGTCCGCCATTCAGTGAATTTGAGAGGATCACCAGTAAACACGGACGGCTCTGGCGCAGGAAGTCTTGTCGTCATCAGAGATTCTTTGAAGGCCTGCACTAGTGATGCTTCACTCAATTTTTGCTCTGACTGTTTTTCAGAACGAGGAGGGACTGATGTGCCCTGGGGATTCTGAGCATATGGAGCAGTGTTATGCCGAGTTTGGGGCTGACTTGGAGGCAGAATTATTTGTTTCTTTTCTCCTTGGGGCTGACTTAGAGGCAGAGTTATTTGTTTCTTTTCTCTTATTTCAGCGTTTATTTTCATTTCCTCCTCCGCATACACATCATATTCAGCTTGCATAGCTTCCAGATCCCTCTGGTCTTCCAGCATTTTCAATTTTTCTTGCTGAGCGATCACTTCTTTTCTTTGTGCAGCTATTTCACTCTCTCTGTTTATTTCGGCACGTTTTGATGCTAAGCATGCTGCTGCTTCTGCTTTCTTTATTGACACCTGACTTCCTGCTATGCTATCCACGCCTGCCCTTGATACAGTGGACCCATATATCGATCGAGCGTCTTCTCTTTGAAGTAATTTAAAGAGTGATTCCTTTACTGCAGCAGCATCAAACTCTTTGCCTACTTCTGAGCAGCGCATTTTCAACAGAGCAACTACTTCTGTAGTGACTGAGGTACAGCTATCCATTCGCCGTCTTATGTCTTGACTTGGTGTGGTCAATGCACCTAAACTTTCGTACTCCTGCTTTAAGTGTGACTCATATTCTTCCAAAGTAGTGATCATACTTTCAAGTCTCTCTTGGTCACATTCTTGTTTGAGTTTGCTCCTAATGTACTGAACCTCACCTTTGAAGCTTACATAAGTTAGCATAAACTTTCTTTCCTTTTTTTACACTCTCTTCTTTTGCATAGTCAAGCCACTTTTCAGTTGGTTGTCGCTGTCTTTCTGATCGCCTGGGTTGTTCAGGTTGAGAAGTTGGATCCTGGCTCTCTGTACTATGTGCTTGCAGACTGTCATCAATTTCAGCTATGCGTTCTGTCATTTGTTCTATTAATGTTGCATCTGTTTCAGTTTCTAACTTGGTTTGTAATTCTATTTTTTCTTCTTCAAGAGCTTGAATTACTCACTCAAGTACAAGAGCACTCTCCTTGCTTTGCTCCATTTTCTCAACTATTGTTAAACACCACTATAGATATAGCAATCAAAATCTTAAACCTTCAGTAGAACTTACACTACAAGAAATCCTCAGTATTAATGTCAAATATCAATCACACACATGTTAAACCAAACAAGAAATCCACAGTAGGAATGTCAAATTACCACTTAAAATAGGCCAGAAATATTCACACAAAATATGCACACAATGGCCTTTCACTCTTATTTACATCTTTACAAGCTATAATGTTCGTTTCTCATCAACTGAAGAAAACCTGAAAGCCAAGGGCTTGGCGTTTCCACTCACGACCATGGCACGCTGTTGCTGTCTTGTGGTGACTTGTGGAAACGGTACAGTCTCAATCCTTGTCCTCGATGCAAAGCTGACACCCCGTGTTGCAAGTCACAGCAGTGGCAACGGTCCGAGTAGATTTCCGAGGTTAAAAGACGAGCTGTAGTTTTCATGCTGCCGATGAGCTGGCATCCTTGAGCTGCCAACGAGCTGTAATCTTCAGGCTGCGACGGTATTTTCTTCCTCTCCCCAGTCCATCTCGGCATGGCTTGCGAGGTGACGAGGAGTTCAGAGCTTGCATTCACAGCGTGGTGTGCCTCGATGTTCTCGGGCCTCGGGCTGAGCTGCACATGGTGTACGTGTTCACTTAGCTGCTCCCAACTTTTCTTCACTGGTTGATAAATGTGCCACGCTCCAACTGATGGTTCAAACGTTTTATTACAGCAGTTTTCTGTCTTACAAACGCCCAAGACCACCGTGAACACTGAAATAAAATACACGGTGGCAAATACTTGTCAGTACTTAAACCTACTACATAAAATAACAATGCACTCAAAAACATACATTTTACACATATAAAACACCAAAATATTTCTCTCAAATGTCCATACCTTGTGCAATACAGGCTACATTTTTGTAATTGACCATAAGTTACATGACAATTATAAGTTAATTAAGTTAAGTTGCATGTCCCTGAGTTTCTGTCCATGAGCATATGGCTGTAGGGTGCTTAGTCTTAAAGGGCCAGTGTGTAATATTTGGCATGGTTTATTGTCAAATCTGAATCTGAATATTCTACCCATTAATACAGTGCATAATCGCTATAAAATAAAATTTGTTTGGTTTTCATAGCCTTAGAATTATGCATTTGCTTTAGAGAGAACGTGTTTTGAGTGTATAAATAAACCAACGAAGAAGACAGTGGAAGGAAGGAAGAAGGAGGAGGAAACAGCAGAGAGTGTTAGTAGTTTGTCGATAGAGAGTAGTTAAAAGTTTTTTTAGTTATAAAGTTTGCGAATGGACCACACTTACCACACAACAGGAGAGAATGAACCCGAACTGTCATCTGCGAGGAAAAGAAGATGCAAAGAGGGGCAAAGAAAACGGGACAAGCGGCGGCAGAGAATAAACATTGGTGATGTTTTTCAGCGATGGAGGGGGTTCATGAAGGACAAAGGGCTTCAATCCGACGCTGAAGTGGCATATTTTCTGTTGGACAGGTAAACTACTAAAATAAATGCTACTATTTGTCAGCGCGTACTATAATAGCGTTATGTGTCAGACTTGACAAGTAGGGAGTGAGGAGGAGAGTTGGTAACGTTACATCATCTCCAGGTAGAGCAATTACTGTAAAACACTTTTTAGTCTTATGTCAAAGGCATAACAGACAATAGAATAGCAGTAACTTTACTCCTGTGTACCCTGCTGATTGGATTCAGTACAGCTGCAGCCTATTTCAAATCACCTGTGCTGTGGACTGTGTAACAAACCTGATGAAGCCATGGGCGAAACGCATTGTTTTGTAGACTGATTAATAAAATAAGAAGCAATTCAGCCCTGTGTGCGGTGAATCCACTTATGTTATCTAGCTGTTGAGCTAACGTTAGTTTGATTTATTTTGGTAAGTTATTGTTTGTGAGACAACCCTCCCCCCGCCTTTGGACAAGAAAATGGGAAAGGGGGTATGCAAATGTATCCTGTAGAACTGTTTTCTCTTGACACTACTATTGTTTCTCTAGGTATGAAAGAGATCCCTCAACATCAACGCCAATGAAGAGAGGGCATCTTACACGGACAGCTCCAGCATTGTCCAGTATAGGGACCTCAGCTGGGATGGATAGGTTAGTTATTCCTCTGAAAGTTTGACTGTATTAATTGCTGGTTAATTGAGTTTTTCCTTGAAAGTTTACATTTACTACTGTGTATCCACACATTATGTTTGATGTGTACTGCATGCTGTGGTTCTTAACAGAGATGAGCGTCTGGATGTCATTGCTGAAGCCACTGAAATTCAGAGCCTTGAACAAAGGTAACAGTGTAACTTTCACCTTTTCCACTTGCACTTTTGTGTTTATTCAGAAATATAATATTTATTTTTACTTTTCTGTAGCCTTCATGAGATGAGCATTGCTGAGGAGAATTTGGAGGAAAGTGACTTCAACGACCTAATGAACAGTGTGTAAGTTGAAGCTCCTTAAGGCATGTTTTATTTGGTCTTCTCTCTTTAGAAGCTAATCTCTGAATATGTCGTGTCCTTCTTTACAGAACTGATTGGGCAGATGAAGGATCCCCTTCCTTTCAACAGGATGACAGCTCTGATGATGAGTATCTCCCTCCAATTTCTCTACGGTAAGTTATAAGTTGGTCTTTACTAGTCTTTACTACATGTCTGTTTCTGTTGCACATATTTTGATATGTACACCTTGTTGTACCTCAACAGAATAGGCGGAGGATTAAAGAAAGCCGCTTCTACAGATCATCTTCCAATTATTGGACTAGATGTGACGGTGCATGACCACCCTTCACATGAAGACCTTGCTGATGAGCCCTGCCCCCTGAACAACAGCATGTCCAATGTGAAGATGACATCATAGGTTCTCGAGCTGCAGTAATATTCGAAGATTGTTTGAGGCAACTGGCTACATTTTTGATTTTGCCCGTGAATAAATGTGAAGCTCTCCAGGAGACAGGTGTTGCATGTGGCTGCGTTCCTCCCTTTGATATAAACATCAAGTCAAAGGGCACAGCAATGATTGTTCAATGGGTCTTCACAGGTACTGCAAATAATTAATGAGCATAATTTTCTTAAAGCACATTTCTATGCAGAGGTTTTATTGTAGATGACAAATGTGATTACTTATTTTATTTTATTGACTCCTAGATCTGTCAAAAGGGTCCCAGATTGTGGAGGTGGTCATCCCAGCCCGCAATCAAGTTTGGGATGCAAGCTGGGGATTTCCTGTTGTCCTAAATACATGATGCCAAGATGGCCGCATGTGTGCTAGACTGAGCAGAATACTGTGCCAATCTTTCCCTATTATGCCTGCTTAATCTAATGCAACCTGCATTCAACAAGTCCACCTTCAATCTGGAGTCCTTTGCCCACGAAACCATCTAGGAATTGGAGTCTTATATTGATGCGTGCTTTTATAATATGCCTGTGTTACATCCCCCGGCCGCCTGTGTATTAATTATGTGTATGTGTGCATTATGATCTGTATTTGTTCTGTGTATGTGTATATTTCTATGTATATGCATTTCACCTGTATGTTTAGTGGAGAGTTAGACCTCTCCTTTTCTTCCAAAGATCTATGTATTGTGTTAACAAGTGCGCAGGTGATTCGCTGGAAGACTGTGACGTTGCTCCGGCTGGATTGGCTGAGCAAGGGGCTCGCCTTCAGTGTCAACGGTCGCCAATTGGATTACGAGCATGACGTCACAGCTGCCGGATTGGTTGGGCAAGGGGCTCGGCCTTCATAATGCCGGACACACGGAAGCCGCGAGACCACTCTCGTACCTGGCAGCAGCGCATTGTATCTTTCTCTGGTTTTCTGTGGTTGATAAGTACTTTGTTGTTCGACACACATGTGATTATTTAGCTTGTTTGCTAAATGATCAATTCTTTGTTATGATCAGCGCCTTAGGGCCAACTGAGTCACTTGTGTACATATTGTAAATAGTCACTGTCACTTATTATTGTTTGCACGGAGCGTAGGGGTGAGCTGCTATTTTTGTTATGCCTGTTTTCTCCTGTTTTTCGTTAGCCTAGGGAGTTAGGCCTAGTATTGTATTTTTGTTTCTTTTGTTTTCGTTAGGAATTAGTTATTTCGCCAGTCGGTAGACAGGTTGCTTTTTGTTTATTGTTTTGGCCTGGGCTCACCCTGAAGTCATTTGCTCCATTTTGTGTGTGATATTGTACAGTGTGTTGTTGGAGTGTGTAGCAATAAATTGCTCACCTGTACATTTATACTCGTGTTCCTGTGTGTCCTTATGTTACGCACCCACACCCCTAGACCAGGGCGTAACAGCCTGGGAAAAGCAAACGCAAACGACTAGTGAAACAGCAGGAGCTGCAGGGCGCTAGTGGCAGTGACTCCATGGATGGTTTGTTCTCATTAGATTTGTCAGAAATACGCGACTCCATAAGACAAATTATGACCCAGATGGAGAAACTGGAATTGCTAACTCAGTTGTCTCAAGATGTCAAAGATCTACGAGCCTCACTTGAGTTTAGCCAGGCCACAATTGATGTCCTAAAAAAAGATAATGCATCGCTGAGGATGGACTTAAACTGCCTCAAACAACAAGTGGCTGATCTCCAGTATGACAATTTCCACCTGTCGAAAGATGTCCTTGATATGCAATGCCGTAGCATGAGGGATAATGTAATCATTCATGGGATACCAGAAAAAGGAAAGGAAACTTACATGGAAACCGAACAACTGGTTAAATCCTTCCTGAAAGATAGCCTCAAGCTCGATGAGCAAGAGGTGGATGCCTTCCACTTCTCCAGGGCTCACCGCATCGGACAATCCAGACCTGGGATGTTAAGACCCCGTCCCGTTGTAGCCAAACTTACAGACTCAAAGGCGAAACTTGCCATCATGGGAAAAGGTAAAAGGCTGTAGGATACTCCGGTCTCTATCTCCGATCAATTCCCACCCGAGATCCTGCGCAGACAGAGGCTCCTCTACCCAGTAATGCGTGATGCCCGAAACGCGATGAAAAGAACTCGTCTGTCCGTCGACAAGTTGTACATTGATGGAAAACTGTTCATATATCTGACGGTGATGAGAACCGAGGGCCAAGAAAGCCGATCCGCAGCCGCCGCTGCGTGATGCTCTGCCCACAGCTACTCTAGCCCCAGCTGCCGCCTCGTCCCCTAGCGCTCAGACAACAAGTCCTACGGCGAGATGAATCCATCTGGCTGTATTGGACCCCGCCGGGAATCGTATGTAAATCTCCACTTTTGACCTACACTGTTTTGCGACTGACTGCCTAACTTTGCTGGACTTTCCATACTATGGCTAACGCCTTGTGCTGCACCTGTATGTAAACATTGTCGCACGCCGATGACATCATCGTTGCATTTGGCGTCCTCCTTCTCCGTGGCAACACCGTAGTCACATGACTTACGACTAACTGACTTCTGTCAACTGCAGACCTAGTAACACTATCTGACCCTTTTGCAGACCACTTGGTCATTTACCCCACTCTGGTGGACTTACTTATCTACTCATTTAGTAGCTTGGGATTATTGGTCTCTGTCTATTTGTCGTTTTGCTTCTGACAGATAGTTAAGAAGGATGTTGCTCAGTGCTGTCTGTGTTGTCTGTCCATTTTTGTGTTATGTCATTGTACTTGCCTATCCACTCTCACCAGCACACTTTACATGACCTCTTCAGCACCAGGTTTTGACCTATCTTACTTTAAAGGACCCATTAAATCGCAGTCCTCAACTGTCAGACCCACCCTATCTGCCTATTATGGAGAATATTAAAGGTCTAAACATTATTCATGCTAATATTAGGAGCCTTGCTCCAAAAAGGGATCTATTCAGAGCATGGGTGATTGATCACAGACCATCTATAATCACACTCTCCGAAACATGGTTACTCTCAGCCCCTAGTTAGGCTGACTTAGGCCTAGTCTACCGGAGGACCACCTTTAATGCACCGGGCACCTTCTCTCTCTCTCTCTCTCTCTCGCTCTCGCTCTCTCTCTCTCCCTCTCTCTCTCGTATCCTATTACTGTATCTATTTTACTCGGCCATTCTGGATGTCACTAACTCGGTTTCTTCTCCGGAGCCTTTGTGCTCCACTGTCTCTCAGGTGAACTCGTATTGCAGCGGTGCCTGGATAGTGTGACGTGTGTGGTTGTGCTGCTGCTGTGGTCCTGCCAGATGCCTGCTGCTGCTGCTGCTGCTGCTGCTGCCATCATTAATCATTAGTCATACTTCTACTGCTATTATAGACATATGATATTATCATACATGTAGACTGCCTGATACTAATATATACTTTCAACATATTGTACCACAGTAGCCAGAACTATAACGACAGTATTATTACTTTCATGAATGTTGTTGTAAGCTACTGTCATTACCGAGGATGTCATACAGATTACTGTATTGTGTCATACAGATTACTGTTAATTTGTTATGCTGATCTGTTCTGTACGACATCTACTGCACGTCTGTCCGTCCTGGAAGAGGGATCCCTCCTCAGTTGCTCTTCCTGAGGTTTCTACCATTTTTTTCCCCCGGTAAAGGGTTTTTTTTGGGGAGTTTTTCCTTATCCGCTGTGAGGGTCTAAAGGACAGAGGGATGTCGTATGCTGTAAAGCCCTGTGAGGCAAATTGTATTTGTGATATTGGGCTTTATAAATAAAATTGATTGATTGATTGAATTGATTGATAGCAACATCTGTAATGATGAAATCCACATAGACAATTATCACTTATACAGAGCTGATAGGCCTAGTAGAGGAGGTGGTGTAGCTACCTATGTTGCCTCTCATCTAGTCTCTGAGCTTTTAACACCGGAAGTTGATCCCATTCACTTTGAATGTCTTTTTATTAAGATTACTCTACATAAGAATAAACAACTGATTATAGGAAACATCTATAGGCCCCCTTCTGCCCCATCTGAGTCTACCAATAACATTTTAGCGACCATCAATTCACTGAACTGCAGAAACGAGCTGATCATCTTAGGCGACTTTAATAGCAATTGGTTGGATCGCTCGTCCACTACAGATTGTACCCTATTTGGCAGCGCCAATCTCACTCAACTCATTAATGAGCCAACTAGAAGAGATCAGAGATCGACATCTCTTCTTGACTGGATTTTGGTTTCCAACCCTAACAGGATTAAGAAATCAGGCATCCTATCTGACTGCCTCAGTGATCACTGTGTAATTTTCTGTGTTTGGAAGATTATAATACCAAGGCATCCACCAACATATATTAGAATGAGACAATACAGAAACATAAATGTTGATAATTTTATTCATGATGTACTTAATATCAACTGGGAGCGCTTTGAACTCATTCCCTATGTTGAGAATGCATGGAACTTCTTGTATTCTGAGTTTATGAATATTGTTTTTTTACATGCTCCTTGGAAGACAATAAGGGTCAAAGGTCATCACTTACCCTGGATTAACCCCGAGCTAATTAATCTTTTTAAAACAAGAGACAGGGCCTGGTCAAAATACAGAGCTACAAGAGATCCTATCGACTGGGAATGCTACAGATCCCTAAGGAATCTATCTAAATCCAAAACCAAGTTAGCTAAATCCAACTATTACAGGGACTGTCTCTCTCAGGATTTCCAAAACCCTAGACAATTCTGGAAACATATTAACAATATTCTTAACAGGTCATACAAGGGTTCCATAAACTCAATCAAAATTGGTAATGAAATTGTAATGATACTTCTGTCATCACTAACTCGCTCAATAAGCATTTTTCAATTATTGGAAGCTCCTCATTTGTGGACTTCTCATATGTTGCCTCCCACACTCCCACAAGTATTATTGCTGAGAGCTCTTTTTCCGTTCGCAAAATCTCACCAATTGAAGTTCACCGTGTAATTTGTGAATTGAAGGAAGGTGGTGCTGGTCCTGACGGAATAGAGGCTAGGCTTATCAAGCTTGCCTCTCACACATTAATGTATCCTCTTGCTAATTTATTCAATATGTCTTTATCTACATGTTCTCTCCCCGTCATCTGGAAATGTGCCAAAATAACTCCATTATACAAAGGTGGTGATCCCCTAGATGTCAATAATTACAGGGCGATTTCCATTATTAGTTCAGTGGTAAAAATTTTGGAGAAACTCATATTTAACCAACTATCACAGTTCATTAACGAATGATATTCTGTATCAATTTCAATCTGGTTTTAGACCTAACTTCTCTACCACTACTGCACTTCTCAAATTCACAAATGATATATTTTCTTCCTTTGACAAAGGACAATTAACTGGTTCCATCTTTATAGATCTGACAATGGCCTTTGACATGGTGGATCGCTACCTAATGCTTGATAAGCTCTACTCCATTGGACTATCGAGACCTGCACATTTATGGTTTAATGCATATTTACATTGTAGACATCATTGTGTTACACTAAATGGTACTCAATCTGACTATTTAATCATGGAAAAAGGTGTTCCACAAGGCTCCTCTCTCGGCCCATTGCTCTTCTCAATATTCATAAATGACCTTCCGAAAATTCTCTCCAGTTGCCAAGCCCATCTATATGCTGATGACACGGTAATATATGCATCCCACCCCAACATATCGCATATACAAAACTCACTGCAAGCAGACTTTGTTTCAGTCCAAAACTGGTTTCATAATAACAAACTACTATTGAACAAAACAAAATCTTGCTGTATGGTATTTGGGACCAGACATAACCTCAGTGCAGGCAGTGAGTTAACTATTAACTGTACTGATGGATCACAACTAATAAATGTGGAAACCTTTAAATATCTGGGTGTCTGGTTAGACAAGGAACTGTCCTTTAGATCACACATTGACTCAGTCACTAAAAAAGTTAACCGCAACCCAGGTCAGCTGTACCGGTCAGCCAACTGTTTCACTTTCCCAGTTAAGAAAAGAATAATCACACAATTAATACTGCCAATTATAGATTATGCTGATATTGTTTATCAAAATACCTCTGATACAAACTTAAGTCCTCTATATGTCACATTTAACAGTTTATGCAGGTTCATCCTGCAATGTCCATATCGCACTCATCATTGTACTCTATATGAAAATCTTGACTGGCTTCCCCCTAACGCTAGAATGCACTCTCACTGGCTACAGTTCATTTTTAGATGTATCTTTTTGACCTGCCCACCCTACCTTAAGCAATACTTTGTTCCATACTCATCATCATATTCACTTAGACAAACACAATATCCCTCCTTTATCATACCTAGAACCTCCAGAGTCAAAGGGAGAAGAGCATTCAAATTCAAAGCATCCTCAGATTGGAACAACCTACCCAACTCCCTTTCGCTCTATATCTTCCTTACAGACTTTTAAGACAGAGTTACGTAACCATCTAAAAACACAATGCTCATGCTCTTAGTGTGTGGTCTCTGACTGGTCTTGGGGTTATGGAATGTACATGTGCAATGTATGCTCTACTGTTACCTGTGTGCTGTGCCTTTGCATTGTACTTGCTTTACCTTATGTTTGTCTGTTGCTTTTCTTGTGATTCTGTCCTGTCGTTTTTGTTGTACTTCTGTGTTGCTTCTATTTGTACTATTGCTGCTTGTTGAATGTTGCTGCTAAGGATCCCCCTTGAAAACGAGGTGATTCACCTCAAGGGGCTTTTCCTTCAATAAATTCAAATTCAAATTCAAACAAACATTTTGTTGTCTGGAAATAATTACTCGAAAGTTGCCCTCCTGTTTAAATTTATGAACGTGGGAATGGTTAACAAAAACACATTTTTCACCATCCAAGACACCCACTGTGTGGACACAATAAAGGAGTACTGGGAGGAGAGGAGAAACAAGGCCATCAGTCACCTCCAAGGGAAAGATGTTGTGGTACTAGGTGCGTATCTAAGACTAGTAAACACTCAAATATTAACAAAGGGTATGCAGGAATGACTTCCCAGGCCACTGTGCACAGTACTGCAGCTACAGTACAATGGAGAATGATACAAAGGAGATCATTCACATTGCAACCATTGATAAGCTGCAAACCTCCTGGAACTCCATCATCATGGAGAAACAAGGCTTTATACAGATGGTGGACCAGCTTAGTTCAGAGGTGAAACTGGTGGATCTGTACAGATGCCCATTCTCAAATCTGAGCTCTTATGAGTAAGACATACAATCTATAGGAATGCATCGGTTGAAAAGACTGATGAAATGTATTTATATTTAATGATTTTCCACTTTACAGACCCAGAAAAAGGAAGATACAAGGCACATGGGATCCATCACAGCCTGGAAATGTGGCATGGTGCCAAGAACCTCGCCAAAAAAATTGCTGCTGTAAGTTTGCAAGAAGAAGGTTTTCATTCCAATGACAGAAAAATAAAGTTGACTCCACCTATGAGCTCCTCATCTGTGTCATATAAGAGACAACACCTCATAAATAATTTCATGAACAACACTTTCAGCACAGACAGGCTACTACTGCATGTGCTTATACCCACATCTTACATTGTTACACTTGTTTTGTTTTCTCTTCAAGGCAGCAAAAATAAAGGGACAGTCCCTTCTCCTCATATGGCTGAAGGACATCGTGAACCATGTTAGTGGTGTTGTAAAACAGCTGTCACAATTGAGCAGTTCCTTGTAAGCATTGAATTTATAATTTGTGTATGCATTTTTACCAAGTTCATTTATGTTCATAAGATATTTTATATGTATATATACTGTATATATACACATATACATATGTATATATATATATATATATATATATATATATATATATATATATATATATATATACATATATATATACATATATATTTATTTATTTATATTTATCAATACGGGCATCTGGAAATCACAGCTGGAAAGGAGTGGATTCGGGGAGACTCAAAATGGCACAAAGCCCTGGTGGAAATTGTGCACAATAAGCGCTGACACAAATACCTGCGCTTCAGGTATGTTGTTTCAGGTATAGTGTGGTATTTCACACTGATGTTCAGTCTTGGATCAAGGTTTTTATGTTATTTGTTTATATTTTGTTCAAACAGATCAACTGCCAAGCTTGAGGCATTTCAAAATCATATTTTGTTGTTTGCCAGCAAGCGCTTTGCCTTCAGTCCCCCAGTGTATGAGGCCAGAGTCCTGCTTGCTGCTCTGGACTATAATTTCCACCAGAACCAACCAACAATGCAAACTACAGAAGGCAAACAGATGTATGTATAAAAACTGAAGATTTATTATTATTTATTTTAAATTACCGTTTGTAGTTCTACTGATAGTCTTTACATCTACACTCAAAGTTAGTAGTCTTTGCATTGAATAACTGGTATTACATTTTTGAATTTTTTCTAATTACAGTTTCAGAAGGGTCTACAAGAAAAATGCTAGAAGGTACAGTGTGTATGCCCTGAAAGAGGACAAGACCTATGGATACATCCCTGACTTGCAAGCAATGATTGTCAGGAAGAGGCTCACAAGTGGGATGGGGATGCCCAGAAGAAGGAGACTCCGACCTCATGATCCCAGAAGGCTTGGGTTGGTGCCCCCCCCCCCCCCTACCTGCATCTACGACATCAGAACTGTTACAAAGTCAAGTCAGGAGAGGTCTAGGTAAGTGATCCATTTGATTGCCAGTTAATACTAAAAAAATCACATGCTGTGTTACACCTAATGTGTACTTAATCTGCCCTCAACAGGACCACTGTTCCATGCTGCTGATGATTAGCTGCTGCCTGGCCTTTCTCATACCCAACCTCCAAGTTCCAGCTCCCTCACCTCATGTAACAATGGAAAAATATGGATCAAAATAATTTTTTTTTTCTTGAATATCAAGACTTTTTCACCTCATTGTTCACTTTATTTAATGTCATATTGCACTACATGTATTTATTTCCCTCCCATAGGAAAAATGTGTTGCTCATCTGTGGTTCAATCTCATCTCTTGAGATCAATTTGAGCTTCTCATAATCTTATCATTTTGTGATCATTTGATTTTTCCTATGGGCTGTATCCTTGCATTTGTACTTTTTCATAATGCATCATACATTTACTTGCTGCTATGTATTCCACGAGTCACTTTGGGATAGTAGTGCTTTAATACAGTATTTCATGAAGGTAACTAAGTGGTAGGTGTACCACTACTACTACTACTTGAAATTTTGTTTCTATGTTCAATAATTGAAAGCATGTTTGTATTTCAAAACATTGTACTGTAATTTCATGTCATACAGTTTTTATCATTTTATATATTCCAGTTTTTGGAATTCTTTTCTATTTTTCTGCACTCAATCAGTCTTTGCACTGTTGTATGACCAAATATATCCAAAGAGTCCATAAAGATTTGTTTTATATTGTGAAACTTCACCAAGCTTCTCCCAACAACAGACCACTGAATCATGCCTTTGTATGTCAGTGATTCCATAAATTATGCTAATATAGAAATAAAAAAAACAGATACATGAAGAGAATACTTTTATTAAATAAATATAAAGCATGACAATTTATTGAGGAAAATATGAATGTGAACTTTGACAATAAATAATGTAAAAAGGTAAAACAAATATTGGAACTAAAAACAAAACAAGCAAAAACTGAAACCGGCAAACTCACTCTAGAAACTAAACTAGACACTAAACTAATTTTTTGATGCCCTGATGATGAACAGACGGGTGTGTGAGTATTTGAGGTAATGTATTGACATTCCAGAGGGCCTGAAAGGAAATTCACATGCCAGGAGTGAAACCGGAACTTGTCCCTGATCTTCCAAACACAGCAACTGGGAATGACACGCCGCTTAGACACGCCTAGAGAGCCATGCTGCCAGTAGATGTAATGTCTATATGCAGCATAACGGTACTCCCGGTTGTCATCCCCTGGTTTCACCTAAAACTATTATGTCCTCCCTCTACTGCCTATGAATGCGTAAAAAGCCTTCCTCAAGGCAGTACTGGGAGAAGTGTGGTAATAGGCTCACACAGTGTGCGGGCTCCTGGCCACAGCATTTCCTCTCCAGGTCTGTTGGCATAGTTACCACAATTACACCATGGTACCCCTTGCACCACGGCTGAAGATGGGGCACCATGCCTGCGCTGATGCATCATCAAGGCATCAAAAACCAAGCCTGGCTGCCTCCGGAGGAGCTGCCTGGTCAGATCCCTCTGGTCCTCCAGGCTTATCTCTTCAATAAGTCTCTGAGAAAATAAAGCACATAAAAAGAGAATTCTTATGTGAGATATGAGTTTGATGACAATAGGTTGGAAACATGTAAGTGTAGAACATGGGCTGCACTATGTCAAGTTTCTTCAAACATGTCAACATTATTTTCAAAATACTGTATAGCTTATAGACTCACTTTTCACTATGGAAATATGATTCTGTGTTGCGCTGATTGCTGTACAGGTATGAACGTATGAATCAATAGTTTTATAACTGTTACAAACCTCTGTCATTTCCTCTCGGGTCGCTTCAAGGGTTGCCATCCTCCCCTCCTCCTCTTCCCTCTCCGTGGCTGAGGCACGTCGCCTGGCCCTTCCTGCACCTCTTCCTCTCCCTCGTCCTCCTCTCCCTGTCTCCTGTGGAAAATCATTCTGCAAAATATGTAACGGTTATCCTACCAACATAACGATTATTTGCCACACTGTGCCATGACTTTATTTAGCATTACTGCGCTAATGTTTGCTCGTGTTACCAAAACAATTAGGAATAAAACACTCCTAACCTCTCACCTATAACATATCGTAATATGGTTTAGATCTTCACCTCATTGCTCGTTGCTTCGGATATGTTACCAGCAGAAACGCTGCTCTCCGTCGCAGACAACGCCATTTTTCCAAAGTGTTTTGGTCCTCGGAGGCCACCGTAACTTTGCTGACGGTGCTGAGCACAGGCGAGTGAGTGAGCGCTGCAATCTAGAATGTAAACGCTACATGTCACTGTTTTCAACCCATTTTATACACTGGCCCTTTAAAACACAAAATGTTACATTTTCAGGAAATTATTAAAATACTACATTATCAGCAAAAACTAACCAGTCAGGACATTTTATTCAATAATTAGTAAAAGTTTTACATTTTTGATCACGTGCAAATTTTATTTTCAGGCGTTGTTACATTTTGAGGAAAATTGTTACATTATTGGGTGCTACAGGGTCAAAATTCTGATGACTTGTTTCTGTAAAAAATATTATTGCTTTGGGTATGGTAATACCTCTTATGAACATGACACATGTTGCCTTAGTCACATTTAAAACTAAATCTAAACAGTGTAGTATGAAATGTTTAAATACAGTGTCTTATATCACACATCCTGATTATGAAACCAAGTAGGGCAGCTATTCTTTGGTTTTGGTTTGTGTCCTGCAAAAAAGGTAATAGTAGGTGAATGCAATACACAAGCTAGAATCCTGATCTTAGTACACACTGATAGGAAATGTTTTTCGATACAGTACATACCTCCTTTTGAAGACAAACCAGAATGCTGCTCAGGCCAACATCCTGCATGATGCAGCAGCTGCTTTGTACAGTTGTAGACTAGGCACGAAGGCACCCAGAAAGGATTCCATCATCTTTGGTAACAATTCTGCGGAACTCAGGTATTAGCAGAAGCAGATAGATAACAAAATAGCAGAGAAAAGGGCATGAATGAGGGAAAAATAAGAGCAGCATTGAGCTGTAGGGATAGAAAAACAAAGAAATAAATATGATTGCAACAAAGAGTACATGCTTTCTGACTACATCAACGCTCAAGTAACAAAATATAGGATTTCTATGCTGTACTATGTTGGCAAAGGATTACCTGTCGCTCACTAAACAATGCAGGCCATCTGTCCATGACTGCAGAGATGAGCGGTTCATCACCAATTATCTCTTGTCTTTGTTTTGAGAATGTTGCTGTCATCAGTTCACCCAGGAGCTGTAAATCACCAAACACAAATTGCCTTGCTTTTTTGTGCGTAGTTTAGTCGAACTACGCAATGGTTTACATTAAACTGGCAAACAGCCCTGTGTCATCACAGATCCTCTCCTCTCTGCTGCTGATGTGAAGACACACACTGATGGCAGGGAGGAGGGGCTGGTTGTCTCAGCCGAAAATAATAATTCCACTGTTTTCAGACACTTAACGCTAGCTAAAACTATACTTTTATTTACAAATGGCGTTCGTTTTTAGTTAATTCACTAATTTGCAAGCTGTCTGTCTGTGCAAAACATACCGGAGGGGCATCGAGTTGACTGTGAAGAGAGCTGTCGAGAATGTCACTGCTTGTTTAACAGGTGTTTGAAAAATTGTGGCCTCTGCTCTGCTATCTGCTCTGAGAACCCACTTTCGTGCAAACATGCAGCAAACATGCACCGCGCACACACACACACAGTGTGCAAAGCATGGGAGCGCAGTTTCGATGTGAATCCACATTCATTTGACTGGAGACTGTAAACTGAATTGCCCTATTTGGGATAAAATAAAGTTGTTTGAACTTTAACATCCAGACCAACACAATGCCAACGTAAAGCTGACGTTACACCTGGACTGTTAGGGCGGTTTCATAGTCGACGCAAAGGCACGCATTGTGATGCATCGAGAAGCATTGGCCGCCATGATGCGTGCTTGCGTCTCAAAATGTGTTTTTTTGATACGCAACGCAGCGATGTGTGTTATACCATGCGTTGCCAGCGGGGGTGATAATGCAAGCGACGCACTTGTAAATTAACAGGACAGATTTGGACGTGCACACAAGAAGTGGAAGAAGGCCTGCAAAAGTGGTGCGGGGCACATGGGTTTTGGGTGCCCTCAGATTTTGAAGCGGCTAAACTGGATGAATGAGCACATCAAACATAGGACTGGAGAGGCTGCAGAAGATACGGCAGGAGAGATAGAGGGATAGAGAGAAGGAGAGAGAGCGAGACAAAGAGAGGAGCGACACACATGTCACTTTTTGTAATTACCTGTGTACTTTTTTACAAGGTCTCCCACAGGAACAGAGCGCTATATTGATGCGAGACATCAAACAACTGATGCAGCACCACAAACCTTTGTAAATTATGTTTAGGACTATTTGCAGTCAGGCCTACATGTTAAATTGATTAGGTTCATTTTGTCTTTTTTAAAATTTGTTCAATATTTTCTTATCAAAAAAATGTAGGAGATGTATCTTTTACCTGCTTGACAGTTTTGACTGTGACTCCAGTCTTCCTCAGAAGTGTCATACGACGTGTTGCTGACGTATCTTTTATCAGCTGGCTGACCCAACAGACCTATCAGAATCTGTTGGGCTGGCCACACCCCGCTGTTAGACGGTTTCTGGAGAAGGGAATCTCAGGTGTGCATGGGATGGGATTCCCTCCTCCAGAGACCGTATAACATGCACACCTGGGAATCCCTCTCCTCTGTTGGGCGAGCTGATAAATGACATCCTCTTCAGTAGCCATTTTGATCTCAGTATCAAATATGAGTATCACCAGTAATGCACCAGTGACTCTGCTACCCCCTACTGGGAAAGCGATGTATTGCATTTCAAGTATTGCCCGCGTCGCTTGCGTTCAGTGTTTTGACTATGAAAGGAAGCACGTCGCTTGCTCGCGTTGCATGCATCAACTATGAAACGGCCCTTAGTGGACCTAACGTTAGCTAAGGGTGGGGATTGAAAAACCTCAGCGGCACATGACATAAACAATGAATATTACGCTCACGTTTAAACACTACACCAGTTAGTTATATATTTAACATTTTACACACAAAAGCATCGATTAAATTTGTCCCCCATAGCAGAGGGAGAAGGGATGGTGTTAAAGTTAGCTTATCATCAAAGCCACGAATTTAGCTTTTCCAGGCTATTAAAAAACACAACCTACATAGTTACTGTTATTACATTACTGCACCAACGGTTAATGGAGAAATAGTTAATTAAAGATTATTAAACTCACCTGGCACTGTTGAGTCCACATTTAAAAAATCCTGCCACTCGCCAGCCTCCTTGTTGCATGCAGAGCACAGACAGTGTTGTATTGCTCTGCCTCCGTTAACAGGCCGTTGTCAGCAAAATAGTCTCGTTCCGCCGGTGGAAGTAGTCCTTTCTTGTTTGCTGCAAAATGTGTATTTTTTGGATGGAATTCGATATATGACTTATCTGTAGTGTATAAATTGTTATTCCCATTGTTCAACCTTGCCTTGATTTAAAGAAGACAGATTAACTCAAAAGTCACTGCAAATATTTTTTTCTATAGCTCCCATCCCCCACTCCCGCTTTTTTCCCTCTCCTTTTTTTCAACTGATGACTTACAATCCCAAGTTCAATCAACACAAACAAATCTGACAAAATTCTCAAATAGTCAACACAATGAATAACTGTAAGTTTTACATTCTGAAATTCGTAAAGTTGAGTTCAAAATCCAAAACTTGTCAGAGAGGTAGCAAGTTGACATAACTAAATGAGGCTGCAGTGTTTTATAGTGTACTCATATGAAGCCAGGAGCAACAGCATCATTTAACAAAGGTAATGTTACAAAATTTGGCTCCATTACAACTCACAGCATTCACCGACAAAACAACTGACTTATACTACACACGTTTTACAATACAACCTGCTAACGTTATACGGCATACGGCGACATGGTGCTGTTTGCTCTGTGTTTGTCTGTTTTCTTTGTGTGTGTGTCGGAAAGTGTGAGTCTGAAGTATGAAAGAATTGAGCTTTTGAGGATACGTTCTGAGATGACATGCTTTGAGCCCCAGCTACTTCACTTTTCGAGAGACTTTGTTGGACAGCCACAGCTGAGCTCACAAACACACACTGGGTCTGGGCCCAGGAGACGCGGAAGAAGGGCAGGCGCTCTTGTGCGAAGCAGAAGACGCAGACACCGCTCCCCGCTACGGAGTACTCTCTAATGTGAGATCATTAGCCAACAAGCTAGACGAACTTGCCATGTTAACACTGTCGCAGACGGACCACATAGACTGCTCACCAAGACATGGCTCCACTCTGGCGTTCCCAACTTAGCACTACAGCTGGAGGGGTATTCTTTCCACCAAGCGGATCACACCATAGAGTCGGGGAAACAGCAAGGCAGCGGCCTCGGCTGTTACGCCAACCTAAGGTGGTGTACCAACACGAGAACATTACACCAGTCATATTCACCTGAGCTAGAGACCCTTGCCATCCAATGCAGACCTTTCTACTTGCCAAATGAATTTGCCTCAATCGTCATTGTGGCAGTATAAATCCTCCGGAGGCCGAGGCCAAATCGGCACTACAGCAATTGGCTGCACGGATTACGTGCACTGGAAAACGTGCACCCAGATTCTGTCCTTCTCATGATGGGAGACTTCAGCCACGTTGACCTGAGGAAGTCGGCACCCAGGTACAAACAACAAATACACGCTGCTACCAGGGGTGAAAGAACACTTGACCAGTGTTACTGTGCAATCTCCCAGGCGTTTCACGCTGTGTTGCGCGCTCCTCTAGACCAATCTGACCATTGCACGGTCTTTCTTATCCCTCGGCTTCGCCAGCAGCTAAAGACTGTTAAACGGACTGTCAGGCCTGTGAGGCGTTTTTCACCCAAGGCTGCTGACAAAACCTGCTGAGAAACCACCGACTTTTCTGCTCTTAAAGAAGCATGTGATGGGGTAGACGAACACACTGATACACTATCCTCCTAACTTTCAGGAGATGTGTATTCCATCAGAAATGGTGACTGTGTATGGCAACAGAAAACTTCAGGTCTTGAAAAGCAGAGACACAGATCTCTACAAGACTGCCAGGTATAAATTTGAACGGGCAGCTAAAACAGCTAAGGCTCGATACAGAGAGAGCCTGGAGGATAAACTGAAAGCTGGGGATGTTAGGGGGGCTTGGCAAGGCCTATCTCTGGGTCCAAGACCAATAAAAAGCAGTTGGTCCAGGATGTAGATCCTCGACTCCCTGATATATTAAATGAATTTTATTGCCACTGTGATGTACAGTCAGGTGATCAACTGAGAGAAGCTGACAGTATGGGGCCTGTAAACCCTCCTTTCACAGTTGAGGAGCACAAGGTTAGAGCCCTCCTATGTAAACAAAAGGTCAGGAAAGCTGCAGGGCCAGACAATGTGTTTAGTTTTACCTTGAAACATTGTGCCGATCAACTTTTCAACCGTTTTTACTGATCTGTATAATTCGTTTCTGAGGACACTTAAAATCCCGGCACTGTATAAATCTGCTACAGTCATTCCTATGCCCAAAAAGTCCAACCCTTCTTGCCCGAATGATTACAGGCCTGTTGCTCTGACCTCTGTTATAATGAAGATGTTTGAAAGACTTGTATGTGACCACTTGTCTAGTATTATAAAGCTAGATATGTATCAGTTCGCTTACCAACCCAACAGGTCTGTAAATGATGCTGTATCCATGTGTCTCCACACCATCCTGCAGCACCTAGAGGCCTCTGTCACTTATGCTAGAATTATTTTTATTGATTTTAGTTCAGCGTTTAATACAATTGTGCCTTTTAAATTGTTTGAAAAACTAAGAGTGTTAGGTATTGATGAGTCTCTGTGCTATTTGATTCTATACTTCCTTCCAGACAGAGAGCAGGTGGTTAAAATTGGTAACCTGCTCTCTATATCTATGACTTTTAACACCGGGGCCCCCCAGGGCTGTGTTCTCTCTGCTTTTCTTTACCTTGTATACACAAATGACTGTGTTTCCCACTCTGACTTTGTTAATTTTTTTTAAATATGCAGATGATACAACAGTAGTGGGATAAATTAAGAACAATGACAAATCAGCTTACATAGCTGAGGTAGATAGCCTTGTTGACTGGTTTAAAGAGAATGACTAAACATCAGCAAAACAAAAGAAATGATCATAGACTTTCAGTGTGGCGATGCAATTCACCCTCCCCTGCTTATCAATGGTCAACAGGTGGAGCCAGTAAGTCATTTTAAATTCCTAGGAACAACCCTATGTGACAACTTAAAGTGGGAAATTAACACCAGCAACATTATTAATAAGGCCCACCAGAGGCTCCACTCACTGCGTCAATTAAGGAAGTTTGGGGTCTCCAGGGAGGGGAAACTCAGCTTTTATAGAGCTACAGTAGATTGTGTTCTCACCTTTTCAGTGATGGTGTGGTATGGAAACACAACTGAGCACGACAAGGCACAGCTACAAAGAGTGGTATGCACGGCATCAAAGATTGTAGGCTGTGATCTTCCTTCTGTGGCCTCCTTAAATGCCACATGCATTAAGCAAAAGGGGGAGAAGGTGATGGGAGATCCCTCACACCCCACTTCCTCTTTTTTTAAGCTCCTGCCTTCTGGCAGGAGACTCCAGAGTATTAGGTGTAGGACATCTCATTTTAGAAATAGCACATACCCTGAGGCTGTCCGTCACCTCAACCCTAGCCCAAGTGCACTTTGTATTAGGAGGGCCACGACAAGCTGATTTTTTTTGCACTTCTCTAAGCACCTTGCACCACTAAGCACTTTTTTCTATACTTTTAAGCTACTTTTACTGCCCATTGTGTCCACACTATTGTTTTTAAGTTTTTAAATGTATGGTTTTTGAGCTATTGTCCATTGTGTTTTTATTGTCATTTAAGTTGTATAGTTTTGGCCATTTGTCTGGTTTTATGTTTTTATCTTGTCACTCCTTGCCTGTATGAGTGATCTACACCAAGACAATTTCCAATCAACCATGTGTGTTGAAATGGCAAATAAAAATCTATCTATTAGCACAAGCTTATGACATTTACACGTTAATATTTTGCCTGTTTGAATAAACTTAGACTAGCAGAGATTTCCTCTATTCATTTAAAGTCAGGATAAATCAGACACCATGCTATTTTGTGGGGGCTTTATTGTCTTCATAATTTAATTTTTCTTATCTGTGAAATAAAAGTATATAATCGTTTCCACTGAGGGAAATCGTTTTCAGCTTACAAAAATAGACAGGTGGTCTGTGTTGTCACGGTGTGTGGTTACATTTCTGGAGAGGTGCACGCCAGGCTACGGCGTAGGGTACAGCGTAGGGAATGGCTTACCCCCAAATTCCACCAGATGGGCGTGGGTTTGCGCCTGCACTCCAGAACAGCAGCAGAGCTGATACGTTTCAGTTCTAGTCAATGTGTGTGCTTCCACCGGCTGCGGCTGCGGCTGTGCTGCGTTCCAGCTCCATCACAGCTGCGGTGCTCCGGTTCCCTCCACAACTGATACACAGGACTTCTATTTTTGCCGGACGCCGGAGCACAACGCAGCATTTCAGTACGGAGCAGATTGTGCGGGGCAGGAAGTTGTGCACAGAAACAAAATAAAACATCCGATTAATTTTCAAAATATTTCCCTGCACTACACCTTGAAAACATAATAATGGGTGGAGGCAGGCCTGAAGTCAACAGGTCAGAGGTTTTCAGACGTCATTTCACCCCGTTGACATCATGGACGAGGAGATGTTAATCATGGCAGTGCACCGAGATGTCTTCCTACCACTCCTCTGGTTTTGTGGTTCTGTTTATAGAAACTACATCTTGTTATATCATGTGATCATGCATGAATTCATCTCATGGGTCCATGTGACTCCCGCTGTCCGGTGGAGCTGCGATGCTCCACACAGCAAACGCAGCCGGTGGATGTTGACAGATGGCGGAGCACGCAGCGGTGTTAGGTACAGCGTTGATTCGATGCAGAAGTATAAAATCACGCTTAATTAATTTGACTGTGGTGTAGTTCATTTATACCCTGTAGCTTTTACTAATTTAGGCTTCAAAGATCATAAAAGTGGTGTTCATTTGTGAAGATTATCTTGCTGAACAAAATATGAAAGTATCAGAAAAGTTTGCTTACCACAGACCTTTTTTGCTGCAATAATCCAAAATCCAATGGAAAGATCCCATAGGCTTTGTGAGAAGGGAACCAGGGTGATGCTAACTCCCATATCGACCTACAGAAAAAAACGTCATCCCTGGAGCACTGCATTATAATTGCATTACACTTGAGGCGCTTTAAAGTTTTTGATTAAAATTAGTGGACTCCACTTCTCCAGACTGAAGACAGAGGTTTTTGATTCACATCTGCTGCTGTTTCAGAGTTTCTACTATTTTCTATGTTTTTGGGACTTGAAGAGGTCTTTGGTTTTTCCCACTTGGATTAATTGGAACAGCTGTGAACAACGTTAATCATTATCCTTTTCTGCAGTGCTGTCTGGACAGGGCACTTATGTATGTTGTCATATGCAACAAAGTTATCAGAAATAATATTCAACATTGACTTAACATTCACAATAGTGCAGGTGAAAAGGCTCCTCAGCTGATCACTGTAACATATGTTTAATTACTGTATGGTCTGAGAGTAAACTGCAGCCTCATGTGAATATGCAGCAGAGTGGTTCTTTACATGCCCTCTGGGCAGAGGCACTTTTATGAGCAGTGTCCTCTGTAATGTAAATGATGGCATCTGTGCTGTCAAACTGGATTACACATTGCTTATGCTGTGATAAAATAACATAATGAGTAAAGGTGTGCCAGCACAATATATGGCCGCAACAAGTAGCAATTACATCTGGAGGCCATCCAAGTCAACAATACTGCACAGTGAGCACCAAGTGTTCACTGACAGGACACATTGACTGGCACATTCTCACACACTGAGGGTGCCAGCACCTCTATCTGAGTAACTCTCTAAATGTTCTCTCCTCACAGTTCCTACTCCACACCTGTAGTAGTGGTTACTACAAAGAATGTTGAGATGTAATAACCAAATAGAGATTTTGTAAACTTGTGGAGTCACTTAAACACAGACAAGGTGATGTCTGGGAGATGTAAAGAATTTCTTGAATTCAATAAAATAGCATGCATGGAGCATAACACACATCACAATTTCTATTTAGTTCATTTCGAGCTTGCTCCATAGACAACATAACTCAAATACTTAAACTAACATGGCACCTGAAAGCTTTCTGCCACTCATGCTATTAGAATTAAAGAACCCTCAAGAACACAGTATGACTGCTTCCTGTCTGAATGCAAGAATCTAAAGATTTCAGAGAGCTTTATTTTCCTGTGCTTGTGTAACCTGCTAAAAATACTGTATCTAATGCTACTGCATTGTCTGACAGGTTTTTGGCACTGCTCACCAATTGTATTTTTTTATGTTTTATGTTACACAGAAAAGAATAGCAACATTATGCAGAAAAAACAACAACAGAAACATAATAACTTAACAGAAAATAACATGACAGTATGTGCTGTTATGTTGTTATTTTCTATTACAGTGTGCATACGGTGTGCATTTTTTACCTGCCATACATGCCATCTTCTCAGTTCAACCAATAGATTTTCACTCACCCCACCTCTCTAGCACACCTACCTGCCAGCCTGATACCTGTCCACACCAGCCGGTCCACCACACCCACCTCATCAAGCCAACTCTGTTCACCTGTGGCTCATTACCCTCTGTCACTAAAAATACAGCAGCTTCACAGACTCCTGGCCAGATTGTTCTTTACCATATCATGCAAGACTTTCCAGTGCTTATCGCGGGACTGCTTCCTTGTTGCCGACTATGTCTGCCTCTGACTCTCATGCTTCATCTGCTTCCTGCTAAACAACTCAGCCTTCTGTCCTTGACCAATAGATCTGCTTCCACTTTCCTGGTTTCTGTTTAAGTTTTAATGGTCCTGGAGAATCAATTACACACAGAGATGTGTGTATGTAAAGAAAAAATAAATACACATACCATCTGTTTGGTCTTCCATCCCCTCAGTAAGAGATGCAACATCACTTCTTTCCATGACAGCCACAGCTTTCAGCTTTGGAATGATGCTGGCTTCCCATCGTCTGATGAGCAGGTCAGTCTTTCTGTCATTTTGCCAAACTCGATATCCAGCTTGAATGAAGATACATTTTAAGAATATATTCTAAATCAACAGTGTTACTAACAATATCTGAGCTTTTGTATTGTCTATTAAAATATCTTAAGTAATGAAAGGAAATTATAAATAATTACTGAGCTGCAATGAGAGACCTACCAGACTCGGCATATCCAAGAAGCGTGGGGATTCATTGAAGATTTCAGAGATTGTGGGAGTCTCCTTTGATATCCATGTTCTACGCCTGGTGTATGTCTTCTCCATTGCTGACTTGATTGAAGAAATGTTCTCTGAAGAGGGCCTTAGCCGTTTCAGGAGGGTGATCCACTCACTGGTCACACTGCTCTCATCCTGTTCCTGTTCTGACCATGGTCTGTTGTCGCAGCTCACCTTGCACTTTGTGTAACGACGCTGACCTGCTTCTATCTTTCGAGGGATGTTACGCGGTCTCATTTCCAAGAATCCAGAATGGGATGATGGATCATAAATATGCTCCTGAGGTTATAAATACAAAACAACAAAACATTTTTTAGAATACTAAATAGTGTAAGTGTTGAAAATACACACTGAGATAAAAGTTAGACTTAAGCTGCTAAAAGTTCTAATATCTACAATCAGAAGATGTAACAGTCAGTCAATGAGCTAATCATGAGACATGAAAGGCCACCTGACAACAGTCAATGAATGACAAACACAAAATATGTTATTTCAGAGTAAATAAATAAACAACTGGCTGTTTTTAAGGTCATAGAAATCATTAGATGTTACTTACAAATCCATCTCCTTTTCCTTCGATCTGAACCTTCAAGTATGGGAAAGTGTCGATGATACGCTTTGCTAGAGCTAGCTTTTCAGCATTTGGTGGGTAAGAGCAAAATCACTTATATTAACAAAAATATATCACTTACTTCTATTTTAAGTACAATTCAAGGTTGTTCAATAATTTTTCGTGATTATATACTTACGATCCATGCTTCTCCACCAAGTGACTGATGCATACTTTGACAAGAAGCCTCCTTGACTCTATTTTAAGTGTTCCTCTTTTCTTGTGTTCTTCAAGTATCTCTGGCGCTTTGCTTTGAAGTAGAGACTGCAGGCCTCCCCGTTCATTTGGCACTGGAACATGCTACAATGTTGGAGGTATAGGGAGACATGATGGAGGTGAATTTAACCTTTAAAATACTATTATATATACAGGGTTCCTACATATTTTTCAAAGTCAAATTCAAGCACTTTAAAGGCTAATTTTTCCAGCACCTAAATTACATATTTACAAGACATGATCAGTCAAGTCAGACCATCTACCCATAAAGATAATATGTAAAATGTTATCTTTTCTCAAAATTTTGACTTTTTTCTCAAAATTGTCTTACCCCCAGTATGATATTTCAGAACTCTGTCGAATGAAAAACCTAGTTGCTCTGATGTGGTTTGATTTATAAGCTGTTCAGTACTGTGAACAGTATCTTTCTTGAGCACTCTTTTGCATTTTTAAAGACAGTAAACAGAACTTTGACAGATCCAGGTTCAAGGTCTGGGTCCTGGGGAAAAGAGAAGAGGGGGGAAATGCTATTTACACTCATTGTATAGTGTGATGAATTTGCAAATTAATCTCAATCCAAAGCTAATATGACTACATGAACATGGACTGTGCAGCCTTCCTTGACTTTATAAAAATTGTTAGCCAAATAAAAGTTTTCATAAAAACATGTCACCTAAACTTTGTGGTGAGGACTGACAAGACCAAATTTAGATGTACTCAGTCACTAATATAATAAATCAAGTTTGTGTAACCAAGAGCTATAGGACTCAAAGCAGTAAGACACATTGAAATGTACCCCATCTCACACACGCGCGTGCACACACACACACACACACACACACTAGGGCGGTATGACCTAAAATTCATATCATAGTATAAATTGTATCCCTTCATGGTAACGTTATATATCGCGGTACAAATTTAACCCATAAGAACCCGGACCAATTTCTCCTTAAAGGAAAATTATGGGGGGCATAAAACAGACTAAATAGACCACATAGAACATATTTCTGACATTTTTTTCAAAATACCACCCCTCACTGTCAGAGATCTGTAATGTTACATATATGTGACATTGAGCGTTAAGAACCTGGATAATTTATCCATCAAGGAAAATTATGGGAGACATAAAATAGACTAAATAGACCATATAGAACACATTTCTGACATTTTTCTCAAAATAACACTCATTAGTGTCAAAGATCTGTCAATGGGTGTTAATGGTAAATTCATTCCTCTTTTGAAAATGAATCAGCCTTAGTCTTTTTAGGTTTGATAACAAAGCTTTGTCTTTTCATTTGCGTTTCCACAATATCATAAATTTACCTCTTAGGTTTAACAACAAAATTTTGATTTATTTCACAATACAAAAATTTGCAAATTGAATTAAAAAAAAGACTGCCTCATCATATTGGAGGTCTTCTCTCCAAGCTATTGTAGCTGTAAAAAAAACTGAGCTACATTCTTTTTCTGGTCATGTTTTTCTGTTTGGTAACAAAGATTCTAACTTTACTTCTTAGGTTTAACAACAACATTTTCTTTTCATATTGTTTTACAACACACAAATGAATACATTTGCAAAAATTTACAAATTGAATAAAAATAAAAACTACTACTGGGTAGTTGTATTTTGCTGTCCAGGGTTCATCTTTGGTTGAGGTACTTCATCTAAATCACCTGATTCACTGCAGTCTGAATCACTAGACTCACTTGACTTGTCATTCTCCATTTCTTTGTTGCTGGGACTGTAATCAGGGTCTTCAAGGTCATCATCTGAGCTACTTTCACATCCCTCAAAGTCACTGTCGTCTCCCTGGATGACTGTCAGTGCATCCTGAACACTGTGTCGCCTATTATCCATAATGCAGATGAAATTAAATTACAATTTTCAATTATTCCTTTCAATTTTTATTATTTATTTATTCTCATCAAATTTTCAAATGATATAGGGTAGAACAAAGTGATATAGGGTCTGTTTTTTTTATTCACTGGGTAAAAATGGTTTCCTTATATATTTTGTTAATAATTGGATTCATATAATGTGATTTTTTGTTTACATTTGTTTTAATATGCTTTGAATTGAACAATATAAAATGTATTAACTAAATATCATTGAAAAAGTTAAGTTAACTGAGCAGATCATAAAAAAAATTCTTATTGTGACATATATGTCACAATAGGTTTTCCATGACAGTTTTAAGGTTAAAGGTCCGATGTGACATATATGTCACAACGATATTTACCTGACCTGTTTTATATCAATTTGTTCATGAAATGTGTTCACAACAGGTTAAATGTAATAAAGGACTTGTTATGTAAGCATTACAATTCTTAAATGGTTTGAATCTTACCTTTGGCAACCAAAAACAAGGTTATTAAATCTAGCTAGCTCTGCCCCTAGTGGTAACCTGGCACACAGACATCTTGGAAATGTTGTTGTGGGAAGACCAAATCACATGACCTGTCACATGATCCACCAGGATGTTAAGTATGTGTCACTCTGGGACTTCATGAGTTAAAGTCAAGGAGAAAGCTGTTCATGGAATTTTCCAGAACATTTAAAGGATGTGTGGCACCTGTGGCACGGTGGGTTCTTATGGGTTAAGTGTAAGAATTAGAATGGAAGTGTTTCTGAATGGGATTTGTAGTCCCTTAAGAAGGCTAAATTTATAAAAAAACACAAAAAAAAAACAACAACAACAAAAGCAAAGAGATAATGTAATTTTTAGAGCATTTATTGCGCAGAATGCAGACCTCAAAACTCAAAATTAAAACCCAGCACTCTATGGTGCAAAATGTACTCTGGGATCTATATATATAAATCAACAGGTAATTTCCTTCTTTTAGCAAAATCCTAAATGACTGAGTTGTGTTTTTTCCACCTGGACCTTTATGCTTTGCCATTTCTCCTCTAATCATCACACTGTAACCTGTGACAGGCTGTTATGATACCACAACTATCACACATTCACATACATGGAGTTTTTTGTGGAGCCCCTAGCATCATGTAAGTTTACATTACCAAAGGTTTATGACAAAAACTCTTGCCAAAAACCAATTCCCGTGTGCGCACGGTGAGAGAGGAGAGGGAGAGATGCTGTGCTGCTGCCAGAGGAGCCGCTGACTGAGTTCCCTCTGAGCGATAAGTCGCTCAAAGAGTCTGAGAAGTCCGGGGCTGTTCATAAAACATTAACTCACTCACAAGTTCTCCAGCAACACATGTTGCACTTGCTATGCTAAATCATGGGCGTGAACCAGCTCCTCTTGCTCCGCTGTCTCTGTGCTTGCAGCCATTTTCACACCGACGTAGATGCGATGAAGTCATTGATGATAGGACGGTAGGGCCAAATTTTTATCATTTCTACCGTCTACTGCATATACCGCGCAGCCCTAACACACACACACACACACACACAAGCGTGCGCCGCACTCACAGTTTAATGTTACCTTAAATGAAATTAGACTTTTTTATACTCAAAACATGATTTTTAAAGACCACGAAACCCAACCGCACCCCCCAGCACCTTGTCTGTGTAACGCCACATCTATCACCACATAAGAATGACCTTAATCCTGGAGAAACAGTGGAAAAGCTTACCAAGTTTAGACGCTACAGGCAGCCAAATCGAGGAGGGTGTAACGTTACTTTACAGGGCTGCAACCCAAATATTTATTTTTGATAAAAGTCGCCGGTTTTCTACTCACAGTTACATCCCAACGTTTAGCTGCGCCACTCATCTGTAACTTAGGTTATTAGGTTCAAACCTAGCTAGTTAGCTAACTGTTAAGGTAAACCAGATGAGGTTTTGTGCAGACTTCATGGAAATGAGCCACTGTTTTGCTAACGTCAGTTACTGTCCTAAACTGCATTTTACTTGGTCTAATGTTGGTAACAAGCACGGTAGAAACAAACTTCAATTGACAATTGAAGTTTGGTGTAACTTAAGCTAACGTTACGTTAGCTTACTGCTAGGCAGCCCTGCTGAACAAAATGGGAGGCTTATCATGGATTTTCTTCGATATGATTTACCTGGTGGATTTTGCACATGACCAAATTTTAACTGAAAGATAAACAGTTCACTGAGATATATTAAAATATACTGGTAATGGATACTTACCAAATTGTCCGGCAGCACCGGCGGGAGCAACACCCCGAGGGAAGCAGCCTCCATTTCGTCTCCTTTGTTTGTCTGAGAGGGAAGTGCGCCCCCTTCCCGCTTCTTAAAGTAACACACACATTGTGTTAAACTGTCCAACACATTCATATGTGTAAGCTTTCTGTGCATTTTTGTACATATCTTGTGTTATAATCCACACAAAATGTGTTAAACATGTAACAACACATTTTTTGTGTCATTTTTTAACACATCTATTCTAAGAGTGCGCCTGTTCTCTGTGGCTGTGTGGCGAGACCGTCACTCAGCTCTCAGTGGTGAGTTTACCTGTTCTACTGCCTATGGTTTCCTGATCTGTTGTTGATTGTCTCGCCGTGTGGCTGCACATCCTGACTTTGTGTGTGCAACACAGACTCAACTCATCATTGCTGCTTGTTGTGTAGATTTTCGCCACAGCCACCCTACCTACAGCTGACTCCACACAAATGTGTTGGCTTCTCTTGTGTTTCCTACTGGTTCTGGATTCTTTGCTTGTCTGACGTCTGTCTGCTCCCTCATGGTACTGTTGCACACTATTAAACTGTTTTGTGTGTGCGTCCAGGGGATGCTGGCTACTAACCTGGCTGCCTGGAGCCCTGGACTGTATAAGGCTCTCAGAGGGGCTCCTCTGTGTTTGTATAAGCAGTGCATTAAAGTTCATTATAAACTGCCCTGCCTGTTGTAAGTGCTGCTTTTGAGTCCTAAACCTACCTGTCAACACACATGCTAAAATGGTTCCAGTTTTCAATGTGGAGGGTTTTTTTTTCCTTCTTTTTTCTTCCCCCAAAATGTGTTTACTTCTCAATATGAAGCTTTGTTTCAAGACAGACCAAAACCTTCCATATCATCCATCGGCTTTCAGGAGTTGTGCACCACTTTTCTTTTCTCCAGCTGAAGGCTAAAGTTTTCCAGCAAAGTGTGACACCTGTGAGATCATTCAGCTTCTGAATTGGAAATTTGGCCTGAAAACTATTTGTGCATTTTTAGCAGCAAGGTCAGTAGTGACAAGGATAATAGCAGAACAAAACTAGAGAAGAATAAGTCAGGAAGGATAAGGAGAGAGAGTAACTGTCTGTGGCCATCACATGCAAAGGCATTCCCTTTTGGGGGGGTTGCCTTACCTTTGATTTCCCTGTTTAACTGACTTGGTGCTTTACTGTGACCAAAAGTGTTCCCTTTATTATTATTATTTTGTGTGTGTTATGTGTGTGTGTGTGTGTGTGTGTGTGTACAAAGTTGTGTCCTCAATTTCCGTCAGATTTCTTTGTAATTCTTACTAAATCTTGCAATAGCATGGTTAGCAAAATCCTTGAGGACCCCTTTTTATCTTCCTGACTGTGCTGAATACAGCACTGCCATTTTTTAATATTTTTTGAAAAACAATGTCGATATTCCTACGGTCACAGCTGGAACATGTCAACACCGTCTTCTCCATTGTGATGTTTTTTTTTTAAAAAAAGTAGTGAATCAAATTTGGGCATTTTAGCGAGGTTAAGGATGCACCTAGCAACCAAGAAAAACCTAGCTAGCTGCAGTGTACAACACATGTTTTGGAGGGAAAATACTTTCCCTTTTGTCAACTCTGTCACATGTCAACTCTGTCAGGTTTATCTGATGGAGTTTACAAATCCACCTATAAACTCTAAGGGCCTATTTAGATGGTCTAAAGCAAAATGAACTTGCAAATGAAAAATAGCAAATGAACTTGCGCCTCTCTGGGTGTGTTGGTCTAAAAATGAGGAGTGGTCAGGCGCAGTCATGGTGCGTTGCTAGTTAGATGACGTAAAAAGCAAATGAGCCAGTGACCAACAAAAACTAAAGGCGCAGTATTTCGCTGTTAAACAAGTTAGTAATATGCGTCTCTAGGCGAGTGCACAACGCATGTGCACTCTGCTCAGACACACACGGAGCAGCCACACATATACAAATAAAAATATGATTACAATGTGAAAAATGATTATTGTGCACATTAAAATATTTATCAGAAACACGTCTTAATGGTCAGTCATTAATCAGAATGATCTAATTGCATTAATAATGATCATCATAATTTGTAATAATGACAAATGAAATTGTGAAATTATCTTACCAATCATGGCAATACACATAGGTATTTAAACACACCTGTCAGGTTGAGGAAAGTGACGTAGAGAGAGAGACAAAGAAAGAAAGAAAGAAAGAGGAAGAAAGAAAGAAATCAACTTTCGTGCATCAAAATGTAAGTGGAACAGAACATTTCTTGTTGAACCCCTCAGTTAGATACTGGTAAATGTGCTCATACATTCTCGATTTGCACGGTGAAATATCCTAGCACAGAGGATCCAGAGACGGCGGAGGCAGCAGGTCTACAGACTGAGGACCACATACCTCAACATCACAGAGGAGGAATGTCGCAGAAAACTCTGTCTCTCTCGCCAGGTTGTGACGGAAATATGCCATCTCCTGTCAGCTGATCTGAAGACACATGCCAACACTCCCTATACCCTCCCCGTTGCTGTAAAAGTCACTGCTGCACTATATTTTTTTGCAAGTGGGTCATTTCAGCATCCGCTGAGTTCAATTGGAGGCATATCCCAACCTGCCATAAGCTCGGCCATACATGCAGTCACATCAGACCTAGTTCGACATGCCAGTGAATTTATTCAGTTCCCCATGACACCTGACAGCCAAAATCAAGTTAAACAGGAGTTCTGGGCGAGGTTTGGGTTCCCTGGGGTCCTGGGTGCAATTGATTGCACCCATGTGCAACTACGGGCCCCAACACACCGTAAGGGAACCCATTCCATAAATGTCCAGGTGATCTGCAATGCATCCTGTAAAGTTATACATGCATTCGCTAATTATCCTGGGTCAAGCCATGACTCCTTCATACTAGCCAACTCTTTTACCTGTTATGCTATGACTGAACACAACCATTTTAAAGAAATGCTCAGAACTGAACATATCTAAAATAAGAAGACAAAATTAACAATCACTCATTTCAATGAAAGTAAAGATGACAGAAAATAAAGCTTTAATACAGGCTACACACACACAAAAAAACATTTTTAACTGAAAATTAACGGGCTCTTCTTCCTCCTCTTGTTCTCAGGCGGGGAGGAGCACCATAACACGGCACACGACAGGAGGAGCCAGGAGCTGCAGGGGCCAGAGACGCTGCCAAGGATCTGGTGGAGTGCGGAGATCTGATCGGAGGAGGAGGAGGAGAATCTGGCGGTGCTCCTTGCTGAAGCAGGTGCTCAGCTGCTCCAGCGAGCCTGTCCAAACTATCGGCTATGCGACCAAGGGGCCACAGCAGGCCTTCAACACGGCTCAGGCGGGTGTTCAGGCGCCCAACACTCTGCCTGAGGCCACCCAGTTCCCGCATGGTGAAGCCTCCTCGCTGGACCTCCAGGAAAGGGTGGTCCTCAGGCCGGGCGAGCTGCCTCTGTCTCCGTCTCGTCAGAGGTGCAGGTGCGGTCTCCTCCTCCCCCACAACAGCCGCCTGCTCCTGGCAGCTGGGTCCGGCCCCTGGATCATCAGCCAGCGGAGCTGCATAAAGATGATGGGTTTATTTTAAAAACAAAATGTAGCTATGAAATGTGCTATGTAAATAAAGTCTGGTTGATTCATAGAATGTCTGTTGTGTGTGTTAATGTTGAAATCAATACATTTCTCAAGAAGCCTGCATGGTTTGTACACACTTCTATTGTGATTATTGCATTACCCTCAATGCTCTCCACACAGAGGGTAGAGGCGGTGATGTCCTCCGCTGGCATCAGATCGCCGGTGGTGTTGGGTGGACCTCCTCCCATGGCATGCTGCTGGTGTCGGTGGGCGGCGACCTTCTGTTTCCCCTGTCTTCTGACATCATTATACCGTTTGCGGCATTGTGTCACGGTTCTGGTGATGCCAGAAGACGATGAAACGATCGGCGCCACCTCCTCCCACGCCTGCTTTACCTCGGGGAGCTTGGGTGCCTGTCTGCCGTCCCCGTAGATCTGGTTCTGACAGGCCTTCACCTCCCGCACGAGGAGATCCGTCTCCTCAGCCATCTAACTAGCTCTCCCCCATGCGCTCCAATTGCTCCTCTTTTAAAGGGAATGAGAGGTGACACTGATTGGCTTATCGAATGATACGCCCAAAACACACCCATGACTAATTCACAGAGTAAGTCCAACCCTTTTAGACTCTCCGCCATGGCACACAGTCAGAAAACGCGCTGTCTAACTAGCAAGTGACTGGGACTCGCCCATGCGCTGCACGCCTGGCGCTTCGCGTTTTAGACAGGGCCCTCAATGTGCAAACATAATATGATATATATATATATATATATATATATATTTACATATAATAAATCATAAATTACGTTATTTAAGCTCATAATAGATACCCTTCACTTTCGCACTTTTGACTTGTAGAGTATGGACAGCTTTGTAGTCTACTGATTATCATGTAACTTTCCCAGCATTTGTATTATAGAATTATATAAATATGTATTAAATTGAAGGACTAGTGTATTTAGGATAGCTTTATAAACTGTTATCAAGCTTCTATTCAGTGCTTACAATGCTCCTCCATGCATTAATAACTGTTAATAATGCTATAATTAAACACTTATATAGTCTTATTAATGGTAATAAACATCTTATTCTGTCTTATACATGCTCATTAACTGTTAATTGGTGCTTATTACATTACCTTAATATAAAGTGTTACCAAAGTTTGCATAGTGATATGTGTACACATTTAAAGCAGACTTTTTGTAACATAAAAAAAGTTATAAACAGCAAATGTAACCAAGTAAAAAGTAGATTACTGGCAAAAAATATACTAGAGTAATGTGATCGCATGTAGTTTTAGTGTAGTTTTAAAAAGGGAACTTGAAAAGTACTTGTTCCATTAAAACGAAAACAAACAAAAAAAAAATGTTTTGTTACTACCTGCCCCTGGTTATTGTATATGCTGGTGGAAAATTATGCTGGTTCACAGTCTTTGTTTTTCCAAAGCTCTGGTGTTGTCATCTTAGAAGTCAATTGTCTTGGGCGTTGTACCATTTCATTTAGAGACAATAGAGTTGCTGCTCTTTCTCAAACATCAAAAGAGTGACATTCATAACAGCTAGAATACAGAGAGAGGCTTTGATAAGAAGACAGGAATTAAACCCCAAAACAACAGAGTTTGGTAATACAAAAGACACACAGTACACATACAGCTTTATGTCAAAACACATTTATATTCATAGCACTGATAGCGAGACGAATGCCATCATTCTTCAAATAAAGTTTTCTTCAGAGAAGGTACTTGCTCTTGTGCATTATTATCAGTCGTGGTGCAGGCCCTAACAATTTGTAATCATCAGGACTTTCTGTGTGTGCTCGCCAACAGAGAGCAGAGACAAAGAGGAAGAACTAATGAAGCGCCAGGTGCAGCTCTTTGATTGGGTGAGCAGTGAAGCCAGCAGCACGGGCGCCCACTGCTGCTCACCCACCTTGAGAATTCCCTCCAAATAATCACTGGCTCATGTTGGTGATCCTCTTGTTCCACCAGACAATACCAGAGCAAGAAACAAGGCTCCTCCTGGAGATTCACTGAGGAACAAAAACATGAGGAGTGCTGAGATAAACAAAAAAAGTTATGTGAATTACAGCAGGCATTAAATGGGAAGAGGTCCACAAGCTGAACAGCAGGAGACACTGGAGGAAAGACAACAAGACAGAGCAGAACCTCCATCTGTCACAACTTCCTCCCTCTGCACCTACTGAGAGACCTCAAGCTGCGGTTTCTGATCCTGCTTAATGCTGGTAGATATCTAGTATCTTTGCTAAGATTAACTTCATTTGCTCTTGAGATTGTTTCTTGATATAACAATATATTGCACTATTGGTGTTCACATAGTTTGTGCCGAGGGAATTTTAATGGTTCTGGTAATCTTTGCAACTAAATGTTAATACTACAGCATGCAATGTTATTTTAGACACCACCCTGTTGCAAAACCCTGTGGTGTGTGCAGATGAAGAGGCCAGCTGCCTTGCTGCATTTTTACTTCTATTTGCTTGATTTATTTAGTACAGGGATTAGATTAGGATTAGTCAAGTCAAAATTTATTTATAAAGCACATTTAGAAAACAGCCTCAGTTGACCAAAGTGCTGTACAGTTACTAAAATACAATATAAATAATCAAGCACAAATTTAGTAATAAATAAAACAGTAATAAGAAATCAATTTAGAATGCCAAGGAGAAAAGATGGGTTTTCAGCAGCGTTTTAAAGTGCTCAACAGACTGTGTAGCTCTAACCTGGAAAGGTAGGCTGTTCCAGAGCTTTGGGCTGCCATTGAGAAAGGCCTGGACCGAGGTACTTCTAGGAGCAACTGGTTTGACGACTTAAGTGTAAATGTGATCACGCTTTTTCTTTCCAGTCAGCAGGCAGGCAGGTGGCTGCATTTTGGACTACCTGTAAACAGCACAGTGCTGACTGATCGAGACCAACAAACAAAGAATTACAGTAGTCTAAGCGTGATATAACAAAGGTATCGATAACTCTCTGAAAATCATTTCTGGGGAGATATGCCTTTACTTGTGCTAATAGTCTCAACTGAAAAAAGCTTGTTTTGACTATAGATCATATTTGTTTGTCAAATCTAAAATCACTGTCTAAAATAAAGTCAAGGTTCCTTGCAAAAGGATGACAGTAAGACTTAAAGGGATAGTGCACCCAAAAATGAAAATTCAGCCATTATCTACTCACCCATATGCAGAGGGAGGCTCTGGTGACGTTTTAGAGTCCTTACAACACTCACGGAGATCCGAGGGGAGAGTGGGTAGCAGCACAACTGCACACCTAATGGCTGACGGCGACCCAGATTAAAACATCCAACACTCTCCTGTTACTGCAGCTCACTAACTTGGCCGTACTGCATGTTACTAACTCGGCTTCTTCTCCAGAGCCTTTGTGCTCCACTGTCTCGCAGGTTAACTTATATCGCAGCTTTGCCTGGATAGTGTGACGTGTGGTTGTGTAGTCTCGCATCACCAGCCTCCCTTCTTTGGATTGGGAGTCTGGGGACATTTGTCTTTCGTTTTGTAATAGAAAAGGGTGGGGATATCCAGACCATGTGATGGCGTTGCCATAGGTACGGCACGTTTGTTACATGTAACAGAGACGTACCAGAAACACAGAGAGCAGGATACTGGTGCGTAGTACTGTGATGTAGATTCGTAATGTAGTCAGTCATGGCTCAGGCTACTGCACCGATGAAATGTGTGGATATTTGTCGGGTTTGTTCGGAGTCGTTCCTGTCATTGAAAAATAAGCACCAGATATTTTTGGGCAAGAATTCTGCTGACCGTCTGGACTACATGGCCGCACTTGATGACATCTTGGGCAAGGTTTGCCAACGTGACGACTGACTGCCCCAAGCCGTGTGTGGTTGTTGTCGGAACATTTTAATCAAATATGGTCTGTGCAAGTTGGGAGGACATGGAGATGGAGAGGACAAGAAGTTTTGTCTATTCACACCCTCAGGCCAAGAACCAAAAGATGTGTGCCAACAAACCCCAAACAACCTGGGAAGGTGTTGGCCTCTGAGGTTCGAGTGGCTAGCCGCAGTTCCACACCACAGAGCCTGTTCACCGAGTCAAGCTCAGGAGGGGAGGACGCGGAGCCCGAGGACGCCAGTGTCACTCCGTTACCAGAAGCGACCAAAGCACTGGATGAATCGAGGCCAAGCGAATCAATAACTAAGGTAGGCACATCGTGGTAGAAAACATCTGTTGTTGTGAGTGTGAGTGTGAGACAGAGAGGAGACTCGTGCTCTCGAATGATTAAAAAATAATGTGATTAATCACAATATACATATATGCATTAATATATTTATATATGTATGTATGTATATATATGCATATATATATATAATTTTTAGCCTTATAAGTGTTGCTAAATACATTTGGTAGCCTTTGTAAACATTTCTTCAAAAAAGCGTACCCCCACTTCAGTAACACCTACTACACTAACAAGCCAATCTATGTCAATATGAAAAAGACGTCAGGGGAGAGAGAAATGCAGCCACGACTTGGAAAAAGGAGAGAGTGAGTTGAAAGGACCATGTTGTTGCTGCTGTTGTTGTTGTTTTTGACAACCAGGAAAGGAAAGTCTTGCCAGGATAGTGGATGCATATTAAACAGGATTAATCTGAGTTCATTTTTTTAATCTGCGTTATTTTTTTTATTTATCACTTGGATTAATTATTAACTTTGACAGCACTATGAAAGACACTTCACCAAAAACCATCCACTTTGCCCTGTGACACTTACTCTTTTCCTTTAGGCTATTTGCTGATTACAAAATATAACAACACTGTCTTTCTCCACCTTTTCTTTTAAAGGTTATTTACACCACTGGCAACACCTCGATGTCAACTGTTCTTACTGGGCAATTACACAAAACTGCCATTTGTCTTCTCCAAAAAAGAACCAACAACTTGCCAAAGCTGATCATGAACATTGCAGGACTAATTTTTTGAATTTTATTTTTTCAGGGCCAAGGCAGTGTGTATGCCTAACCACGGTGTGCATGTGCAACCACTCTCTGGAAATAGATTGACTCAATGTGAATGTGTAAAGCAAATCCCCCCCCCCCCCCCCCCCCCCCCCCAATTTTAGAATGGGGAAGTGTGATTTAAATTTGCATTTTTGTTTTCAAACAGGAAATACCCATTGACTCAACAATTCAAATAACTATCAACGACCTTGACCGAACTGTGACGCCGCATGACAATAATAACCATGACAATATCCCACAAGAGGATTGAGCACCACCTTCTCATAATGGTGGGCAATGAGAGAGATTTAGTGGTGAGCACCTGCCAGATGAGTGCTTGAGACCTGTTCAGGATATGCAAAACTGTTATCTGGTCCCGAATGAAGAGGACCAGGAGGAAATGCATCATGACTACAAGGAGCTAGTGGGATGTGTTGTTGTCAACCAAATACCTCAGCTGAAACACTTCAGGAAAAATGTGAAATGGCATATTCCCCATGAGTACTCAAAGTACAGTGCGGCGCATGTCTATGACGTCATCAAAAGTTACCCATCCTTGTAAAGCCCCGGATGACCATAACAAGGAAGCTGAGCTGACATGGTGATAACACTGGCCATTCATTTATAAAATGTAGGTGAAATGAGCGAGTTTCACAGCAGATAATGTCTAATTTAGGGGCTTCGATGTCTGGCCCCGTCCGCTTCTATGGCATGAGAGAAAACGCCGTTGGATGGATCTAAATTGCTCGAAAACGGCTCTGAGCTCCACCAAAATTGTCTGGGTGAGTCTACGAGCGTATTTATTCCTAAAAATAAGGCCCAGGTGTCAAAAAACCGAACTTAGCCTTTAAGTGTTCACTCCCACACCTGGCAGAGAATACATCGGCTTTCCCAAGTGACAGTTAAACCCACTGTACAAACTGAAAAAAAAAGAGTCTTGATATTTGGCTCAATGACTGGAAAAGTAAAGCAGCATGGGATGCAGGGAAAGCGCTTGAATAATATCCAAATATGGATGCTTTTTACTAATATCTTGCACTGTTAAGTAATTGATTTGCTGTTGCTTAAGATTTCTGCAATGATTTATACTCCCCAGCACAGTGTGTTAGAAAACCAAAAAAATGGCTCTGAAGCCTTGTTTCTCCAATGGTACATCAAAGATACATTCATTAAGACGGAACAAAGAACAAACTTCTGGCCAAAAGGGACATGTAAACAACAGTCACATAGGAAGACACAGACGGAGAGTTCTCCCAGGTTGGCTGTCATAGACATACAACAGAGGTGCAAACAGCTTCAGGTGAATAATAGCAAATTAACTTCTGTATCAACAACTGTAATTGGCTGTATATCTCAAACTAGCTAATGTTGATATTTCCAAATGCCCCAAGTTCCTCAAAAACTGAGTCCTTGCCATCTTCATCACTCAAATCATCATCAGACTCTTCACCACACACACACCTCTTGTATAACTTTAAGAATTGTTTTTGCCTGCAGCAGATCAGACACACAAACATTACAAAGAATGTCCTCTAGTGTGAAGAGCAGAGGGATGCAACTAAGATTTTTTCAATAATGTAGTCAGTATTGCCATCACACTTTTCTGTTCTGTAGACCGACACAGTTCCATAGGCCCCCGTTGATGCCATTTCCTCAGCAACATCGGTCAGCTTCTCCTTCAGGGCGGCTCTTTGTTCACTGCTGATTACTCTTTTCCTCTGAGGAGAGATTTCACCTGAATGTTTCTCCAAGGGATTTGCACCACCATTACAGCCACACTTACAGTCACATGACTTTGAACAGTAGTCACAGCAGCTGTGTTAAGGAGATAGGGGGCTTGTTTTCTCTTCATCAAAGAGGCGCAGCAGTGTCACCCTCCTGCAACATGTCCCTTCAGAAACATATTGCCGCATTTTATCTGACATTCCAATCAACTGTCTTCCATGGAAAAGAACATTGGCAATTCATGCCCTGCCCTCCCATAAGCCTGCATGTACTCCTTTAGGTCATGTGGTGGTCCATAGTTAACATGAGACACACCCTTCATATCTACACCTATACCCAAAGTGGACGCTGCTATTACTATTCTTAGGACAGCTGATTCATTCCCCAAAGATTTTATTGTGTCATGCTTAACATCCTCAGGTGTCTCAGAATGATACATGTCTACAAGCCTGTTCCCTGGATAGACAAAGTTCTTGCGAAGATAACGCTTGAAGACACAGCTGTACAGCTCTGCACATTCTTTGATGGTCTTACAGTATATTACAGTCCTTTGAGTGTCAGGCCCCTTTGATTTTAGCTCATCCTGTAACCAGGAGAATGTGTGGGCTGGATCAGAGGACACCTTTTTCACTGACAGTCTTATATTGACCCGGTCAGGAGTTTGGTGACTTCTGCACAATGCTGCATCCTCGGATTCTTCATGATTTTCTTCCTTGTTGCTTTGGATGCTGTGGCTGTGATGGCAAGAAGAGGGACAGGTGCCGACAGTAGCAATCGGAGTTTGCCGACCAATCCACACCACTTCCAAAAGAGCTGTTCATTTCTCTTGGCAAGTCCCCTAAAACAAATAAACATGGGATGATTATTATCAAAGTTAAATATACTACAGCTGGTTGTTCTGAAATTTAAGTATTCCACAGTAACCACACACACACACACACACACACACACACACACACACACACACACACACACACACCTTAACTCGTATCCCATGAAGCCCATGAAGTCAATGAGCAATTTTTTTTTTTTTTTATTCAAGTACGTTACAGCTATGGGCGGCACAGTGGTGTGGTGGTTAGCACCGTCGCCTCACAGCAAGAGGGTTGCCGGTTCGATCCCGGGTGTGGGAGCCCTTCTGTGTGGAGATTGCATGTTCTCCCCCTGTCAGCGTGGGTTCTCTCCGGGTACTCCGGCTTCCTCCCACAGTCCAAAGACATGCGATTTGGGGACTAGGTTAATTGATTACTCTAAATTGTCCATAGGTGTGAATGTGAGTGTGAATGGTTGTCTGTCTCTATGTGTCAGCCCTGCGATGGTCTGGCGAACTGTCCAGGGTGTACCCTGCCTCTCGCCCGATGTCAGCTGGGATAGGCTCCAGCCCCCCCGCGACCCTCATGAGGATGAAGCGGTTAGAAGATGAATGAATGAATGACCTTACAGCTAGCTAGTATTGGTTACATACTATGAACTTCCAGCCACTCCATGGAGATTTTCTAAACCTTACTGTGTGCTTCTGTTACACAAGGAAATACACAGAAATACAAGTAGTTTTACCAACATTGTAAATTCATTTGAAAAAACACTATGCATGTAATGGGCAGAAACTATGACTGTCAAAATATCGTGCAAATTTTGATTGATCACAGACTGATAAACTGATTATAATGTCCGGTTTTCCATGTGTTAAAGTCATGGCTCTATTTTTTAGTGACTGTCTCGCTAACCTCAGTTATTTACACTCTATTCAGAAATGCTACTTACTTTAGCTGAGCGGTTAGCAATCTGCTAACGTTAGTTATTTGAGCAAACTGCTAGTTACTTAGCTTTACAGTCAGCGATGGCTTCTCCCTCTCTGCTGCTCTCTCTTGCTCAGTGCGTCTTATGTTAAGCTATTCCTCTGCCTCTTTTATAAATGCAGTTCATTTACCGGCATCAGCTCAGCATTATAGAAACCTATCGTTAACGTTAGATGTTGTGGTTAGCCAGCCTCCGCTCCACACCGCTCCGCAGCGCTGGTGGCCCAGCAGGCAGCAGTGCTTGCAATAAACTGGTGGAAATGATTAATATTTGGATAACATCAGCCAGATGTTTGCCTACCTGTCTCGCAGTGAATTGCAGTCCTAGATTTTCACGAAGCTCTCTCCATCTCGGAAAGGCCACACCAATATTTATCCTGGATTTAGCTCTCCTCTTCTTATCCCAGATTCTTCTGGGATTGCTTGGTTGACCCGTACGTTTCTGTTTTACCGAGTTGTTTACTGGGACAGCTTCGGTGTCAGAAGGTGCAGCAACCGTCGATGCATAACCATGATCCATGACGAGTTAGCTTAGCCTAGCAACAGAAACGTTCATTCTGTCTATGGTAACTGGAGTTACGCCGCCATTGCCACCTAATGACACGGTCTGTTACTGTTATTAATATTTCATATTTATCTGGGTTTAAAAAATTGTTGGAAACATTTCTGATAATCAAAGTACACAACTAAACAAAATATATAATATTGGTTTAGTCGTTTTTAGAATTTTTTATGTGGAAAAACTACATATTATATCTTAAAATGTTGTCGTGATCTGTGTATAGATCATTATAAATGTATTGTTATTGTATATTTAAAATTGATTATTCTATGACACTTTTCTATGATATTCATTTAATTCAATAATTTATTCATTAAACACTTTTGTAAACTTAATTTCACCTCCTGTTTATGTTCATCTTCTGTTGAAAACAATTGTTATATAAAAAAATCACAGTTTACCATATCCTTCTTCATTTGAAGCAATATTTTACATTTTTAACTTGTTCATTCAGTTATTGTTTGTTTGTTTTTACCTTATTTATTCCCATTACGCAGGGCTCTCAAGGAAATTAAAAATTTTACAGTAAAATATAAATAGACCATTATCATATTATCATCATAATACTCCAGTTGAAACAAGATAGCTTGACCATGTCTTTGAGACATGCATACCAATATCTTAATATGTCTTAAGCCAAAGGACATATGTCTTAAGATGTCTTAAGACACTCATTGTCTTCAAGACACAAAAATCTGTCTGGGTGCATCCCATGTGCTGCTCTGGCATGTCTTGAGACATGGGTGGTGTCTTCAATTTTTTGTCTTAAGATGTCTTAAGACGTCTTAATGTACAAAAATGTCTTGAGACGTCTTGATTTCGGTCATTAAGACATCTTGAGACACGTTGATGGCTGGGTATGAACTGTTCTAGACTGTGTGCACTTGGCACAAAATCGTTCAGAACTGGAAGACGTCGTAGGCGCCTCCTGTTTTCATAATTTCTTCTCCATTGATTCATCATACAGAGAAGAATAAACATAGCATACGCCACAACACAAGCACTGGAGCCGGCATTTTCAAACCTGAATGACTACCAGTATCTTCCATCGCTACTACGCAACTACTAACAGTACTGAGGTGTGTACACATGGTAGTAGTGTAGTAAGTGTTGTCTTTTACAAAAAAACAAAAAACAGAATATGAATGTCTTCCCAGTCATTTAGGATAGGCTGTTTGTACAAGTGGGTGGGCCCAGGCCCATCAGACCCACTCATGATGCTGTGTAAGGGATCAAGGGCCTGTCCCAATACTCATACTGCCCCCAAAAATACCCACTTGTACTTGGTTGTGCGCATTCACGTTTAGGCTAGTGGTGTCCCAAAACAGAACTGAGGTAGTGGTTTACGACACTTAAAACCCGCCCTAGGCAACCCCGACCCACACTTTTAACCAAGTGGAAGATGAAATTTCCCAGAACACCTTGCAAATTCAGCAACTTCAGCAAGTTTTGGAAGACAATTTGTTACTGTACGATCGGAATGTAGGCTATACAAACAACAGATGGTTGGACTAGCGTAAACTCATGAACAACTCGGTTGAACACAGCATCAAAGTATTTAAAGAAATCGATTTATCCGAACAAAATCGTTCAGAACTGGAAGACGTCGTAGGCGCCTCCTGTTTTCATCATTTCTTCTCCATTGATTCATCATACAGAGAAGAATAAACATAGCATACGCCACAACACAAGCACTGGAGCCGGCATTTTCAAACCTGAATGACTACCAGTATCTTCCATCGCTACTACGCAACTACTAACAGTACGGAGGTGGTGTCTCATTTCTTAGGGAAACATCTCTACCCTAATATTTCTCACTTCCCTCATCAAGGGTTATCTCACAAACGAGGGCACTCAATACCAAGTGGAAGATTTAAGGGGTAGAAAAGTTTAGGGGCCTACCTTGTTTGCCTCGTGGTTCCTGGGCCCCTCTAATTTGTGTTAACAGTTCAGGGAAGACCATTATCTGTTTCAATAAAGCCAGCCACATGAGGAAATTATTTTCTCAGATTAGTGTGGAAGAACTTGACTGGCCTGTGCAGAGTCCTGACCTCAATCCCATCTAATACCTTCCGGATGAACTGGACTGTGAGCCGGACTTTATCACCTACCATCAGTGTTTGACCTCATTAATGCTCTTATGCCTCAATGGGAGCAAATCCCTGCAGCAGGTTCAACATGTGTTGAGAGTGAAACCAGAAGATTGGATGCTGTTTTAGCAGCATATCAATGCCTTCTTTTCGTTGCTTCTTTGTCAGGCTCATAAAAAAATACATAATCAAAATATGTTTTACAGATTTAATACTTTAAATGTTTATGAAAGTATTTCAAACTGAAGCTGTCTCTTGAAGTAATCTTTCAAAACTTAGTGAATGTTTTGTCTCATGAGAATCATAGGCCATTACCAATTCTACACACGCACACACACACACACACACACACACACACACACACACACACACACACACACACACACACACACACACACACACACACACAAAAGCATTTGTTGTACGCACTGGCAAAAGATATGAAACACAAAAGCAGTTGTGGAGAAGTTTAAAATGTCACCTGTAAATGGCAAATCAATTTGGAACCAGACATTTCAAAAACAGTGTCATCCAGCAAATGCTGAGAAGTACCTCTTTTCCCGCTGCCCTTTTCCAATTATCACACTTTGCTGTACAGTTCTTAAAATGAGGGTCATTCTGTGAAAAACAGGTATTTAACTGAAACACATCCGGAGTAATCTTTCACAGGATCGTTATGGTTTGGAAAATGTATGAAACTGACATAAAAAAATATATTTACAAATGTATAATGTCAGAGAAATAGTTATGTGAAATATGCATCTTTGCTTTCTCTCTGTGAGTGGGATGAAAAGACTGCACCTTTGCAGGTCTTTACAACTGCAAAAATGATACTATCCCATTCTTAATGTTACTGAACAACATTAGTCTATTGACAAGCTTACTTGTTAGCATAGCCTACCTAGTTGGCATCTAACTTGCTAACCCTGCATTAGTTTGTAAGGTTTTTGTCCAATGTTACTGAGAACTTTAATTGTACTAACTTCAATTTGGAAAACTAGCTTAGCCCCAAGAAGCACAAATTAATTTTAAAAGAAGCACAAATCAGCACACTGATGATGTCAGGGGGCTGTGATGGTTGATTGCAATGTTAGTCCTGAAATGCATTGTGGGATGTTGATCCAGGAAGATGTCCTACTTGGCAAAAGCACATTGTGCGACATTTTAATATTTCTCAAAAATACCTGTTGAGGACGGTTGACTGGCCAGAGGCTATGTTGAGAATGTCGGTTGTGATGTTTAAAAGTACACTGCCCAAATATTACTTCATTGTACAGTTTTGTACAGTCAGTTAGTGAATCAATCATTTAAACACTTTCAAGATGTACTTGTACTGCGGCCTCTCTAAAGTTAACGAGGTGTGAGAGGAAGATGACTAGATGGAGTTGACGACAGTAAAAAACAAATTAGCCACGGGGGAATATACACTGGTCTCCCAGGAGGGGAGGTAGTCTGATCAGGTTATAGTTACTGTTTTTAATAAAGTGTTTGAGTTGAAGTTGAAGTATTGGGGGATGATAATAGGGCTATCAGAATTAAGCAAGAAGAATACACGAATTATAAAAATAAAGAATGCTGAATTCTGTTCTGACGAAAAAATAATAATACTAAAACAAGATATGCTGCTGTGAAGTGTGAGCAAAGTTCAGTCAGTCAGTCAGCGTTCAGGTGCGGGAAAAGTGTTGAGAGCGGCTCATTAAGTGCAGCGCTACATGATGCGCAATGGTTGCTCTCCCCCACGCTGACGTTGAAGTTGGGTGGACTGACCGGACAGCATACTCGGGCGGAACGTAGGCAGAGCGGAGGCAGCGGTGGTCCGTCCGGTAAAAGTGGACGTCCGCAAGCCCTGTGCGTGCAAAGCACGACCGCGCGGACTCGGCTCCGCGCACCAGTGTCACACACAAGACTGTTTGGCATATATTTTTTCACATCGTTGGGACTTTTCATGGACATTTTTACACGGAGTCCGCTCCACTTATAGTACGCCCTAGTCTGTGAGCACCTGTGTCTGCCTCTTCACCAAGCGCACACAGCAAGCAGGAGAGCGAGGTGGGTGGGGCGGGGACTGAGCTAGGGGGTGCGAGTGCGCATGCACCAAGGCCTCTACTGTAGCCTGGAGTTTGTTTAACAGTGATGGGGAGTCGATAATTGCTAACAGTTTAGTCTCGAAGAAATCAAAGAATGCGCCAATATGACAACACTTTGGCTTTGAGCCAGACGAAGGAGGCAACCCTTGTTTGCACTCATTGAGTAAGCTGCAAAGTTTATTTGTTTATTTGTAAGGAATAAAAGAAACAACTTGTTACTGTCACTCTGTTGTCCTATGGTCATTTTTTATTTTAAATGAGTCAATTGCACCCCCAAGTGGCGAAAATCCAGTCTTACCGACTTGATGCGGTTTTTTTTTTTGTTTTCTTTTTACAAAAACCTGACTGCTTTTTTTTTTCTCATACCGACCCAACCCTAGGGAGCATAATTTTTTCCCCTTCCAAAAACTTCAGACCCAGTGTTGTATGTGATGATGTTGGGCAAGTCCCTCGGGTCATTTCGGTTTTGGGTTGAATTTTTGGGCCCGTTGAAAACTCTAATAAGACCTATTTCAGTCTTTTCTTATCAAAGACTATAAACCAAAACCCAAAAGTCATTGGGTCCATAACAATGTCAGTCCCTTCACAACCTTGTTTGATATTTGTAATAGTCATAGATTAAAAGAAAAAGTTTTGTTCCTTCTTCATCAAGAGAGAGTTGACTAAGCTCCATGTTCTTTCAATACAACAAGTGCCTTCCACAATCAATCACTTTCTGAAGGCTAAATTCATGACATGTATGATGGTGTACAAGGTTTCTCTGTATATGTGCTGCTGTGTAATGCACTCGTCCTAGTGTAAATCTGTTGCTAGGATATTTCAGAACAAGTAAAACCTGTTAAAACTTTGCTTTGCAAACACAGTGTGAAACAATGCACTGATCACGAAGAATATAGTGATGTTTAACAAATTAAACAGCAGAACCTGGGCTACAAGGCTGTAAAAACCCTTTTTACATGCCCCAAACACAGCTCAAACAACAACTAAATAAACAACAACAAATCCAACTCCATACGGGGTCATCCCTATGTTTCCCGGGTTCTATGTTCCCCACTTAACCCTGCAAAAAAGGTTCTATGTTCCCCGCTTACACAAAAAGGGTTCTATGTTTCCCGCTTGGTTGAGTGTGGAACATAGAACCCGGGAAACATAGAACCCGGAAACATAGATACGCTCCCCTCCATGCAGCACCAATATCCCGACCCACTGGGTATATTTCAGGCTCTAACTCGACCACACGTTATCAAACACACGCTGTTCATCTCAAATGAAAGCTGAGACTCCGCTGTTTCCACACATATGCGCCAAAGCATGCTACACCAATGCATCAGAGAGATAGAGGCCAAAGAAGAACAACAACAGAAATCGTTTCGCTGAGCTATAGTTGTAATATCTCTCTCACCTTGTTGTTTTTGCCGTGAAAAGCTCATTCTGCAAATAAATCATGCTTCATTCCCGTTGACCGACATGTTGTCCGTCATTCAGGTTTCGGCGATAAGCATAACAATGACAAGTCACAGCAGCCTACATCTCCCCCACAACGTGCTCTGCTGACTCTCAATTGGCTGACAGTGCTGTCAATCTCGTTTTCTATTGGCTCTAACGAATCAAACGAAGTGTCAATCACTCAAATCGACCAAGCCCTCATGGAGATACTGGCCTCCAAACAGAATAGAAAATCAGTTTCAAATGTAGTAGGTGTGTATTGGTCAGTTTGGAGTAGGAAATAGATAAAAAAATAAATAAATTAAAAAAAACAAACCCGAAACGGACAGTTGTATGTATGTATCCTAAACATCATTAGGGATTTACAAAAACAAATTGTCATCTCGAAATACATTGATCATGTGACCCCCAGGCTGGGAATAACTGGACTAAAAAATGCAAAGCCAAACTGTAATTTTGGTCCTTTACAACATGCAACAAAATAACTCAAATAGCAATGCTTGCTATCCTTAGTTAAGGTGTTGTTGGCCCTCTCTTACATCCCTAAAATCAACATAAAACACCTTCAGCTGCAGCTGCAGTATCCTACCCAGCCCTGTTTTGACCTCCTACTTACAACAAGGTTTATGTCTCTATCTACCCAGTGGGACTTTTAAAAGACACTGTGAGGCTAAATGATGCTCTTATGTTGCTGCACTGCTGCTGACTGACAGGTATACACGGGACCACAGCTGCTGCAGCTTTGCACTCAGTGCCAGGCCAGATGTAGTCAGCCCGTTTGGTGGCGTAAAGCGAACACAGCAAATGACACCCACCATCTGCCCATAACTTCATCAGGAACACGTGCCTCAGTATCTGCTGATTTTAGACTGAAATTTAGACAGATGAGGACGTGCTACCTGTTATAGGCATAATGTGGCAGTAAGATTTAGTTTCACTGAACCTCTCACTTCCTTCACAATTTATGTTACAGTATAGAAGCACTAGACAAGACATTTATGTTGGAAAACATCTCCTTTATTCAACTACAATCACTGAGAGTGTGCAGCCAAGCTGGTCGTCTGCCCCAGCTCTCAAGCATGCTTTTTCTCCGGATTATAGTTGTAACTGACGTCTTTACTGATGGTTATGATAATTACTGCTACTATTATTACTAATTCTTTATAGATTAGATATATGACATTAATGGTAACTTTTACAAGGTTAACTATTCATAAATACTTTCTCATTTTAGTGTGTCATTCTAAAAGGTGAAGTGTGTCAAATTTAGGGGGATTTATTGGCATCTAGTGTTGAGGATTGCAGATTGCAACTAGCCAAACCTTATCCCCATAAGAATTCCACCTGGTTCAAGAGATTTTTACCTGAATAATTAACTGAATTATCCTCAGAAGTCTCTTCCTCTTTAAAACAAACAGACCAGGTGAATTAAACCACTCAAAAAAACACTGAATAGTACTGCTCCACTTGTCAGAGACGGGTGGCTTCCCACCACACGCTAATGTGAGCTCAACTTTTTTCTGATCAAGATGTTCAGGAGGATTTTACCAGGAGCCCAGTTATCTGCAGAGGTCTCCTCTTCTCTGAAACAAACTGACAAGGTCAGTGTTATTTCTGACAGCTATTTTAGATTTAGAAGTCTTAGTCTTGAGACAAAAATGTTTATTAGGATTAGTCACATTTTAGTCATTTTTATCCTTAATTGTTTTAGTGTAGTTTTAGTCTCAAAAAATTCATGACATCTCAATCAACCTTTAGTCATTATGTTTATGTGTTTTTTTTTTACCTTTAAACTGATCCAGTTAGGCTAATTCATGTATCAGAAATTAGAATCACAGTGACAGGTTGTATAAAATTGTAATTTAGACAAACTTTCTACAACTACAAATCATTTCTACACATTAACAAACTGACATTTCTCCAGCAGTTTTTGACAGGTTTAAGGGGTGATTTAAGAGCACACACTTACTGATCATCATTTAGAAAACTCAACATCTCTCTATTTATGCTCTCAAAAACTTTGACACAACATATAACCAATCTGAGACAACTAGGATTTGTACTCAGGTTCATTGTAAACTCTGACTCATCAATCATACTCTTAAGAAGAGGAAAATTAGCTTAATTAAACCCTATGTTCTTTCTCAATTCTTTGTCACAACCGACGGCTGATGCTGCTTCTGTGTGCATGTTTTTGCTTGCTAAACATCCTGCCGCAGACTATTTACTGGAGTTTACCAGCCTGTCGATCATGCAGCATTTGAAAATAATTACAAGCACGGCTGTTCTCGGCTTTCAAATTTCTGATAGTCCACCAGTCACATTTTTATCTTATCAACTAGAATGAAACATGGATATTGTCATAGTATTTATTACTAAGATCTATTTTTGGCTCATCATCATCTCGTTAACATTATGGAAAAAAATGTTATCATAAATTTCAACAAAATTAATACTGGACCAGGTGATTAAAACCAGTAAAAACATTGATTAATGCAGTTTTTCTAATGGGCTAACTACAGTGGCCAACATGAAAATGCGAAAACCTTGATGGCTCTATTTAGAGCCAGTGTTTGGGCTGTTTGTTCTGTGCTATGGCTGAAAATTTTGTCAGCTTAAAGTGACACTTACCTTTCTGAAAATTTTACGCTTTTCTTTGTTTAGGTTAAAATGCTATTAATAAGCTGATGGCACACTAAAATGTAAGTGAATTCCACCAGAGATAAAACCTCATAATTATACCAATCTCATATGGTTCTAAGAAAAGTCCTACCAATCGAATGCAATGATTGGCCAAGCATCCTGTCTGTCTGCCTCCGACTGATGTAACCACTCGCGTAACATCCCCCCCTGTGAGACAACAAATAGGCTAGTAACAGGGACGCATGTGGATCCAAACTTTTCTCCATAACAATGGCAGACATATGCGCTTACACCTTGTCAAAAAAAGAATATTGCAGAAAAAGCTAACACAAAGAGAGAATTTGATGCTGCAAGAGCCAAAACTCGGGTCAACATCGGCTCTGCTTTTGAGCGATGGCGAAGAATGATGCAGCTTCATCCTGAGCTAAAAAGGGCCGAGATGGTCGCAGAGTTTCTGCTAACATTGAGGGGGCGGGGTTTATGACCTATACTGCAGCCAGCCGCCAGGGGCTGAGATAGATGTTTTGGCTTCATATTTGGGGAGCTGTCATGTCGTCCATTTTTATGTACAGTCTCTAGTTGGAATACAACATGTTGTTTTCTATTTATGACTGACTTTTTTTGTAAGGCACTTTGTTAAGTGCTATATAAGTGATTTATAAATATAAAAAAGTGCAAAATAAATGCTATTAACATACAACTGTATGATGTTTATTATTACCGTTATAATTATGATTAATATCTCATTTCATTGTATTTAAAATTTAAATGTAAAGCACTTCAAGACCGTGTTGTATGAGTCATCAGTAATAATGTAACTGATAAAAATGTTAATAAAGTAGTCATTAAACAGTGTGATTGTCATGGAGAAGGAAAAACACCACCTCGAAAGTTGATGTCATATAAAGCCTACCAAAAAATCTTCAATTAATAGCCCACTGAATTCACCGGGCTTGTATAGGTGATAGGCGTGTGTATGGGACAGGCCTTTACTTCCTTTCACACAGAGGTGTTGCTCAGTAAACATGGGGTTTATTTAAACCAGTACAAATATTACTTGTATAAAAGGTAGGCCTCAGATAACATAACAACAACATATCTATAATGAATCATTCATTTGATCTAGCTCCTAGAGGCAGCACATCAGAGAGAGACCTGAGGATTATAGCACCCAGCATACTGACTTGGCAGCAGTTTTAAGAAAAACCTTTTTGACTCGTTTGATCTTAGGACCCGCATTGACCAAAGCAATATGAATAACTTAAAGGGAAATCGAGGAATGGACACGTAATTTGATGTTATGACCGCTCACCACTTGGTTTTTTTGTCTCGTTTACCAGGCCAGTAAATCAGAATAAATGATTTTTTTGGTGCTTATGGTTTCAGTAAAATTAGCTGAATGACTGAATTATGGAGAATCAACATCAATAACAATATGTAAAAAAAATAATAAAACATTTATATCTGTATGCATGATCTAAACAGCTAACTAATGCTAGCTGAAGTGGGTAGCCAAAAACTCAGCTTTATACATGCAAAGAACTTGTATAAAAAGGAACTGCTTGGTGTCTAATTGAGACAGGCTTTTTATGTCAAAATATGTAGCTACAACAGGCTAGTAAAACGGACTGGGTCTTTAATTGGGACTAGACTTTTAATTAAAGTTTTACAGTCTGATCACTACAGAATTAGTAAATAATACATTTAATCACTAATGATGCAAGTAGTTACATTTTATGAACACTTTATAAAGGGTGCTTTATTAGAAAGTGGGACCAGAATGTAATATTAATCTTCTCATCTCACTGTTTATTTTATAACAACTAAGTGTGTTTTCACTGAAACGTTGGTTAGTTTCTTCAAAGCATCAAGCTATAAAACCTGAGGGGGCATTAACTCTTTTCATATTGGTGTTTCATGTTGTAGCTCAAAGCCCTCTTTGTTCACATTGTTTATTTTGTCATACTATAAGACAAGAGAACATGTGCTAATGCTAATCTTTACATGCAACACAATGTGGGACTCAAGTGCCACTTCATTTTCTGATGGAGCTAAGTGACACGTGCTGATGGATTGCTCAAGGTGCCAGATTTGGTTCTGTCATGAGCCTTAATGAAAAAGCACATTTTGATTTTCAATATGAAAGGCAAGGAGCACGGGTTGTCTGGAAAATTGATGTGTGCAGTCAAGGGAGACCTATATATTACATGCACAGGATTGATGTCACTGAAGGTGTGTGGGCGTGTGTGTGTGTGTAGGGAGTGGTAGAGTACCACTATAGAGAGAAATCCTTCACTTTCCTTTATAAAAAAAATCTTTTGAAAAGGGAATATTTTCTTTGCTTTTTTTCTGAATTGACAAAGAGAGGCAGAATTTGATTTAACCCTTAGCACCCAATTTATGCTCTTTGCATCAAAAATTGCACCCCTGTCCACAGTCCAACTGTGATATATACACTTTTTTGTAGTAACTAATGTACATCATGGATCTCTACTATAAATCCATTATGAGATCATATATCTTGGGGCGGCTGTGGCTCTGGAGATAGAGCAGGTTGTCCACTAATCGGAAGGTTGATGGCTTGATCTCCGGGTCTTCGAGAACCTACTGTCAGTAGCAATGAGATTTCTTCTCAGCCCAGCCTTGTGTTCTGAATACTGTGACTATGTAGACAAACTGTTGAAATGTTATGTGACAAACTTTGTGAGGATATATGGATCAGAGCACCTTGTATATAATACCCACAGTCTTATACATCTGGCTGATGATGCAAGAAAGTTTGATGCCTTAGACAGTGTTTCATGTTTCCCTTTTGAAAATGATCTCGGCACATTAAAGCGGCTGGTAAGAAGGCCCCAAAATCCTCTTCAACAAGTTGTAAGTCTTTTAGATGAAAAATCTATCCCTTTTGACAATGGACAGAAAATGAGGAATAAGCTCCAACAACCATATCTCTATGATCTCCAGAGTTCCCTGCTCGTGTACAGTACAAGAAGTATATGAGAGAGACATGAGGGAAATATTATTTCATGCTCTAAGGCAACAACTGCTTTGATGTTGAGGGCAGAGTTGCTGTTGTGAGTATTATTTTAGAGGTGTTATGAGGAGCTACGTACACTGTGTGTCAGTTTTATGAGAGACAGGGATGCTTTTACAATTACCCTATTGATTGAATTCCAAGCAGAGCATGATCGCCCCTCTTTAGAAACTGAGCTGCAATGCAGTTTTCCAACATGATAATGACCCAAAACACACCTAGTAGATGACAACTGCCTTGCTTAGGAAGCTGAAGGTGAAGGTGATGGACTGGCCAAGTATGTATCCAGCCCTAAACTCACCTGTGCGCCTGTGGGGCATCCTCAAGCTGAAGGTGGGGTAGTGCAAGGTGTCTTCACATCCATCTGCTCCATGTCATCATGGAGGAGTGGGGGGGGGGGGGGGTGGGGGGGGGTGGGGGGGGGATTCCTGAAGCAACCTGTGAGCTCTGGTGAATTCCATGCCCAAAAGGGTTAAGGCAGTGCTAGATAATAATGGCTGGCACACAACATATTGACACTTTAGGCACAATTTGGACATGTTCACTGTGGGGTGTACTCACTTATGTTGCCAGCTGTTTAGATGTTGATGGCTGTGTTTTGAGTAGTTTTCAGAGGAAGGTAAATCTATACTACTATACAAGCTGTACACTGACTACTTTAAGTTATATCAAAGTGTCATTTCTATAGTGTTGTGCCATCCCATCCTGGTATCCCTGCACTGGCTTCCTGTTCCCTTTAGATTCCAATTCAAGGTCCTGGTCCTGGCATACAGAGCCCTCCACAAAGTAGCCCCCACTTACATTTGCGAGCTCCTCAACCCTTATATCTCCAGCCAGTCACTGAGGTCTTCTAACCAGGGGCTCCTGGTTGTGCCTCAGACAAGACTGAAAACTACAGGTGACCAAACTTTTCAATCCATGGCCCAAAAGCTTTGGAACTCCTTGCCCTTGGACCTGAGATCCTTAGCTTCTGCCCATATTTTTAAGGTGCAATTAAAGACACACCTGTTTGTACTTGCTGTGTTGTCTATGTCTTTAACTGTTTGTGCATTTATTGTGAAGCACTTTGTGACTTCGAGCTGTGAAAGGTGCTATATAAATTAAGATTTACTGAGTTACTTACCTCTCCATTAATTGTTGGAAAGTACTGGGGGCATTGGTAATGCCTTGGGACATATGATTAAATTCATAAAACCCCAAAGAACAGACAAAAGCGGTCTTGGGCTAGTCGCGTTCCTCCATCTCTATCTGGTAATACCCAGATTTCAGGTCCATTACCGAGAACCACTTGGATCCAGCAAGGGCTGAAAAAGCCTCTTCAAGATTGGGAAGTGCGTATGCGTCGCGTATAGCCAGCGCACGTAGCTTGCAATAATCTATGCAAAGTCGGACTTCTACGTTCTTTTTTCAAACCACCACCATTGATGAAGAGTAAAGCCTGATTTATGGTCCTGCGTTGAATCAACGCTGCATTGTAGGGTACGGGGCTACGCAGAAGCCTCGCCATAGCCCCCAGCGTAGCCTGACGTGCACCTCCCCAAAAATGTAACTACACGTCGAGGCGACGCAGACCCAGCGCAGACCGGCAGGGTTTGCTTGGTAGCAAGGCATTTCCGGTTCCGTATTTCCAGATCCTGCCATCCCCGCCATCTTTAAAAATCTTGTTGTTGAGCATGGATGCGGTATTAACATACTTTATTCGACATCCAACAACTCCAACTCCAGCAAGATTCTCTCTCTCTCGGTCGCCATTGTTCACTGTGACCGGAAAAGCCAGAAGCTAAACAAAGAATCAACTAGAGACGATGATAACCACTCAGGAAAGGAACACAGCCCCCTACAGCTCTGGTGGTGAATTGCACCGCAACGAAACTGAGTGACGGAGAAGTTCGAAGGGTTCATGACGGCGTCACGGCGGACTACACCCCTCCCCCACGTGTCATCACCTCTACAATGTGCTTCACTGCTGACCATGTGAGAAGACAACTGACACTCAAATGAGGCTGCAGGCCCTGATGGTGTCAGCCCCAGGGTGCTCAGAGCCTGTGCCCCCCAGCTATGTGGAGTACTTCAGCCTGAGTCTCCAGAGGGTCCCCATGCTGTGGAAGACATCCTGCCTTGTTCCTGCGCCAAAGACGTCGCGTCCCATTGGCTCCAAGGACTACAGACCTGTGGCATTGACTTCCCACATCATGAAGATCCTGGAGAGACTCGTCTTGGAGCAGCTCCGGCCCATGGTCAAGCCACTTTTGGACCCCCTCCAGTTCGCCTATCAGGACCGACTTGGAGTTGAGGACGCCATCATCTACCTGCTCAACCGCGTCTATGCCCACCTGGACAAGCCGGCGAGCACTGTGAGGGTCATGTTTTTTTACTTCTCTAGTGTGTTCAACACCATCCATTCAGCTCTACTGGGTGACAAGCTGTCAGCAATGCAGGCTTAATATGGCTATCCTCGCCACAACTGAAACAATACCATGGACGAGGCTTCTTTGTTTGTTTTGACTCACCTGAGTGCGAGGGGTTATCTTCAGAGGAGGTTTTGGGTTTGGACTTTTTCTTATTCGTAGAGGTCCGGTTTGATCAACTGCTCAAGGATGCTTTCATGGAAGCTATTTGGGCTTGTAACTTTTCAAGTTGTTTTTCCAGTTTTTGTGTATTGGTGGTAGGTGTCTTACCAGCTGCGGCTGCTGTATCTGTATCATCAGTGGCATACTCTCCCACTGTAAGGGAAGCTGCTGTGCTTTGGTTTTGGGAATTCCCAAATGCTGCTGACTGGGTTTAGCAGCTTGTCGACCCTCCTCAGTATGTAGCAAGAGGAGTAACTCGCAGAACAAGGGTGGATTATTTTTCTTTTGCTCCAGCTGGCGATTTGAGAATAAACTATTGTTCCAGCAACCATGACAGAATTGCTTAAGTAGCTGCCGTTCTGAGTCACTAGCAGCAATGCCGCCTTTTTTAACGACTTTATTTAGGGTTGTCTGCAGTCTTTGCAGATAGTCAGAAGGCTTTTCAACCGAGTTCTGGTTGTTGGTTAAGAACTTTGCGAACAATTCATCCCCATCATCAACAGTGCTATATGCTGAATCGAGTAGGCTAAGATAGTCATGGGGGTGGAGTTAGACCCAAGATGCTTAACAATGTTGGCAGCGGGAGGAATAAGGCTGTCAATAATTGTTCTAACAGCATGTTTGTCAGACATTCTGGTATCCACAAGGTGGAACTCAACATTGTTGCGCCACATATCATAATCAGACTCAGCATGTGGACAAGGAGTTTTGCCTGAAAAAGGTCCAATCTTGACATGACCATGATACTCAGATAGGAGCTGAGGATGGTGTGTAACATTTCAGTTCTGGCTGGGTCTTTTGCGGGGCAAGATATCCTGCAGAAACTGAATAGGTTCACCTGATGTGATTTCCACAATAGCTGTGTCTTTGAACTGGGCTTCATCACTGGTTACTTTAATTATTCTTTCAATGGAACCAAACTGCCCTAAGTACTCCATAACCTCATTGTCAACATCTTTACCACCTACTTGGATACAGTTGGGTACTTTCACATTTTCAGACTGGATTACCTCCATATTTCACCCTCTTACACAAAATTATGATGGGTAAGTGGTGTGTTCAAAGACATAATTCAATAAAAATGCCAAAATGGTAAACTTTCATGACACATAGAGATAAAACCTCCTTCTGGCTGACTCACCAAGTTTTGTGTTGCGCCCACTAGCTCTAACTATAATAGAGAAAAGAAACACCAACATCTAGCCTATCTAGGTTCGATGAGAATTATACCATAAATAGCTCTCAAGAGGAGTTTTTATGAAAGTGAACAGTTTGACTATTTTATTGCCTCACACATCAAAAGTGCACAATAATAACACTTTTTTTATGTTGCAGAAAGTATCAACAAAAATAGAGCTCTTAAAAGTTAAAAGTACCAAAGGAAAGATAAAGAGAAAATAAACAAAATCAGTCTCTTCCAAATTTGACTCATTGAAACAAGGAGTTGGAGATCCAAGAGTTGAGTTTGTGTTCAGTGTGTGTATGGATCCAAAAAGGGTTCAGTTCCTGGTCCAGTATTGGATGTATGACTACTACTACTACCCGGGTAGAGTTAATAGTGTATGCGTGTTCTTATCTGTGATCTCGAGTAAATGTATAGGGCTGGTCAGATATCTTCTGCGGCAAATCCACGGTTGGCCACACCGTCCACAATTGTCCACAGTCTCACTGGACTGAGCTCGCCATAACAATCATCACAAAAACCAACCTACACAAATAGTGCAGTAGTAAGTTATTCTGTTCTGTTATTCTGTTTCTAACATGAGATCTGATTGACTTATTTCTTATCTTTAGAACATTTTAACATATAACCAATGACTGAGGATATATTGTAGCTACATTAATCACAGTGAAATTATTTACCATATTCTCCACACAATGAATTATTCCTCTTTTTAAACAACCTTTTACTCAATGAAATTAATTTTGTCTCAACAAACACTATTTAACATCATTAAATGAACTGCTTCACTTTTTAACCACATTTTTATCAGTAAGACATGAATTTTTACCTCATTTCACACAGCAGTGTTCAGCTTTAGCATTATCTGAATTATCACAAGTAACTTAACATGTGTAGCTTTAACAAACAAAATGAATTAAATCAACAGAGTTGTAATGAAACTCATTTCACAATTATCCTCACAAAACAAATTGTTTTAATGTTGACAAAATGAGTGCAAAACTCCTTAAATGCATCATCATGCTGCATCAGCTTTTCACTGACAATAACTTGCATATGCTTAGCGATTAGCGCTAGCTTAGCGATTAGTGCTAGCTTAGCAATTAGCAATCTTTTAAGCAGTTAAATACAATGATCGAAAAGCACCAAAGTATGTGTAAAACATTGGGCATTTTCTCTCATAACCCTGATTGGTTTTTATATGATTAGTATCTCACACAACCATGTATTCTGTGTTTTTCTATTCACAATGGCTAGCGTTTAGTGTTAGCCGTTGGCATTAGTTTTCAACTCACTGGACTTCTAACTTGAGAGAACCTGCCACGGTCGCATTCACAACTGGAATTCTGATAAGAAAACAGCTTAATAGCACTGATGTGTGATTGATAGTCAATATGTGGGGACTATTTAGCAGCGTTACATACCAGGATTTCTTTAATTTGCAGCACGTTTGCAGCAGCATGTTCACAGGAGGATAGCCTCAGTAGAAAGGATGTAATGGCTCTCTACCTTTGGATGTACACAGTTCAATGTGTCCTCATGTGGGAACAACATGCATCTACACTTCTCATTAACAAACAGGGACTTTAGTAGCCCTATGTTTCATATGGGTTACACCCAGCATATCATTTATCAAGTACGTTAATTTAATTGTCCAACATGAAGTGGTAAAGCCTTTTCTGCATTGCTAGGAATAAAATTCTGGGTGAGAAATGTGAACTAAAACCATTTTTACTCAGGCACATATGTAGCCATCCCGGACCCTGAGCCATGATTTGATAGGTCTGGATGTCATAGCAGTGCAGTCTCCTTTAGCTCAGCCTTCTGCCTTTATCTATTGATTATTTTGTTAGCCACATTTGCCAACAAAAGTGACATTTAAACATATGTATCTTAAAATACTGGAGTCATCTTATGAAGTATTCAATATGTTTGAACAGAAAAATGCAGAGAACAGGACGTCAGGATCCTCAGTGTTTGCTACAACCCCGTTTTGATTGCAGAAGGAGGCGAGGTTTGGGTACATTTTTACTTGTTGAGTAGTTTTTTTTGTTTGTTGTTTTCCCTTGTCGTAAGAATATGTCCAGAATGCACAGATGTCATGTATGCCTGGCTGATATCAAGTCACCATACAAACTACAGAAGACATGATAACTGATATTCTGGTTAGAGTGTGTATTGCTGCATTACACACAGATAACATCCTTAAATACAGATCACATGTAAATACCATGTGGAGGTGGTCTGTGTGTCAAATGTTGTCTGAGTGAGACAGTAGTGTCATTGCCTGACATTAATTCTAAAATTCTTCTGCAACATCTGCAACCCCCACGATTTCACAGCATCCCACACAGTTGCTATGTTTTGATTTTTCCTTTGTATAATGTTTCAAAGATATTCAATGGGGTTGAGGGTCTGTTGGTAGTGGATGGTAGTGTCCATGTCCTTGTTCTTCCTCACTGCTGCTATTGATTGCACTGCAAATTCTTTATGAAAACAATCCAACATGCACAAAAAAGTACAGGTTGTTCTCATGCACTGTTTCTATAGTTTCCTACGAAAAGTAATGCACGAGACATGAGGCGTTATTCATGTATTACCCACGTGTTTGGGAAGACTGCGATCACATGACCAATGCACTCACGGGAGAAAAGAAGGAAGCGGTCCCCTGGAGATCAGTATTCCATACCAAGTGAATCTGAGCGAATTTTGAGTCATCTTAAGGTACATCGTCACCATCTTTCTTTTTTCAAACCTAGCCACAGTAACTTTACTTGCCTATCCAAACCTACGTAACTTTATGTAACTTACATAACTTTCTGTGAAACATGTAATTTCACTCATGGGGCGCTAATTTGTGGCATATCAAAAGAACAGTTGCATGAGAACACATTGGATAGTAACATGCATTTGTACGTGTAATGCTTTTTGTAAGTCATATGCTTGCTCTTAAGTGGCACATACTGTACGTTCACACTAAAAGCTGCCAGAGCTGCAAAGGTGACAGGTCTAATTCATTTTCACTGGACATGTGGCAAGTATAGGCATTTTGAGCTGCAAAAGTAATGACCTGTGGCAGTTTGGCAAATTGAGCTGCAAATGACCAGTAACCAATCGGAATGTAGATGTCCATTGCATGTGTGGAACCCACAGAACATCCTCGGAAACTTTTAGCTCCTACCACACATTCGTTCCTACTTCAAAACAAGCAACAAGCTGTCAAACTGATCTATGTTCCGCCTGAAGTAGCGCTGGAACCTCTCCCCATCCAGCCACAGCTCCTGCACCAGCCGATGATATTCCCCGTGCTGTTCACGGCTCTGGAGGATATCGTGAATCCCAGATCCAACAGCAGCTACATCCACGCAGGTACCACAGGGCAGCACAAATTACAAGAGTGTCTTCTTCCATGTTGAATTGATACACAAGTGTGGACAAGCACACGCACTTATACAATTTCTTTGTGTTCTGAAATGCTTGTTATTAGCAGGAATGCAATTCATTTGCTCTCCTTTCCACCAGTTTAACTAATTGCACTGTAGGCACTGGAACCCAAACCATTGACAGTGTTTCCCCTACATTTACAGCTTTGGGGTGAATAATGGGTTCGGCCCACTTGACATGCTGCTGTGTTGTGCTACGGCCTATTCACGTGCTGGAATTTGTTATTTACCTGACAACGCCTGAATGCAACACAGGCTGTGTTTGTTTAATGTTTAATGTCAGACCTATTTAGACTTTTTATTCTGTTTTCATTGTCCAAATGTTAAAGTTTCAGTACTCAGGCAAATGTACGAAATCACATTTCTGTGCTCCAGCCAGTAACCTGCTTCGCAGCTCCTTTGAATTGAGAGGCATAATCAAATGTTCAGAATTTGACGTCATGAGCGACTTGTGTTCGTAAGCGCAGTACTTTATAGGGGTGGAACAATACACATTTATATTGAACCATTCGGTTTGAGGCTTTTGGTTCAGTGCGCATTACAAACTGAATGGTACATTGAACTTATCCTTTTACCTCAGGAAAATAAAATGTAGCTCTTCATTGTGTTACAAATAATGTTCTTACTGCCACTACGCTCAACAAGGCAACCCACATTGGCAGATATTTTCCCTGCTGTGTCACAACAGCTTTGCACAGGCTAAAAAGTAGACCTCGAAACTAATGGCCATAAACTTAAAGTAATAAGCAGGTACAAGAAGAATACAACGACTGTTTGACTAATAGGCTCTGTGATCGCCCTGTTGTGTGATAAGATGGCTCGTAGCAGCTGGTATAATGGTAAAATGTATCTGGGATGAACACAGATCGACCCTGAGGACAAAATCAATATAGAGGGAATTATGATATATGTACTCTAAAGGCTTTTGAAGCAGTTTATTTAAAGATGTTTTTCATGTGAAAGGTTACATTAAGGGTTCAAAAATGTGTATGATTGAATTTGTATTTGTTTATAACTACAATACTACACTTTATTTATTTATTTTAATTAAGAGCTGTTTTTGTTTTATGTGTTGCTAAGAAGAAACCCCAAAAGATGGGTCACTTAGGTATAGCTCCATCATTGTTCCAAGTCAAAAATTATATTTTATGGCATTAGTTTTGATAAAAGAATAAATTAAAATAACATAAATGTAAAAATATAAAATGTTATGATGTACCGAAGACCTACCATACCATGACACCACTGTGTCGCACCAAACCGGACTGTGAATTTTGTGAACCATTACACCCCTAGTACTTAATTCAGTCTACTTAGGTAAGTGTTTAGTGTGTACAGTGGACAGTTTATTAACATTAATCATTACAGTTAACTTACTTACTAACTTTAACCATGTGCTTCTTAGAAAGTGAAGAAAATGTGACCCTGAATTAATGACATTAACATTTGTAACTGCAGATGTAACTGCTTTTATTAGATCCATTTCTCTTCATTACTGACATAATATTACTGACAAATGATAGCTTAACATTGATCTACAGAGCAATAGCTAATGATCATTTAAACATTAATAACACTTGGCTACAACAAGTAAACCAGAATTAGTCATAAATTGTGCTCTTCACTATTCTACATAACTATCTAAAACCTTGAATTCACTTAAGGCCTGTCCATGTGGGGAAGCAGCCTTGTTGAGTACATAGGCTACTGTATGAGTCTTCTTTGAACCCCCTGGAGCTGAGGACTGTAGTCTGACCAAGAGCAACATTCAGATTCTCCCTGTGGACTTTAGATGCCTTGAATAAATCCTCTCATAAAAACATAGCCACTTTCTACAGCTAATTGAGTCAATCAGTGCGGCAATTAGCTGGTAGTGAACTCCACTGGGTCCGATGGAAAGTATAAAAGAGGCTAGAGGGCGCAGCTGCATCGCAGTCTCATGTTCTCTCCACATCTGCTCAATGGCATGTTTCTAATCCATGCGTCTTTAATGTTGATGGACAAGGCAGGGCTTGGAGAGTGCAGCAATCGCCCACACAGTGTGCAGCCCTAAAAATAACTCAAGACAACAGGAGGGTGAAACCAGAGAAAGGAAACCAGTTTGAAGATCAACACAAATTAATATGAACATAAATAAGCAGTTAGGGATCTATGGAGCAGTTCAAGGAGCAGCAGGGAGCTGGAATAATATTCACCAAATGTCCAGACTGGTCTCCTGGCCCAAGTTATTGCTTTCCCTCACAGCAGGGAATGTGAGCATTCTGTGATTGGGTATACAGACAAGACTGCTGCACTGCTGCAAAGGAACTTGGCACATTTGAGAGCCATGTTGAGAGACATCTGAGCAAACTGAGTCAGCTACAAGGACAGCCTTATTCTGTCCTGTTTTGCCTGTCTGTTATGGTTCATTCACACTTGTGTAAAACAATCCCCAGGCAATGTGTGAACAGTCGACAAGCTTGTTAGCTCAAAAAGATTGGCCTTTGTAAGCTTTGCAAGCTTTTTGCAGTCATTGTCCATTTGGTCACTCCTTTGATTCTGTACAAAAAAGAGTCTACAGCCATGCTAGTGGCCCTCTGAGGCTGCACTTAGGCAGCTATACTGTTTACCAAGTATATCAAATTTTGGACAAACTAAACTTTTGGCCTGATGATGATAGTTAAGGAATAGCGGTCAACTTATAATAACCAAGAAAGTACTAAGCCAATTGTCTGGGGAACATGAATGTGTGGACCAAATGTCATGGCATTTGTTCCTCCACAAGATGTAGACATGTTGTTGACTAAAATGTCAACCTGCTGGTGGAGCTGGATTCAACATCAGGGATCACCAAAGTCATTGTGAATCTATCTGGAACAAGCTAAAAATGGACCCACAAAACAGACTCAGGACAGGATATCAGATTAGGGTTTTTTAAATCAAGCACAGGTCTATACACCAGTAATTAGTCCAACAGGCAATGTATCCAAATTGGCAGGCAAAAGGTAGGTAATGAAGAGGAGCAAAGGTCTTAACATACACTAGGAACATGAGGACAAAATGCTGGAAATCTCACACAAAGGCAAAGAAGATTTTGCAAAGAAGGAAGGGAAGACACACTAAATACACTAGGAGAGGAAGGATACTAAGACACAGGTCAATGTATCCTAATAAAATGGTTTGTATGATAAAAATACATGTACAACGGTTCATATGATATCCTATGAATATGCGCCCCACGAATGATGTTACATCCTCATTGTACAATTACATAATTAATGTAAAGTTACAGACGCTAGGTTTAGGTAATAAAAGTCACTGTGGTTAGATTTAGTAAAAGAAACATGGTGAGGACGTAGCTTAAAATGACTTTAAGTTCACACGGATCTGAACATGTGACTCCAGGGGAAAGTCCCGGGTGAAAGTCTGTTTTTTTCTGTGACCCATCCACCACCCCTACCTGCCTTCTTACAAGTGTTTGGGGGTCCTTCCATGTATATTGCTTTCAGCACATTGGTCACATGATCGCAGCCTTTCAAAGTACATGGAATATGTAATAATTCAGGTGCATTAATTTTCATAGGAAAACATATGAAAAATTGGTGAGAACAGCTTGCACAGGTGCATCACATGAGGGTGGGGCAGGCAGTAACATAGGTTGATCTGAAGTGAGACAAGAGGTAGGTGACCAAAATTAAACCGAACACAGAATACAAACAAGTACCAAGGATTATGACAGAATGTACTCAGTTGTGTGCCCATTACCTCCAGTGTATGTCAAGATGTTTCACTTTGAAAAGTTTGCTGATGGCACTTTTAATAAAAGTGAAGGCATCACCAAAGTTAGTGAGAGACATCTCAGGAACCTTGAATGTCTGTTTTATCAGTGTTGGGAAGGTTACTCTAAACTTAAAACTTACTCTAATTACTTAATCAAGGTAATGTAACTTACTACACACGGTTACCTTTTGAGTACTTATAACAAAATTTGGCAATAAAGCTGTATAATGTCCAGAAACAGGCTATGCAAAAAGAAGGCATTCATGCAGCATTCAAGTACAGCAAAAAGATGCAAAGCAACAGAATGAATGTTATATTCTACATGTAAACTTTCCACTGGCCTTCCAGCCTTCTTTTTCTAAAGTAAACGTAACTGGGCCACCCGCTGCAAGTGGGTAGCGGTGACATCTCGCTGACCACGGCCAACCTCTGACCACCCCACTTCTCTGAAACAAGCATGTGTGTCTGCAGGAGACCAGAGAGAAAGGCTTTTTCAAAAGTCTCTGTGTGGTTAGCTCTCAGTGCTTTTGTAGCTTCTAACTGAACCTCTTTAGTTTCTCTCCTGCACACTGTTTACATTAGATATCTGCTTTATTTTACTGTTCCATGTTCCCAATCAGCCGTATGAGGAGTTTCGTGAAGTTGCTACTCGAAAACTCAACATTTCCTTTTTTTGCTGCTTCACAATAAAAGTTTTCACATAACAAAATAACATGGGAATTCTATTGGAAAAATTTAAAAAGAAAGAAAGAAATGCATTTATCACTGAATTAGTAGAACTTTGTTAGCAGCTTTTCTTCAATAAAGGCAAGGCAAATGATATTTCTCCCAACTGTGGACCAAACCACTTCATGAAAACAGAGAGGGCTGAGGGCGATACCAAGGCTCTCTGGATGTTTAGTTACAAAAAATGAAAATTAAACCGTTAGTATTAGGTGGTATATTATGAATAAAATCTTCTGTTAATGATGATAAGTTAATAATTTAATCCATTTTCAACTGCGTATCTGAGGGTGGGTTGCAGGGGCAGTGGGCTGCGCAAAATATTCCAGATGCCCCTCTTCACAGTTCCTTCTGGAGCATCCCGAGGTGTTCTCAGGCCAGATGAGATATGTAATCCCAACAGCATGTACTGGATCTGCCCTGCAGCCTCCTACCTACCTCTCCCTCTCTCTCTCGTATCCTATTACTGTATCTATTTTACTCGGCCATTCTGGATGTCACTAACTCGGTTTCTTCTCCGGAGCCTTTGTGCTCCACTGTCTCTCAGGTTAACTCGTATTGCAGCAGTGCCTGGATAGTGTGACGTGTGTGGTTGTGCTGCTGCCGTGGTCCTGCCAGATGCCTCCTGCTGCTGCTGCTGCCATCATTAATCATTAGTCATACTTCTACTGCTATTATAGACATATGATATTATCATACATGTATACTGCCTGATACTAATATATACTTTCAACATATTGTACCACAGTAGCCAGAACTATAACGACAGTATTATTACTTTCATGAATGTTGTTGTAAGCTACTGTCATTACCGAGGATGTCATACAGATTACTGTATTGTGTCATACAGATTACTGTTAATTTGTTATGCTGATCTGTTCTGTACGACATCTACTGCACGTCTGTCCGTCCTGGAAGAGGGATCCCTCCTCAGTTGCTCTTCCTGAGGTTTCTACCATTTTTTTCCCCGGTAAAGGGGTTTTTTTGGGGAGTTTTTCCTTATCCGCTGTGAGGGTCTAAAGGACAGAGGGATGTCGTATGCTGTAAAGCCCTGTGAGGCAAATTGTATTTGTGATATTGGGCTTTATAAATAAAATTGATTGATTGATTGATACCAATGGGGGGCGCTAGGACATCCCGATCAGCTCTCTCTCTATCTCTAAGGCTAAGCCCAGCCACCCTTCGGAGGAAAGTCTTATGTGACCCTAGGCTTCCGCATGTCAGTCAGTGAATCAGTCACATAGCATGTAAAGATAGACAACATAACAGCTCCCCAAAAGCCACCCCCTGGTGGCTGTTGGCAGTATAGGTCATCCCCTCCCCCGCCAGACTGTACACAGCATCATGGCAGAGGCAAGCAACCAGGTGTTCATAGCCAACAATGCTATTTACACCCAGGCTAAGGATTCAAGAGCAAGCAGCCGCATGAAGGAGGGGGGTCATGAGGGAGGAGCAGAAAAAGAGAGGGAAGAGTCTGAAGAGTCAGGAGGGAGGTTCAATGCTTTTGCATTATAGTGAACATTATTATAATAATGTTGTTGTTAACAGGTTAATTTCTGCCACTCACTGTGACCCACCTTTCTCTGTGAAGAACACACTGTTTTTGTATACAAAAACCTAAAATATGTGAACACACTTGTTTACCAGCATTTAAAATATGTATATATTTTTCGGTTCACATTTTACATCAATTAGTTTTTTATTTCCTCAGTTGAACTCTAAGGCATACTGACAATTCCGTTATGTTTTGAAGAAAATTCACTTTTTTGAGCTTTTGTTTTCCTGCCTAAACAGGGATAAAAACACTTAAGAAAAATATAATTAACGCCTTGCAGCTCTATGCCCCCACAAATCAGTCAAATTTAATGTGCAGTTTACATCCATATCTCTGAAAACATGGATGCTTCACACACATCTTCCCACCCTGCAGCACAGAAGATTTCAAGGTGGACACGCAAGATTAGTGTCACCAGTTCAGTATCTGACTAAATATCCCCCCTTCTGTTCCTGAGATATTATCATATCACAGTGAAGTTCACCTTTGACCTCTTGGATATATAATGTCATCACATTATTTTCCATTAGACATTTGCGTGAAATAATGTCATAATTAGCATATGAATTATTGAGTTATGGCCAAAAATATGTTTTGATAGGCCATAGTGACCTTGACCTTTAACCTTCAACCAACAAATTCTAATAAGTTGATTCTTGAGTCCAAGTAATAATATTAATAATAATAACAAGAATAATAACAATTAATATTATTGTTATTATTATTAATAATAATAATAATACATTTTATTTAAAATGTGCCTTTAAAAACACCCAAGGTAACCTGACCTGAGTATAAAATAACATACAGAACAACAGATGTGAATTGGGCAGACACAGTGATAATATCAGTAAGATTGTGAGATAGCGGGGGTATTCTTGAGATATTGCGTTTGCGAGAATGCAAGGAATGAGGTCCGTTGACCACCAAACTCTAATCAGTTCATCACTGAGTCCAAGTGGATGTTTGTGGCAAATCTGAAGAAATTCCCTTGAGGTGTTCTTAAGATATCACTTTATGGACAGACGTATGTGTGTACGTACATATGGACAACCTGAAAACACAATGTCTTTGACTACGGTTGTTTATGGTGGAGAGCCATAAAAAAATCTAGCCTGGAGAAGTTATTATTTATACATGAAAGGTATTAGTTCACTCAGTCTTAAAATAATAAGCCAACATTGATTCACACAGGATGCAAACTCCAGTCTCCTGTGTGAAAGTCCTTTGCTTTACTCATTCATCCACCATGGACCCAGTCCTACCATGGACTGTGTCCCTCTCTATGCTACGCCACCTGACTTCTGGCAGTTGTGAGATTTTTCTTGTAAATGTACCTGTTTAAACTCAGAACATCTGAGATTGCTTCTGATCTCAACTTGTCAATGTGATGACGGCTAGACAATTGAAAAAGTGCCATAGGGATGGGAATCAATAGCGGAATACCTGCAGTGTGACTATTCTCACCCAGGTGCAAATAGACACTCTTTAAACCAGCACTAAGTAACTTTTCAACCTTCATAAAATATTTTCATAACTTTTGTGATGATACATCGACTTACAACTAGTTGAATGACACCTCTGTCATGGCCTGAGGGGGTCTGTATTGTTTTAACTGGCACTAAGCAACTTGGAGGAGGGTGGCAGGAACCCTGCCACACAAAAAACTACAAATGTGTTGACTGCTTTACGGCATACGTCACTTCCCCCTTTCCCCATTCGTTACAAAGGCGGAAGTCGATGTGAAAGCCTGCGCGCAATTACTGCTATCATGGCAGAAGCTGCAAAACAACCAAAGAAATGAAAAGTTTTGTCTGAGGAGACAAAAAAAGAAAGAGGGAGGCTACCCGGATGAAAGGACAGCCAAGGATCAACATTGGCCCGGCTTTCACTCGCTGAGCTCAAAGACGAGGAGGGATTTCCGACCGATGCTGCCTTGGCTCTGTTCCTGCTGGACTAGTAAGTAGCTTTCGATGCTCAAATCAAAATGATAATGCTGATGTGAGCTATCGGAAATATGCGTGGTAGCAATGAATAGCCACCAGCGTGATAGTTTGCAGTTCCACACTGACGCGACCAGCCACGCAACAAGCTCAAAAGTACTGTATAAAGATAAAACAATGCGATGGCTGCAAACCGCAAATATAAAGTTTGAGTAAAATATGTAGGTTCCTATTGTGGAAAGATCAGTCATACTGAATCATTGTGGTGTTATCGTGTCAGTTTGTGTGTACGTGACAGTAGTTTCTGATGATTGTTATGCAATAGTTTCAGAGAATAACAGGATTCTTGTCGTGTTTTTGTTGAGTTGACTACAGTGATTGCAAAGGAAGTCAAACTATGTTGCTTGCTCTAAATAATCAGTAAAACAAAACCCGTGTGCAATGTGCATTGAGTTATGACTTTTCATAGTCCTGCTTATCAATAGCACCTTGTGCTGAGTGTAGCTAAAACTACAGGGATTGTTGCATGTTTAAAATTCTACATGTAATGTTTATTTAGTCAGTCCTGAAGGGTCTGTGTGTAGCTCACTTCAGTAGCACCAAGCACCTAACTTTGAAGGTTACAATCTCAGTTAGCCAGTAAACTTGACATCTTCAAGTCAGTCTGATAACAAGATATTTTTGTTATTGTTATGTGTCTATTGGACATTATGTTGTGTAAGGTGTACGGTGTTGTTCCATATTTATTTTTTTCATGTTATTATCTTTTTATATTTTATGTTGTATTGCTAATTATTGTTATTCTTATCTTATAATTCTCTAGTATAACATAGATGATGCATTTTATTACAGTGTGATGTTTATATAGTGCCTTTATTTCCAGTGTGTATACTTTTGTTTGTCTTGCATTACTCTTTATCCATATAAATTTCTTATATGTTATTTCTCTACAGCTATCAAAAGAAGCAAGTAACGTCTACTCCCCACAAGCAACACCTCCAACCGCTACAGCCTATAGTTTCCAGCTTTACAGAAGAGTCGGATCATGTTAGGTACTTTGTGTTTCCCAGGGCCTGCATTTGTTTGTTTTGGGCAACGTTTAGTATTTTTCAACATGTCCTATTTTTTGTTTTGACTCAGGGGAGAACCGATAGAGGGTGTCCAAATGCTGGAAGAAGGCGCTGCGGCAGAATCTTACAATCTACTCTATCTGCAGCATGCATTCTCTGAGTGTTGTGGAGGAAGAAGAGCGGCATGACTCTCCAGATGACTCCAGATAACTTCTAACATTGTCACAGATTATTCAGTGTTTCTTATTTTAACTGTCATAGTTTATTTTTTATCCTGCTCTATTTATCCATGTACATGCATCACACTCCCCTTTTGTTTTGTTTTTTTTATTCACAGTAATTTTTTTCAGCTGTCACTGTCGTTCATTTACTACCACTGTAATACAGTGTTGTTGTGCCATTTATTTATTCAAATCATACACATACCCCGTCATTGCAAAAATGCACATTGCATTTATGCCACTCTTTTTTTTTTCATGATATTTCTTGCGTAACACTGTGCATGTGCCTGGAAATGTTTTTCTTTTTTCTCTAGGTTGTATGTTTTACTTGTTACTTCCTTTACTGTGAAGGGACAAGTGGCAAAATAACAATTTGAATGTGTTGAATGTGACAAAGTACTTGAATTTTGACAACTGTGAAAGAGGGTGTAGAAATAAAAGTTTGTCTGGGTCTGTCTGGGTCTTGGGGTTCAAGTCCTCTGGTGTCCTACTTCTTCCCCTCCCTCTCCCTCTCCCTCTGCCTGCACCTACTCCCCTCGCCCCTCTGCCCCTGCCTCTGCCAGCACTAGTGTGTGAGGGCTCAAACTGGTGGAGGTAGTGTCCGGGACAGCAAATTCCTGATAAAACAACAGACAGAAATGTTATGTAACAAATATAAAAAATTTTGATGTTCAATAAGCATCAGAATCATATTGAACTTTATTGCCGAGGACATACAGGAATTCGTCTTGGCTTTTAGTAATTCAAAAATGACAGTGAAAATAACAGACTTGCATAGAGTAATTTTAGTAATAAATGTATGTATAATTCTCCATATAGAATCCTAATAATAGAATTATAACAGTATAGGAAACAATACAATGTGAAGAAACTGTTTAGAATGAACAGTAGTACTTTCCCTGAGAGACTGAACTGTATATTCGTGCGCATTGTGCAGGGTTGATATTCAGGCAATGCGGCACCTTCCTGCCGGTATCTGTACGTGTGTTTACTGTGAAATGATCCAACATAACGTTTTATTTATCTGTTTCAAGGCTCAACTCGTCAGCCGCCGCTGACAAGTCGGGTGAGGGGGGGCGGTGTGGGAATACGGCACTAAACCAAAGTTAAACGTTTCTTATTTTCAGCGTCGTCATATGATATTGTTTAGCCACAATTACATTCATTACCTCATCGCTATTCATCCTTCACACAGCCACTGGAAACAGCAATGTAGCTCAATCCAACTACAGGCGACCGGGAGATCAGGATTTTATGACACTATGCGCTGGTCCTCATGGGAAATGTGGTCTTCCTTCAGGCAAAACACTACCGCTTTGGACCACTGGCGCCGCCAAAATCAACCAAAACTGAAAGTTCTTAAGGGTTGCTTTAAAATGATTATCTAAATTGTCAGTTTGTAGACTAACTTCCTGCTTTAACTTTAACATATTGTACTTATGATTATGAACCCAGTTTTCTGGTGAAGGACTATTGGCAACATTTCAGGCATGCTCACTTTCAGTTTACATACAAATTAAGTGGTTTAATCTGGATAAAGTGTTGCAGTGATGTCACATTGTTTTCTGATGTCACCAATTACTTTGACAAGAACAATATTATAACTGAAAATAAGACCCAAGTTGCAACAAACCAGATTTTATCTTGCTCATGTTGATGCTTCATTCATATGACAATCAATACAAAAGGAGTGAAAAACAAAAATAAAAACAATAATACAATCAGGATCTTGCCAGTTGGAGTATGAACATGTTTTACTCACTTTTTTGATTTCCCATAACATTCCTTATGTGTCTCCCTCCCTACCTCGCCCCTCAGCAGCAGCCCCTCTCCCCACCCCCGCTTCTTTGATCTTGATATGCATTAGGTGATTTAGAGATTATTTCATGCCTAATGTGGCCTTTTATCAGACATCCTCCCCAGGCTGCTGTCAGCACAGGCAGCCATAGATTCTTGGCTGCGGTTCAGTCGCAGACACAAACATCTCATCTCCCCCTTGCAACAGCGCAAGCTTTCCATTTACATTAATCAAATTCCAAATATGAAACAGATTAGTCAGTTTCAACCTGTCATGTTTGTGGAGTTGTTCAAGAAGATGATTTCAGTGGAATCTCTGTCAGATTGGTGGCTTGGGCTGATATCTGATTAAACAAGAGGTGTTAATGATGCAAACACAACCAGATGCCAAACATATATGTGTGAATAATTGTATTATGTCGCAGCAGAGACTGAATTATTCAGAATAGATGAACTTGTGGATTAAGCTCAAGTCAGATCAATCAGAACACCGTACCAGGAGCCTTGCTATAAAACCAAAATCCTGCTCTTGGAAGTTATACATGTAATTAGTGAGTGCTACGGCTTCTGCAACACATGCGCTGGCAGAGTTGTACGGGAATAACATTGTGAAATTGGAATGAGATCTCAAAATGCCTTCAGCAGATTCAGCATCTGCCTCCTCCCTTAAGGCCATGCAGGCTTTCATTCTGAAGCCAAATCTGCAAGATGCACTAGTTAACCACACTGTAATCAACTCAAAAACTTTACACCAGAACAGCGTGCATCATTTTCCTTTGCCCTCTTGTCTTTCCTTTTGGAAATTCCATCTGTATCCACTGACTCTGGGACCGCAGAAAGTATAACAAACATTTCAATGGGAGAACAGTGAGAAACATGCATGTCCTTAGTTTAAACACAGCCGTAGATGTCTGGCTTGAACATTGGCCAAGGAGCATTGTGTTTCATCTTTAGGATGTAGAGTTGAGCGGGTATATGAACATGATCCATGTGCCAAACCAAATAACCACAGCACATAGCCTGTACAGCAGGACCAAATGCAAAGGCAACTGGAACAGACAACTGTTGGTTGCTCTGGAACAGCTTTTGCTTCGGTGGCACTTTCTGTTAAATCCAAGAATGGAGATGGGTGTATATTATAAATGGCGTGTTGTGTTTGAAGCCAAGGCCGAGAACTGGGCTCCCGGCCAGTTCAAATACAGATGTCGGCCCCACAGAGTGATCCATTTAGCTGCGGACAGGGCCCTGTAGGTGGTGAGCCTTTCCCAGGGCTAACAAAGCAAATCATGGCCAAGAAAGGTGTTATGAAAAACACAAGTGCCTTTATTTGATGAGAAAAGCAGAAATAAGTCACACTGGCTTCAGAAACTTTTCTAATTGCACGGCACCCTGATTTATTATGACTGAATGAATACATGAAAAGGAACATGTTAAATATTTAAAAAGTGTTCTGAAACACTTCTTTTCATCCCTACAGCCTCTCCACAGTCAGGCACAGATAATGGCGTAAGTAGTGATTTATGATGCTTAAGAGCGCCTGATCAAGATTTATAAGTCAAGTGTGCATAAATTCTCCACTATAATCCATCAGGCAGACAAAGGAGAGGGCTGCAATAAAAGCCAAACTTCCTCGAGAGGAAGGAGAGATTTATCTGCTGCTCGAAGGGTTTACTCAAACAAGGATGCATAATGTTGCAGCTACAGCACACAGACAGCTGAGATTATTAGGAGCCATAGGTTTAAGCCAAAAGAAACTTTACAAGCTGCTTTGCAGGCTGAGAGTAAGAGCAGTAAACATATAGAGGAAAATCAATAGCCTCAGGGTAATAATGCCTTTTTGGGCATGTTAATGTCACAAGTAAGGAAATATAAAGCCTGCATTAGACTAAGGCCCATGCATCTGTTTTACGCCAGCATACATCACATTTACAGAGATGATAACAGCATTCTGGAATTATGTATCGCAGTGGCCAAAACATTGTGTGTACTTTAAGCAATCCATCCAGCGCTGAATAAAACTATCTATTATCTGACTGAGATCATGGCCTTGACCCAAACTTGGCCTTTTTCTTTCTTTTGTTTTTTTTTTTACTTCTTTGTCAGTCTTTTGATTATTTTCCACCAATCAGATGGTCCTCACATTCCTGTAAATACACAACCAAGACACAAGGTCACTAATGCTCTCACAAAAATTAAAATTGTGCTCGGTCTGGAATCCAGATTGCAAAGTATGACAGGTCAGTGTGACAAAAAACGGCATTCTCCTGGTCAGGTCTTTGTCGGGTTAGGTTTTTGGTCAGATGCCTGAAATAAAGTTTGTGGTTAACACAAACTGAAGAGACTTTGATGTTTTGTTCTATGACATAAAATATGCCAGTAAAGACCCCGCTCATGAACTTTGAAGCTTTTCGTTGTCTTATAAAAAGAGACAGTTGCTAACAAGTAGCTAAAGGAGACTACAGTGTGTCATCATGCTGAGTATGGCTTTACAGCCTGGTGGTGGTGGCGATGTTGAAGTCATGTGAATGTGAGCATAGTTTTCATAGCCTAACATTAGCTTTTTACTTCTGCTGATTGCATTTGCACTTCCAAAATCATACAAGTGGTGTTCATTTGTGAAGATTACCTTGCTGAACAAAACAAGTATCATAATTGTTTGTTTGCCACAGAGCTTATTTTCTGCAATACTCCAAAATCCAAAGGAAAAATCCCATTTTGATGAGGGAACAATGCTAAATTCCACGTTGGCCAACAAAAAAGTAGCAATTTATAATTCCCGTCCATTCAAACAAGCCTGAAACGCATATCAAATGACCAAGCACGTAAACTGGTCACGTGTGCGCCAATGTAAATAGGAAGCAGATTGTCCACTCTGCAGTTGGTTACGTAATTACAGAAAAAAACTACGAAGATGGCAAAAGTAAGACCAGATATATCCTTGCTTGGACTGAAGTCGGGATGAAACTGTCACTGAAAGTAATATGAGTTTATGGCTGTCAAGGCAGCATAAAACAGATTGGGAGTTGTTACTACAAAAATACAGCGACATATCAGAGGACCATTATCCATCACTGGAGGAAGCCATGACAATGGGAAAGGAGTAACGTTACCCAAACAAGAAGGATGAAATCACAAAACGTATGTAGACCTAGCTATAATTTTTTTGGCTTCATGTCATAACTGATAAGACCCAATCAGGAAGCAACATGGGTGTCTAAGTTGTAGTTCCCCAAGTCTCCTGTAATTCAAGTGACAATATATAATAAAATGCAATACAAAAGTTTTCAAATTAAAACATTGTTAGAGCCATATTTAAAGGTCTGTTTTAGGGGTTCCAAAATGTCAGTCCCACAATTCACACTCTTCTCAGTCAAAGCAGAACCCACAGACGTAATTCACACCCACTATCCATTGAATATCCATGGACACTTACCACCAGTCACATAGAGAAAGGGACAATGCCTGTGGAATAACACTATAACATAGTGCAATCACTTTACCAGTAAATTCTACATTTTATAGTCCAAATGCAGCATCACTGTATACGCTGTGTATGCTTTCATACCTGCTGACTTCTCGTATAAGCAAGCTGTTACAATAAAGGCTCAGTTATGCTTGATTATCTGATTGCTTGAGTGATTAATGTCTATGTCTGTGTATCTGCATTTCATGAGGATCAGCATCTGCGTCCGTTTAGAAATCACATAACCATCCACTTTAGACTACTTACTATAAAGAGTAATCCAGGTGGTTGTTGCACCTCCATTTATGGTTACAAGAACTGATTGCAGCTAATACAACATGGCTTATATAAGGCATCTCCAAAATAAATTGAAAGCTGTTCTTTTTCAATTTTTAATAAATCAACATGCATGGCCTCATTTGAAAGATATCACTTAACTTTTTTCCTCAACACTCAGAATCACTGTAAGTGCTTCTTTAATTGAGTTAGACATGTTTTGATACACCAAAATAATATATAAAGAAATATGTATATAAGATATAAAAAGAATACATACGTATTTTTCAATCTTAACCTGAATATTTTCTTGAGACAAGATGCTGTAGTCGACTAGAACTGGGAGGTATTAGCTGGAAAACACAATGGGACCATAACATGAAGCCTCACATAGTCCAAATTACAATACAATAACAATATCACAGAAAATAAACCTTTTAAACATGTTTTTCCTGAGGTTATGTCCAGGCACTTTTCAATTAAAGAGGGTAAAACCAGGGGCGAAAATCCCATTTCATAGTTGGGGGGGACAATAAACAGTAAAATTTTAGAGAATAATTCCAAGGGGGACAAGGAAAAAAAGTTGTAGCCTGTCTTTTATACAGCATCTTTTACCGCAATTTGACGCTTTAATCTTCTTTCTATCTCTCCAACAGACAGAGTGAATGTCTTTACAGTACTTTTGAGAAATGGCTCAACAATTTCCTGCAATTAAACTGGTAAACTGGTTTATAAACCATATGTGCTGTGAGATCTGCCATTGCGCACCTCACAACCGTGTAATAGTCGTGCGTAATGACCGCTCCTCGTCCGTTAGACTGCACGTCTTTCATGTTTGTCTCACTGACAGGTGGAGAGCCTACAGACAGGTACCCATTAGCTGGGTAAAACCCACATTGATAAGAAAGGCTTTATTTTCCTTATGACAACTGAGGAGCCATTTGTCTATTATTTGTGTACATTTATAACAGTCTATCATGCCAGGAAAGAATTAAAACCTCTGAAGGTGAGGAGTGTTATTGACTACAAGATCCATAAGCCATCGGGCCATTTGCTGGCTACAGATTGGCTCTGAAGCCAAAAGAAGTAAGTTATTAACCACTCATTACAACCAAAGTATGCAGGAGACCATATCTAAACAAACAACGCGTCGAACCTCCACGCAAAATTGGACAATAGAAGATTAGAAAAATGTTATCTGGTCTGATGAGTGTCAATTTCTGCTGCGTCATTCAGATGGTAGGGTCAGAATTTGGTGTAAACAACATGAAAGCATGGGCCCATACAGCCTTGTATCTTCACTGCATCTTTGGGATGTAGTGGGATGGGAGATTCACATCACTGATGTGCAGTAGGGTTGTGTGATATGGACAAAAATTTATAACTTGGTATTTTTTAGGCTGAATGGTGATACATGATATATATTCCGATATTTTCAACAAAGTGGGCTACATGTTTAGTTGCGAGCAAATCCACGGCTGAAGTCCCCTGATATTTTTGTTGCATGTGTTTTTCACAGCAGGGCACATAAAAGAAGTTTACCTGTTGAGGGTGAGCTGTTTGGAGAGGCGCAATAAGAGTCTGTTGTCTGCATCTTCTCATCAACATCTCACTGTGGCTGTTTCTGGTTTCACTCTTCCTCCCTGCCATAATAATACACTTGTCTTAATTGAAGAAAAGCAGCTAATAAAGTTTCACTCAATCGGTAATAAACATATTTTAATTCCTACAGAGTCTTAAAAATAAAAGTTCACCGTAATTTTGTGATGTAAAAGCTTTTATGGTGAAGTATGGAGTTAATTTTGTGTCTTTAATATGCAATCAAAAAGAATGGATTTGAAAACAAAAAAATATTTTGCAAACAAAATTATGATTTCAAAAATACAAAACAATGCCCATGAATGAATGAAATATATTTGTGATTAAAACTGTATCTTGATAAATCCACAAGTTTAGTTTACAAACCAAAATATTGTTCTCATGAACCACAGATTCGTTTGCGTTTCCTGACTTTTCTTTTGCGTTTCTTGAAGTTTTGCTTGCGTTTCTTCATGACTCTCATGGGCGGGACCTCCTCTGAAAACTGTAAGAAGCCTCCTGATTGGTCAGTCTCACTCAAAGAGACGGGGTGACAACTTCCGCCCCCACAGTGAGCCGGCGGTAAGGGAGACACGGAGATTGACAAACATCGATCATAACAGGTATGTTTTGCGTAACTTTACTGTCTTATTGATGCTATTAAGTTTACACTGTTGGCCTCTCCCTACTCCCTACTGGTGCTCTGACCCTGTCCTTCAGGTATTACTCTGCTGAGCAGAGACATGAAATGCTGAGCAGCTTTCGGTAACTGCACGCCGATCACACTGTAAAAGAATTTAAGATGCATGGCATTGTTATGTGATCATGCAGAGTACATGTGTCATTAAGGATCTATTCCTGCCGTGCTTGTTATACTACTGGGCAACAATGCAGAGAAGGTAATAGTTTATTTCTTACCACCCTCCACCCACAATGATAATACTATGTTAAAATGTACATGAGGTCCATCAGGATGGTTCTCCATCCTCCTGTGAAGACAAGGAAAATTAATCTCCATGAGTAAAAACTGTTATAATAACAGGTACCTCAGTAACCTAACTGCTTTCAGGTACCACTAACAGTGATTAATACAGTGTCTGTCATTTATGCAACTTCAGGAGACCAAGTGGATTATGATCAAACACTGATGGATGAAGATCAGTGAAAGTATGCCCCCTTTTATAACTCTTTGCTTAATGTATTGCAGGAATGACTAAATGATCCACACACACACACCTGATGATTTGTTCTGATAGTATATCTAATTAAAGTGTATTTATTTATACATAAATAAGCTGTTATCTGTGAGATGAATCAAACTGTCACTGAAGCCAGGACAGTAATAAGCTTGTCAGTCACTTCTGACGAGCGCAGAGCGCTAAGCTGGTTCGTCTGAATTATGAGTGTTAATGTCTGATAATGCTGTCTCTACTGGTTAGGAATAAAAAGCACCAGAAGAGCGACAAGTGTAAACTTAATAGCATCAATAAGACAGTAAAGTTTCGCAAAACATACCTGTTATGATCGATGTTTGTCACTCTCCGTGTCTCCCTTACTGCCGGCTCACTGTGGGGGCGGAAGTTGTCACCCCGTCTCTTTGAGTGAGACTGACCAATCAGGAGGCTTCTTACAGTTTTCAGAGGAGGTCCCGCCCATGAGAGTCATGCAGAAACGCAAGCAAAACTTCAAGAAATGCAAACGAAAACTCAGGAAACGCAAACGAATCTGTGGCTCATGAGAACAATATTTTGGTTTGTAAACAAAACTTGTGGATTTATCAAGATACAGTTTTAATCACAAATATATTTCATTCATTCATGGGCATTTTTTTGTATTTTTGAAATCATAATTTTGTTTGCAAAATATTTTTTTGTTTTCAAATCCATTCTTTTTGATTGCATATTAAAGACACAAAATTAACTCCATATGAAGCAGCACAATAAGGAAATGTTGAGCTTTTGAGCAGCAACTTCACACAACTTCTCCCTTAGGTAGATAGCGGACATAAACAGTAAAAAAAAAATCAGATATCTAAAGTACAAACACGACACAGGAGAGAAACTAAACTCCAAACCACTACAAAAGTTTCAAAAGTAGGAGCTACAAAAGTATTGAGAGCTGAGTACACAGAGACTTTTAAAAATGACTTTCTCTCTGGTCTCCTGCAGACAGAGGTGAGTAGAGTCTCAAATCACACACAGCTTGTTTCAGCTTGAGACACAGGGTGGTCGGGTGCGAGATGCCGCCTCTACCCACTTAAGCCCGGACGGCCTGGCTTATGGACCTACTCCGGAAAAGTTCAATCAATCAATCCTGAAGTGGACAGGAAGCCAGTGAAGTGAGATCAAGACTGGAGTGATGTGCTCATGATTTCTAGTTTTAGTTAAAATCCCAGAAGCAGCAATTGACGGAGTGATGACTGATCCAGACCCACATAAAGAGAGTTACAGTAGTCAAGCCAAGCTGTAATGAAAGCATGTCTGACTCTCTCAAAATCCTTGTAAGACAGATACGGCTTGACTCTCAGTTGGAAAAAGCTGGTTTTGACAACAGAGCTAATTTGCTTGTTGAATTTAAAAGTGCTGTCAAAAACCACGCCCAGTTTTTAAACAAATGGTCGAATTAACGATCCTAAAGGGCCAAGAGTGGCAATACTTCCATCCAGCTGATCAGAACAACCAAACACAATAATTTCAGTCTTATTTTCATTCAAACACAGATAGTTCAAATCCAGCCAAGTTTTAAGATCTCTCAAACAATTTAACAGGGGTTGCAGTGTGTCTGTATTGTTAGTTTTAAACGGCAAATACATCTGCACATTGTCCACAAAACAATGGAAGGAGATATCATATTTTTTGAAAATGGAATCCAGGGGCAGCATATATAGGGAACACAGTAAGGGGCCCAAAATGGACCCCTGGGGTACCCCACAGGAGAGAGGGCCACAGAAGAAGAAAATTCACCAAGTTGGACAGAACAACTCCTTTTTAACAGATAAGACTTGAACCATTCAAGGGCCGCACCCTTAATACCCACACACTCTTCGAGATGAGATAAAAGAATCAATCAATCAGTTCTTCGCATCAAAGGCAGCGGTCAAGTCTAAAAGCACTAAAGCAGCAAGGTTACCTGAATCAACAGTTAAAAACTCTTAAAAGGGCAGTTTCAGTACTGTTGCGGGGATTAAAACCAGACTGAAACTTTTCATAAATACTAAAATCCTATGAAAAAGTTTGCAATTGATTAAAAACAATTCTCTCCTAGACTTTAGATAAAAAGGGGAGTTTGGAAATTGGTCTAAAATTAGGTAGAACTGGAGGGTCCAAGTTTCTCTTTTTTATCGCCCAGCCCTAATGTGCAGTTGACAAATCTGCAGCAACTGTGTGATGCTATTATGTCAATATGGACCAAAATCTCTGAGAACTGTTTCCAGCACCTTGTTGAATTGAATCTATGCCAGCAAGATTAAGGCAGTTCTAATGGCTAAAGTGGTTCCAATCCAGTACTAGCAAGGTGTACCTAAATAAGTGGCTAGTGACTGTGTATTTTAGCGCATTTGAAATTTAAGTGCTAAAAGATACCTGACTTACACATTACCTGGTATGATGGTATGATGACATATTCTAAACAAATATACCAACTTGTCACTTGTAGCCAGTGTTGTCTGTAAGACAGTAATAGTGTGTGAAGTGGTTCAGTATAGACAAAAGACCACTTTTAGCAGGTTTGGAACCAAGAGTTTCTACAAAAAGCTGTTTGGCAGCTTCTCTGTCTGAAGGGGGCTGAAATAAAGGTCATGCCTTATCCCGGTTCTTGGCAATGTTGTCGAAGCTGAGAACACATTTCCTGCCAATTGAACACATGGCCTTCAAATAAAGTTCAAATAAAATATCTGAGACTTGTGTTCAGTTTCTCTTAAGGTGTGTATGTGGATACGTTTTCTGGGCACCATAATAAGCTACCAGTAGATTTTTCATCACAGGGGAAGATATATTGCCAGGTACACTTTTCAATATGAGCACTTTTCACTGTTTTGCTCCGGGGCACTTGGAGAGAATTAGAGACAAATGCTGGCACTGGAAAGCAGACCTCACATTGCTTTTCTTATGAGCTGAGCTTTTTTTCTTCCTTTTCTCCCTGAAGGTGTCTTAGGATGGAAAATTGCATCCCTTCTCCTTATTTCAATGGGATGACAAACACTGAAAGCTCACTAGCAAACACAGCGCTGACAGCACACACTCTTTCTGTAACACAACGTGTAGACTCTTGTGTCCCTTAGACTAACAGGAGTAGTTTGACCTTGCTGTTTTTAGTTTCAAGTGTGTCACATATTAAACTCCTGACTAATGGTATTATTGTATGGACAATGTGCTCTATAATACATGGGCAGGGTGAAGTACTGTTTCTTGAAACCATTAGGCCTACATGAGTTATATGTCCTTCAAAGGGTTCTGGTGTAACAGTAAATGTCCATTTTAAATAATATAAATGAACAAGTTTATCTGTTATAGTTATGGTGGTCCTAGTGATCACATAATGATTCTTCTTCGATTTACCACCCACCATCTGCATTGGTACTTTCCTCTGTCTCCACAATATCAATACGCTTGAGACAGAAGAGCAATACTTGTGTGCACATTCTCCTGTCAAGTTGGCTTTTTTATATAGATCACAACTTATGTGTGAGTAGTGGTGTACACCTTTTTCAGGTCCCATTTGTGCAAACGCAATGGTTATGAATGAAACCCCAGAGTAGGATACAGAGAAGGTAATGAGGGCTCACTTAATGGCTGTATCTGATGATTTAAATTTGATGAAATACACAGAAAGAAGAATTGGTAAAAAAAAAATGTAAATAATTGATTTTTTATGCGCCCAAGGAACTTTTGATTTGAGTGACCCTACAGCAGTGTTGGGCAATAACCCTAACCCTAACATGCATTACAGTAATGAGTATTGTAACAAATTACTAATACTGTTTCAGTTATTACAATTTCTCCAAATACAACTCATTACAACCTTACTTTTGTTGTCATCCCCCTACTCATTTAAAATGTAACAATTAATCACATCACTGGATTCGTTTTTATAATGGTTGCATGTCCACATCACCAAGCAGAGGGCTAGCTTGAAAGATGAAAAATGTTTTCCTGCAAAAAGCAATGCAGTGAAATTTGCGCATATCCCACATAATCATGAGTCAGTAATTTGTGTTAGGCTGCAATCTTGACCAATGTGCTGGCAGGAGTAGAGGGGGGAGTGTTCCTGAGTGGTCTTCTAAGAAGCCAGTTTAAGAGGGTTGATATGTCCATTGGAACAGACTAAACTGACTGAGTACTCACCTGCTCACCTGTCTTTAGGCTGCTGGACTGTCAGTCAGTTACTGATTATGTTAACCTCAGATTTGGAGGTGCTGACTCTCATCCTGACCACTTCACACTCGGCTGCAAACCACCCCAGTGCATGCTGGAGGTCACAGTGTGACGAAGCCAACGGAACCACATCATCTGCCAAAAGCAGGGATGCAGTTCTGAGCTCCCCAAAAATGACCCCTTCCTCCCCCCAGCTGCCCCTCGAGATCATGTCAATGAATATCGCAAACAGGATTGGTGACAAGGGCGGACGGCCAGGACGGAATCCACATGGTCAGGGCCTCATTTTCAGCACCCTTCATTTTTGAAAATATGAACCACCATCACTCCTCCCCACAAGCATCTTTAGCGTCTCAGGGCGAATCTCATCCACACCTGGCGTCTTGCCGCTGGGGAGCTTTTTGACTACCTCAGCAACCTCTGCCAGGGACACAGGCAAGAGTTCCCAGAGTCTTCAGGCTCTGCTTCTTCCATGGTAGACATGACAGCTGGTTCAGGAGTTCCTCAAAGTGCTCCTGCCACTACTCGACAATATCAATAGTTCAGGTCAGCAGTTCTATGTCTCTGCTGAGCACAACCTAAGACAAGCCCTGCTTCCCTTCCCGAGGCCTTTAATGCTTTGCCAGAACTTCCTTGAGGCCAACCAAAAGTCCTTCTCCATAGCCTCCCCAAACTCCTCTCACATTCAGGTTTTTGCTTCGGCTGCCATAGCTCTGGCCAACCTGTACCTGTCTGCTGCTTCAGGTGACCCCTGGGCCAGCCAGACCTGAAAGACCTTCTTTTTCAGCCACAGGTGTCCACCAGCGGGTTCTTAGGTTGCTGCCACAACGGGAACTGACAACCTCCTAACCACATATCCTAGCAGCCACTTCCACAATGGAGGCTTTGAATATGGACCACTCGGATTCCATGTCCACAACCTCCCCCAGGATGCACGAGAAATTCTTCTGGAGGTCGAACTTGAAGACCTCATGGACAGGGGCCTCGGCCAGTCGTTCCCTTGTTCAACCTCACTACATGTTTGGGTTTACCAGGTTGGTCTGGCCGCCTCCTCCACCATCTAATCCAACTCACCACCAGGTGGTGATCAGCTAACAGCTCTGTTTCTCTCTTCACCCAAGTGTCCAAAACACACTGCCACAGATCTGATAGTAAGACCACAAGGTTGATCATCGATCTTTGGCCTAGAGTGTTTTGGCACCAGGTACACTTATGAATCTTCCTGTGCTTGAACATGGTGTTTGTTATGGCCAATAACAAAACACCACTCGGCTTTGGTCAGGCAGGCCATTCCTTCCAATCACCCCCCTTCAGGTTTCTCCGTCATTTGTTGTTGACCCACTTAATTTTCCCCAGGGAATTCCGTTCTAGTATAAACAAGCCTTAGAACCTCACCTCATGCTTGAAAGTGACAGTGTATAAGGCAGGACCAGTACAGTACTGCTTTTGTTTGTATGATAGATGCATGACAAACAGGGAAATATGCAATAGAATCTAAGATCCTACTATTCTGTCTGCTGTCTTGAAGAGTTTTGGCTCTTGTCCACATGCTGACCCATGATGAACCAGTCCCTACACCTGGTTATACAA